>OY744543.1:68719074-68731574 GCA_963556195.1 Sepiola atlantica | reverse complement strand
CCATCCTACAAATGCGTGTGTGTGTGTGTGGGTGTGCTTTTTTGACGCACAGACTGAGGTGTGTGGATGCCAGTAGCTCCGGTTAATGATAATTGCTTTCTCCCACATATGACGTGTGTGTGTGTTTATGATGCGCAGACTAAGGACTGGCTGAATCAGTAGTTATGCTAACGAGCAGAATCAAATATTTTGACTCACTGTCTGAACGCTATAAATCTTGCTTTTTTTATAAGATTCGAAGAGGCTCCTAGCGACTGCATGCCTTTTCTTAATAGTTATCTTTTCTTGTATTAGATGGAAGAAAACCGGGCTCTCTGATTGGTTGAAGAATATTCTGATAAAACATTTAAATCCTGAGTCGTTTTTTGCTCGTAAAATGTTCACAGAATTGAGTCGCCTTATGAACTCTTGAACTATTTTTATATCATTGTGTAAATATTTGCCTCTATGTAATGTAATGTATATATATATATATATATATATATATATATATATATATATATACACACATATATATATATATATATATATACATATATATATATATATATATATATATATATATATATATATATATATATATATATATATATTCACACCTCATAGAAGGCTTGAAGAAGGGAATGGTTCCCGAAAATTTCCTACAGACTATACCCAAATAACAAGAACAAAACCTGAAATTGGGATTTACTTTACTTTGCTTTACTTCTAAAATCGTCCAATAAATTCGGTACGAAATTAAAAGTTTATTTTTATTTTTTTAATTCTCAGTCTTTTTATTCACTATTATTATACTTTTTCTCCAACTTGTGCGTTTATGATTTTCTGTTGACCGATTACAACTATATACATATCAATATATATATATATATATATATATATATATATATATATATATATATATATATATATATAATATAGTAAAGTATGAAAATATATTCATGGTTACACAGAAGCGTCCACGTTTCATCCCCGCAGGGAACTATTAGGCTAAGTACACAATATATATATATATATATATATATATATATATATATATATATATATATATATATATATATATATATATATATATATAGTCTGTAGGAAATTTTCGGGAACCATTCCCTTCTTCAAGCCTTCTATGAGGTGTGAATATATATATATATATATATATATATATATATATATATATATATATATATATATATATATATATATATATGGGAAATAAAAAAGGAAAAACCAAGAGATATTTATTATATATTCATCAACGTTTCGTCTTTATTGTAAGACTTCCTCAGAATGATAATTTTAAGAAAAATGTCATGCAAGTACTCTTAGTAGCCACGGCTACTACTTTTCCATCAACCCATCATGTCAACCCAATACTTCGATGTACTTTTAACTTTTTTAACTATGTAACACTATGTCTTTGCCCGGCTTAGTACATTTTCAACATTTAAATTACAGATTCCCATTCATTGGAACCCCAACTTTTCCCATCGGAAACTCTTTTAAACTTTCGAAATTATTTTTGTCTTTCGCTCAAAAACCCGTTTTAATCACGGTCCCCTCTCTTCTTTTTCAAATAATATATGCACTCAATGACCTAATTCTTCACCTACGGCCAAATCCCTACTCGCATCGGATCTAGTATATACCAAAAATAACCTTATCGCTAGAACCCCTCCTCCACTCTCCCTATTCCCTTCCAGCAGCAGCCATGGCTATTTCAACTAACCCTACCACCTTCTGCCTTATCTTCCTTCTTTCCAACCCACCTCCTAATTTGACCTTGTTTTTAACTAAAGGACTTCTTCTCAGAACTGCCTCAATATTTCACTGCTAATGTCATTCGTTTACGATTCGCATTCGGCCCAGGAAGTATTGTTTAAAATGGCCCGATTTCTTCATTTTAATTCCGTTTAAGTGCGCTCCATCTACGATTTGAACTCAACATCTCACTATTGGATTTACTTCATTTTTTAGCACTTTCCTATGCTGCCTTCACGAAACTTTTTCTTCTCCATCTAAATCTCCTTCCATTGGATACCTTATCAACGGACAATTACCATCTGGACAAACCCCATATCTTTTTTACACAAGCTTTTTTTCACCCTCCATTTTCTTAATAATATTTTTTCAAATGTTGAATTTTGGCTTTCATACTGCCAACTTATCTATCTGTATAATTCCTCTGATGATAAGATCTCGATCTTTGAAAAACCTTGGCTTAAAGAAAGAATAATTAACATAATTTTATTACTGAATATACCTTGCATTGAACAATCGAAGTTTGAAATAAATCTGGACATTCGTACATGTTTATCACTCTTCGTTCATCTATCTTTATATATATATATATATATATATATATATATATATATATATATATATATATATATATATATATATATATATATATATATATTACTTACATTAATGATTTTTATCCTCTGATGAAAAGAATTTTTCTTTGAAAATCCATGGATTAAGGATAATGAGATCCCTCCTTGTTTTTGAACTTCTGATGATTTAATAAATATTGTAATTGTAATACTTTTATTTTCATCATTCATTTTCTGCATTAAAGATTATGACATTAAGAACCTTTTGGAGTTATATCAATTTAGTATTATGCGTAGTAACAGGGGAAAAAAAGAAGTTTTAAAACTTTTTTCGTCTTGAGCGATACGCACAAAAAAAAAACATGTCTTCATGAGCAATACAACAACACTTCCGGTCTTGATAGTCTCCATTTTGTTAAAATCTCGATTTTTCTAGCATATTTACACATTTCAAGCGTGTTTTTCTTCAGATTGCAGACATTAATACTAGAGAGATGTTAACTCGAAATAAATAAATAAAAAATAAATAAATAAAAAATAAATAAATAATAAATAAATAAATAATAAATAAATAAATAAATATATAAATAAATTAATAAATAAATAAATAAATAAAAAAATAAAAAATAAATAAAAATAAATAAAAATAAATAAATAAATACATAATAAATAATAAATTAATAAATAAAAAATAAAAAATAAATAAATAAATAAATTAAAAAAATAAATAAATAAATAATAAATAAATAATAAATAAATAAAAAAATAAATAAATAAATAATAAATAAATAAATAATAAAAAAAAATAAATAAAAAATAAATAATAAATAAATAAATAATAAATGAATAAAGAAAAAAATTAAAAATTAAAAAATAAATATATTAAAAAAGTTAAAAAATAAATAAATTAAAAAAATAAATAAGTAAATAATAAATAAATAAAGAAAAAATAAATAAAGAAAAAAAATAAATAAAAAATAAATAAATAAAAATAAATAAATAAATAATAAATAAATAAATAAATAATAAATAAAGAATGAAAAAAAAAAATAAATAAATAAATAATAAATAAATAAAGAAAAAATAAAAAAATAAAAAATAAATAAATGAATCTTCATTTAATAATTATAAAAAAGCAAAAACATAAAACCAGTTTTTTCGCATACACACACTTTTTATCGCATTCTGTTTAGACCGTCGATCTTTACCGTTACCTTGTTCTGATACTATACGTCATCTTTTCTGTCCTCTTTAAATCCTTCTAGACTGAGGCAATTTTAATTTATATCCCAATCAAGAGTGCCCCTTTTTCGAGAGTTCGATTTTCCTCAGATTAAAAACCGACCTTGTGTCTTACTCAGACCTCGTGGGGAGGCAAGTAAATAAAAGCAACAGATTAATGGTAAAAGTGCAGTATAGTTAACAGTGGAGAAATCGTAAAAAAAAAACAACAACAAATGCCCCCATACCAAACGCGAATATAATTATCTACCCTTTTTGAAATAAAATAATTTTATTATAAAATTATTTTACAAGACTTTACTTCGTTTCGTTACTTCTTGTTAACATTAATAAGTTAGGGAAACTGTATTTTCTCAACAGAATCAAAATCGAAACAAAAAAAAACGTATTCACTGAAGGGATGGCATGATATTTTAGGACACTGCAGTGAAGAAGACATTTTGAATTTGGAACGAGCTGTTAAAGGCATGAAAATAAGTAATAAAAATAAATTTAATTGCAAAAGGAAAAATGTGCCAATATAAAAATAGAAAAGCAGACAAAAAATGCAAACAAAAGACTTGATTCAATCCATTGTGATTTAGCAGGTTCAATTGAACCAACTTTGATAAACGAATCGAAATATGTGATAACATTTGTCGATGATTACTCGGGCCGTATTAACATTTATTTTCTTAAAATAAATCACAAGCAGCGATGCCACACAAAGATTTTTGGCTGATTTAGCAGCACCTTACGAAGAATCAGTCAAAGAACAGATAACGGAACGGAATTTACTTGCTCTCAGTTTAAAAACCTACTTACAAAAAATAAAATAAGACAAGAGGGTCAAAATAGAGCGTAGGGGCCCCCGATCAACCGCCCGAGAAACCACCTGTGCGCATGCGCAAGATCGCCCGAGAAACCACATGTGCGGATGCGCCAATGTAGACAGGAAGCGTAAATTTATACAGGATACAAATGGTTAATTTTATTTACTAAAGCGTTGAAAACGTCTTCGTGTTCCCGTATTATTCCGTTTAACAATGATGGTTTCGTCGATTTCGACGATTTTTTCTACTCCTCCAATTTGTAATTGTCCAAAATTAGTTTTTCGGGGTATTTCTTTGCCCAAAGATACATGAGTATTACTAATTTCTTCAAACTCATTCTTGACTTTTCAAAGAAATATAGCTATCAGTTAATTTTTCACTACCAATCCATTTCATGGTAGACCCACAAACACATAGTCTGCATTCTTTAATTAATTTTAATTCCTTAAGAAAAATAAATAAATTCGCAGTAGTAGATAAGCGTTCATACAATTCTTCTATCTTTATTTTACATCAATTTTAAATTGTGCGCTTCCTGTCGTCACTTCCGGTGCTTTCTCGGGTGGTTGATCGGGGGCCCCTATGCTCTATTTTGACCGAATTTTCGGCCACATCAAAACGGTACTGCTGAGAGGTCATGGAGATCGCTTTTTTTAAATGACGAGATGTTTGTTAATATAAGTAGAGTTACCAAAAGATTTATGGAACTATGCGATTAGAGCATCGGCCTACATAAGGAATAGATGTTTTAATAGAAGAACTGGAAAAACTTCTTTCGAAATGTTCACAAACCAAAAACCTGATATAAGCAATATGCATACTTTTGGCACTACATGCTGTGCTTACATTCAAAATAAAACAAGGAATTTTCGTTGGATACGATGTTGGAAGTCCAGCCTATCTCATTCACTTTCCAGATAGAAGAGAGATCAAGGGAATAAGATGTGTACTCTTTCATGAACTCAACTGTAGCGAAATCCATCGTATATATATATATATATATATATATATATTATTAAAAATAACCGACAATTTTTGTCTGGCTATTTTAGTGTTGATCCCTTCAATTTTCCGGATTAAAATCTTAATCTTAATCTTAATCTTAATCTTAATCCACTGACGATGGACCCAGACGGGTCAGAAAGTACTCTGGACCAACATGTACACTATGGCAGTTTCATCAGCCAATTTCCTTCCGAGATTAAGATTTTAATCCGGAAAATTGAAGGGATCAACACTAAAATAGCCAGACAAAAATTGTCGGTTATTTTTAATAATACGTGTCTTAAAGAAAAAATGCTGCCTCGATACACACATATATATATATATATATATATATATATATATATATGTGTGTGTGTGTGTGTGTGTGTCTGTGTATATAACAAATAACAGCTTTACAAATTAACACAATTTACACATCCTTACAAATATTTAGATATTGAAACCCTTTTGATCTCAATTTACTCTCAAACCATCAACACATCCTGAACGAAACCACATTTTACTTATCACTCCCCCAAAATTAAAATAATTTTTCTTTCTTCTCGTGCTCACCCCCCTCGTCCCAACACACTTCTACACATTCTTTCAAACACACATTCCTGACATAGCCACCTGGTCAATATTCCACCCTCCCTTCCTCCCTCCCTCCGGCCTCAAAAAAAAAAAAAATTTAACACCTGACCACAACAAAAATCTCACCTCTCCCCTTTCACCTCTCCCCCCTCTTTTGACTATTTCCTTCACACTCTTACCCCCCCCCCCCGCCCATTTTCAAGTTATCTTCATTTCTTCAAATCTTTTTTCTAAAACTATGATACCACCTACATGCTAAACACACAGTTTTCCCCTTCACTCCTCTTTCCCCAGCCTCTCAAAATCCATGCCACACCTCACCAAGACAAAAATCTCACTCTCCCCCCTAAGGCAAGTTCAATTATATTCTCACCCTCCCCATTTCACTGCTGCCTTAATGGTACCCACTCAAAGCTTTCCATATTCATTTCATTCTTCGCCACCACTGACTTCTCACAGCCTGGACTCTCCTCCAGCGCTCATAATAGCATACTACTTTCCTTTATTTCTCCATCATGTCAACCCAAAATTTCAATGTACTTACATGACATTTTTTTTCAAATCATCATCCTGAGGAAGTCTTACAACATTTGAATCTAAGTAGATTTGTTTTGAAGGATATTAAAGGAACTCTTAATTATGGTCTAACCTTTAAGAAATCTGAAAATAATTTGAATTTAATTGGTTTTTGCGATTCTGATTGGGCAAATTCAGAAGATATAAAAAGTATTTCTGTATATTGCTACCAATTAAATAATGATGGTCCATTGATATCATGGGAATCTAGAAAGCAGACGACTGTCGCTTTGTCGACATGTGAAGCTGAATATATGTCTGTGTGTAGTTTAATGTAGGAAGCAAATCGTATCAAGATATGAGTGGTAATTGAAATAAATAAATAAATATGCGGATAATCAAGGCGCTATAGCATTAGCAAAAAATCCTGTTCATCATCAAAGATCTAAGAATATTGATGTAAAATATCATTATATAAGGTCTCAAATTCAAAATAATAATGTATATATCTACATTATATACCTTCAAATGACAATATTGTTGACATGTTCACAAGACCAGTAAACAAAATTAAACTTAAGAAGTTTTGTATTATAAGAGGTTGAAAAAAAAAAAAAAAAAAAAGAATCAAAAAGAATTATCTACCCTTGGACCATATTTTGGAATGATATGACTTGAGATGGGCTAGTGTTGACATATACAAGACCGGCGGCACAGTTATAAAAGTGTGGGGGGGGGCTCTCCTAAAAAGTGTGGGGGGGCGGTTAAACACATGCATATATAACTTCATTATTGATGACCGTAAAGTGGGGGGGGGGCCAAGTAAAAAAGTGGGGGTTGGGCCCCCTGCCCCCCCCCCCCGGTGCCGCCGTATATGATATTGACATATTGACAATGTGCATACGTTAATATGTATGTGTGTTTTCTTATAAGTTGTTGTTGGCTGCAAGATATGGATAATATCAGAACACATTTTTGCCCAGCATATTTTTTGCGCCAATATTGTTTTGTATTGTTAGTTCCAGAAATAAATTTGATCAATTCACACGTGTATTTTATACGTTCTTTATTTGATATAATTTCCTATGTCACTTCTTGGCCTTTTGGCTAAGATCAAAGTGTAGTATCTGTTCCGATGGATACTGCAGCCCATAGACTGATATTGTCTTGGCCTTCGGGTCTTGACTGGTATTGTCTTGGCCTTCGGGGCTTGATTTACGCCGGTCTATGGGTCTGTCCTGCGCAGTTCTAGGAGGTCCACCCTCCCAGGCTTAGCCTCCCCTCTTTGGGGAGGAGTAAGTTTGTTGCTTGCTGCCTGAGGCGCCCCTACCGAGGAATGTCGACGGGGCTGCCCAGGCAATTTTTAAACCCAACTTTCCTGACCCAATCTTGGGTCACATCTTACTTGTGGGAGTAAGATAAAAACTGGCCTTGTGCCTAACTCCTGGAGAGGAGTAAATCAATACTTCTCGCTTTCATTTATTCTACAATGAATGGAGCAGCAGGTTATTTAGCTAATCCCAACTCAACAGCAGCAGTTGCTTTTTTGTTCATGTCCGTAAAGACGATAGATCTTTTAACATGTCTTCTTTTCTGTTTTACTAATTAAACTCTTTAATTTGAAAAATGATAAATAAATAATTTTTGAATGAAAAAAATCTTTTGTGGTGTTGATTGGGCTCCTGAACGGAATGCTTTGGTAAGCTTTCAAAAAATCACATATAAATGATCTGTACCCTGTAATCGAGTATCATCGAGCTTGTTTTTGTTGGAATAATCCCGGTCTTCACTGAAAAATCTTTTTTCTAAGTGAAAAATCCAAATATATATATATATATATATTAGGGTAGGTCGATTTTACACTTTTTTTTAAATATTAAAAAAAGGCACGTTCCGAAAGTTGTATATAGACCTATTAAATACTCATGCAAAAAATTAGATCAAAAACTTCAGCGGTTTTTTGAGCGTTTGGTATCAAAGATCGTAGACAAGAATATACTGAAAATTCCTCGTTTTTGCAAGATTTGCTTGAATATTGGTGTGAAAACCAAATAATTTTAGCATTTAAAAGCAGGGAATGTCCTTTTATTTTATAAAAATGATATGAATTAAAGAAATCTTCAAATTGAAAATTTGCCCCCCCCCCCTCATTTTCAGTATCTGCTTTTGTAAACTACCTTTTAACGTTATGAATTAAACAGTAATATTTGAATACCTAAAAAAATGATTTTTTCTGTTATTAGTGAAAATATAACAAGCAAAGAAATAAGGAAAAACCTAACACTATTTTAATGAAGCTTAATATAGAGAGTCAAATTGCTCCATATAAGACCCCTTAGACAAAAATGCTGGTCTCAATTTCTGACTCAAAACTTTGGCTGTAATGTGTTGATGCCTTGCTTCAAAACCATATACAGTTTGTGAAGCTTCTGTTATTAACTTAACTGCCCGTTCCACACCCTGAGAATGTGAGGGCAAATCTGGCAAGTCAAGCTTGGTTCCATTCATCAACGATTCTCGAAGTTCAGATTCAGTAAAATTTTCCGTCATTGGTGGTTCAAAAATGCCGCATAATTTTAAATCTATTAATTGTGTCCAATGTGTGGCATTAAAATTAATAGGTAGTATTCTTTTTAATCTTTTTCTGGTTGACTCCTCACTCCTGAAAGAACAAATTAATTAATTGAATTATTAAAAAATTCCAATCTGTACTGCTTTAATAATTATGGTGAAATTAGATAAAATCTTTAAAAATCATTCTATAAATTGGAATAAATAATTGAGTCAGAGATATATGAATAAATATTACTTACCTAATGGCCAAAATTCTTTTTAAAGCTTCTTCTCTTACTTCAATCTCCTCAGATTTAACCATGGAATATAGAAAGTTTTCAGGCAGTAAACAAAATGTATTACCTTGTATATTTCTAAATGTGATATCTTGGATTTCCTGAGGCTTCTCCTTAATCCTCTGGGTCATATTAAAAATGTGCACTTACTGATTGTGGAATTTACTATTTCTTTTAATTTCAAACCAAAAAGTGGCATACACATTTACAATAAAATTTACTACATAGTGTAGTTTTGTTGTGTGCCTTTGTGGGTATGCACCACGAGTCCATAAACACATCAGCCTGATGACCAAAGTTAACCATCTTGCTTGGTTTAAAGGACCAATTTTCCAGGAGGCATATCTAGAGTCAACCTTACCTCTAGAAATACCTACTGTGTATTCATAAAGGAGTCTTTGGTCAGAACTAAGATCATGTATTTCATCAATTTTGGAAAATGATATTTGGGGTAAATCATATCAATCATTTGAGCATAATTTCCCCAGAGGGCTACTGAATGTTGTAGGGCCCTTTGCGCAACCATCTATGTTTTTAAAAAGGGCTCTGAAAGGTAGTTCATTATGATGCAAAGAGCAACCAATTGTGTGAAGAGTTTTAAAAAGTTTTTTTTCTAAAATTGCAACCATTCCACCATCGCAACTTGTGTTGGTATTAGTGTTGTCAACAAGTATAGCCTTGATACTGTTCTCACTGTGGAATTCATGCAAAACATCCACCACTTGATCTGCATGAACAGCACCTGTTGCACCACTATTAGGAAGAACTCTATGTGTCAGATATTTACTTTCACATGGTGTTTCTTTTGTAAAAGTTAAATGGTGTTCTGGTCCCTTAGTTTTTTTCATAATTCTCTGTCTATTTTCATCCACAATTTCCTTATACATCAATGTGTCCTTATCCATTCTCCCATCAACTCCAATACATATATTTTAGGTGGGGTAAAAACTCCTGGCTGAAATAGTTTTATTTATCTACCTCCAACAAGGTAAGATGTGACACAAGGTCAGGAAAGTGGGATTAGATAACCCTGCGCTATAGAGGTGAGCACTCTGGCCATTAAAAAATTGACTGGGCAGCCCCGTCGGCATTCCCCTGTAGGGGCGCCTCAGACAGTTAGCAATAAACTTACTCCTCCCCAAAGAGGAAAGGCAAAGCCTGGGAGGATGCACCTCCTAGAATTGCACAGGACGGACAAGCCCCAATAGACGGGCGTGAATCCAGACCCAAAGGCCCGGACGATACCGGTTTATTTGGTGGGGTAAAACCCCCTGGCTGAACTAGATTTTATTTATCTACCCCCAACAAGGTAAGATTGACACAAGGTCAGGAAAGTGGGATGAGAAAGCCAGTGCTCGAGAGGTGAGCACTCTGGCCATTTAAAAATTGCCTGGGCAGCTTCGTCGGCATTCCCCGGTAGGGCCGCCTCAGACAGTAAGCAATAAACTTACTCCTCCCCAAAGAGGGAAGGCAAAACCTGGGAGATGCACCTCCTAGAACTGCACAGGACGGACAAGCCCCAATAGACGGGCGTGAATCCAGACCCAAAGGCCCGGACGATACCGGTTTATTTGGTGGGGTAAAACCCCCTGGCTGAACTAGTTTTTATTTATCTAACTCCCACAAGGTAAGGTGTGACAAAAGGTCGGGAAAGTGGGATTAGATAAGCCAGCGCTCGACAATTCAATATATATGTGTGATAATTAAACAGACAATCAACACGGGAAGTCAAATTCGCCCGATGAATTTTCAACCGGTGAATACCATAAAAAATATCCAATAAATAAAACGCCTATGTAAACAAATAATTATTTATATATAACATTAAATATCATAGTGTTTTATTCCTTTTTAATTTGAATATGTACATTTAATTTCTTAAGAAAAATAATAATAAACTTTAAAATATTTATTATTAAGTAATGTATTACTTTTTTTTGTTAAAACCCGGGTTTAATTTAAGGCGACACATCTGCCGGTGAAATCTCGGCAGTGAGAAAAAATCTCGATTTATTTGATCTTAAAGTTGCAATGCTCAAATAAATACAAAATTTTGAAGAAAAATATTTCTTGTGGTAACTTTTGACATTATTTGGCAACTTTCTTCGAGTGCGATAATTTACAGTTTCAAAATCGACCTCCCCCTAATATATATATATATATATATATATATATATATATATATATATATATATATATATATATATATAAGAAAGAAATGGCGATTATTATCCGACCGTTAATCACAGTAACCCAAAGCTTTTAACGCAAATAGTTTATAAATATTTCAAAGATTCTCTTAGTAATAAGTAAATAAATAAACGCAATGAAATAAATAACCAATTAATTTAGAAGTTATATATATATATATATATATATATATATATATATATATATATATATATATATATATATATATATATATATGGGAAAATGAAAAAGGAAAACCAAAAAATGGATGTTTTTTATGTGTACATCAACGTTTCGTCTTTATTTATAAGACTTCATCAGGATGATAATATAGAGAAAAAATGTCATGCAAGTACAGATACGTGTAGGGTAGACATATTGGGAGGAAAAATAAAATGAAATAATGGCCACTACTGGGTGGACGTCCGTACGTGTTGGAGAATAAAAATGAATGTTGAAGAAAATGAGTGGGGAAAAAATGGAAGGATGGGGTGAGCAAGGACTACTGTGGCTGGTGGTAAGAGAAAGAGGTGGGGGATGAGCAGGGGTAAAGTGGATGGCAGAGAGGGAGTGGAGGAAGAGGGGGGAGGGAGGTGTTTGACCAGATGGCTGCGGTCAAGATTGAAGGGGAAAAGTAAGTTGGAATGTTTGTGTATGGGGGGTGTATGCAGGGAAAGGAGGATGGGTAGAGGGAGGGGGGCTGTGATTTTGGTGGATGGGCGAAAGTTATGGTCTTAGAGAGCGTTTTGAGAAAATGAGGGAATTTAAGAAGGGGTATGGGAGAAAATAGTTGAGAGGGGGAGAGGGAGGATTTGTTGTGATAGGGTGAGAAATATTTGAAATATTTGGAAAATGATAGCAATGAGTGAGGGATTGGAGGGGTGGAGGAGGGAGGTGATTGAAAGGGTGGGTATGGAATATTTGAAATATTTGGAACATGAGAAAGTTTATTTGGACTGCAGTGTTAAAAATGTGAGGGAAAA
>OY744543.1:68556574-68714074 GCA_963556195.1 Sepiola atlantica | reverse complement strand
ATGTGTAATACTAAATGGAGTCCACATTTAATAATATTCAAAAATTCCACATTTAATAATATTCAAAAATTCCACATTTAATAATATTTAACAAAAACAGCAACATAGAACCATTCTTAATTAATGGCGATACAGAATTTTTTCTCGCATCTGTGTTGGCCGCTCATCTCAACCTGTATACTTTTAACGTGCTGAAACTGTTTTTAATTTTTTAATTCATTTTTTTTTTAAAGCTGTCTTTACAGCACATGGGAAATAAATGGTCGCTTAACTGTTGGGTGCTTAATTCGTGAAAAGTTGTAAAAACTATGACTACCACTAACCCTAAGTTCGATGAGAGAGGGGCTTGCCACTTGGACTTAGAGTTTGAGGTAGGATAAGTCATTTTTTTTACAACTTTTCACGAATTAGCCCCCTCCTCCAGTTACGCGACAAGCAGCGATTTATTTTTTTCTCTCCTGTGTGTAAAGACCGCTATGAACGAAATAATATTTTTAAATAAAAAAACAACTTAAATACAGTTTCAGCACGTTAAACGTATACAGGTAGGTAGATAATAAAATTCTACTGCGTTTGATAGAAGTCATTTGTTTTTGTTGTTGCTTTTCCATTTCTCAACTTTTAACTATTCTGCACTTTTACCAAATGAGTAAATATTTCAAAATAGTTAGAAAATAATTAATTATTATTATTTTTTTAATTAGGGGAAGGGCGGCTTAGCCCTATTTAAGACTAAATGTGAGAGAACCTACCCCCCCCCCCACAAAAAAAAAACTTAGAAAAGTCGATTTTATTTTCTTCAAAACAGAGTAAATACTGATTTTAAAATATTAGGGAGGGGGGGGGAATCTTGCCCATCCACTAACCCTGAACGATCCAATCGTTACCGAATTGTTCTTGCTTTGTGCCATTTTCCCGGTGCCATTTTTTCCGGTGCCATTTGTACCGTGCCATTTTTACCGTGCCATTTTTACCGGCGCCATTTTTTCCCGTGCCATTTTTTCCGGTGCCATTTTTACCGTGACATTTTTACCGGCGCCATTTTTACCGTGCCATTTTTTCCGGTGCCATTTTCCCCCGTGCCATTTTTTTCCGGTGCCTTCTTTACGGAGCACCAAGTAAAAGACTAACTGTTACTTGTCGGTTCCCAGCCAAAATGGCTGCAATTTTCTGATTTTTTTTTCGACCTCACAAATGAGTAAGTAAACCCAAATACATTGATTTGGACTAATTTCCCAACTGTATTTCCTTTAAAATGATTTAAGGTAAATTTGAAATTAGTCCAAAACAATTTATTTGGGTTTACTTACTCATTTGTGAGGTCGGAAAAATGCAGCCGATTCATTGTCCGCCATTTTTGCTGGGAAACGAAAAAAATGGTACTTCTTCAGATTAGGACTCGAGTTAACTTTGAGCCCGTTCTTAGGGTCAGGATGGGTTTAGAGTTAAAGTTAGCTTGGATCCAGGATCCTAATCTGAAGAAGTACCGACAAATTTACCGAGTAACTTATCTTGCCTTCGGTAACATTTATTTGTTGCCTATTTGTTTTTTCACCCTTTTTCATGTTGTTGGATATAGTAATAAATCGCCAGAAATTGTTGTTTAGATTCCTTTACACAGTCAAGTGCAAAACGGCAGATGACCCCCCTTTTTTCATAACTAAATTCAGTTGTCGCAAACCTTTCCTCTTATTTCGTCTTCAAAAAATATATACAAATAACTGAACTTTTTCTGAAATGTAAAATGAATATCGACTTAATTAATTCAAAACAAAAAATCTACTTTTTTAGCGTGATAAAAAAAAATGTGGAGGAATTCAAAATTTCAATGTGTCCATTTATTGTTTCTTAGTTTCGTATCAAAAGAAAATTATAATTTTGAAAGATAAAACTCCAAATATTTCCGTGTAACACTGATTTTTTTTAAATTAAAAAGTTTTATTTCAAATTTCCAAGACCTGATTTCCTTTAAACTTTAAATAATTTATAATCTTAAAAAAAAAATAAGAAGATGCGGCTTCATGATCGGCCATTAAGTTAACCTCATCACAATTCACAAGTAAACTACACTTGTAGTACAAGATGACTTTAATTCAACGGATTCCTATCGAGGTACAATTTGCCCAAGGTTTAGCTGGAAACGAACAGAAAAATCGAGATAAAACTCTCCTTCTGCTGAAGAAGTTCATCCGCCTTCGAATACCGCGATTAAAAGGTAATTGTTTCTCCATTTCTTTTACCGATGATGTGATCTCAGTTAAGACGAGATTCCCCCAAAGAACGTATACACGTGGTCGACGCTTTCTAGCATTCGATGGCGAACAAACGAAATTAATTCAACTTTTTTCTTCTTTTTACTTATTCTAGTACATACAGTTAGAAAAAAAAGTTAGCTCAAATAAGATTATTCTTTTAAACACATGCGTCCACACTTTAAAATGTCTTGGTTTATCATGATCCCAGCATACACGCACGCAGTTTAGATCTCTTTGTAAAATCCAAGATCGAACATTTTTTTTTTTTTTTTAAGAAATAAATGGTCAAATAGTGACCGTTGGAATATCTCCCATATTTTTTTCTTTCACTCACATTTATTTTGGGTAAAATTGATTGGTCTTAAATTCTATTTCTTGCATTGAAATAAAATTGTAATCTACTTTAAGCGTTGAGAATGTGTTAATCGCTGGCGGCCATGTTTTTTTTTTTTTTTTCTTGCACCAAAAATCTGTTTGCATTTTTTTCACGCAAAAATCCAACTTATTACCACCAAAATTAAGATTAAACAAGGTTTACGGGATTTAAAGTTAAAACACTTGGTAATTGCTCAGAATAAGGTTCTATAATCTTTCCTGCCTTGACAAGAGTGGTACAACATCGACTTCGCAATCTAATGGAAGATGATCTCTTTCCTACAGTCCTTCTCTCACAGAAGAGAAGTTGCAAGTCTTTCTTTACTCTATCGTTCGTTATTTTCACGTTAGGTACTCGGCTGAGTTCCAATCACTGATTTCGGGTATCTTTTACGAGGCTCAGCAGAGTAAAAACGCTAAAAAAACAAATATACAACAAATAAAAGTAACTGTCGTCGATAAAAGTTAATTTAAAACTGACCTGTGATATTTGTTTGTATTTTTAAACCGTTTCAACTGCTATTTATTAGAAATCAATAGTTTTGCTACACGAACTTGCAAATACAAAATGGCGCTTGCTCGTAAGAGAGTAAGCACAAGACGCCATTTTGTCTAGAAAAAAGTACGAGTTAAAAATGAACAAGATTTTTTTTTTTTACATCTAATAAAAACCCATTTATAGTACGTAAAAATACAAACAAATATCATAGGTAAGTAGACAAATATCTCTTCTCGACGTAGGTTAAACTCACTTGTTGCGTATTTATTTTTATAACCCCGTTCTCGTTAGTTTTTTGGACCCCGTTCGCGCCTCTGCTGAGCGTCGTAACATATACCCCTGATTCCTCCTGTAAAACATTCACAGCAAGAACTCATCTAGCTACCACCGATACAAAGAACTTTTCCTTTCTTCTTTCGTGTACCTAACGCCAAACGGAATTTTCATGAACAAAGTTTCTTATCTGTGGAACACATTACCACGAAACTGCTTCCCTGCCGACTACAATATAATCGTCTTCAAGTTCTATTTTAAATGCTTGTCGAGCCGTCTTTCTAAGTGAGCAAATTTTGTCCATTCCGTCCAATGATGTCCATCATTTTCCGTCCTCTCATCGTGTTTTTTTTTTTTTTTTTTTTTTTTTTTTTTTTTTCCATCGTTCAGTTGACAATCTCATTAACCCTTATCCTCGAGTGGCTTTTGACCTTGCTTAGTGGTGACACATTAGTATAAAAACAAAGTTTCAGTTTTTGTTCTAACAGTTCCTGGTTATACTGTTGAGACAACGAATACACTAATTTGTCAGATTCTGATTATCCCTGATGGATGGATTTTGTTTCAAGGTGGAATTTATTCCGTTGTTTTTCACGAGAACAACGTTGTCAAAGATCCAGATGATCTCGGCACACACGCACGATTTTCTGGAAGAACTATCTCAGGAATATAAAGATAAGGAAGGCTCAGAAGAAGATAGTTCCACTATGATAATGGCTGCCGAAGATCGAGGTTTGATAACCAATGCTTTTAAGATGAGTTGGTAATGGTCTAGTTTGGAGTTTTGTAATTAAAAATATATATATATATATATGTAAAGCCGATAAAAAATGTTTTTTTCTTTTTTTTTTAATATTTAATGAGGAACCATTTCGAGTAAAAATCTATTTATTATTACCCATATAATCGAAAGAAACACATGTTTGAAACGTGTAAATATGCTACAAGATAGCATGGAAAATGCTACAAAATGAACGCGAAAAACCGGATGTAGGGTCTTAACGAAAATGGAATGGAAGTACGAAACGAAACCAGCACTTATTTTTATTATTCACTTTACGATGAAAAACAAAAGGTGAAAGACATTTTTAATTTTTGTATTTTTATTGAGATAACACAAGTTGTGAAATCAAAGAAACTTCTTAAATTATTTTTATAATTTATTACAAGAGTTCGTTTCAGTACTCCATGCTTCACAATCCACGTTTTCGTATGCTTGATGTCGATATTACGTGTTTTGGACGAAAAATGTATTAAAACGGGTAAGTAGATTTTTACTCGAAATGATTCCTCATTTACTATTAAAAAAAAACAAAACTTATCATCGCCTATACCTAATTTATTACAAAACTCCAAACTAGACCATTACCGATGAGTGATTTCAGCAACGGTAACAAGCGCAGGTTCTTGGGGACGGCTACTATACAATGCGACACAATGGAGTGTGTGAATCTCTCCACTGGACCATCTGTAAAAAATAAAATATCCAGTGTTGCAGCAAGTCCTGGGAACATCTACCAGAAAGAACAGTTGGAAATAAGTCATACACCATCCACTATGACTATGCAGCCCCTACAGGTACATACCTAGAAAACTGAGCTGTTAAAGGTGATAGTGATATGGGACAAGAGGGAGAAAGTAGCAACCCTAGGTGAAGTCAATGTCTCTAATGGTGCTGGCTTAAACAGCTGAGAGGGAGTATTGATTTACTCCTCTCCAGGAGTTAGGCACAAGGCCAGTTTTTATCTTACTCCCAAAAGTAAGATGTGACCCAGGGTCAGGTCGGGAAAGTGGGGTTTAAAAATTGCCTGGGCCGCCCCGTCGGCATTCCCCGGTAGGGGCGCCTCAGGCAGTAAGCAATAAACTTACTCCTCCCCAAAGAGGGGAGGCGAAGCCTGGGAGGGTGCACCTCCTAGAACTGCCCATGACAGACCCATAGACTGGCGTAAATCAAGCCCCCGAAGGCCAAGACAATACCAGTCTATGGGGTGCAGTATCCATCGGAACAGATACTACACTTTGATCTTGGCCAAAACAGCTGAGAGGGAGTAGATAACTAAATACCAAGGTTTTATGTACGGTATGAAACGAAATTTGAATCTTAGGAAAATCTCCATCATTCCAGTAATCATAGGAGCTACCGGGCTCATGAAAAAGAATTTCAAAAACTACCTGGTGAATATACCCAGTAAACCAAGTGCAAGAGAGATCCAAACAATTGCGCTTAAAGGTACGGTTAGAATTCTAAAAAGATCTCTCGGTTGGCGTCTTTGAAATAGCGAGTAAATGTCTGGGATTCGGTAGGATGCCCCATCCCCAGCAAAAACAAAAAGATAAGAAAATTGAAGAGAAATAGAAATTAAAAAAAAAAAAAAAAAAGAAAAAAATAGAAGCCATGTGAAGCCACGACAAAAAAAAAACAATCAGAAAGATGTCTTGTTTGTAGTCGACGACAGGTTTTTGAAAGCCATCGAATTTAGTTTGTGGAGGGGAAGCAACACAATCGCTTTTTTTTTTGTCTAAATAAAATCACGATAAAAATGTACTATAACGCCCCCCCCCCCTGGCTGTGCGCACTGCATGCACGTCAAAATTGAAAATAGAGATTGATGAATTACATGAGCGCGTGTCGACTACTCCACGATTATTGAACTTTCTTATTGAGTAAAAGTTATTGAAAGCTTTCAGCGTCTGTGATTGTGAGTCTAAAATGAAATGGTGCACTGATACACAATTAACAGATGGATTTATACTGCGATGTGGAGCGAAAGAATGTAGGAAAAAACGTCTATAAGAAGACGCTCTTTTTCTTATTTTTGATTTTTCAAAAAAAAAAAAAAAAAAAAGAGTCCGAAGAAAACAATAGTGCGGCCTTTTGGTCGAGATCAAAGTGTAGTATCTGTTCCGATGGATACTGCACCCTATAGACTGGTATTGTCTTGGCCTTCGGGGCTTGAATTACGCCGGTCTATGGGTCTGTCCTGTGCAGTTCTAGGAGGTCCACCCTCCCAGGCTTTGCCTCCCCTCTTTGGGGAGGAGTAAGTTAATTGCTTACTGCTTGAGGCGCCCCTACCGGGGAATGCCGACGGGGCTGCCCAGGCAATTTTTGATGGTCAGAGTGCTCACCTCTCGGGCGCTGGCTTTTCAACCCCCACTTTCCGACCCGAGCTTGGGTCACATCTTACTTGTGGGAGTAGGATAAAAACTGGCCTTGTGCCTAACTCCTGGAGAGGAGTAAATTACTCTATGGGCAAAAAATCTTATTCTTGATGACTACGACTACTCAAACTTAATTTTTGTGTTTGTTTTTCATTTTTGCGCTTACGTTTGTTCGCGCATAGCCAGAGGGGCCGTTATAGTACATTTTTACCGGAGCAACACACTAGGCGAAGTGTACTCTGACCGACAACAACATGCCCGCTTACCCCCGTCAGCATTCCTCGGGAGAGGACGCCTCAGGTGATTAACAATAAACTGACCCCTTTCTTAGAGAGAAGGTAACGCTTGGGAGGTCATATCTTCTAGGACTGACAACCATACCGAGGCCACCGTAGTTAATTACGGTGGCCTCAGCCCGACAGAAACGACTCCACTATCAGACTGATTGTCGGGGACGTATCCCACTGAAGCTGTTTGAATGTATTCGTGACTATTCAATATGCTTTTTGTATTGCATAACGTGGTACATGTACTTATATCTATCTTAACCCAGTTTCCGTGAGTTTCTTGTCGGAAGCGTTCGGCTATCCTACGCAAATGCCCGAGAGTTGACGAGCCGATTTGTACCAGACGACAATTTTGATACGGTGCTGCGCCCTATGATTTTAATGTTTTGCTTGTTTTTATTTTTTGTTAGGGGTTATCGTTAGGGTTAAAAATATTTATTTGATAACAGTAATTTCGCTCTGTTTTGCTTGTTTTATTTGTTTTGTTGTTTAAAAAATTTCTTGCAACTATAACTAAAAATTATAGGACGCAGCAACGTATCAAAATAACAAAAAATATTTATTTGATAACTTCGCTATGTTTTGATTGTTTTTTTTTTTGTTGTTGTTGTTTCTTTTAGAAAATTTCTTGAAAATATAACTTCTATATATAGAATACAAGTTCTAAAAGTAGATTTAAGAACCAAAACTCAAGTATTATGGTTCATTTGTAATAGTACATTTTTCAGTTCTCTCATTTTTTGTGTTCGTTAAGATAAACTACTCGTCTGTTGTCCATTATTGGTATTACTAGTGGTACCTGCTCACGATATAGTCGAGTCATTTTAGCTTTTAATTCTTATTCTTTTGCACACTTTTGACTTTAAGGTAGATAACTCCTATTACCTTCTTCAATTTTTAAAATGAGTTATCCCCCTGGCTGATGTTTTAGTTGATTATTTAAAAAAAAAAAAAATCATAGCAGTTATCTGAGCCGGGCTAAGTAATTAAAAAAAAAACAAAAAAAAACTAGCAAAATACGATATATTACCAATAACATGGTACAACAATAACAAATGAAGATTAGCTAGTCAGAAACAAAGTTTAATTTGTCAACTTAAATGCTATTTGGGTCTGACTTTAAAAATCCAACAACATAACTATATGATATATATATAAGTATATGGTCTAAAACTTGTCTTAATGACAATAGGGATAAAAATGGCCCCTTGTGATATTGGAAGTATTTTATTCTAGTCCTTCATAAGACTGGTCGAGATCTCGTGTAGTCATGGCATCTTTATCACCATCTACACCAGGGGCGGGCAACCTTTTTAGAGTGAGGGCCAGATGAGACTTTTGGAAGGAGATCGCGGGCCGGAGTGAAAAACGAAATCTCAGAACTACTATATTTTGTTTACATGAATAAATTGTACAAAAATTGCATTGAACACTCTACAAATCTGATATTTTTCCCCAAGAGACTTCTGTATTTGATGTTATAAAAGGCGCCGACGAAGAGCCATTTTGGAATCATAAAAAATAATGACGGGGGAAGTAGCAAGTTGATCCAGCATTCGTTTTGACACACCTCACATAAGTTCTATGTTTCATGTCCTTTCCTCGTCTCACGTTTCCTCTTTGCCTCTCTCTTTCTCTTTTTTTCTTTTTATCTCTTAATAGTTGAAGAAAAATGAAATATACATGCATCATCGCTCGCTGATATTCATACATTTTTATCGCACTGTAAATCTTAATTGAAACCTACTTTTACGTCTGTGTCACAAAATGGGAGGTCCGCGTGCCGGATTGCAATAAAAAAGCATAGCCGGGTGGCGGGCCGGATGTGGCCCGCGGGCCGAAGGTTGCCCACCCCTGATCTACATCATCGTTCTTGTCATTTAGACCCGGACTGACTCAGTAGGTAACATTTTTCTCTATGGCTGTTAACCACACTAGGACTCATTTGTCCTTTGACGTGTTGTGGTTCTTATGCCGGGTACCTAGCCATTCTCCACATCAGTGAAGCCTGGTGGGGATTTTCAGGTTTGGTAGCAAAGTTGATTTGATGGTGCAACACGTATTGCTACTGGTTTACGGGTACCAGCTGCGCTCGTTGTCACCTGACGGAAAGGAAAAGCTATTATCTACTAATGACTATGAGAAAGAACGTAACCATCCAATAACCATTCTCCTCTCTGCAGATGCATGAGAAAAGGAGAGAGAGAAAATTTTAAAGGAGAGATACCCTCATTAATGAAGGGGCCAATGATATCGTGTGTGAAGTTGGTCACATTTTTAAAGTCAGACCCAAACAACAATCCATCTGGCATTGCTATTTGATTCAAGCTGGCCTATTTTTATTTTTTTTTGTTAGATTCTCTCACCATTTTATTACTGTGAATATAATTCATTTCGATTTTTTTTTTTTTAATTTTTTTTTTTTATAATGTTTCGTCCGGGTAGGAGTAATGTTGAAATAGATGAAAATTGCCCGTCTCACATTAAAGGTTTCCATGAGAAATTGCATTGCTCGTCTCAACTGGTACGACCACATTACCTGCCGTCAGTCATCTGAAACTCTCCAAAGTGTGTCCCATGTTGTTGATGGCCTAAAGCCGTATGGTAGGCCATTTAACATATGAAGGAAATCAGTTGATGATAACCCGATTCTGTCCTTTCTTCATCATCGGTCTTTTAATTATCGTGCAAGATTATGGGGCAATGCCCACACCAGTTGACCCACTCCAGACAGTCCTCACTGCAGATCTTCACTTCTGTCGATCCTGAGGGTCAGTGTTTAAGAGCCTCTAGTCTCTGTGGTCTTTCTCTGTCAGCTCCCTCCAAGACAACTTTGGCTGGCCAACTCTGCGCCTACCAGAGGTTTAGTGCACTGCTAGATCTGTCAACGTGGCCGTACCAGTGGAGTCTTCTCTCCCTCAAAATGGGGTTGAGGTCTGCAAGACCAAGTTTCCCCAGCAACTCACTTGTCCGCACGATGGAAATATCTTTTGGCTTGATGCTACAGGTCTGTCCTTGTCAGTGCCCAGGTTTCACTGGCATGGAGCATAGCGCTCCGAACACAACTGCTATACACTTGACCACGAGTCCTGTACGACAGATGGCGTGATGTTTTCCACCAACGCCTCAATCTTAAGTCCCTGCCATCTGTCCTGTTGCAGCGAGGTCTTCGATGGTTTGGACATGCAGCTCGGAGGGAGAGCTAATTCACGATGTAATCCTCCGTGTCTGGACAGCTGGGGACCTGGACCGCAACCATCAAGGAGAACTTGGCTGGACTCTAATGTCCACTTGTGATCGCCTTTCTCAAGACTGCCATGCATGGGCCACCATGATTTGAGATGTGGTGGTTCAGACCAGGAAAGAAGCCAGCTCAACCTGACCAGGGTGAATACTGTTGCAACAACAACCTGATCCTAGCTGGCAGCACAAGTGAAATGCCAACAGACAGGAGAATTTGGAAGTCATTCACAAAATGTCTAACCTCAGCATGAGACAAGAAGACTAAAAATAGAAATAATAATAGGGGTGGGACGTAATGGGTGAAAATTTCAGATTCATGCGAGTAGTATTTTTTTGTGTTCATTTATACATAAATAACACTAAACAATCAAACATTTTGAAAATTTTGCAAAATTCAGAAGGTGCAGGCCAAAAATAGCCGTTAGGGCTCCACGGGACTCAAAATCCATCATTTTTTGGTGAAAAAGTGGTTTCATGCGACATTGCAGGTCCTAAAACATCCTCAAAAGCTATGAATGAATATAGATGGTTAAATCTGATATAGTACTTTAATTTAGGACCATTTTCAGGCTTTTACAGCCTGAAAATGGTCCTAAATTAAAGGTTTTCATGAATGTAAAATAGCCCAAAACTATTGGCCTGCACCTTCTGAATTTTCAAAATGTTTGATTGTTTAGTGTTATTTATGTATAAATGAACACAAAAAAATACTACTCGCATGAATCTGAAATTTTCACCCATTACGTCCCACCCCTAATGATAATATACATTTTTCCATGCTAACCTAAAAAGAAGCATGAGCTTAAAAGCTCTTCATAAATAATGAACTTTTTCCTATTATGTTTTCATACTTTGGCAACCTGATAACCAATTGCATGTGTTTAAAGTAAATTTTACCCTAATACTAAGTAACATACTTTTCCTTCTAATTTCCGCTTAACTGGTTGTTTCTATTAGATGCTACAAGGTGTAGATTATTTTGGATACCGTATTTTTAAGGATATAAGGGACTTTCAGATTTCTTAATTATGAACGCTTCACAGCCGCCATCTTGAAATATAGATTTCCATTTGTTTGTTTTCATATAACTAATACAAAATTTAAACTTGAAAATTATAAAAATAAGAAAAAAATAAAAAAAGAATTAAAATTTTGGAGCATTAGTGCGCGAGAGTCCTCATTGATTCCCAAAACACGGCACGTGTGCCTCAAAAATAATGTAGTAACAAAAAAAGTCAGTTAAAAAAAAAATTGAAAGAAGGCCGACAGATAAGTACATCTAATGCCTTTTTTTTGGGGGGGGGGGGTTACTTCATAATGTTTATAAAGAAAACTGGGGATGAAATGATCCAGCATAATGTAAAGTGAAAAAAGGAAACCCAAAAACTGTTATTTATGTATTCTTCAATGTTTCGTCTTTATTGAAAGACTTCCTCAGAATGAAGAAAACAATGTGGAAAAAACCATACAGAATATTAATCTTGATTTGTCAGAAAGTGTCCAGACTTTGGTATGGTTGTTGACGTGAACCAGCAGAGAATGAAAATCATGAGTTTGGTTGTAGCGTTATCAGCAGTGGCCTGTCTCCTTCAAGGACGCGAGAATGTTTATCTCTATGAATAAATGTGAAAGTGTTTGTTTTAAAAGTTTTGCTTCAATTATTTTAAGTAGAGAACTCTACGAAGCAATAGTGAGCGGGCGAACCCCTAAATGGGCGGAATGAAGGGATTCATACCATACTCGAGTTTTATTAGTTATATTTAACATATTTCATACCCACACAACACTGGATAGATCTGCTAGTAGTAATATTACAATGTGATAATACCAATATCTGTGATTCATTGGAATTTTTTTTTAAATTCCAGTCTAAGAAGGATAAAAGACATAAATAATCAAGGGAGGCGCAGGAGCGCTCTATCCCTTAATAGACTTCAAGAATGGCCTATGCTGGAAATCTCATTTCTTTGATCAATCATAACTTAAAAACCAATAAACCAAATTAGTTAAAACTTTGCACAAAATATTTATTTGATAGGTTCTATAAGTGTGTAGAATTTCAGCATCATTAGTCAAGGCAACCCAGAGATCCAGAAAGTTCAATCATGAAATCATTTTATCTGTGTGTGTACGTACGTATGTACGTATCTCATCAACTATTGATGGATTCAGCTGATTTTTGGCAGTGATAGAGGTTCTAGGGTCTAGTTGATGGCATTTTAATTTCAGTTTACCATATACCTTAGTATTCCAAAAAACTTTATGAGAAGGCATTATATTGAGGCATAGCCTTTACAAAAGTAGTGACATCCCATGAAAAATGTCAGTATACTGAAATCATATGCCCTTAATAGGGTTAAGATTAAAATTCATATACACTAAATGTACGAAAGCAAGGAAATTCCAAAATTTTTACACTTTTATTGTCATTAATTAAGGGTATGACTACATATCAACCAAACCATTTCATTATCACATCACTACAGTATAAATCTCTATGTATGAGTTGATGAAGTGTGTGAGGTGCGCTGAAGAAAAATTCCTACCAGTAAAATACATAGCCCTGTTGTGCTCGCATACCCTTAATGACAATAAAAGTGTAAAAATTTGCTTTTGTACATTTAGTGTATATGAATTTTCATCTTAACCCTATTAAGGGCATATGATTTCAGTATACTGGCATTTTTCATGGAATATTTTTTATATGTTAATTATTGTCGCATCATCACATTTTTTATATGCCTGAATTTCTTGCTTTCCTTCTTCATCCTTCCATCTTAATAGAAGTCTTCTTGGTGGCCTCCTCCGTACCTGTGGGTATCACTCTGCAATTGCACTGGTCAACACCAATTGTTGGTAGATAGGATTTGATGTCCAGTCTATTTTACTTTTCTGTGCGTTCATTAAATAGCGTTTAATAAAAGGGGAGTTCTGCTCGAGCTTACTAAATTGAAATACGTTTTTTTTAATTGTGGGGCAGCAGCATTATTATGACCCGTATCTAATTCTGACGTGTTCACGAATAACTCTTGTTATTGACAGGGGTGTGAGATCTCTACTTGAATTACGCTTTTTCTTTTTTTAAAATCCAAACAAGGCGAATTTCTGCTAGAGCCCCTTATGTGAGTATTCGGCTTTTTGATCAAGATCGGCTTTCTTTCTTCCCCCCCCCCCCTTCTTTACGACAGTGTTTCTGAAAACTGAAAATGTTAATTTTGGCTCAGACTTCAATCAATTCGTGTTGGGGGTAAGGGAGTTAGATGACCTTTGTTTCATCAAAGAATGATTACCCCCCTCCCCCCCCCCCCCCCCAAAAAAAATTGGTTGGGGAAATTCATCTCGATTTCATCTTTTTTTTTTTTGCCATTGGCTACTTACATCCGTGTGTTGATCGTTTATAACTCTGGTCCTAGAACCATAGGGTTTGGATAGAGAATACTCAGCAATGGTATATAGTAGTGATGGGACGATTCCAATATTTTTTCCGATTCCGATACCATTACCGATTCTGTTCTGAATTCCAGATTCCGATTCTTTTTAAATCTCTAAATATTTAGTTATAGAGTTGTTGTGAGTTTTTTTTTCTTTTCTTTTCTGTTTCTCGTATTACTGTAAAAATCCTTGTAATATGGGCATATATTTTCGCAAACATAAAAATAAACTTGTTTATAAATATTTATTGATTTTAAACTACCAGTAAAACTATCACCTCTCAGGTGGTCGTTTAAAATCAATAAATATTTATCATTAGTACCAGCAACGGAAAATTAAGTTTTAAACAAACAAACGTTTTTGGCATCGGAAAATAGGCACAAATTTTTCCGATTCCGATTAATCGTCCCAACACTAGTATATAGCACAATCACATTGATGCACCAGTTCTCATTAAATTACAAAAGTTAAGTGACGTTGGGCCTGGTCAGTGCCGGGTGGGTGACCATTTGAGAATAACAGGCGCTATATGTGGGAGGACGACAACACCTCCTTGCAAAAACTGTCATCAAAATCAACTCCATGAACTGTGATATAGCCGTTTGTGAATTCAATATGACCTAGAAATTTCTTAACTCATGTGTGAGCAAGGAAGGGAGCCGGTCCCCGCTCGACCCTGGATGAATGCCGCACGAATACAATAATCATTCAATATGGGTTAATCTAGGATATCAGGAAAACTGTTGTCGTAGGTATCACAAACTAGCCTAGAAATATTCGAAGAGATGCACCTGAAGAAGGCCCGAGGTTACAGCGGCCGAAACGTTGTGATGATAACACTCAAGATGAGAAATGTAGTCAATAACCAAAATTATACAAATTATCAATCCTCATCTCAAAAATTCAGAAATATAACAGAGTTTAGTGAAAAAAAAAATGGGTAAAAATAACGAAATTCTCTTCAATTTCAACTTGTGATAACTCATTTATATTGGGTTATTTTGATAAAATTTGGATATAAGCAAAATTTAATATTTTTTTCTTTATAAAATATAAAATTCTTTCTCTTGTGTCATTAATAGTTTTTTTTTTCCCAGGTTACTTTAAATGAGATTACTTGGTCAGGTGCATCTTGTCAAATTTCTGAATCTGTACGGAATTTTGAACGGAACTCTTTATTTAATCCACGCGGGTAGCTTGCTCTCGTTCTGTCAGCCGTGACCGGGTAGAAGTTCTAAGTAATTTGTAATTATTTTCTTTGTATCACCCATACTGAGGATGTAACGCTTAGACCTGATTATTACTTGGTAATTATATTTGTTGCGCCAAGGGTCTTTGAACCATTGTTTCCATTCCATGTCCTATTCATGGGCTAGATAGATACTGCCCTGTGTATAACATAATATTACATCCGCTAGTATACATTTAGTTTATTGATAACTAGTTAGTAAATAGTGCTTATTAATAACTAGTTAGTAAATAGTGCTTATTAATAACTAGTTAGTAAATAGTGCTTATTAATAACTAGTTAGTAAATAGTGCTTATTAATAACTAGTTAGTAAATAGTGTTTATTAATAACTAGTTAGTAAATAGTGCTTAGTGATAACTAGTTAGTAAATAGTGCTTAGTGATAACTAGTTAGTAAATAGTGCTTAGTGATAACTAGTTAGTAAATAGTGCTTAGTGATAACTAGTTAGTAAATAGTGCTTAGTGATAACTAGTTAGAGTAAATACTGTAAATAAATCTTTGGTGCTTATGCAGTTCAGCGGCCGTATGAAAAAATTATTTTTTTAAAAAAACAATATTATATACTTATTCAGCGTTATATTATTCACTGTACAAAAAAGTAGAAAAAATTATCCACTAGAACTTTTATTACAAGTAGTTTTCCATTCTTCGTATCATAACAGCAATTCGTTCACTAAGCCTCCATTTTCTTTCTTAAGAAGATTTCAAGGGCAGATAATTCGAAATCTTAAGAAAGAAGATGGAGGCTTAGTAAACGAATCGCTGTTATGATACGCAGAATGGAAAAATACTTGTAATTAAAGTTCTAGTGGATAATTTTTTCTACTTTTTTGTACAGTGAATAATATAACGCTGAATAAGTATATAATATTGTTTTTATAAAAAATATTTTTTCATACGGCCGCTGAACAGCACAAGCACCAAATCTTGTTTCTTCGATTGTTTGGGCATGCAGCTGATCGTCCAGAGGAGGAATTAATTTGCATGTAAACAAAATCTTTTTTTTTTCTCTTCATAAATATACAATTCTTTTTCTTGTGTAATTAATTTTTTTTTTTCCGGAGGTTACTTTAAATTATGTTACTATTTTCAGTAACTGGTGATTTATATTTTTTAATTTTTCTGTTTTTCAACTTAATGTGCAAGTTATTGTCTCTATGCATATAAAAACAGACGCATCTTAAAAGAAAACATGCAACTTAATAGTGCGTTTAATATAGCGTTGACTTTCATAAAAAAAATTCCAATTTGAAAACTGATGAATTAAATTTTTGCTCTATTATCGAATTGTTTCCATCTCTTTTTATATAGTTCGAATTTTTGTTTTCGTTATTAAAAGAAAAAATCTAGCTTATCTATGCTATGGATCATATTACGAAGATTCAATGTGTTAGCTGTTGAAATGAATCTTATATGAACAGTCTAAGTTATGCTCCAATGTTATTTTTGTAAGAGGTAATGGGATTTTGTTTGCACAATGTGTAGGCTGGCTTAATCTAATAATTATCGCTTTCATTTTGATTAATTTTCATTAACCACAAGATGTCATTACATTTGTAAGGATGTTTCACTTGTTCAAAACTTGCATTTGGTTTCCGGATCAATAGCACACAAGACAGCAAATTTTCTAATTCCCAATGAACTTTGAACGGTCATAATTCGGTGGCTAATTGTGTTACCAAAATAAATTTGGTACCATTGTTTGTTTTGATTAAAAAGCTTTAAATATGAGGAAAATAAAATTTTGCAGGAATGTGGCATTCTGCCTTTTTGTAATTCAGAAAATGCGAAATCCCCCTTTTTTTTCTTTTCTTTTTTTTTTTTTTTTTCTTTTAAGAAAAGGCCAAATCGTTAGATCTTATGTCCTTATTTTTTCGTTTTTATTTTTGTTATTTTTTCGCCATTTGACTCTATTTAATTTCTGTTTCTTCCTCTTTCTCTCTCGCTTCATCTTTCTTTTCATCAATGGATGTCTTCTTGTCTCCTTTAAAACATATCAGTTGATACTTTCAGTATGAAAAAAAAGATATTGTGGATTAACACACTTCGTTAAATCCCCCCCCCCCCCGAATTTAAAAAAAAAAAAAAAAAATTTTTTTAAATTTTTTTTTTTTTAATTAAAAATTTTTTTTTTTTTTTAAGGTGATTATGAGTGAACCCCCTGGCCCTTTAGTTTAGGAAAGTGAGAGGGGGGGGGCTCATAAAACCAAACTGTATTAAAGTGATATTTTAGTGTTAGGTATTGAAGATGAAAGTTTCAATTTTAGTTCAGCAAACAAGACAGACAGACCTAGGAAGAGAGATGGGTAGATAAGCAGGAAAGGATATTGCAGTTAGCCCTATATAGGTAATAAGTATTAAATTTGATGATTTATTTAAAAAAAAAAAAAAGTTTTTAAATTTTTTTGTTTTTTTACATATTTTGTAACAGAACCTTTAATATAGGTAATAAGCATTTAATTTGATGATTTATATAAAAAAAATAAAGTTTTTAAATTTTTTTGTTTGATCTTTACATATTTTGTAACAGAACCTTTAATATAGGTAATAAGTATTAAATTTGATGATTTATTTAAAGAATAGAATAAAAAATAAAGTTTTTAAATTTTTTTTGTTTGATCTTTACATATTTTGTAACAGAACCTTTAATATAGGTAATAAGCATTAAATTTGATGATTTATATAAAAAAAAATAAAAAATAAAGTTTAAATTTTTTTTGTTTGATCTTTACATATTTTGTAACAGAACCTTTAATATAGGTAATAAGTATTAAATTTGATGATTTATTTAAAAAAAAAAGAAAATAAAGTTTTTTGATTTTTCACCTATTTTGTAACAGAACCTTTAAAAGAGGATGAATTTATCAAGTTATGGAAAGGGATGCATTACCAACTCTGGATGCAGGACAAACCGCTCATTCAGGTAAGAAGATGATGCGTTTTGATCTCTTGATTGATGCCTTCATCAGCATCTTTCTCAAACGAGATGCAGAAGAAACTAAAAAATGATGCACACTGATATAACTAGTTACAAAATATTTAACAAAAAAAAAAAAAATCTATGTAGTACTAAAATTGTTGGTTTGCAAATTGAATGTATTAGATGGTTAGCGGATGAGAATAGGAATAATAACTGCATCATAAAAGGATAACATAAATAAAGAAGAAAAATCGGTGGGGAAAAGAAAAAATGTGCAATGTACCAGTGTTGACCTAACAGGTTGTCTAGTATCGTTTAAACGGAAACCTTAAAATATTTAACAAAATTGCTTTAAGAATAAAAAATAAAAATTAAGTACTTTATTTACTTGTCTTCTTCCACTGTAGCCAGGTGTGACACAAGGCTGGAAAGTGGGGAACTCTGGCTGGTACAAAATACCTGTGAGCGGATCCATCAGCTTTTCCTAGTAAGGACGCTTTAAGCGATAAGCAATTACCCCCCCCCCCCCCCCCCATCCAATAAAAGGTGGGTACCCCTCCTAGGACCAAGCTATACCATACTTCGCTTTGACAAAAAAGAGGGGGGGGGTCTGGTGGGTCAGGTCAGTTCCTAAGTTGTCAAAAATAATTGCCAAAGACAGATTCCCAGCTGGTATGAAGATGCTGCTAGGACATGATCATCATAAGAAAAAAGTTTGACGAAACGTCTGTTTAGTGTGGTGTTGGCATTGAAAGATGTCGATAGAATCACCAAGGGTTAATGTCTCAAACCCCTTATCCTCAAGGAGGAGTTGGTAAACAGACAAGAACTACAACTTTATTATACACAGACATGAAATAAATAAATAGACACTCCATAAAAATAATTCATACATGTTTACAATTTCTGCTTCCTTTGCTGACGGCAAGCACCCGAAGCCATACAAAGCAGCAGTAAAAGTTTGAACTGCTGGTATTTTATACTAATTGATGTGTTTCAGATCTCCCTAACAGAAGTCTTATCTGTACACAGACATGAAAGTAGTAAATACACCCTTATTAGTAATAACAAAGACTGCTGTCGGAGGGTCCTGATGGACCTAGGCGAAATGATATTGATTATTTCCTCTCTCTGACAAATTGGACAATCACTCAGTGGAAAGTGGAATTCCGAGGTTTGCGATAATTCGGCACTGATTAAGCCTACCTTCATATTAACCCATAATATGGCTCCTAAGAAACTCTGACAATTCTAATGCTTCTTTGGTCTGTCATAAATAAATATTTAAATATTTAAATATTTAAATAAATATTTAAATATATTGATATTTTTTATATTGATATCTGAAACACATCAATTAGTATAAAATATCAGCGGTTTAAACTTTTACTGCTGCTTTGTATGGCTTCGGGTGCTCGCCGTCAGCAAAGGAAGCAGAAACTGTAAACATGTATGAGTTATTTTTATGGAGTGTCTATTTACTTCTTTCATGTCTGTGTATAATAAAGTTGTAGTTCTTGTCTGTTTACAAACTCCTCCTTGAGGATAAGGGGTTTGAGACATTAACCCTTTTATCCCTGAGTGGCTTTTGATAAGTGGTGACTCATTAGTTTTAAAAAATAAAATAAAAAACGTGAAAATTATACAGCGCTATATTTCCTTATTCAGCATTGTCTGAGAGCCTTTTTTTAATTTTTAATTTTTTTTTTTTAACTATGACGTTTTTTTTGTCATTTTTGAAGCACGCCTGGCCTTTCTCATCTTTGAAAATTCCTGATCTAAAATATAAGAAATCTTCGGTCTAGGATTAAGGTTGTTCTCCCCTCAATCAGAGAAGTTCTTCTACACTGGCGAAATTTTTATTTTGTCACAATCCAAAAGTGCCCCTTTTTAAGGAGTTAGATTTTCTCTACATCAAAAAACCGACCGTCCTCTTGAAGAGGCAAGTAAGCATTTTCTTTGTGGTGAGTTCTTCTGTCGTGCAAGGGAAGTAACTCTTTCAGATATCAAAGATGAATCCTCTTGCTGTTTTTTGTACAAGCAATTCTTACCGGTGTTGCGTACAGGTTTTATGATGGTCGCTCATGTTTGAAAAGTCTAAATATTTAAGCTCTGTTGAGTAAAATAAAACTTAAGTATTACTAATGTATATTCTAAAAAAAGTTAATGAATGTAATAGATAAATTGTTACTTTTAAAAAATTATCTTATAAGAAAATCGGCGCAATTTAAGTTGATGCTGCAAATGTATTTTGTAACAAAACCTGACAAAAGTATTTTTTTTTTTTTTTGACAATATTAAACTTTTATTCAAAAATTAAAAATGTTCACGGCGCCTGCTATCTTCGCCTGAAGACATTTAAACTAAGGGCTTATTTTCTTGTTTCGGACATTGTCCAATTTTCTTCCACCTATACCAAATGGTATAGGTAACCTTAAATACGAATAAACCTCTTTCGTTTGTTGTAAAAAGGTTTCGTTGTTTCATTTCGTGTGTTGAACAATAAGATAGGGGATAACATAGCCTCTATTCTTACAACTTTCCCCTTTCGTAAAAACAGTGTTTGCAACCAATATGTTCGTGGCAAGACCAAATTCTAAGTTACTTTCTTCTTTCGTATTCTTATCACCATATCTTTATCCTCCATGAACACCCTCAAAACCACCATAGGTCTTTCCAACATGACCATTCAAATCTCCTGCCACAGCAAGTACTTCCATTCTCACCAACTTTTCTAATTACTGTCATAAGCCAGTCATAAAACTCATCTTTCGCATTTTCACTGAAACAACATTGTGGTGCATTCCTCCAACTGTATTTACCAACAATATGACTCACTTTAATCCTAATGTTTTAAACAGTATTTCTTTTTAAACAAACTATTTTTAAACTTTTAATTTTTAAACTTTTAATTTTTAAACTTTGAATTTTTAAACTTTTAATTTTTAAACTTTTAATTTTTAAACTTTTAATTTTTAAACTTTTAATTTTTAAACTTTTAATTTTTAAACTTTTAATTTTTAAACTTTTAATTTTTAAACTTTTAATTTTTAAACTTTTAATTTTTAAACTTTTAATTTTTAAACTTTTCATAAATTTTCTTATTAAACAAAGTATTTTTAAACTTTTAAATTTTTTTTTTAATAATAAATTAATTTAATAAAAAAATAAGTAATTAAAAAAAAAAAAAAGATCTAATTAGTCCTAGCACAAAAACGTTAAAGTAAAATCAGCACATAATTGAAATAGATATAGCATTCACGTAGCACGTATATTTAATTTTGCATTGTTTAGATTTCGCTGCGGTCCTGATGTCAACACAACTGCCACTGTTCGCTCGAGGCAGAGCATCTTGAGATAAAATGAAATAGAAACACTTGAGAAGGGGGAGATTTCCCTGAAATATTGTGATATTCCGGTTTCACACGTACAACTGTAGTGAACAAATTGGAAGCAAGTTAGATTAAAATAATGTTTTATTTCCGCATTGTATTTAGTTGTTTATAAATTGTCGATTTTAATTTTTATTTTGACATAAATAAAATATTTTTACACAAATGAATTCTTTGTGGAAACTTGTAGAATGGAAGTCAGGGTAAAGCATTTTTTATTTGCTAGTCTCAGTCTTTTCTATAAATACTATTATGGCTTGTGTTCTTTAGAATTGTCTGATCTATTTCCTACTTCCTTTGTTCCAGCTCGTTTCACTCGTTGGTCTAGTGGTCTTCACTAATTCTGCTGTTTTTATATCTCATTTTAATACAGCTTCCTAATCCAGTTTCACTTTTTCTTTTAAAGATGTCCATACTCAATCAATAAAAACAAAACATTAACATGTACATATAAATGAATAACCAGCTAACACCCACATCTCGGCCTAGTGACAGATTGGCCTTTCCCTTTCTTCTTCTTAACACCCTCTCTCTCTCACGGACATAACGTTGCTAGTCTCAGTCTTTTCTATAAATACTATTATGGTGTGTATTTTTCAGAATTATGTGATCTATTCCACGCTTTTTTTGTGCCAGCTCGTTTGACTCGTTGGTCAAGTGATCTCCATCAATTCGCTGTTTTGATACCTCATTGTAATACAGCTTCCTATTCCAGTAGCTTGTTTCCAAGAACCGCAGGCTTGTGGAACTCTCTTCCTGCTGACTGTTTTCCTCCTACCTATAGCCTTGGTCTGTTCAAGACTAAGGTCAATAAGCATCTTCTGTCTTTATGATAATTATCTTTTATTCTTGTTAGCTCCTTACACCAAGTGGCTTCATGCCTTGTCTGGAGCGATTTCCATTAAAAAAAAAAAAAAAATGACCAATAACAAACCAATATTGTATTCTCTTTAAAAACTTGAAACAAGTGAAAGATACAATAAAGATACAATAATGGTTTGACTAGGAATTCTTAACTATAATCTAATAAACATCTAAATGAACGCCTTTTTATTTTTCATCTTTTAAACAATTTAATACTAATAATTAGTTATAATATTTTAATACTAATAATTAGTTATAATATTTTAGTATTAATAATTAGTTATAATATTTTAGTATTAATAATACTTTTCTTAACCGATGTTGAGTTTGGTCGGTACTAAATGGGTGTCCATTCGAGAATACCAGGTGCATTACGTGGGAGGACGGCCCGCCTCCCCTGTGATAACTATCAGACTAAATAGAGGTTATCCTCTATAACGTCCATATTTCTCGCTGTGAGAAAGCATGAAGTTGTCAAACTGCAAAGTTTTTAAAAAGAAGGAAAGAAAAAAAAAACGTATAAATCGGTTTAAGAAGCAAAAGGAAAACGTCTCATTATAGAAATAGATAAAATCAGGGAGTTGTCTGACTTGATATTTTCTTTCTCAATTCATCTAAATACTTTAAATGGATTTATCTGGCAGTTTTTTTTTTGGGGGGGGGGGGGGTTATTTACTTGCTGTGTGACTGGATGGATATATATATATAATATACACATTGATCTTTATTATAGAGTGGAGAGTATTGATTTACTCTTCTCCAGGAGTTAGGCACAAGGCCAGTTTTTATCTTACTCCCACAAGTAAGATGTGACCCAAGGTCGGGTCGGGAAAGTGGAGTTTAAAAATTGCCTGGGCAACCCCGTCGGCATTCCCCGGTAGGGGCGCCTCAGGCAGTAAGCAGTAAACTTACTCCTTCCCAAAGAGGGGAGGCGAAGCCTGGGAGGGTGGACCTCCTAGAACTGCACAGGACAGGCCCATAGACCGACGTAAATCAAGCCCCGAAGGCCAAGACAATACCAGTCTATGGGGTGCAGTTGTTAATATTATGCAATATTTTCACCTGGAAAGAACACATTACTCGTAGATTTACTTTATATCTAAAAAAGAAAAAAAAACTTCTTTTTTTTTCTTGTGACTTTTTACTCTTATTTTAGTGTACGCCTTTTCTTTCTTGTATATCGTATTTTATTTATGGTTGTTTTTTTGTTTTTTCAGGAAAAACTCATAGATGATGTCTGTCAACTGGTGCACGACTTCACTAATGAGACGTATGCCCTGATGTTTATAAAGACTTTTTTTGACACAGAAGCCCGAGAATGGTTTGGCTTGGATCAGTGGCGAATGAACAAATTCATGATGGTTTGTAAGATTTGAATATCTATATTTAATGTCAAAATGTTTAACGTCGAAATGTTTATTTCAGTTAGACTTTATCTATTCATAAACAATCGTGCTTAAACTGCGTAAGATGTTGCTAATTATAAATCAAACCCTAACCCGACTAAAACAAAACGATTATTAAACATTCAATGAACAAATAAAATGTAATAAAGAGCAAAGTGCAGTGGACTTGCTCATCAGATTTATGCATGTGTTGGTTGTTAAAAAAAATTGCACTTCGTCCAACGATGTTCAAGCATTGCAATCCCACCGTGAAAAAAAGTGGTAGCGTAGTCCACCAAAAACTCCTCCACAACGCGTACCACTTCATCATTATTTCCGAAATGTTGCTCACACAGATGGGAGTTGAGTTTATGAAAACAGAAAGAGATCAGGTGGATCTAAGTCTGATGAATAAGCGGGGTGAGGTAGCAATTCAAAGCCACAGTTGGCTGCAACCTGAGCCGTGTGAATGGACGTGTTATCCTGGATCAAGTTTTCAACTTCCCTCTGCGTTTCGATTGATGGCTTTCTTCGGTTCTCTTGATTCTGAGGCAATACGTTCATCAATAGTTTTCCTCTTTTCCATGTAGTCTATCATAATTGCACTTTCAGAATTTCCCCAGAACAAAAGACACCACTTGAACTTCTTCTTCAGAGTGGAGAACCCGTGTTTCCTATGTATGCTTTAAATATTTGATTCAGGTTTTTACGGGTGAAACGATACTTCACCTTGAGTTAGTAATCTACTGTAGAAATGTGTAGGGTTAGGATTGGGGTTAGGGTTAGCCTGGAAATAAGTCGTCTTCTGGAAATGTTAACCCCTTTTCTTTGGGTCTATCTTTCAAATTGGCTTGCTCATCCCAAAGATCTTGGTTAGAACGGTGTGAACCGAAGCAAAACAAATGCCTTGGTTCCTTGCTGGACAACAAGATGTCATTCCTAAAATCATATAGTAAATGGTATCGGCTTGTTCATCAATGGTTTAAATTTTTGGATGACCTGACCGAGGGTCATCTTAGCTATCTTCCACAGCCCACTTACTGTAGGCAGGGGATTCCTCAGCAAGTATTTGTATCGTGTTCTCATGGATTTCCTTAGGCGTCATGCCTTTCTTTTGTAGACAGTTTATGACTGCTCGGGCCTCTTGTTTTATCCATTTTTAAATTTGTCATATGCCTCTTATCTTTGTATAGATCTCATTTGCATTCTTTTTCGTCCGGTATGTAATTTACAATACTAAAATTTCTTTTTCTTCAGTTTGTTAGATTTTAAATAATTACTCAAATAATGCAAGGGAGATAACAAATATTTTAACCTGCAAAGAATGTTTTTTTAGATAACTATTGAAATAATAAAGCTACTAAAAAAAAAACTAATTATTTTAAGTACTCTCTCTCTAAATATATATATATATATATATATATATATGAGCGAGAGAGAGAGATATAGATAGATATATAACTCAATGTCCTGTGTGTTCCCTAAAGAAAGAAAGGTCAGAATCTACATAAAATGTAAAAGTGTATTCTTATTTAAAATTTACCAGGGAAGACAATGGAAGTGTTTCCAAATCTCTAAGGGGGCAACGAGGACATAACTAACCCCTTAAAACTCCAAATATATCCTATTTTTATGAAATTTAGATCAACCGTATAAAATTTTCTGGGGAAGACGATGGAAGTGGTCCCGAATCTCTACGTTACCCTCTGTGCCAAATATCTAAGTGACCCATTAAGACAGAACCCCCTTAAAACTTCAAATATGTATGTCCGATCTATATGAAATTCAAACCATATGTAAAAGACACTAATTTAGAGTTTTACAGGATTTCAATTTTTTTCTTACTATATTAAGGGGGGGGGGGGCAATAAAATGAAAAAAAAGTAATATGGTGAAAAAGTACATAGTAGCGATCTTCATTCAATCCTGAGCAACGTCGGGTATTCCTGCTCGTGTATATATATATATATATATATATATATATATATATATATATATATATTGCATTAAATGACCCACATAAACGCAACAGAAAATTTCATGATGTCTTTGATTTTATAACATCAATTATTTTATTTTTTTTTTTAATATTTTTTCAGTTCGTTCGTGAATTTTTGTATCATTCACTCGTGTTTTTGAAAAATTGTAAATGGAAAGAAAGTGTCTGCAAGGGACTAAGCACCATCTTGGAAGAAAGTGTGATGGATTGCAGACAATCAAATTTACCTATCGGTCTCAAGCTGCATTTGACAGACATTTTCTTAACAGAATTGAAAAAGGTGGCCGATGACAAAGTAAGTAATATTTTATCTTTTTTATTTTTATTTATCTTTTTTTAAATTATTTTATCTTTTTTTAAATTATTTTATCTTTTTTTAAATTATTTTATCTTTTTTTAATTATTTTATCTTTTTTTAATTATTTTATCTTTTTTTAATTATTTTATCTTTTTTTAATTATTTTATCTTTTTTTAATTATTTTATCTTTTTTTAAAATTATTTTATCTTTTTTTTATTTATCTTTTTTTTATTTATCTTTTTTTTATTTATCTTTTTATTTATTATTTATCTTTTTTTATTTATCTTATATCATTTTAAAAAAATTGTTTCATTTTATACTCTTGTATCTTTGACTTACGTAAATGTTTGATTTATAGTAAATAAAAACAAAATAATGTGTAAGTCACGTAAGGGCGAGAAGTGATCACAAATTTTATTCATCCTCACTCTTTCATTTTCCGAGTTCTGTTCCTTGTTTCTGTCTGATTCAAAGGTGTCTGCTGTTGACCAAGGAAAAACTCTATCAGGCATGTGTACGCAGCGTGATGATGTATGGTAGTGAAATCTGGCCAATGAGGGTTAAGAACATGCGTTGCATGGAGAGGAATGATATGAGAATGATATAATGGATGTGTAATGTGAGTCCGAAAGGCAGGCTTAGATCTGATGACCTCAGAGGAAGATTAAATCTGGACAGGAGATTTCGATGATGTGGCCACGTTGAAAGAATGGATGAGAGTTCTTGGGTTAGATATAAAACAATTGAGGTAGGATGGTCATCCCACGAGGGAAGTCGAGGAGAACATGGGAGGAGGTGATAAGGATGGACTTGAGAGAAAGAGTGATTAAGACGTGGTCAGGCTTAGGTTAGTTTGGAAGTCAATTTCTAAAAGCGTGTAAAACGGACGTTAAATCAAATATTCATGATGGGGAGAGAAGAGTTAGATGACTTTTGTTTCATCAGAGAATGACTTCCTGTCTCCTTCCTCTCATATGTGCACTCAGTGTCTTTCTCTTAATTGAAACTGATTAGAGTTTTTTTTTTTAGGAACACTCAATCACCCCCCAAAAAAAATATCTGAAAAATTGCTCTGATGATGTAGTTATTTGTAAATTTGACTGTTTTTGTTTTTTGTTTACCAAATTAAATAGTTTCCAAATGGGTTGCTTTTCCTCCGGTTGGGAAATGCATTTCACTTTCAGCAGGATTTGAGTCACCAATGGTTAACATTGGTGACTCAAATCTCGAAGATACAAAATTATGCAGATTCTCAAAAGATAATTTTTTAATTAATTTTTAGCTCAGTCCAGATATGGCAGTCCTTTTATTATCACCCTTTTTGAACGTTCTTCCGATTGTTAAAAAGTAAGTATTTTTTGTTTTATTCTCATATATTTACTTTGGCCTTTTTTGCTAAACCCTTTAAAGACCACAAGAGTTCTTTTATTCAGAAATCGCATGCTGGCAATTTTTTTTTTTTTTAGGTGCATTTCTGGCAGGGCTCTGTGGTCAAAGCAAATTAATTCCTTTAGGAATCTGACTGGGACATTCTTAAAATTTCCAATGTCAGAATCGCAGTCTGACATTTCGCAAATCCGCAGCCCCGTCTTTCATCATGTATCACTTTCTGTAACAAAAATTTTAATTCTTTAGATTTTGTTCATTAAAAAAAAAAAAAAAAAAAAAATGCTGAATTCACAAAGCCTTGAAAAACATGTTTGTCCGCTTTAACATCAAAATGCTATAAATATATAGTTTATCTAAATTAATAATGGTGGAAGATTTCTTAGGTCAAAGTCGGAACTTTTAAATATTTGAAGAGTTTGAGTCTAGCGTTTGCATACTTACTCTACAACGCCGTTTGTTTGGCATCTGGTCGTGATTATATAAATCCGTCAGCATCGGATTCTGATTTGCAACAGAATAAAACCATTAGATTTCTTATCCTTTTGAATGCAAAATTCGATGAATAAAGTTACAAATAATTTTTTTTTTTTTTTTTTTAAATCACCAATCATCTTACGTATAGAATAAAGGGTGCTTGTTAGTGGCTTCGGCCAAACGAAAAATGATTTATGTGTGAAAACAATATCATGTACTTACTCACTGGTATTTTATTGTTCAATGTTGAAAAAAGTAGGAAAAATTATCCAGTAGAACTTTAATTACAAAGATTTTTACATTTTTTGTAACGTACGAGTAACCTCGATGAATATGACTCCATAGGATACAGGTCGGCAGGTAAGTTGCTGTGGTAGGACAGAAGGCCACCGGACAGAAGCCACCGGACAAAATAAGTCAAACCTGGACTAGAAATAAAATAATTATTAAAATTATTTTTAAAATATTTTTATATTTATTATATTTAATATTTTTTAAAGATTGCATCATAAAAATTGACGCACTCTTTCTACTACTAACCCCAAGTCCGTGTGGCAAAAAAAAAATACATTTGAAATTGGGGGATCAGTTTTGCACATAATTTTATCATAAAATGATCCCCCAATTTTGGGCCATAATTTGCAAGGGCCCACAATTTTGGGCCATAATTTGCAAGGGCAGGTAATACTCATTTAAAAAACAAAAAACAAGAAAAAAATATTTTTAATAATTAATTTATTTCTAGTCCAGGTTTGACTTATTTTGTCCGGTGGACTTTGTCCGGTGGCCTTCTGTCCTACCACAGCAACTTACCTGCCCCTGTTTTCTGCCGACCTGTATCCTATGGAATCATATTCATCGAGGTTACTCGTACGTTACGATAAATGTAAAAATCTTTGTAATTAAAGTTCTACTGGATAATTTTTCCTACTTTTTTCAACATTGAACAATAAAATACCAGTGAGTAAGTACATGATATTGTTTTCACACAAAAATCATTTTTCGTTTGGCCGAAGCCACTAACAAGCACCGAATAAAGTTACAAATAATTTTTTTTTTTTAAATCACCAATCATCTTACGTATAGAATAAAGTTACAAATAATTTTTTTTTTTTAAATCACCAATCATCTTACGTATAGAATAAAGTTACAAATAATTTTTTTTTTTTTTTAAATCACCAATCATCTTGCGTATAGAATAAAGTTACAAATAATTTTTTTTTTTTAAATCACCAATCATCTTACGTATAGAATAAAGTTACAAATAATTTTTTTTTTTTTTAAATCACCAATCATCTTACGTATAGAATAAAGTTACAAATAATTTTTTTTTTTTTTAAATCACCAATCATCTTACGTATAGAATAAAGTTACAAATAATTTTTTTTTTTTAATCACCAATCATCTTACGTATAGAATAAAGTTACAAATAATTTTTTTTTTTTTAAATCACCAATCATCTTACGTATAGAATAAAGTTACAAATAATTTTTTTTTTTTAAATCACCAATCATCTTACGTATAGAATAAAGTTACAAATAATTTTTTTTTTTTAAATCACCAATCATCTTACGTATAGAATAAAGTTACAAATAATTTTTTTTTTTTAAATCACCAATCATCTTACGTATAGAATAAAGTTACAAATAATTTTTTTTTTTTAAATCACCAATCATCTTACGCATAGAATAAAGTTACAAATAATTTTTTTTTTTTAAATCACCAATCATCTTATGTATAGAATAAAGTTACAAATAATTTTTCTTTTTTAAATCACCAATCATCTTACGTATAGAATAAAGTTACAAATAATTTTTTTTTTTAAAATCACCAATCATCTTACCTATAGAATAAAGTTACAAATAATTTTTGTTTTTTTAAATCACCAATCATCTTACGTATAGAATAAAGTTACAAATAATTTTTTTTTTTTTAAATCACCAATCATCTTACGTATAGAATAAAGTTACAAATAATTTTTTTTTTTTTAAATCACCAATCATCTTACGTATAGAATAAAGTTACAAATTTTTTTTTTTTTTAAATCACCAATCATCTTACGTATAGAATGAAATTACAAATAATTTTTTTTTTTTTTAAATCACCAATCATCTTACGTATAGAATGAAATTACAAATAATTTTTTTTTTTTTTTAAATCACCAATCATCTTACGTATAGAATAAAGTTACAAATAATTTTTTTTTTAAATCACCAATCATCTTACGTATAGAATAAAGTTACAAATGATTTTTTTTTTTTTAATCACCAATCATCTTACGCATAGAATAAAGTTACAAATAATTTTTTTTTTTAAAATCACCAATCATCTTACGTATAGAATAAAGTTACAAATAATTTTTTTTTTTTAAATCACCAATCATCTTACGTATAGAATTAAGTTACAAATAATTTTTTTTTTTTTTAATCACCAATCATCTTACGCATAGAATAAAGTTACAAATAATTTTTTTTTTTTAAATCACCAATCATCTTACGTATAGAATAAAGTTACAAATAATTTTTTTTTTTTAAATCACCAATCATCTTACGTATAGAATAAAGTTACAAATAATTTATTTTTTTTAAATCACCAATCATCTTACGTATAGAATAAAGTTACAAATAATTTTTTTTTTTTAAATCACCAATCATCTTACGTATAGAATAAAGTCAGTCTCTCTCCTCCCCTACTTTTCTGATCAACAGCTTCTTTACTACATAATATTGGTCTGTCTTGTTAAAAAGAAAAATTTCATTTTCAATTAGTTTCAGTAATTTTATATTAATCCTGATCAATTTTTTTTATTAGTCATAAATGAAAAAAAAAGTGGAGGAGTTCTTAGATGTCCTAATACTGTTTACCCAATCACTTAGTACTAATTTAATAACATAGTTTATTCGATAGTGAAAAAAAAGGAGTAAGAAAATCTTACTTGTCTTTTTTGGTTTCTTTTTTTTCATTGCCTTTGGTTGACCGACTTTTGACTCTAGAGAGATGGGGTCGGAAGACATTCAAGTTTATGTATTTAATAGAATCATAATTTTGTACCTGCCGCCATCGGTTAATTGATTAGTTTGCCGTACTCAGAGATAGTTTGTTATTTCGAACCTCACCCAGAGTATAATTATTATTACTTTGATTTTTGTCCCAAAATAAATTTAGACATTTCAAGGTAAAACATTAAGCAGGTTGTGTAGTCTATACTGTTTCTTTTCTCCCCCCCCCCCTTTCTGTAATCTGTATAATTTCTGGAAATTAGGACCCCCAAGGATGCTAAGTAGCCTAGCTAGTCAAATATAATTACTGTTGTGTATCTGTCATAATATATAAAAATAGCAGTGTGTAACTTTTGAATTGCCTGCTATCTCTTGTTATAAAATGGAAAAGTTTCAATTGGCACAAGAAGAGGTGGGAGGGGGGTTGTATAAAATATAAGTCTTATCTGCAAGTTCAATTCCTATACATGGCAGTATATTTTCTTAGAAACTTGTGTAAATATTTAAAAAATTTTTTTTTTTCAAATGTAAATAAATTTTATCCCCCCCCCCCTTTTTTTTTCAATAGTTGCTTGATTTGTTCATTAAAAATAAAACACTTTTCTCCATTATTTATTTACTTATTTTTATTTATGGGTATCTTTTACAATAATCCGCAGAGTGAAAACGCTCAAAAAGCAAATATACAACAAATAAAAGTTACTGTAGTCGATAAAAGTTATTTTCCAATTTATCTGTGACATTTGTTTGTATTTTTAAGCCGTTTCAACTGCTATTTATTAGAAATTTTTGTTACGCGAACATGGGGGAGGGGGTCTTAAGCGAAGGTAGAAATTAGGCTCGTTGGCGCCATTTTTTTTTTTTAGTAAAAATCCGTGCCCAAAAAACAATTTAAAAAATTTTTTTTTTACATCTAATAAAAACCCATTTATACTACGTAAAAATCCAAACAAATGTCATAGGTAAGTAGGAAAATATTTATTCTCGACGTAGGTCACCATCACTTGTTGTATATATTTTTTTTTTGACAGAACACGTTCACTTTAGAAGTGTTCTCCCTTGAGTATCTTTCATCATTTCACTTATGTAGTCATATCCGAAATGCACGGAATACGAATGTTAAAGATATTTCCTCCATCTTGTTTTTCAGCGATAATATTATGAAGAAACTTACGACACTGTTATTTGAAGCCGGCGGAGGCAACGACTGTTTAACGGATAGAAATATTTCTCATTCTGGATCCTGTGGTTTTATCGAGCGTGATCCGACTCGAGTTAAATCGAGCAAATTAGAGGCAAGTATTTTGTTTGTTTGGCTTCTATTTTACGACATATCAACCCTTTTGGGCTTAGTAATACCTGTTGGAAATGATACAACGGTCAATCCATGTTATATACCGGGGGGGGGGGGGCTCTACAATCCCCACATAATCGGTTACTTATGATATTTAGTTGTTTTATGATTAACAGTTCAACTCATCTCCATTTAATCATATCTTGTTATTCTTTGGTTGACGTTAAGCATCATGACAATACCGACTGGCGGCAAATGCTGCGCTGAAAACCATTCAAGGCACACAACATTAAAGATATTTTAATATACCTCTGCATGGTAGCAAACGTGACGCTCTTAATTGATTGGCTGATGCAACGTCCGCTAAACTTGTCAGCATCTCCATTCCTATGGCAGTCAATTTCCTGAAAGGTCACCTGCTTGATCTTTAATGATCCCCCTTTGTCTATAATACATCCTGTTTATGAATTATATTTTACTAATATATCTGAGTTGATATACACACTAATATCCAACATCCATACTTTTCCTAACGTTAAACACAATAAACCTATCAATGAGCTCTATCATGCACGCTCCAATATTCTATTAAAATAGTTTATTTGACAAAAAAGAAAAGTTATAGATTTTACGTCCAGCTGACAATAAGTCTTTATGTAAGTTCAGTGTACGTTGATTCAGTCTTAAACCAGTTTAAAATTCAAATCAAAATGAAGAAAAATTCATTTTTTTAAATACAAAAGAATAGAAATGAAATTTTAGTAAAACGTACAAATACTGTAAACTGGACATAACCAGTTTTAAGTTGTTCATAAAATGACTGATTTCAGAAATATTGAGTTCATCTGCTGAGACACATTTACCAATTTGCTTCAGATGGTCGGACACCGTTGAAATACTGACATCAAGTGTCTTAGACATTTCTGACCCTTTGATGTGTATTGTGGTCAACAATTGCTTTCAATCCTTCATTGTTTGAATGTTATAAATTGTGGGAAAATGCTACAGAATGACAGAACACTATAATTAATTTTTACAGCAAATTAAAACATTGATTAAAAATGGTTACCCTAACCCTAACCACCGTCACCCACAGCAAAGTAAAACATTGATTAAAAATATTTATATGTAATTCAAAGGAGATGGGGGGGGGGGGTCATGAGTTTCCGTGATCCTTGGATTTCTATGGACAGTCGAGCAAGTAAATTATAAAATTACTTTTGCAGTAGGAAGAGAAAATCACAAAATTCATTTACTGCAATTTTAAATGAAATTGTTGAATTCTGAACTTTTCCTTTTCTAGAATGTTAAGATATTTTTTATGTATTCTTCCTGATATAAACATTACAAAAGATTAGTTCAATTTAAAAAAAAAAAAAAAAAAATTTTTTATCAATACTTTTGTCTCAAATGAGGAAATTATATAAATCTTGATTTCTTGTTAGAGTATAAACTTTTCTGACTCTGATGAGACATTTCTATTTAGATTTTATTTATCATTTATTTATTTTTTATTCACATCTTAACTGAATATAAGTAACATTAACATTTTCGGGAATCTTTTACGAGACTCAGCAGAGTAAAAACGCAAAAAAAACAAATTACAACAAATAAAAGTAACTGTAAGCTGTAAAAGTTAGTTTCAAACTTGCATGTGATATTTGTTTGTATTTTAAACCCGTTTGAAGTGCTATTTATTAGAAATCAATAGTTTTGACAGCGTAATTTCGAAAAACAACATGGCCGATTTGGGGGGGATTACTAACGAAATCACTAGGAGCGACCATATTGTTTTTGTGAAAACGTTGGGAAAAAAAACAAGACATTTTTTTTTTTTACATCTAATGAAAACCCATTTATAATACGTAAAAATAAAAACAAATTACATAGGTAAGTAGAAAAATATCTATTCTCGTCGTAGGTCAACTTCACTTGTTGCAAATTTATGTTTTTAAACCCTTTCTCGTTCTTTTTTTGGACCCCGTTCGCGCCTCTGCTGAGTCTCGTAACATATACCCACACTTTCTAGTGTAGAATGATCAAATTGTATTTAAAACATAAAAATATGGAAATAAAAATAAATCAATGTAAAAACGCATTCCAATAAAGATTTTATTTTTTGATGGAGTAATTAATTGCTGAAACAATCTAAGAATATAGCACAAATCATTTTTTTTTTTTCTTTAATAATTATCAATCGATTTTTTGATTATAGTATAAAAAATCACTTGCATGGATGCAGTATTGGCAATATTGAGATATTTAAAAGAATTTGAACTTATAAGTTATACAGATGTGTAAACGAAAATGGGGAGAGAAAAAAAACTTTTTTTCGCATGTTTTTTACTAAGATGCCTATGGACAAATAAAGAGAATGGCTAACTGATTATTTCCCTACAAATGTCTATATTTTCACTTCCATTATTTCATCGGAAGATTTTGTTCATATTTTAAGTAATTATCTAAACATTAACATTTTAATGTGGTACTTTACATTTAACGATTTTCATGGTTCGATTCCGGGGCAATATCAAAGATTTTGCAGATTTATATATTTCATATTTTATGCTTGAAAAACTTTATTGATGACGGATCTGTTTACTATTGTTTATTATTTATGTACCTATGTATGAAAGTAATGTTCTGAAAAGGGCCGTCAAAAATGAGGGTGAAAATGATTGTCCCAAATGAGGAAATCTTATAAACCTTGATTAAATTCTGAGAGTTTAACTTTTCTGACTCTGATGGGACATAATGTGAAAATTAAATTTACAAATAATCATTTCGTTTGAAGAATTTCCTTATATGGAAATTAATTAGTCCAGCTCAGATGACTGTTAATATGAAACATTTTTAAATTACTTAAAAATAACAAAAAATTAGCAAGTGTGGATAACTCCTATTTTTTTTAATTGAAAAATATAACGGTTGTCTACCTTACAACTAAAATTTAATTTTTCTGATTCTGATGGGACATAATGTGAAAATTAAATTTAAATCTGATCATTTTGTTTTAAGAATTTTCTTTTTAAATATTATTATATAAAGTTATATATATATATATGTGTGTGTGTGTGTGTATTTAGGCAGCATTTTCTCATTTATGCAAACATTGTTAAAAATAACAGAAATCGTCTGTTTAATTATACCTTTTTTTATTTTTTCGATTTTTTCTGATGCTCTCTTTTGTATTAAAATAAAAAAAAAAATGAATAAATGTTTCACAGGTTTAACGAACGTAACCATTTAAACCAGGTTAAAACATCTGCAGGAATTGCTGATTCCAAAATATGCCATAGATTTTGTAGAGTGATTAACCTTTGAAAATTGATGCCCGGATGTGAACGCACACATTTTCTTTTTTTTATTTTTTCTGATGTTTTTTAAAAAATTTTTTATTAAAATCAAAAGAATTAAATGTTCCATAGGTTTAACGAACGTTTTCGATTCTTCGTCAAATCATCCTTGCGAAAGTGTTCTCTGCGCGTTTCTCCGCTGTCTTTTTAAAATTGTCTTCTTTATTCAGCTTTTTTGTTCATTTGCTTTTGACACCTGAGGATGATTCGACGGAGAGTCAAAAACGTTTGTGAAACCTATGGAACATTTATCAATTTTTTTGATTTTTAATGCAAAAAAAAAAACCATCAGAAAAATTTAAAAAAAAAGGTATAATTAAACAGACGAATTCTGAACAAAAAAATGTGTGCGTCCACATCCGGGCATCAATTTTCAAAATCTTAATTTCTTCTGAGAGAATAAACTTTTGACTCAGACATTTTTATTTGGATTTTATATTTAGATGGCCATGTATTTTCTACAAATGTATATATTTACTTCCATTATTTCATCTGAATATTTTGTTCTTCTTTAATGTAATTATCTAAACAATGTAATATTTTAATGTCTTTACATGGATCAATCTCGAGGCAATATCAAAGAGTTTGGAAATCCGTGTATCCCATTATTTTTATGCTTGAAACACTTTTTACTACTGATGGGTCGATAAAGTTATGTACCAAATTGTATAAGTATTATTTTGAAAAGGTTTTCAAAAGAGGATGAAAATGATTGTCATGTCTCAAGTGAGCAAATTCTATAAACTTTGATTGTGAGAGTTTAACTTTTCTGACTCTGAGGAGTCAAAAAAAGTTAAACTCATAATCTGAAAATTAAATTTACAAATCATTTATTTTAAATAATTTTTTTATTTTTTATTATTCCAACAGAAAAATGTGATCACTGTTAATCCCATTTGTCTAATTTAGAATAAATGTGATTATTGTAAAGAAAATAAAAAACATTCTTATGAATTAATTACAAATTTATATCTTTTTAATATTTTATCTGAAGTATATTTTATTATGTCAAGATTATTTATCAGTGAATTTTTACACTGTAAGAAGGATAGCTAACAATTTTCTGTGTGAAAGTTCAATATTCAATACCTGTCTCCAATATGCTCTTTTTGTTAATTAAGATATTTACCAAATTTGATAAATACTTGAAAAGGGGCGTCAAAAGAATGAAAATGATTATGTACCAAATGAGGAAATCTTATAAACCTTGATTATATTCTGAGAGTTTAACTTTTCTGACTCTGATGGGACATAATCTGAAAATTAAATTTACAAATAATCATTTCGTTTGAAGAATTTCCTTACAAATAATCTATTTTGAAAAAAAAATTTAATTTAAAAAAAAAAAAATTCACATTTTTTATTTTATTTATTTATTTTATTTATTTATTTTTTTAAGAAGTATGGAAGTGAAATAGATTGAACAATTTCTTATAAAGTAAGATGAAAAGATCACAAAATCTATTTACTACGTGGCAGTTATCTTTTAAAAAATTGAAATTCGAAACTTTTTTTTTTTTTCTAGAATGTTAGGATCATTTTTATGTTTATTTGTTCTGTTTTTAAGATCGCAGAAAATCAAAATCCTTTAAAAAAAAAAAAAAATTAATTTCTTTATATTTGTTTACTTAATAGTTTTGTCTCAAATGAGGAAATTAGAGTATAAACTTTACTGACTTTGAGACATTTCTATTTGGATTTCAGAGTTCGTATTTCTGATCTTTCTTTCCCGATGTGCAATAATAGAAAATTTTAACTACTGAACCATTCAAATAAATTATTCAAAATTATTTATTCAAAATTATTTATTCAAAATTATTTATTCAAAATTATTTATTCAAAATTTGTTTACTGATATGTTATCATTCTAGGTATCCTTCGAGTATCTCCACTAACAGATTATAAGTATATTTATGCGATTAGAAAGAAAATTTGTCTTTTTTTTTTTTTTTTTTAGAATGTTAGAATAACTTATTTATTCTAACATTCTATTTTTACATGACAAAAGATCAGAATTTCTTTCAGTAAAACATTTTTGTCTCAAATGAGGAAATTATATAAATCTTGATTTCTTGTGAAAGAATAAACTTTTCTGACTCTGATGAGACATTTTTATTTGCTTGAATTTTATTTTTTACTAGCTTCCCCTATCCGGTGTTGCCTGGGAGTATTTTTTACTTTCATTATTGAATTATTTACCTTGTTCTTAAATTATGCCAACGTATTTATTTTAATTAAAGTTTCAGACGTTTATTCCCTTGCAAATGTCTCCTAAATTTCTATATATAGATGAGTATTTATTTATTTTTCCCCCCTCTTTCAAAGTTAGGTTGTGTTTACAATTGCGAACACAGACGTCAGTCTTAATGTGTGTCTGTCTGTCTGTGTTATTGAAGTATTTTTATGTAAGGAAGTTTCTGTTGAAAAGTGCTGCTTTTTTATTATTGTTGCAAAGCAAGGGAAGTAACTATCTCCAAAGAAATTAAAGTTACTCCCTTGTCTACCAAAAAGAAGGAAATAAAGCAAATGACAAATTTCTGTACTGATCAAACTGACGAATCAGAAAAAAAATTAGTAATTAATTCTAGGTTTTAAGATATCGATGCCAAAAGTCACTAATCCGACAAGATAATTTTATGTATTAGATTCTTGCAAGATCCACATCGAATCTATCGACGTGGGCTTCGTTTCGTGGTGATAGCTCTTTTGGCACAAAGCTTTTCTCCAAGCTTGCTAGCTATGGAATATCTATAATATTACTTTTAATGCCTCTAAAACCAAGGTTCTCTCTTTTCACCACCAACGCTCGGATCATCACTTCTCCCGAGTCAAAATTAATGTCTCTCTCCTTGAGGAAGTCCCCTTTTTTGACAAGTTTCTTAGACTAACTTTCACCCAAGACCTGAAATAGAAGATTTACATCGAATCTGTTTCTAAGATTGCTGGGAAAATGGTTGGATCATTCTATCGCTTCAGAAAGTATTTCACTCTTGATGCAAACCTCTACTTTTATAAGAGCCAGATTCGCCCTTAGATGGAGTACTGCTGTCACATGTGGGGAGGTGCCGCTTGGAGCAATCTTCCCTGTCTTGACAGAGTACAAAATCGACTTCACAATCTAGTGGGAGATGATCTCTTCTCGTCTCTACAGCCTCTTTCAAACAGAAGAGATGCTGTTCGCCTGATTATGTTCATGGTAGGTGTTCGGCAATCCCTGAACCCCTCCCTGTAAAATATTCAGAACAAAACTCATCTAGCTACAACCACAGAAAAGAGCTTTCTATCTATCTATCTATAACTTATGTACTTATGTTTATAAGTATTATACTAAAAAAAAAACAATTTGTGAGGAGTGATTATGTCTCAAATGAGGAAATCTTATAAACCTTGATTACATTCTGAGAGTTTAACTTTTCTGACTCTGATGGGACATAATGTGAAAATTAAATTTACAAATAATCATTTCGTTTGAAGAATTTTCTTTTATGGAAATTAATTAGTCCAGCTCAGATGACTGTTAATATGAAACATTTTTAAATTACTTAAAAATAACAAAAAATTAGCAAGTGTGGATAACTCCTATGTTTTTTTATTTAAAAATATAACGGTTGTCTACCTTACAACTAAAATTTAATTTTTCTGACTCTGATGGGACATAATGGGAAAATTAAATTTAAATCTGATCATTTCGTTTTAAGAATTTTCTTTTTAAATATTATTGTATAAAGTTATATATATATGTATGTGTGTGTTTAGGCAGCATTTTCTCATTTATGCAAACATTGTTAAAAATAACAGAAATCGTCTGTTTAATTATACCTTTTTTTATTTTTTCGATTTTTTCTGATGGTCTCTTTTGTATTAAAATGTAAATTAATTAGTCCAGCTCAGATGACTGTTAATATGAAACATTTTTAAATTATTAAACAATAAATAAAATAAAAAATTAGAAAGTGTGGATAACTCCTATTTTTTTTTTTAATTGAAAAATATAACAGTTGTCTACCTTACAACTAAAATTACATATTTTTTCTGTGTAAGTTTAAAAATGTGCAAACAAAAATAAACTAAAATTACTTCACTGTATCCCGGGCAACGCCGGGTTGGTACAGCTAGTATTCACATATTTTTAAGCTTGAAACAATTTTTACTTTTAATGGATCTTTTTTTTTGTGTGCTAATTTTGAAATCCAAAGAGGGTGAAAATAATTGTCATCTCCCAACTGTTCATATTTTGAATAATGAATATTTTAGAGACAAAGTTACAACATTATTATAAAGGAAATCAAACGCAACCCTTCTGAAGTTTATTCTATTCATTATGGACAAAAGGGGAAATTTTTCTTAGTGTAAAATGTAAATATTCAATACCTCTTCGACTATTTTTGTTCATATTTAACCTATGTACTTATGTTTATAAGTATTATACTAAAAAAACAACAATTTGTGATGAGTGATTATGTCCCAAATGAGGAAATCTTATAAACCTTGATTACATTCTGAGAGTTTAACTTTTCTGACTCTGATGGGACATAATCTGAAAATTAGATTTACATCTAGTCTCTATTTACTTGCCTCCCCACAAGGTAAGTTTTTAATGTGGGGAAATCCAGCTCCCCCCAAAAAAGGAGAACTCTGGATTGTGACAAAAATAAATATTGCCTCAGTCTAAAAAAGGTTATTTCCTTCACTGACTGAGAACAGAAATGATGGGGTATAGTATAAGAACAGATACTACACTTTGCTCTTAGCCAAAAGGCCAAACATGTAGTCATTTAGTTTTATTCATTTTTATTTAATTTTTATTTATTTTTATTTTTTTAATATTGTTTTCTGCAGAGGAAATTTACAAAAGTAATTACTACATGACAGATATTTAAAAATTAAAAAAATGAAATTGTTGAATTCTAAATTTTTTTATGATCTTTTATAGTGTAAAAAACGTTATTTAAGTTATTTAAAAATAAACATTTTATTTGTTTACTAAATTTTCTAACAGTTTTGTGTAAAACGCTTAAATTGCATTAAATCTTGGTTCCTCATAAGAGCAGCATCATCATCATCATCATCATATTCGGTTTAACGTTCGTTTTACATGCTGGCATGTGTTGAACAGTTTTTAGAAAATTAACTTCCAAACTAACTTATCTCTGGTCAAGATTATTTAGAAGTTATTTACTTAATTGAGACAAGATTTTTATAAGCCGGATGCCCTTCCTGACGCTAACCCAGTGAGGTGATGGGGACCAGCATTTGTTTGTTTGTTTTTTTGTTTTTGTTTTTTATCGAGACATGATCATCTATAGATGATTGCCCAGTAAGGCTAAAGAATGCTTCATCTCTCCATACGTATACTTTTCTGACTCGGACGTTTTTATTTCAATTTTGTTTTTCATAACTGACAAATTAAAAGATGATTTCTGTTTTATTATAAGTCTTTGACAGAACCCAACTTTAGTTTCGTAGGATAGAACATCCTTTTTAATCAAAGATAAGAAGAAAACAAACAATTTATCATAGAAACAATTTAGATTTTAGTGAGAATGTTTCGATGATCAGGAATTGTTAGTTGAATATTTTTTATATTTACGTAAAACTGTTTTAAAAAATATATATCAGAATTTATATGCTGTAAGAAAAGGCGAAAATTTTGTTAGTGCAAAAGTAAAATATTCAATATCTGTCTTCAATATAAAATATGCAATACCTGTCTTCAATATAAAATATGCAATACTTGTCTTCAATATAAAATATGCAATACTTGTCTTCAATATAGAATATGCAATACTTGTCTTCAACATAAAATATTCGATACCTGTCTTCAACATAAAATATTCGATACCTGTCTTCAACATAAAATATTCGATACCTGTCTTCAACATAAAATATTCGATACCTGTCTTCAACATAAAATATTCGATACCTGTCTTCAACATAAAATATTCGATACCTGTCTTCAACATAAAATATTCGATACCTGTCTTCAACATAAAATATTCGATACCTGTCTTCAACATAAAATATTCGATACCTGTCTTCAACATAAAATATTCGATACCTGTCTTCAACATAAAATATTCGATACCTGTCTTCAACATAAAATATTCGATACCTGTCTTCAACATAAAATATTCGATACCTGTCTTCAACATAAAATATTCGATACCTGTCTTCAATATATTAGTTTTGTTCATATTTAAGCTATTTACCAAATACTATAAGTATTTTAGGAAAAACACTTCAAAATAAAGGGTGAAAATGATTGTCCCAAATGAGGAAATCTCATAAACCTTGATTACATTCTGAGAGTTTAACTTTTCTGACTCTGATGGGACATAATCTGAAAATAAAATTTACATGTAGTTCTTTATTTTGAAAATGATTGATTGAAGTGAAATAGACAATGCAATTGCTTATACAGTAAAAAAGAAACATGATAAAATCCATTCACTACATGGCAGGATTAAAAATTAAAAAAAATTTTGATTACAGTTGTGGAATTCGAAATTTTTTTTTCTATAACGTTCAGATAATATTTTATATTTATTTATTTATCCTTATTTTAACATTACAAAAGATCAGAATTCTTTAAAAAAAAAAAATTAATTTCTTTAGGTTTATATTCATTAGATTGTTTAAAAGTTTCATCTAAAATGAGAAAATTATATAATTTTTTAAATATTTTTAAAGCAGAAGGTTGCATATTTTAAATCACGTAAGGGTTATCGATTTTAGCTGGGTTTTTGTGTCTTTCTTAAGAAGGTTGCATATTTTAAATCACGTAAGGGTTATCGATTTTAGCTGGGTTTTTGTGTCTTTCTTAAGAAGGTTGCATATTTTAAATCACGTAAGGGTTATCGATTTTAGCTGGGTTTTTGTGTCTTTCTTAAGAAGGTTGCATATTTTAAATCACGTAAGGGTTATCGATTTTAGCTGGGTTTTTGTGTCTTTCTTAAGAAGGTTGCATATTTTAAATCACGTAAGGGTTATCGATTTTAGCTGGGTTTTTGTGTCTTTCTTAAGAAGGTTGCATATTTTAGATCATGTAAGGGTTATCGATTTTAGCTGGGTTTTTGTGTCTTTTTTAAGAAGGTTGCATATTTTAAATCACGTAAGGGTTATCGATTTTAGCTGGGTTTTTGTGTCTTTCTTAAGAAGGTTGCATATTTTAGATCGCGTAAGGGTTATCGATTTTAGCTGGGTTTTTGTGTCTTTCTTAAGAAGGTTGCATATTTTAAATCACGTAAGGGTTATCGATTTTAGCTGGGTTTTTGTGTCTTTCTTAAGAAGGTTGCATATTTTAAATCACGTAAGGGTTATCGATTTTAGCTGGGTTTTTGTGTCTTTCTTAAGAAGGTTGCATATTTTAGATCATGTAAGGGTTATCGATTTTAGCTGGGTTTTTGTGTCTTTTTTAAAAAGGTTGCATATTTTAAATCACGTAAGGGTTATCGATTTTAGCTGGGTTTTTGTGTCTTAAGAAGGTTGCATATTTTAAATCGCGTAAGGGTTATCGATTTTAGCTGGGTTTTTGTGTCTTTCTTAAGAAGGTTGCATATTTTAAATCACGTAAGGGTTATCGATTTTAGCTGGGTTTTTGTGTCTTTCTTAAGAAGGTTGCATATTTTAAATCACGTAAGGGTTACTGATTTTAGCTGGGTTTTTGTGTCTTTCTTAAAAAGGTTGCATATTTTAAATCACGTAAGGGTTATCGATTTTAGCTGGGTTTTTGTGTCTTTCTTGAGAAGGTTGCATATTTTAAATCACGTAAGGGTTACTGATTTTAGCTGGGTTTTTGTGTCTTTCTTAAGAAGGTTGCGTATTTTAAATCACGTCGGCGTCACCAATTTTAGGTGTTGTGCTCACGGATGAATGAGATACATCAATTAATGGGATATATAGATTTATTCTGTCGGAACAAAGGAATAGCACATTCTTTGTACATCGGGTTGAATATGGAAGACAAGATGTAGTAGACTTTTTTCTGTAGTCTGTCAACAACTCTACAGTCGGCGTGATAGAGAACACAGGAATGCACATCTTAGCTCGAACTCATCATGTGGTTTGGGTTTGCACCATCAAATATGTCCGACGTTTTAGCAGAATTTTGCGTTTTTGTAATTCAGAGTGGTGGAATTCTGCTTTTTTCTTTTTAATAAAAAAAAAAAAAGGTACTTATATCGATCTTGACCCAGTTTTCGCGAGTTTCTGGTCGGAAGCGTTCGGCTATCCTACGCAAACGCCCGAGAGATGACGAGCCGATTGGTGGAGAGATACCGAGCGATTAGCCAATTGTTGTTTCTTTTAAACAATTTCTTGAACATTATAGGAAGCAGCAACGTATGAAAATAACAAAAAATATTTATTTGATAACAGAAACTTCGCTATGTTTTGCTTGTTTTGTTTTTTCTGTTTGTCTTTTTTTAAACCCTAACCCTAACAACAAAAAAAAACAAAACAAGCAAAACATTATCATATCTTGAAAATAGTAACTTCGCTGTGTTTTGCTTGTTTTTTTTTTGTTTCTTTTTGAAATTTTTCTCGAAAATATAACTTAAAATCATAGGACACAGCACCGTATCAAAATTGTCGTCTGGTACAAATCGGCTCGTCATCTCTAGGGCGTTTGCGTAGGATAGCCGAACGCTTCCGACCGGAAACTCGCGAAAACTGGGTCAAGATCGATATAAGCACCAAAAAAACGCCAAACTCACTAGGGCTTTACCTCCTTATTTTTTCACCATTTGAATCGATTTTATCTGTCTTTCTCTCTCTCGCTTTATCTTTCTATCTCTTCTCCTCTCTCCATCACATATGTCTTGCCTTGCTACGTCTCCATCTTCCCCCCCTCTCTGAAAATGTTAATTTTGCCATACTTCAAACGATTCACGTGTAGAAGAGGTAGAAGACTTTTGTTTCATCAATGAATGTCTTCCTGTCTCTGAAACCTATCAGTTGATACCTTCAGTGCGAAAAAAATATATTGTAGATTAACAGCCTTTGCTCAATCATCCCTACCCCCACCCCAAGATGAAATTCTATGGGGGGGGGGGGTGAACACTGGCCCCCTAGGTTGGGAAGTTGGTCTTTGTGTGTGTGGTGTGGGGGTAACAGGTTGAGAAATAATTCTTGAATTTAAAATTTGTATGCCATTGGACGTTCACATCCCTGAATTAGGACCCGTAGTGCAACGGATAAAAGTGCTAAGTTATAATAATCAGTTAAATGTGAACGTCTTCTGGAGGTTGAAGGAACATTCCTCGGTACAGCCGATAATTAACAATACACTTTCTAATTACTTGAGACTTCTGTTCGGTCATGCACAGATTTCAGAGTTCAACAATACACACGTAAAGATGGTCGGGGGTTACATCGGCCAAAACGTGAGAGTAACATCTACGATGAGAACGGTAGTCCGAATAATCCAAATACAAATTCTTGAAACACTTTTTACTGTTGACGGATCTGTTTACTGTTTTGTTTATAGGTTATGTACCAATGTGTACGTTTTCTCGGTGTAAAATTTAAATATTGAATCCCTTCAAACTATTTTTGCTCATATTTAAGCCATGTACTTATAAACATAAGTATTATTCTGAAAAACACGGTGTGGGGGGGGGGGCTGATTTTTCGTGTCTCAAATAAGGAAATCTTGTATACCTTGATTATGTTCTGATTTATATATTTCATATTTTATGCTTGAAAAACTTTATTGATGACGGATCTGTTTACTATTGTTTATTATTTATGTACCTATGTATGAAAGTAATATTCTGAAAAGGGCCGTCAAAAAATGAGGGTGAAAATGATTGTCCCAAATGAGGAAATCTTATAAACCTTGATTAAATTCTGAGAGTTTAACTTTTCTGACTCTGATGGGACATAATGTGAAAATTAAATTTACAAATAATCATTTCGCTTTAAGAATTTTCTTTTTAAATATTATTGTATATATATATATATATATATATATATATATATATATATGTGTGTGTGTATTTAGGCAGCATTTTCTCATTTATGCAAACATTGTTAAAAATAACAGAAAGCGTCTGTTTAATTATACCTTTTTTTTATTTTTTCGATTTTTTCTGATGGTCTCTTTTGTATTAAAATCAAAAAAAAATAATGTTTCACAGGTTTACCGAACGTAACCATTTAAACCAGGTTAAAGCATCTGCAGGAATTGCTGATTCCAAAATATGCCATAGATTTTGTAGAGTGATTAACCTTTGAAAATTGATGCCAGGATGTGAACGCACGCATTTTCTTTTATTTTATTTTTTCTGATGTTTTTAAAAAATTTTTTTATTAAAATCAAAAGAATTAAATGTTCCATAGGTTTAACGAACGTTTTCGATTCTTTGTCAAATCATCCTTGCGAAAGCGTTCTCTGCGCGTTTCTCCGCTGTCTTTTTAAAATTGTCTTCTTTCTCCAGCTTTTTTGTTCATTTGCTTTTGACACCTGAGGATGATTCGACAGAGAATCGAAAACATTCATGAAACCCTGGAACATTTATTAATTTTTTTTATTTTTAATGCAAATAAAAACATCAGAAAAATTGAAAAAAATAAAAAAAGGTATAATTAAACAGACAAATTCTGAACAAAAATATGTGTGCGTCCACATCCGGGCATCAATTTTCAAAATCTTAATTTCTTCTGAGAGAATAAACTTGTGACTCGGTCATTTTTATTTGGATTTTATATTTAGATGGCCATGTATTTTCTACAAATGTATATATTTACTTCCATTATTTCATCAGAATATTTTGTTCTTCTTTAATGTAATTATCTAAACAATATAATATTTTAATGTCTTTACATGGATCAATCTCGAGGCAATATCAAAGAGTTTGGAAATCCGTGTATCCCATTATTTTTATGCTTGAAACACTTTTTACTACTGATGGGTCGATAAAGTTATGTACCAAATTGTATAAGTATTATTTTGAAAAGGTTTTCAGAAGAGAGGGTGAAAATGATTGTCATGTCTCAAGTGAGCAAATTCTATAAACTTTGATTACATTCTGAGAGTTTAACTTTTCTGACTCTGATGGGACATAATGTGAAAATTAAATTTACAAATAATCATTTCGTTTGAAGAATTTTCTTGTATGGAAATTAATTAGTCCAGCTCAGATGACTGTTAATATGAAATATTTTTAAATTACTTAAAAATAACAAAAAAGTAGCAAGTGTGGATAACTCCTATTTTTTTTTTTTGATTGAAAAATATAACAGTTGTCTACCTTACAACTAAAATTTAATTTTTCTGACTCTGATGGGACATAATGTGAAAATTAAATTTGAATCTGGTCATTTTGTTTGAATAATTTTCTGACTTCCTGTTAGGAGAAACTGTCTCGAAAAAATGTAAATATTATTGAAAGCAAACAAAATGAGTGCATATTTTCCAAGAACACTAATTGGCTGAAATGGTTGTTGAATTAGCTTCGCATATGCAGCTTTTGGTTTAAAGGCTATATTGGTCTATGAAGTAGGCGGAAATAACTTTACTTTATTATAGATATATATATCTATCTCACACCTGCCTGTCTCTTATATCTATAAAGCCACCATCCGCGCAGGCAGGCAGTATTGTTGTCGCATCTGGCTGGTGCACCGACCGCTAGTCTCTGCCTCTTAGGGTCCAAAAAAAGTCTCTAATTTAATAGGTCCCACACTGTCTACCAAGCTTCAGCCTCTGTCCCATCCCCGCAATTTTTGCATCCCTGTTATTGTTTTACAAGTACTTCAATAGAATGTGCTCCTACGAACTTGCTGCTCTGGTGCCCACTCGACGTAAATACACCTGACAATCAGCGAATTCCAGTCGCATCCCGGAAAGTATTGTACTCTAATGGTTTCTTTCCTCGGACTGCTCGTCTTCGGAATTCCCTCCCTGTTTTCCTGACTGTACCAATGTGCAGAAATATAATTTTATTGTGAATAAACTCCTTGCTGCACAACTCCCCACTTAGAATGTCTCCCCCCCTCCTCCCCCCCATGAATATGGCCTCTAATTCATAGTAACCCCTTACGTCTCAGTGGCAGTATGCTTTTTTGGGGTGAATAAAATATCGGTAGAATTAAGATTTTAAGATGTTGGATGATCTAATTGAATCCTTGAAAATTTTAAATGTACATTAAAATTGTAGATAATTTTTTTTTTAATATATATTTATAGTTAGGATATTTGGACAACAACCTATAAAACATTTTCAGACAGAAATTATTTTGGGCAAAAAGAGCCCTTATCAAGTCCAAATGGATTAAGAAAAATACACACAGAATTCTATCTATCTCTATTTTTTTTTTTGTTTTCTTTCTTTTTCTTTTTCTTTATTATGTTGCAAACAAATTCTTAGGAAAGAGGGTGAAAATGGTTGTCATGTCCTAAATGAGGAAATCTTATAAACTTGATTAAATTTTGAGAGTTTAACTTTTCTGACTCTGATGGGACATGATGTGAAAATCAAATTTACAGTCATTTATTTAAAAAAAAAAAATTCTTTTAAGGGAAATTAATGAGTGCTTGAAAACATGTGCCTCAACATGCCAGAGTGCCGGTAGCTGGCCCATAAAAGCAACATTAATAAAATTGCAGTAGAAGTGCACAATATTTTAATTGCAGGTTTTATTTTATTGGGGGGGGGGGTCAAACACACCAACGATTATTACTTGCCAACTAAGTAAATTGTTGAGGAGACTAAAGGAAAGGTAATTAAAAAAATGTTAAATATGAAAGTTAAATGGTGAAATGGGATTGTGCACACACACTGTCTCACTCTCACACACACACACACATTTATTTATTTATATATATAGATATAAAAAAAGTGAGGCTACCAACATTTGTAAAATATAATTTAGTCAATTTCAGCAGAATACTTTGGTCAAATTTAATGTTCATATTTTGAATAATGAATATTTTAGAGACAAGGTTACGACATTATTATAAAGGAAATCAAACGCAACCCTTGTGAAGTTTATTCTATTCATTATTGACAAAAGGAGACTTCTTTATTTTTTTTAGTGTAAAATTGAAATATTCGATACTTCTTCGACTATTTTTGTTCATATTTAACCTATGTACTTATGTTTATAAGTATTATACTAAAAAATCTATCTATTTGTTCATATTTATGTACTTATGTTTATAAGTATTATACTAAAAAAAAAAACAATTTGTGATGAGTGATTATGTCCCAAATGAGGAAATCTTATAAACCTTGATTACATTCTAGGAGTTTAACTTTTCTGACTCTGATGGGACATAATCTGAAAATTAAATTTACAAATAATCATTTCGTTTGAAGAATTTCCTTATATGGAAATTAATTAGTCCAGCTCAGATGACTGTTAATATGAAACATTTTTAAATTATTTAACAATAAATAAAATAAAAAATTAGAAAGTGTGGATAACTCCTATTTTTTTTTTTTGATTGAAAAATATAACAGTTGTCTACCTTACAACTAAAATTACATTTTTTTTCTGTGTAAGTTTAAAAATGTGCAAACAAAAATAAACTAAAATTACTTCGCTGTATCCCGGGCAACGCCGGGTTGGTACAGCTAGTATTCACATATTTTTAAGCTTGAAACAATTTTTACTTTTAATGGATCTTTTTTTTTGTGCTAATTTTGAAATCAAAAGAGGGTGAAGATAATTGTCATCTTCAAACTGAGGAAATCTGATAAACCTTGATTACATTCTGACATAATCTGAAAATTAATTTTACAAAAAATCATTTTTTTTTTTAAAGAATTTTCTTTTTTTTCATTTTTCTTTTTCATTTTTCTTTTTTTTTTTCATTTTTCTTTTTTTTCTTTCATTTTTCTTTTTTTTCTTTCATTTTTCTTTTTTTTTTCATTTTTCTTTTTTTTTTCATTTTTCTTTTTTTTTTTCATTTTTCTTTTTTTTTTTTCATTTTTCTTTTTTTTTTTCATTTTTCTTTTTTTTTTTTTCATTTTTCTTTTTTTTCTTTCATTTTTCTTTTTTTTCATTTTTCTTTCTTTCTTTTTTTTAATTATTGAAGTGACCTACACTAGAATAGCTTATAAAATAAAATGGATAATTTTTAGGTTTATTCGTCTTCTTTTAACATTGCAGAAGATCGGAAATTCGTTTGAAAACAAATTAATTTCTGTAGATTTATACTTAGTACATTTGTTCAATACTTTTGTCTCAAATGAGGAAATTATAAAAACTCGATTCCTTGTGGGAGTATAAACTTTTCTGACTCTGATGAGACATTTCTGTTTGGTATTTGGTTTTAATGACTAAAATAAAAAGATTTCTGTTTTATTACAAAACTTTCACTGAACGAAACTTCAGATTAGTAGGGATTAAGCCATTTCTTTGAAACCATGACAAAAAAAAATTATCAAGTAAACAATTTGGATATTACTCAAATCATCAATCTGAAAATACTTTTAAAAAATAAAATAAAATAAAATACTGAATGAATAAAATATAAAATATTATAATTACCACGACCCAGTGGAAATTCCACGTTTGTTTACCCACTGCCTTCTCCCTCTTCTTAACGTAAAAATACTTGTCAACTAAATATAGTTTTAAATAAATAAAACAAAAGTTTTCACCTTTTATTTTGTCGCTATATTGTAAAAATTTAAATATTAAAATAAATAATTTACTTATTTAGAACTGTAACAACCAGATGTATTAAAATAAAAAGAAGCAAAAGAATTTGTGAAACTTTAAATCGAGTGGAAGACATAATTATTTTTATGGCCGTTTATTCAATTTATGAACAATTCATTTTGAAATGGATAAAATTTTAACTTTTAGCAAACAGTGATATTGGCTATTTCTCGGTTACTTTTTGAATTTCATTTCTGTCAATTAGACGATCTCACTTTTTCATGTGGGTGTGAAAGGTGATAATGTACGCATGAACACAAACTGCCTTAGCGTAGTATTATATAGATAATTTTGGTAATCTTGCTAATTTTCTTCAATGATTATTGTGACATATATGAGTCTTTAAACAATGAAGTAATACAGGGTGGGCCAAAATAAGGGTCCTATCTTTGAATTTGAATAACTTGAATTTGAATAACTTCCACAAAATAAAAGTTAAACTCACCAAACTTTATGTGTGTGTAGACTGACCCTTCCGAGATTTTTTGAAATAAACAAAACAAATTTTAGCCGAAAAACACTTCTTAAAACTTACAAAAACTAAAGTATTGTTTTTTACACTGTTTTGAGTTTTTTAAGCAAAAATAATGTTTTCTAAATGAGGGTACGTTCCTTAGGGCTAATACGGCTCATGCTTGCTTCGGAAGGGGTCCTTTACTTATTCTAAAAAAAAAAAAAAAAAAAAAATCAATAAATAAAAAAGTTATGAATTTTTAAAAATAGGACCCTTATTTTTGCCCACCCTGTACTTCAGTGCTACGATAATGATGCCCTGACTCCCAGTAATGCGGCAATGTTGCATGATTGCCAGGCCTGTTATAGATATCGCCTTGAATGTATTAACAACCTGAAATTGTTGTTTCTATTTGCTGTGTTATTTTATTTGAAATAATTTTTGATTTTTTTTTCTTTAATTTTCAGTTTAACAAAGAGCTTCTTCTTGAGCGATTGATGGAAAAGGGTTCCACGCCAAAATGCTCGTCTAAAAATCGAAGCCAAATCTACAAATTAGTCAAAAGGTATTTTAATTTAATTAACTTATTTTAGAGATTTGTTGCAAAATTGATTTGCACTATTTACTGTCACTGGTTGTTGAAACAGAATTTTATTATTTGTTCAACTTTTTAATAAGCGATGCAAAACAATTCACCAAAAGTTACGATAAATGGTTACATATGTAATGTTATTTATTTCAGTTGACACTGTATATTAGTTGGATCTTCCATCGATACCTTTGGTTTTACGGAAACACTAGAGACTCAACCGGGTTACATTTGGTATCTATGAGCTGAGTTTCCAGCGTTTTGATGAGAGCAAAGGTATCGATGGCAGATTAAACTAATGCATAGTGTCAATTAAATTTTTTTTTTTATATATGTTCTTGCACAATTGAACACTTCTCTCTCCCCCCCCCCCCCAAATATTCGGAGACAAAAAAAAATTTTTTTTTATTTTGAACTAAAAATGTCTCACCACCCAAGAACGCGGCAGCCTAGTAAATATAGACGACCGTTAGGGAGTCTATTTTCGTTAGTCTATTATATAAAGGGCAGTTGTCTGTATGTCCAGCTAAAACTACAAAACAAACGCCCACAAAGTTGGTATTTTCTTGATTGGCGTTGCCCGGGAAATATTGTATAGAATTTACAAACATTTATTCATTCTTTTACTCTAAACTAGTGCAGATTTCGTCGTAAGATTGGGGGGGGGGTCTGTTTTCCAGCGATTTTAATGTACTAACTAAAGGGAAGTAACTCTGATTTTTTTTTTTTTCAAGGATTTATTTCCCTTACACATTTTCTCAAGTAATCTATAAAAAATGTGTGTCCAGAGGGGGAATGGGAGGGGGGGGGGGATGATAGAAGTTTTAATAGAAGTATGATACACTTTTACCCCGGGCAATGCCTGGTTGCTCTGCTAATATATATATATGTATATATATATATATATATATATATATATATGTTAAATAAGTGCTAATGACTCCAGTAAAATTCTAGTTTTCATCCTAGTAAGATTGACACCCTCTAACCAGAGTACTTAAATAAGTATGTCTCAGTTTGAACAAAGGTGGTACAATAATATCGTGGGACTGCGTTAGAGCTGAACTTGCATAGAATGGAAATGTGTCACAAACTCCTACAAGGATTTTAGAGATAGACACACATAACCAGATATATTCTGAAACTATATTACAGAAGCGAACAACTGTGTAATTTCAATAGGGTCTGCTAGTTTATATGCAAATGAGATTTATACATGTTAGGGGGCTCTAGAGCGTGCACCATACAGAGATTGCTAGATTTGTTTTAAGAAAAACTTTCCTTCGTGAGGCTGTTCTTCTGTTGGTTAACTTCAATTTTCTATCGACTATAAGTTGTAAAAAATAAAATAAAAAAGATAAATAAGTTGTAAAAAATAAATAAAAAAGATACATAAGTTGTAAAAAAAATTATTTTTTGTTCTCCCCTCCCCCCCAATGTTTGCTTTGTTATTATTACTCTTTTATTTATTTAATTCTTTTTTTTTTCTTTAAAAATCAGAATCCGCTATATCAAAGTGCATCCACAAAAGCCGATCAAATTGCGTACAGACAATGAGATTGGTGCCAATGACATAGAAGTGACGCCCAGAGAAATTAACGCAGCTGTTAAAAGGCTCACAAAAAATAAGGAAAGCTTACTCAATAAAGTACCCACACGCACAGAATATAAACGTAAGTACACAATTTATTTATTATTTTTAATTGTTTTTAAGAAATTCTCTAAAGGGTTTTGTAAAGAATTTAAAAAAAAAAAAGTATTGAGTCATGCATTTTGTTTAAATCTAAAAATTAAAAATAATTAAAATAGAATGTTTAAAAAATTTTGATTTAAATATTTTTAAAAAATCTTTTTTTTTTTTTTTTTTTTTTTTTAATTAAACTTGTTTATGCCCATTCTTTGAGCGGTTCGGTACCTGGGTATGTCAATTTCCATCTTTACCTAGATTTTACAAGTATGAAGGAAATTATTTAAAATTTTGCGGATTAAAAAAATGTAATATTTGCATGAGAGATTAAGTAACTACGATGAATGTATTTACGTATTCTCTTTATTGGCAAAAAAACTAAATGTTTTTAAGCAAAAATAATTCACTTTGAACTAATGCCAAATATCCTTTGTCTATTAAAAAAAAAAGTCACTTCATTTTAAAAATAATATTTATGTTATGTTAATTTCTCTAAGTTTTATAAAACATGTCTCCAGTTAAAAAAAAAATGTTTAGATTTACGTGAGATTCCAACTCTAGTATTGACATAGCTAAACCTACTGCCTTAGTAATGTGGACTCTGCCTATTCAACTAATAACGTTTCTATTTCTGTACAAACAGACACACCATAACTTTTTAATAGTATATAGAATCATTTGTAACTAATATTAAATTTTATTTTTTTTTCTCATTTATTTTTATTTTATTTTATTTTTTTAATTTATTTTTAAAAAAATTTTTTTTTTTAATTTTTTAATCCTAATAAAAAAATTACTTCAGGCTATTGTTCTTGTCACCATTGATATTTATACATTTCAACCGATGGTATAGAAACGTCAGATATTGCTTATCATGTGTGGAAGGGGTGGGGAGTGGGGCTACATTACTAATCAACAGTTACGCTGGAGAATGAGACATTTAAAAGAATCTGCCGAAATACTAAGTTGTTCCAACATTATCAGCCGATCCATTATAAATATTAATTTAATATGGGAAATATCAATTTTAAAAATAACACTAAAGGATTAATAAAGAATAAAATAGCAAATCTAAATTAACGGCCTCCTCCATCCGTGTGGGTTGCTTAGGTCACGTTTCCCGTGTGCGTTCAGTAATTCCAAAATGAACTTTTAAAAACGACCGGTTTATCGGATTTAAGTACACGGCATTCACAAATAAGCAAAAATAATTACGGTGAAATGAAATGCTGTAAATGAGCGATCGATCCTCGTGAAAAAGGAGCCGATGGAGGCGAATCGTTGCCAAAATGTGGTGTGTAAATATCGAAATTGATGAAGGCAATAGTCCAAAAACAATCTGAACCTCAATAAAATGTTGTAAATTTGCTTGTTTTTATTTTCAGGGAAGCTAATCCTCGAGAAGAAGCTGAAAAAGAAGAAAGAGAAAGCAAGGAAAGATGATATTAATGATGCAGACACTGAAGAGGAGAAAGATGATGCTGAAAGCGATGAGGATGTTGATGCAGATAGCGACGTTGACGAGGATGTTGATGCAGATAGCGATGTTGATGCAGAAAGCGACGTTGACGAGGATGTTGATGCCGATAGCGACGTTGACGAGGATGTTGATGCCGAAAGCGACGTTGACGAGGATGTTGATGCCGAAAGCGACGTTGACGAGGATGTTGATGCCGAAAGCGACGTTGACGAGGATGTTGATGCGGATAGCGATGTTGACGTGGATGATACTGCTGATGCAGAAAGTGATGTTGACGGGGATGCTGTTGGTAGTGATATTGATGAGGATGCTGATGATGATGATGAAGATGATGATTTGGATTATGATGCAGAGGCTGCTTTCATTAAGATGATGTCAGAAAGTGAGGAGGAGGAGGAGGATGAAGAAGAAACAGCTGAAGATGTGGAATTGTCGAGTGATAACAATAGCTTATCCGATGCTGAGGCCCAAAATAAAGAGATGAAAAGTTCTGCAGATTCACCGAAGGCTGGATCTAAACGTAAAAATGCAGGAACTGTCGAGAATAAGATAAATACAGAAAAGTTAGCGACCAAAAAAGCTAAAAAAGGGAAGAATAAAAATTTGGAGAAGATGGCTGTCTCTGTTGCAGGGGAAACAATTGCAGATGGTCTGCCTGCGGAAAAAAAGAAGTCAAAGAAGAAACGAAAGATGAAGAAAAAGTTGGAGGAATCTTTACTCGATGATACTTTTGAAGATGCGTCGGCTGCTAAAAGTAAATTAGAGACTAGTTTTGCAGCCACAGAAATGGATAAAAATCTGAAACGGGCGGGATTGAAACGTAAAGTTGAAGTGATTGTTGATGAAACGAAGGTGCAGGCACCCAAAAATAAAAAGCAGAAAAAGAAGAAAAAAGAGAAAGTCAAAGCTCAGCTTGACGACGACGATGATGAAAAGTCATCGAAGGCAAAATCAGGAAAGAAAGGATTTCTTTTTGAAATGGTTGACTTTCCTGAGGAAGAAGATCCCCCCAACTCTGAATCTTCGGAAGGAAAAGGTAAATCAAAGAAGAAAACCAAGAAAAAGAAAGGCAAAAAAGTAAAAGAGACAAAAGTAAGTTTACAAACAATCTCTGCTTTTTAGCGGAATACTGCTTCTTTTTTTTTTTTTTTTTATTCGGAAAAAGCGGATTTCTGCTTAAATGTTTTGTCTTTTTTTTTTTTTATAAGAAGTCTGAATTTTTTTTTTTTTACTTGAATCAATTCTCTTTCTCTTTTCCTGTTTTTTCTTTCTTCCATTTCCCCTCTCTCTAGAAATGTGAAATTAGCCATACTTCAAACGATTCACAATGAGGAGGGTAAGGGAAGTAGATTTTTGTTTCATCAAAAAATTGCACGCACGCACACACACACACACACACACACACACACACACACACACTTGGGGTCTTTTTCTTGCTAATGTAACGGATATTCAATTTTTTTACCCCCCGTTGGCCACTCACATACCTATTTTAATTATTATTTACTTAATTCCATTGAAAATTCGTTCAGCTATTTCTCAGTGTTTAGTGGCCGCTAGTACAGGTTTTTTAGGACTAAAATCCTCCTGTATAGTGTTGAGCCCTGAATTGACAGCGGAAATCGCCAAATTTTTTTTAATTTTATGACGTAGCCAGACGTAACATAACCACCACAAAGTGTACGTATGCGTAGAATCATAGAACAAAATATGAGGAATTGACTGGGTAAAAAATTCAGTCTCTCTGCCTCAGGAATCTGACTGACAAAAATCCAACTCTGGAGACAAAGGAATTTCTGACTCCTAATCATATATTGTATAAACAGTCTTTGATAAAAATCTGATTCCTGATTCCCAATTTTTGTCCATCAGTACAAGTAGGCTTTGAAGGGAGACATTAATATTTGTAATTCCTTGTTCTTTGAGTGTTGATGTTTTTATTTGCTACTGTTACTTGTTTTCAATGCCACTGGGTAACTATGCTAGTTTTATATTTAAAAAAATTTTTTAATTGGATTAAATAATTAAATATTTTTAATGGGATTAAATATTTTTTAATTGGATTCAATAATTAAATATTTTTTAATGGGATTAAATATTTTTTAATTGGATTAAATAATTAAATATTTTTAATTGGATTAAATATTTTTTAATTGGATTAAATAATTAAATATTTTTAATTGGATTAAATATTTTTAATGGGATTAAATATTTTTAATGGGATTAAATATTTTTTAATTGGATTCAATAATTAAATATTTTTTAATGGGATTAAATATTTTTTAATTGGATTAAATAATTAAATATTTTTAATTGGATTGTTACTGCTTCAATAATTAAATATTATTGCATCCATGAAAAGGTTTTCTTTTTAATACATATTTAAATACTTGATTCTGTTACTATCTATTTATTTACTACCTTAAAAACAATTACTTTCCAAAACAATAAGCAAATTTATTCACTTTTTTCTTTTTTTCTTTTCATAGGTCTCAGCTGAACTTGTACATTTCCCGTTGCCGACCAACGCCATCGGTTCTATTGATCTTTCCAACTTGGAGGCTGATAAAAATCTCCCGCTTTTTGAATGTTTGAAAGAATTAAAAACCAAAGATCCATCGCATTCTGAAAAGAAGAAAAAACGCTCCCAGGTTGCGCGATATTTTGATATCGTAAAGGAAGAAATCGACAGCCTCGCAAAGGAGACACAATCGCTTGTTGCACAGACGTCTTCGTCGGCGGTTGTCACGAAGGATCCAGAAGATAAGTGCAACGTTTCAGTAGCAGAAGTAAAGGAGGCGAGTGGAGCGGGTGAAACTGGAGCGGTTGCGGCGGCGACAGAGGAATGTGGACAGCCGAAAGACAAACCGAGCATATCTGAGGAACTTGACAAATTATACGAACAGACGCCGGCATTTCTACGAAACGCCATAGCCAAGGCAGCAAAATCAAAGAAGAAAAACAAGAAAAATAAACAAAAACCTGAAGTAATTTGAAACATTGTCTCAGTATTTTTCATGATTTTTTATTTGATTTCCCTCTCTCTCCACCCCCTCCTACTCTCCATCCTCCTCCTTTTCTCTCTATCCTCCTCCTTTCATCCACTTTCTCCTGCTATCCTCCTCCCTCTCTCCATCCACTTCCTCTTTCTTTTCATTCTCAGTAAAGAGACCTTAATTTTCTTCTACTTTTCATTTCATTTTATTTCTCTCCCTCTCTCCATCCACTCCCTCCCTCTCTATCCTCCTTGTTTCTTCTTCCTTCTTCCCTCCCTCTCCATCCACTTCCTCTTTCTTCTCAGTAAAGAGACCTTAATTTTCTTCTACTTTTCATTTCATTTTATTTCCCTCCCTCTCTATCTACCTCTTTCTCTCCCTCCCTCTCCATCCACTTCCTCTTTCTTTTCAAAGAGACCTTAATTTTCTTCACTTTTTCATTTAATTTATTTCTTATGTTCCCTCCTCCTCCCTCTTTTCATATACTTCCTCCTTCCACTGACTTATTCCCTCCCTATCTATCCTCCTCGTTTCTTCTTCCTCCTTCCCTCCCTCTCTCCATCCACTTCTTCTCTTTCTTTCTTTTCATCCTCAGTAAAGAGACCTTAATTTTCTTCACTTTTCACTTTAATTTATTTTTTCTCCCCCCCCCCCCATCCGTCACTCTTTTCCTTGTTCTTCCTCTTCACCCTTCCTTTCTTTCATTCATTTATCTCAACACCACATTAAATACATTCTTACCGCATAACTCCACTTCACACATAAAAACGGCTTTTGTCTTTCCTGAATGCAACTTGTTTTAATAAATCATTTAATAAACACACATTAATGAGTTGCTTTTCGAAGTCAACTATTTTTTTTTTTTCCCCTTTTTATCCCTTTTATCCTCTATAAACTGCTAAAACTCTGGATGCTGCTTGCTTGTTACCGTGCACACGTCATTTGCAGAGAAATGGAATTATGTACGACTATAAAAGAGGAGGGGGGGGGCAGATATAAAAACATGATTCTTATCGAAAAATAAATATTTACTTGAACATCGATAACGTTGACATCGCGAGAGTTTCATAATTATTTATGCATGTTGGTTTGAAAGCAGCAGCAGCCATGACTGCTGGCTGCTGATGATCTATATAATACTAACATTGTGAACGTGCTTATGTTTGAAAGCAGCAGCCGTCATAATTTGGCATTTCTAAATATGACCAACATTTTTAAATTTCCAAATCGTTAATAATATATGCAACAAATACTGACCCAACAGGGTACAGGTTATTAAGTAAAAGTAAAAAATAATTATCTGTATAAGCAATCATAAATTAACTTGAGCTTTTATCTTTTATTAGACCCTTCGTGACCCATTGGATCAGTATTTGTTATATATATTATTAAATATTTATGAAACCCTTTTAGAATTCGTAGAATTTGGTATAATCTCATCTTGGTGTTTTTTTGTTTGTTTTTTTATCACGTTTCGGACGATCTAACCTCCGACCTTCTTCAGGTGAACTTTGTCGAACTCGGGAATCTAGACGAATATACTAAATTCTACGAATTATCAAGCCTCATCTCAAAAATTCCGAAGCCTTTTAGAATTATATAAAACTGACTATGCTGAAACACAGGTTTACGTTGGACACACACACACACACACACACACACACTTCATCCTAAAACAAGACTTTATGTCCATCTTAAGCAATCCAGAATTCATGCTGTTTGGCAAATGTCCAACGTTTGATATTTCTTAACAGTTTCAGCGGAATTCTGTTTTTTTTTATAAGAAAAGGCCAAATCACTAATGCTTATTTTTTTTACCTGTTTTGCTTGATTTTTATTTATTTTTCTCCCTGACTCTCGCTTTATCTTTTTTCTTTTCCTGTTTTTTCTCTCTTCCTCTCTCTGGCACGTTTGGTCTTGCCTTGCTTCGTCTCCCTTTCCCAATTTCTGAAAATGTTAATTTTACCATACTTCAAACGATTCGTGGGTGGGGGATGTAGAAGATATTTGTTTCATCAATGTGTGTGTCTCTCTCTTTCTCTCTCTCTCCTTCTCCTTTAAACATGATACTTTCAGTATTAAAAAAAAAATGTATTGTAGATTACCACCCTTCGCTAAATACCCCCTTCACTCAATGAGATACTACTGGGCTATAATTGACTACCCTGGTCTCGTAGCTTGGGAAATTCATGGGTCGCCATTTTGTTTTGATTTGTTCGTTTTGTGTTATTTCATGCCGAGACTCGATACCTATAAGAACTCGTTAATAACTGTAAATGATTCGTTGAACACTAGTTTACTACAAACATTCCAAGCTTACCAATGACTAGTAACGCGTTTATTTTAATTTAATTTTTATAACCAATGACTAGTAACGCGTTTATTTTAATTTAATTTTTATAACCAATGACTAGTAACGCGTTTATTTTAATTTAATTTTTATAACCAATGACTAGTAACGCGTTTATTTTAATTTAATTTTTATAACCAATGACTAGTAACGCGTTTATTTTAATTTAATTTTTATAACCAATGACTAGTAACGCGTTTATTTTAATTTAATTTTTATAACCAATGACTAGTAACGCGTTTATTTTAATTTAATTTTTATAACCAATGACTAGTAACACGTTTATTTTAATTTAATTTTTATAACCAATGACTAGTAACACGTTTATTTTAATTTAATTTTTATAACCAATGACTAGTAACGCGTTTATTTTAATTTAATTTTTATAACCAATGACTAGTAACACGTTTATTTTAATTTAATTTTTATAAACATACAGGGTGAGCCAAAAGTAGGTGGACAGTAAAAAACATTTTTTTGTCGAAGCGTAAGAGGCAGACTTCAAAGCTGTGTAAATCAAGAAGGAAAAATGTTTTTTACTGTCCACCTACTTTTGGCTCACCCTGTATATAAAACTTATTTTAATAAGTTTTATAAGTTGACATATCCAGAGATGCAGCTAGGTACATGTTCTGCGTCCCTGATGCGTAAATTTTTGAAAGAACGCACATCTCGTAAAATTTTCTTCAAGAATTTTGCTTTTCAAAACATCTCAATTTCTAACGTGGTGTATTTCTTTGATCTTCATCGCAACTTCAGCCATGTTTGTAACCCTCGGAAAAAAAAAAAGAGGTGGATAGAAAATTAAAAGCAATTTTTTTGTTTTTGTATATTTTAAACTTATTCAATATTTTTTTTATTGAAACTGACTGCAGTGATTTAATGATGCTAAGATTAAGTTTGACTATATACTCTCAAACATAATTTCGAAAAACATTGAATTGTGATTAAGTATAAATATTGTTTTTGTTTTGAATTTATTTATTTTGTAAGAACTTTTTTTTTTTTTAATTTAAAAAAAAAAAAAGAAAAGTTCTTTCAATTTAAATAATTCGAGATGGTTAAAAATTCTGTTTTGGGAATTATGGATTAAAAAAAAAAAACTTGGTCTGTGGTCCTGCAGTTTAACACTAATTTATTCAGACCCTTTACTTGGGACCCACTCAAATCTCCACAATGCCAAGCTCACTACATTAAAATGTCATTCTTTCCGATTCAAAAGGTGCGTATGGAAATTGTCTAAAGTTCACATTGATGGATTTTAACTTTCGAACTGTCTGGCTAATTTTCGAAATAAACTTAAATTCCAAAGTTCGCGTTTCTATAACTGCTGATACAGATATTATTATTTAATATTTTCGTCCAAGAATTTTTATTGTTTTTGTTTTTGTAATCTTATGAGATTAACCATTTCTATACATACCTTTCGATCCATAAACAAACATTATATATACTTTAACGTGAAAGATGTCCATTGTTTTCATTTTTTTTTTCCTTTCTTCCTTAAACAGAATGTAACATACGTTATAAAGACACCTGAACCCTCTCTTTCACCAGGAGAGAAACATGTCAGTTTTAACATGAGCAAAAACAAAGGTGAGTTGTTGTCTTTCAAAATCTTATTTTTTGATTAATACGAAAAACAATACTTTGTATGTGGGGAAGGGGGTTTGGGGGTGTTGGTTTTTTACCTGACTCATTTAAAAAAAAAAAAAAAATTTTTTTAATTCAACTTCCAATGATGAATTGTCGATTTTTGATCTCGGGGAGTAGGCTAAAAAAATACTGGACTCCAACTCTATAGGTTTAATGTGCGGCCTTTGGTCTCAACTATTTATTGAAAATGGCTACCATATTTCCATTTAATTATTTTTCTTTTCTTACAAAAAAGGGATTAAAATCCAAAATGTAAACCATTTTGCACAAATATTTCTAAACAAGACCAATAAAAAAAAAAATTAAAATTTTTTAAAATGGCTGATAATTATTCCCAATGACTTGTTAATGTATCGATATAATATAACAGATTCTCGTTTGTTTCAGAATTGCTTAAATGGGATTGATAATTTGTATTATTCAGACTACTGTTCTCATCTTGGATGTTATTTTCACATTTCGGCCAATGTAGAAGATCGGGGGTTCACATCATCTGAAACGTGTCAATAACATCCAAGTTGAGAACAGAATCTTAAAACTAGATTGTAGTTTATTTTTCCAAATTCTCTGCTTTAGTTATCATAATATAATTCTAAATATAATTAAATGGATAATTAAGTTTGTATAAATCTAATATCAATTATATTCACAGAAATTCTAAAATATTGAACAAAAAAAAAAATTTTTTTTTCCTGTAATAAAGATTTTTATTTTATTTATTTTTTTAGCTTTTCCCGGTGGTAAAGTAACCCCGCAACCAGGTGCATTCCAGCCGAGTAAGAAGCCAGAAAATGGGATTCTGAAACCTTCACCATCACCGATTCGAATTTCAAAAACTTTCTCCATGGATAGAAAGCTTTCTCTATTGACAAAACAATCATATCCCATGCTATTCTTAAGATAATGACGATATCTATTTAAAAAGAAAAAGAGAAAGTCGCATTACAAATACCAAACAAATAACTGATTATGTAATAACGTGAAAAAAAAGATTCAGCCGTCATGTGTGGATCTGTTGTACAAATGGAACGAGAATTTTGTTTGGGGGTTGGGAAGGGGATTTGGCAGATGTTAAGAAAATTGAAGTAAAAATACAATTCTTATTTTATATAATCTTTCGAGTTTTCTTGGTTTTTTGGGGTTTTTAAAAAAAATTTTTTTTCTTTGTGTTAATGTGTGTTTTGTATGTGTAATTTTTTTTTGTGTGTTAATGTGTGTTTTGTATATGTAAATTTTTTTTTTTGTGTGTTAATGTGTGTTTCGTATATGTAAATGTTTTTTCTTTGTGTTAATGTGTGTTTCGTATATGTAATTTTTTTTCTTTGTGTTAATGTGTGTTTTGTATGTGTAATTTTTTTTTTGTGTTAATGTGTGTTTCGTATATGTAATTTTTTTTTTTTGTGTTAATGTGTGTTTTGTATATGTAATTTTTTTTTTGTGTTAATGTGTGTTTTGTATATGTAATTTTTTTTCTTTGTGTTAATGTGTGTTTTGTATGTGTAAATTTTTTTTTTTTGTGTTAATGTGTGTTTCGTATATGTAATTTTTTTTTTTGTGTTAATGTGTGTTTTGTATATGTAATTTTTTTTTTTGTGTTAATGTGTGTTTTGTATATGTAATTTTTTTTTTGTGTTAATGTGTTTTGTATGTGTAAATTTTTTTTTTTTAACGTAAAAGAACGAGGTGTTTTATAACACGATATGTTTTTGCAACAAACAAGGTGTTTCAGGAGTAATGAGCAATCTCTTGTTTTCACGTGAAAATTGTCATTCATCACACAAATATACAGTATAGTAAGGCATTTGGGGACAAGTTATTTTTACTATAGCAGGAATATTATTTAACTTTATATTTTCTATATTTCAGAATTATCAATCACAGCCAATATGTTCACACGATACATAAAAAGGCAGACAGTTATCGTAACTATAAAAGCAGAATATCGCAATTTAGAAATAGAACCATTTTGAAAAATCATTTGATTTTTCATTTACAAAGTTTTCAAAGAGTTAAAAAGCTTAAGATGGAAAAATATCATCATTATGAAAACGCAAGAGACTTTCTAGACAAACTGATATCACTAGAACACCTGAATTTATTTGGCAAGTACAGCACACCGTTGGTGGTACTCCTATAAGGTCCATAAAGTTGATTGCAAAAGAACACTCAGAAGGAACTATACAAAATGTCTATAGACATTTTTTCTTTTTCTTTTCATTCATTTATTTACTGGGGACGGGGCATTCTTCTAAATGCCATACAGTCACCCGCTATTTACAGACTCCAACCGAGAGCTCTTTTCAGGATTCTGGCTGTTCCCTTGAGTGCAGTTGTTGGATTTCTCTTGCACTTGGTTCACCAGGTATACTTGCTAAATACTTTTTCAAGTTCTTCTTCATGAGTCCAGTGGCTCAGCCTTATGTGATGTGTAAAAGTCATTTTACATCAGAAAAGGTACAGAAATGGATGGCAAAGAAATTTTATGATCGTATGAATCCTAACATTTGGCCTTCTAGCTCTTCAAATCCCAATCTTTGACTTTACATTTTCTATATTTTAGAATTATCAATGGCAGCCACTATAATATAGTTACACAAAAAAATGAAGAGGCAGACAATTACTGTGACTATAAAAGGCTGAATATAGCAATTTAGAAATGGAACTAATCCCAATCTTTTTTGATTACTATGTATGGAGTGAAGTCGAGAAAAAAGGGTTCATGAGCAACCTCATAACACTAAATGACCCCTAAAAATCTCCATACTTAGAATAATGTCCAATATGAACAAGGACCCAATATGAACAGGGACCATGTGATCGTAGCATGTAGGCGATTCATGTCGCATAAAAAAAAAATTATCGAAGACGAAAGAGACTTAAATGAATAAAATTACAAAACAATGTTTTTTATCCTCAACATTTTTTTTAGTACAAAGAATCATTTTTGTAAATGTATAAAATCTGTCCTGAAATATTACGCATCATATATATATATATATTATTCCATGATAAATGCCAGTATACTGAAATCATATGGCCTTAATAGGGTTAAGATGAAAATTCATAGACACTAAATGTACAAAAGCAAGGAAATTCCCAAATTTTTACACTTTTATTGTCATTAAGGGTATGACTACATATCAACCAAACCATTTCATTATCACATCACTACAGTATAAATCTCTATGCATGAGTGGATGAAGTGTGTGAGAAAAATTCCTACCAGTAAAATACATAGCCCTGTTGTGCTCGCATACCCTTAATGACAATAAAAGTGTAAAAATTTGGGAATTTCCTTGCTTTTGTACATTTAGTGTATATGAATTTTCATCTTAACCCTATTAAAGGCATATGATTTCAGTATACTGGCATTTTTCATGGAATGTCACTACTTTTGTAAAGGCTATGCCTCAATACAATGCCTTCTCATAACTGATATAGTTGGTAGTTTGACTAATCAAGGTATATGGTAAACTGAAATTAAAATGCCATCAACTAGACACTAGAACCTTTATATCTGCCAAAAATCAGCTGAATCCATCAAATAGTTGATGAGATACAGGGTGGCATGTACGTACATGATTTCATGATTGAACTTTCTGGATCTCTGGGTTGCCTTGACTAATGATGCTGAAATTCTACACACTTATAGAACCTATCAAATAAATATTTTGTGCAAAGTTTTAACTAATTTGGTTTATTGGTTTTTAAGTTATGATTGATCAAAGAAATGAGATTTCCAGCATAGGCCATTCTTGAAGTCTATTAAGGGATAGAGCCTCCCTTGATTAGCTGCCTTTTTAGAGCTGCTACAAAGGCAAAGCCTGTCTAAATTTAAACGAGCATCATCCTTTTTTGGCAAAACTGGATGGGCCCCTATTTACTTGTTCTCCCCCCCCCCCCCCCCCCCCCACAAGGGCAGAGTTAGACACAAAGTCAGTTTTTTAATGTGAGGAAAATCCAGCTCCCAAATTGGAACAAAAATAAAAATTGCCTTGGTCTAGAAATTTCTTTGACAAAAAAGATTAAGTGCAGAATCAGAACAGATACTACGCTTTGCTCCTCCGCACAAATGTTTATTTGACAATTGTCATGACAAACTCTCCTACGCATCTTTGATGCGTTCACCCTATAAACACTTGATGCTGCCCATATCAAATGCATCCTGAGGATGAGGTGATTGTGCGCCATACTCTGAAAGATCAATTTTGTCAGTATGAGGGATACCAGCACAACCTTTGATATTGTCAGGATGCCGAAGGAGTGCTCACGTACAATTATTCCATAAAGAGAAGAAAAACAAAAAAACAATAACGCTTGAAACGATTGTCAAAGAAAGAGTCAACAGATGACGATTAGAACGGAAGTGACGCCGTCGTTACTGACATAGCGTTGCCACGAACGATAGCCAGAGAGATGCGTTGGAACAACCAGGCTGACTCACGGGGCTCGTGCCTAGACGTTGAAATCCTCCGTCCAAGATCCTGAAAAAATTTAACAGTCTCGGGGCCAAGCACACCCGACGTTTCCACTGAAATTTGTTGGGAGACGAAACGGTCAGTGAGCGAGCTGTATTTTCCACGCTTCCTTGTTTCGGCGAGCAGAGCCGCCGTGCCGAGCTTCACCGCGGATTCCGCAATCCTTGCTGGTAGAAAGGAAGCAGAACAAGTGGCGTCCCAGATCAGCGTCCAGATCCGGCTTGGAAAGCAAACACAGTCATCCCGTCAGGCCTGCGACTGTCGCCCCTGTTCAGGCCGACTAGTTCAAGGACTGATGCACAACCTGCCGAGTCGAGACCTCGCCTGACTACGTCGTTAAGGGCGGAGTGGCGAGGCAGGCGGCCGGCACTAAATCGACAAGAGAGAGGATGCAGGGCAAACTCGTCAACGACCTGCCCACAGCGACACCGGTGTGGGTGGCACAAACGGAGTCCCAGCCGTTGTGAGAGGGTTCCAAACATGGATTGATATTGAATGTCGTCCCAGGACAGCTGATGTATGAGATCGGGTGGTTGCTGAAGGTTTGTCGACGTCCATGTTGACAAAACGGCTGTCAAAAGATCTGAAGACGGGGATTCGAGATATGAGGAGAGAATCTCGTCAACGAGTCAAGGAGTGCTCACGTATACAAAGTGCTGTATGGCCAATTACATCTTTGATTGTCACTGGTCAAGAGGCCAGAAATGAGTGCAATTTGGAAGACACGCTAACTATGTGAACAAGGACTAGATCATCGAAAGAACATGAACAAAAAAATAGATCTACATCCTTTTTGTGTTTTCATCTATTCTGCTTTTGGAAGACGATGTTAACTACGGATGTGATTGTACAGCCATGCAGACTTACATCAGTAAAGAATCACAATGGTATATATAAAAAAAAAATAATTCTTTTTTTTTTTTTTAAGGTGATGCCAATGCAATTTTGGTTGAAAACATTTGATACTAAGCAACGATAAATAAATAGATGAAATGCCAATTTTGAAGACTTCAATAATTTTCAATTAAATATTTATTTACCGACGTAGTGTATCGAATCCGGGTTGTATAGTGTCATTTTATTATTTTTTTAATTTTAATCTTCGAGGTATCCACCTTCTCAAAAGAAATCTCAACTCAAGATATATAGTTTGTGTGACTGCCAGTTTCTTGCCGTAATTTCTTCAAGTGAAAGAAACTGACACACACACACCATGTGACATTGATTCTGTCTCTTCCGACTTAGATTAACATGTTCCCTATTATTGATATTGAATTCTCTCCTCTTCAAAAATGGTGGAATATACGACGACAGTCGTTCGTACTCAAGCACGACCCTTTTCTTCCTTTCCTACTAAAATTCAGTTATACCAGATGAACGTAAGATTTTGAGACGACATCTAAGCCCTGATAAAGACTTGCAATTTTCTATCGCGTGGGGCTTTCATTGTATCTGGAACTTTAAGATGACATTTCGATCGATCCTTGTTTTCCACAACTTTGCTATATTCTTCGCGGCAGAAAAGGATACTTTTGTTGACTTTGAGATCGATTGTTGTGAGACATCACGCAGGAGGTTAAGGCCGCGTTTGACAAGCAAACTGAAAAATCATTTGTAGTACGATTAAGGTGTCAATGACGACCTGAAACTTGGGAGGAATTCTTGTTCAGACAACACCGGAACACAACTCACGAAACACACTCATAACTACATGAACCTCTTTCATCTGAGCATTCACTTTTTCACCCCCGCTTGCAAAGGGCCACTCGACAAACAAGGCTTTGAATTCTGTAAGTGTTTATCTCCGTCTTCACACACAGTTTTACATTTTATTCATTCCACTTGGCCCAAAAGTCGATATTTGTCTCTCTCATAATTTCCTGCTGCGTTGTATTTGAACTTAATTTTACCCCGTCAACACTGGGTACATTGATTTGTATTTTTATGTCTCTGGATTGCCATTCATCATCCCCACTGATTTTCTGGAGTGGATTGAGCCAGATCCCATTAATTTAATCTCGTCGTAATCATTACATACTAGGCTTCATGATTTTAGAACTTCCTCGGACGCAGTTGAAATCCAGTCGCAATTTCCACCTGTAAAGAAAGACTAGATGTTTGGGCGTGACATGAGGTCATGTGTTTTTCGTCAAACAGTTAAAAGCTTTGTAGTTACTGACTCACTGGTTAAAACATTCGCGTTGAACCAGCAAAGTCAACTTCCGATGAGTACTGTGATCAGAGAAATTCTCCCTTCAGAGAACACGTCTAGGTTTCGTACTCCTACGGTAAGTAATCATCTGAAAAAATTAGGAAAAACATCCTGTATTTATCTGCCTGTTTTTCACCCTTCAATAGAAAGTATGGCACAAGAACAAGTTTAATGTGGCTTCCTTTTGTACTGTGATTCCCTGAGAAACATCATGTTGGTCTGTTTTATTAAGGCAAGACTTGCAAAATGCGAAACATCCCCTAAATTTGACGCAAAGTTTGCAATTATAGGGGCCTACCAAGGACAACTTGAGCATCAATTCGAGTAATAATGGACACGAGTTGCAAAGCCGTTTTCCACGCTTGAACTTTAGTGAAGTAGTCATCCAGGATGAGGTTGTGTAGCGTATCCGAGTCTTTAGCGACACCGGAATTTAAGGAGACACATTTTGAAAAACTTTGGAAACTTTCTGCAAGTTTGAGGAGAATTTCTGTTGTATACAATTCAAGTTCATCAGAATTGGATTGTTTTCTTAATAAATCTGCAAATGAAAAAATAACTTATTCAAAAATTTTGTATCAAATGTAATAGGAATAAAAATTCAACATTATTTTTTTGTTTTTGAACATGTTCATATTTCAGCAAATAAATAGAACCCTGATCAAATTGTGATCATCGATATTTAACACATCACTCCAATAAGTCCCAGGCCGAACTAATAAAAAACTTTTAGGAAAAAATTTGACTTTATTCATCAACATAGTCTCCTTCTCGGGTGATCTACCGATTCCAATGCTTCTCTAGCAATTCGATGCCTTTTTTTGTAAAACAATGTCGTTGGCCTCAAAGTACGCCTCAGTTTCTAATATCACTTCTTCATTGGAGCCAAATCTTTTACCCTGGAGTAGTCTTTTGAGGTCAGCAAACAGCCTGTTTCTCTGACTCTACCAACACGCAGAAGTCAGAATGTAATGTGAACGAACATTACTGCAAAACTGACCACGTATGATGCCTCTTAGAAATCTGGCCCTAATCACGGTAGCTCCCTGCGTCTTAGTGGAAATATGCCTTGTTTGGAGCAAATTCAAGTATGAGGCGCCTCCATATATTAGGTGTCTAACCCTAACCTCGATATATTAGGTGTCTAACCCTAACCTCGATATGTTAGTTGTCTAAATGTAACTGACATCAAATAGGATCACTTTGCTAATTCTCACGTAACTTCGCTTCATTCAGAGAAAATGTATTATTTTCAAAGACAGCGTTCCTGAACACCCCCTTGACTATGAATGCTAGCAATGACGAAGTCAGTCATTACATTATCTAATTTGTGGCCAGCCTTCAATCTTTTTTAATTTGATGTATGAATCTGATGCTCTTTGATAACAGGAACCACCAGAATGCCCCATCTAGGGGGAGCTAGACATCCCCCCCAAATTAAAAACCTCATGTGACTAACATTGCCCTCGCGAGGAAGCAAGTGAATAGGGACTTGCTTTTGATAAAGAACTTTAAACTTTTGATAAGATTATAAAACAAAATTATTTATTAGGAGATTGTTTTCAATTAAATTTTTTTTGTTTGCATACAGCCTAGCGTCAACATCGCTTGACCAATCGTTACCAAACTTGGTCAAAATATCGATCATAGTCTACTTTAGAACTGATTTAATTTTGGGATAGCGAGATCACAAAAAATGTGAAAGTCACACTTTTGGCGATGACTTTGGTTCTGTTCATCATAGAGACTCACTACTTGGCCCATATTGTAGACAATGAAGTCTCACATTATAAAGACTCACTACATGGCCCATATTGTAGACAATGAAGGCTCACATTATAAAGACTCACTACTTGGCCCATATTGTAGACAATGAAGTCTCACATCTTATATTGAAATTTTGTGAAATTTTAACTTCCGATTTTTTTTCAAAATTTGATGTATAGATCTGATGCTCTTTGATAACAGGAACCACCATGCAAAATTTCAGCCTGATTAGATAAATAAGTTTTGAGTTATCAACGTTTCCCTGGCATAACTTCGGGAATATTTCATACAATATGGGGAAGTAAAGCCCAGATAAGATTTTGGCCCATCCTTACATTGTCAGGCGGAGGTATGCAGTTTCACGACTGACTCATGTTCTTGTTCTCAATGTGACAGTTTTTGTTACAGACACCAAATCTCCATTACACTAAGATATATTTTAAATTACTTCTTGGTTTTTACCTGCTTTGTTGATAAGGTAATCTGCACATCTTTCTTCCGTTGTGCCTCGACCTGACAGAACCTTACCATAACGCAGAGCACTGGACACTCTGTGAGAACTCAACCAGAATTCTTGTGCAAATAATTCGAGCCCAGTTTGTGTCGGATGATGAAGCACGAGTGTCTGAAAAGAAAAAATTCAGTCGTGAAACCTGTTCAAAATTATTTCCAAAAGTCTGATTCCATAATTTCATCGATAATGCAAAAGTAATAAGATTAAATAAAAAAAATTAATAAAATCATCTGAAACCACAAATAGTATACATATTATTTTACTCGCTAGGAGTTCTCTCACGAGTAGTTAATATGTTTCATTTTTTTCTTAATACCCCTTAAGCTTAAGCCCCAAATTGTAGACATTTTTGTGTATATATATATATCTAATATATATATTATAAAATTGAAAATAGAAGCCTTTATCAATGCAAGATTAATTCATTTTTTTACTTTAATCTTATTAATTTCGGATTAATATTCCATCATCAGAGTTGACCAGTATTGTGTCATTCTTTTTTTCATGCCAAAAAACTAAAAAATAAACAAACTTTTTTCATTTTATTTTTTGATAAAAATGTCCTTGTTATGGGTGTATCCGTGGCGATGTTGCTGGCGGTAACGAATTCAAATTCTGGTTGTAGGACGAAGAAAGCATTGGCATGATTGAAGTTTAATATAATGAGTCGTTCAAAAAAAAACAAAAATAAACAATTTTACAATACTGATTCACAAATGCTTTTGAATGAACGACCCATTTTCTTAAACTTCAAGCATGCCAATGCTTTCTTCGTTCTACAACCAGAATTTGAATTCCTAACCGCCAACAACATCGCCGCGGATAAACCCATAACAAGGACATTTTATCAAAAAAGGTGGTGTTCCCTGGAGTCTGAATGACAATGAGTCTCCCCAAATTTCCAGCATTCTCCGCTTCTTTCGGTAACGATTGAAAATCGCTTTGTGGCAATGTAAACATGCACTAGGTGGTTGCATGTTTAGTGTTGCATGCGAGTGGCAAACTTGCTGCAAGTGAGTAATATTTAATAGAGAGAAAAAAGGGGTCACACAGGGAATTGAAAATGTCTGATTACGTTCTTCTTAGTTTCAGTTCCCTTTGGTTTGCGTAATGTTTCTTCGATTCTTACATGTTTCTTCGATTTTTTTTGTTTTTTCGATTCTTACATGTTTTTTCGATTCTTACATGTTTTTTCGATTCTTACATGTTTCTTCGATTTTTTTTGTTTTTTTCGATTCTTACATGTTTTTTCGATTCTTACATGTTTCTTCGATTCTGTTATGTTTCTAGTGGCGTTTATGTGTGACACAATGAGATATCTTACTGGTGCAATATCAGTTGGTTGCATTAATTAAGAAATACTGCATTAAAAGAAAAACAACTTTTGAGCGAGAAATGTAGAGAAATATTTTTTTCAGTTTTTTCATCCGAAACGGACGATTTGAGGTTTAAGCTATGTTTATAAAAATGGGAGTCATGTGATTTTTGAAAATCAACAGCCGATATCGGTAAAAAAAAAAAAATCACTGATAAACAGCTGTTGCAAGAATGCAAAATGATTGGGAATGATAACCATTCTCGGAAGAAGTGGAGTGCTAAAAATCTAAGGTAGACTTACTTGTCATTCAGATCCAGAGGGCACCACCTATTAACAACTCATGCGAAAACTTCGAGTGAATCAGAAATATGTATTTGTGATTTCAAATTATTTTACGATCATTTAGAATTTAAAGGTCAGAATAATCGCGGCAAGATTGGACTAATGCAAATGGCTAAATAGAGTTTATTATTTAAAAGGTTCCGCCAATCAGAAAAGAATTGTTGAAACTACAGGGGGCCAAATCGGGTTCACAATTTAAAAGATTACCGAGTGCATCTGCCCCATGTCTGATAATATGCATACCTGCCAGCAATTAAAAAGATGGTCTATTATCGTAATAGACCAAGCCCCCTATATCATGGCTTAGAGGCTTCACCTACACACGTGAAACAAAGGGTTTCATTAATCTACCGATCGTAAAATAGTAGAAAGCCAGGTTAGCCAATCAGAATAGCCGCTTCATGTGAAAATTCCTAATAAAAGAACTAACTCTTTAGTGGTTCTTCAGAAAGCCAGACGTCAGCAACCAATCAAAAACGGGAATAAAAAAGACATCGAAAGACTCTGCAATTCAACTTCCTTCAAGGAACAAAAGCTTAAACAAAATACCAAAGTTCCTCTAAGCAAGACTTAGCACCAGTCAGATTCCTCAACTTGTCTTTTCTCTTCAATTGGAGCAACATTTTTGTTTTGTAAAAATTATTGTTAAACGACTGTATTTCAATAAATATTTGATGGAGAATTTTTTCTTGTTTTCGGTAACCACCGGACCAACCAGTTACCCAAGTATCCAACTAAGGTTGCGTCAACATCCAAGTTCTGTAAATCTTTTAAACACAGCATGGGTAGAAAACGATTGATAGAACAATCAGTCGGAATCCACATGGTCATCACAGCATAGAACCACATTTGGTGCTTGAGGATGCAAAATATGACCTCCAGTGCACATCTGCATCCCATACGCAGTGTTATTCTATTTCAGTTTATCTGTGATTGGTCAGCGTTATCTAGTTATGTAAGTTGGATTCTGCACTCAAGGATTTTTCTTTATATTTCAGGTTTTCGGCTTTTTTTCATCACTGCTGTGCTATGTATGATGTCAGTTTTCTGGCAAGCTCCATGTATTTGCTTGATTTTACTGCTTCCTTGATATTCACCCTGTGATCTGCTGGAACGTCAAAATCTACTATTCGGCATGTTTTTCCCTTCTTGTTGTTCTTATCGCACCCGGTGTTCTTGCTTAAATGAGTTTATGTTTGTATTTCCATGTCTCATAATATTTCCATGTCTTTCATTTTCCAATACTGACTTCGGTTTATGCTTGTAACATTTGTACAGATGTTCAAAATGCATTGATTTCCCAGTGAACCACCTTCTCAACCTGGTCATGCCTGTTTTTGTATTCCTTTTGGGTGACTTTGCTGCATTCACTTATGATGTGGTTTACCATTTCGTCTCTTTGTCCACAGAAACTAGATTTACTGTTTTCCTGTGTTTTGTCTATTTTGGTTTTCATGTAGTTTGTTCTGATTGCATTGTTTTGTGCTGCTGTCAGTAGCGATTCAGTTTCTCTCTGCATATGTCCTTTTCATAGCCATGTCCGTGCGTTTCTGTGCTCCATTTCTTTGATCAGTCTCATAAACTATCCATTTAGTTGATTCTTTGCTGATTTTGCTTTTCTCGCCTTTTTATTTTATGTTTTGCTTTATTTTGCAGCGGTAATGTCTTTCTGTGTTTGTGTTACGTATTTTTCTACTTCTTTTATCGCATCGTCCACGCAGTCTTCTATACTTACCAGTTCTCTTCCCCCTTCTTTCCTTTTTACATAGAGTCGGTCAGTATGATCTTTTCGGTATAGTGCATTGTGCATGTATCTTTAGTTTTCTAATTCTTTGATCCAGTTGCTTGAGTTCTTTTGTCCACCCTTAGACGGATCCAGAGTATCTTACTATGGATACTGTCTAAGTATTTCTGTTTTATCATTTACTCGCTAGGAGGTTTTACAGAAGTCGTTACCAGTGATTGCTCACTGACTACAACAAGTGGTGTTTCCTGGAGTCTGAGTGACAACAAGTTTCCCTAGATTTCCAGCACTCTCCATCTCTTTAGATAACCACTGCAAATCACCTTGCGTTATCACAACAGCCGCTTACCATCGATTTCTTGCTGATAACGACCGTTGGCTTTCTCTGGAATTAGAGTGGCAATAAGCCTCCTCAAAACTGCAGTAATCTCTGTGCCCTTCCAATGGTGATCTTAATGTTACTCTCCTACCTCACTACTCTTTCCATCCTCCTTAACTCTTCATGACCATTTTGTGTGTTGTGTGTTACCAGATGAGTATTATTATTGTTCGTAGTGGTTGCATTACATAGTTTTTATTGCTTACTTTGATAATTCCTAAACTTCAAATAGTTTTTTAAGCTTGTCAAATAATAAAATTGTTTTCTTTTGTTTTTTTAATACCTCCAGAGCTGGCCGCATTATTCAAATAATGAGCACCCATCTTCAGAAGAGCCAGCGGAAGAATAAAGAATGTCTTAAGCAAAATTGAGTCTGCCCAGGATTTTGAGACTTTAGACTTCCAAACACTAAATATACACCGAACATCTTGGACACCCTGAACAAACTAGAAGTTACGGATATAACAGCAAAGTGAAACATGGGGTGACAAAAAAGGTTAACTCACCTGGACTTGGCATTGCGGTGCAGACAAGACAACATACAGTTTTCTTGGGGGGTGGTCTGCTGAAAGAACGCTGTCACCATTTAGATGTTCGACAAACAATCCAGGTAAAATATTTTTCTGCAACCATAACATTAAAAAAATTTTTTAAAAAGACATTGCATCAGCTTACATGAGAATATAGAACTTTAAGATTATTATTAAAAATGTGAATTTGGAAAAACAAAAGAAAAAATATGGGTTAATTCCTGTAAATTTTTCCCATGTTTGGTAATGATTTTAATCGACAGGTGAAGAGTTGACTGAAAAAATCTGACTCTAGTTAAGGGTGAGGGTTAGCTTTTTTCTCATGTTTGGTAATGATTTTAATCGACTATAGATTCTGATTCAGTTTTTTAAAAAAACGACAACTGACTTCTCTCCTCAAAGATGAGGGGTCAATAGAAACAAATCTGACACCCGACTCAAACTAAACTTTTTTTGTTTTTGTTCACCTAAAAGAAGGCAATATTGCCACCGAAACGTAAGGGGTTAGGGTTAGGAGTTAAGCATCAAGATGTTTGTTTGCATTACATTTGAATTTCTGCAAGTTGTCGGGGAAACAGGGAGCAGGAAGGGAATTGTAAAGGCAAGTTTTCAGAGTCAAAAAATCTTTCGGAATCTAGGGACCTCTAGTTTGGAGGAGAGAATTTACCAGTTCGTCAGTTTAGGGTTGGGGGTATTTTCGATTAGAGGAGAGAATTTACCAGTTCGTCAGTTTAGGGTTGGGGGTATTTTCGATTAGAGGAGAGAATTTACCAGTTCGTCAGTTTTCGGTCGGGGGTATTTAGAGGAGAGAATTTACCAGTTAGTCAGTTTTCGGTCGGGGGTATTTAGAGGAGAGAATTTACCAGTTAGTCAGTTTTCGGTCGGGGGTATTTTCGTTAAGGGGTTACAAGTGCAGTAAGTTCATCGGTGCACATTTTGTGGAAGTACTTAGCACAGCGATGCAACACTGTGGCGATGTGACAGGGGCTGGAGCTTGGCAGATAGTGCGGGGCCTATTAGGTTAGAAATTCTTTTTTACACCTTAACCAAGAGCGAGAGACTAGTGGTTGGTGCACCAGCCCAGATGTGACAACACTTCCCATTTCTGGTTGAATCGTTGGTCCAGTTCATCAAGAGTTGACAAGTATTTTTTTTTTTTAAACTAAGCAAGCAATGATAGTGGAAGATGAATTACAGGTTTTAGTACAAAATTCCCAGACGGTCATGTGGTATGATAGACTCTTGAAAACAGACGAGGAGGAGGAAGAAGAGCAGCTGAAATATTGTGGAGAAGTAAACTAGTCATTTGCAGCCTACCATTTTTATGAGAGGAGATTTGATTGGTCATTGGCCGAGTCAACTTTTGTCAGCCATTTTTGTTTTCTGTTAGTATGTCACATGATTTTGCAGCTTGCCACCGGGTCACAAACTGGTATTTGATCGGTATCAACTGGGTAGTTTGTGTGAAGAGGTCTCATGTTGCAAGAGCCAAAAGGGTTTATCATCACTGACAATGTGGCTCAGAGCATCTGAACAATATAAACATATTTTTATTCTTTTTTATTACACAACTTTTAATACAATCTCTACTGATTTAACGGAGAATAACTTACGGTGAAACTTAGAATATCTTAGAATTGCCTTAAAAGACAAATCTAATGGCTCACTTTTATTTACTACCCAATTTAATTCTTATTTACTACTTGAAATCAATGAAACCAAACTAAGGAAAAGAAGACAAAATTACTGCAAGTGCGACCTAAAACTTAATGCCCCCCTCTCTCGCTCATTTACTTATAGACACACACACACTCTGCTTCCTACCTTTTTTTTCACCTTTTTATTCCTCTCCTCTCCTCCCACCACCTCTTCTTCATAGCATGAATCAAGCCGAACACACATACGTTCGCTTTTATTATATAGATTGTGTGTAAGATATATATTTTTTGGTGCTTGTTCAGTGTTTCGTGGAGACGGAAAAATTATTTATATGTGAAAACAATATTATGTACTTAATCAGTGCTATTTTATTGTTCAATGTTGAAAAAAAGTAGGAAAAATTATCCACTAGAACTTTAATTACAAATATTTTTCCATTTTCCGTATCGTACAAGTCACTTCGATGACTATGCGTCCATCTTCATCCGTGTGACACAATTCAAGGGCAGGTAATCATGCAAAGGGTTATGCAAGAATGATGTAATTTATAATAGAAATAAGAAGTTCTCCGAAAATGGATGTCAACCGGTTGAACATGGAAGACATTATTTATTTATGTAGCGATGTCAAGAAATCTATTGATTTTCTGCAGTCGTAGCTGGAATCAGTTTTTTTTGTTTTTTTTTAAATGCGTATTATCTGCCCTTGACTTGTGTCACACGGATGAAGATGGAGGCGTAGTCATCGAAGTGACTTGTACGATACGGAAAATGGAAAAATATTTGTAATTAAAGTTCTAGTGGATAATTTTTCCTACTTTTTTTCAACATTGAACAATAAAATACGACTGATTAAGTACATAATATTGTTTTCACACATAAATAATTTTTCCGTCTCCACGAAACACTGAACAAGCACCCATTTTTTTAATTACTGGTTAAAAAAAATTGAATTAATTTCATTCAACTCTTAGTTTGCCGAGTCATTTAATGCTGACACAATATCTATTGTCAATGACTGATTATATATGATTAGTTGAACACAAGTCATTATTTTACCCATAGCTGGAGAAGAATCATACCATTCAGAATGGTATTAATGCATAAAGTAACATAATAGATCTGATAAGTTTTGAACTTAACATACCCAATTCTAAAGTCTGTGATATTTGTTTTATTTAGTGGCAATTTAGTTTTTAAGAATAAAATATAAGGTGAGAAAATGATTGGTAGAGTGGGCTACACTTTTAGGATGGGGGTCACCAATTATAGTGATTTTAAATAGAATTAAACAAAAATCAACCAAAACGCAAAAGAAGTCTATCATGTCTAAATAAAGGTCAGGAAGCTGCAGACATGTCGCTATTTTTTGCTTGATGTTCAAATTCGCTTTTTCTATTTTTTTTAGAAAAAAATGTATCAGATTTTTAACTATCACCTGAGATGAGAGTTCTTGGTTAGTAAATGTAGAACAGTTGAGGTAGCAGGCTCAGTTCACAGGGGAAGGCCAAAGAAAACATGGGATGAAGTGATTTGGATGGATATGAGAGGAAGAGGGATAAATGAAGACCTGGACAGAGTTAGGAAGTTAGTTTCTAAAAGCTGCCTAACACATACCAGACATCATCATAATGATCATGATGATGATGATCATCATCATCATCATGTTCATGATCATCATCATGATCATCATGATGATGATGATCATCATCATGTTCATGATCATCATCGTGATCATCATGGTGATGATGATCATCACCATGATGATCATCATGGTGATGATGATCATCATCATGATCATCATGGTGATGATGATCATCATGATGATGATGATCATGATCATCATGGTGATGATGATCATCATGATGATGATGATGATGATCATCATCATGATGATGTTCATGATGATGTTCATGATCATCATCATGATGATGTTCATGATGATGTTCATGATCATCATCATGATGATGTTCATGATGATGTTCATGATCATCATCATGATGATGTTCATGATGATGTTCATGATCATCATCATGATGATGTTCATGATGATGTTCATGATCATCATCATGGTGATGATGATCATCATGATGATGTTCATGATCATCATCATGGTGATGATGTTGATGTTCATGATGATGTTCATGATGATGTTCATGATCATCATGATGATGTTGATCATGATGATCATCATGATGATGTTGATCATGATGATCATCATGATGATGTTGATCATGATCATCATGATGATGTTCATGATCATCATCATGGTGATGATGTTGATGTTCATGATGATGTTCATGATGATGTTCATGATCATCATGATGATGTTGATCATGATGATCATCATGATGATGTTGATCATGATGATCATCATGATGATGTTGATCATGATCATCATGATGATGTTCATGATCATCATCATGGTGATGATGTTGATGTTCATGATGATGTTCATGATGATGTTCATGATCATCATGATGATGTTGATCATGATGATCATCATGATGATGTTGATCATGATGATCATCATCATGATGATCATGATGATGATGATCATGATCATCATGATGATCATGATGATGATGATCATCATCATTATGATGATGCTTTCCACATGTCTGTAGGTTATAGGTTAGAGATAAATAAAGACCTGGACAGAATTAGGTATCTTTGGGAGTTAGTTTCTAAAAGCAGTCTAACACACACCAGACATTAAACCGAATATGATGATGATGATGATGATTTCCAAATGTCTGTAGTAAGGAAGGCAGATACTATTGTAGATAGATATATAGATATTTACTTACCTGTGTAGCATCTGTGATATAAACAACAGGTTCAGATCTAATATTTTCATTCAAAGTGGCCAGTGCTTCAATAGCGCTTTTCTCTGTATTCTCAAAGACCAGAATTCCATCGCAACCCAAAACTTCCTGCAAGTCTTTGTCTACTTTACCACTGGCAACAAGTAACGTTACTTTCAACTATAAAAAATTTTTTTAAAAGTTATTAAAACAATATTTTACTAACACAAAAAGTTTAAGAGAACATAACTTTTCAATTAAAGTTGTTATTTGCTTGAAACTATGTCTGCAAGTAATTATTAGAAAGTAGAAGAGAGATGCGAAACCATGATTGTTTTTTTAACACCATGATGGGTGTCAGCCGACGACCGACAGTCGGCCTTGTTTGAAATATCTCAAAAGGTCAACCTGTGCACAGGGGTCAAAAGTTTACAATTGCATTTAGCAAGATCAAGTGTCATAAGTAACGCTCGTGTCGAGTTGAAATCTCAGCGATGTGTAAATTTTTCAAAGGTTCAGTCAGCCTGACTTGCCTATAGGTTGTTGGGGTGGTTAGGTGACGTGAAGTTGCGGCTGTTTTTTTTGTATGACAAATTTTTTGAGGTGAAAGAAAATCAGTAGCAAGCTGAGAATCAACATGGATAGGTTGAAAGTTGTGAGGCTCTTGGCCTAATCTTGTAACTTAGTGTTACCACAGTGTTAGTTAAATAAAATAAAGTATGTATTTCTTTAAAGACAAAACTGTCTTTGTCATTTTTGTATGCAACCATTTATTCCAGCTCGTTTGCTTAGTCTGTCGAACACAGCATAACGAGGATCGGTCCTTGGATTAAGAGTGTTTTTTTTTAGGAAAACATAGAGGAAATGCTGACCAGCCATTTAAGTCCTTGGCCAGCTGCGTCAATACCAAAGTTTTTTGGATCTCTAGACACAGCATTGGCGTAGAACAATTGATAGAGCAACTAGTTGGAATGCATGCGATTCTTGTAGCAATGGCAAATAGCATGATTGGGTGGATGGTTAGGAATATTATTTGAGGGAAACAAATGTTGTGTTAAGGATATATAAAGCTCTAATAAGACCTCATATAGAATACTGCACCCAAGCCTGGGCTCCAGCGACTAGACATGGAAATTGGAATGTAATATTGAAACTGGAAATCATACAAAGAAGGGTGACAAAACTAATAATTCAAGTAAAGGAGTGCAGTTACAGGGAGAGATTCGACAAATTGGGATTGACTACTTTGCTGGAGAGAAGAATGAGAGGTGATATGATTAAGACTTTCAAGATAATTAATGGCATTTCTAACTATGGTGGGCATTTTTTAGTATTCCTTCTAGATCTGGAAGGTTATTGTCAAGGCAGTTTTTAAAAACTAGATCTGTTAACCAGTTAAGTTTTTTTGCTCACAGAGCAACATGTTTTTGGAATAAGTTGCCAGATCGGATTAAGAACAGCAATAGCGTGGATCAGTTTAAGATGAGGTTGAATAAATTCAGAGAAAGTGGTAGGAGGGAGAAATTGAGGGGGCACTTTTGGGAGTTATCAAATGAAATATTTAACAGAATTTGATCTGGATATCGATATTGTACTAAGAGTTTAATTTTTTTTTTTTAACAGTTGAATTAAGAAGATAGTTAAAGGGGAGATGCCAAGGAGTCATAACAAATAAATAAATAATAATAAATTGGCTACATTAAGTGCCGAATAGCCGCGAATACAGCACTAAGTGACTCCCCGGATCACAATCGCATCTTAGGCTGAGCAGACCGTGTGATAAGATAAAGAGAGTTTAAAATAGTGGGTCAGTTCAGTTAAGGTAACTAGCAAGAGACATAAAGTTAACTTGTAGATGGCCATAGAGGATTTATGCATACACAACAACAATAATATTTCTCAGTCATCACTTAAAATTATCGACCAATAAAATCCTAGCATGTCATCACATTATCGACCAATGAAATCCTAGCATGTCATCACATTAAAAAATAAACACAAAAATTAGCTCGCTTATAAAGCTGAGTGCACGGACGTAGTACAAGACATATACATGTGACTGTAAAATTCAATTTTCATCCAATCAGAAGTCTTTGTATAACTCATAAAAGGCTATCACAGGTCTGTTTGCAAGAACATTTTTTTGTGAATAAAAAAGGATGGAAGGTTTGTCTTTAGACAAGAATCAACTTGCACCTTATCCAGGTTACTATGGATCAAATTCAATGCAAATCTGAGATATTTTAAATTTCCAAATGGGGGGTCGTGTCCATATAATGCCCTACTAAAAACTCTTTAAAATAGTATAAAGAAACTGAAATTTGAGGAATATTTATTAATTGATGTCTAATACTTATTGTTACAATTTCACCAAAATCGGATATTTCTGAATGTTCACAAAGGTATTCCACCCACTCTTTGCCCCTTATGCATAAATTAAATCAAACTAAATATAGTCCATAGTATCACACCAACACATATAAATAATTATAAATCTCTATCTATAGAGATGCCGCTATCACCTGGTCCGGAACTTGGCTACTGCAACCATCCGTGATGAATGACTACCCATTGACTGAGAAGAGACTTTCATTTATAATAATAATATTTATATTTCAAAACTTTCTACTTCCAAATATTTATATATATTTAAAATATGAAACTCCAGTTATCTTTGAACGTTGTGATGAATTCAAAATAACCCAAAACCGCTTTACATGGTTCAGTATCCATTGAACTTGAGTGATCCACTTGTGTCTTGTTGACATCTTTCCAGAAATAAGATATTCCTCTTTTGTACATGTTTTTTCAACTTTGGCCAATTTCTGGTAGCCGACATGATGAGTGTCATGGCATACAGATGCCGTCACAAGCTGGAAAAAAAAAAAAAAATATTTAACAATTTTTGAGATGAGGATTGATAATTTGTATTATTTAGAATATTCAGACTACTATTCTCATCTTGGTTGTTATTTTCACAACGTTTCGGCCGATGTAACCTCTGACTTTCTTCAGGTGCATCTTTTTGAATATAGGAATCTTTATGTTGAACTCGGGAACCTATACGGATTTTCAAACTGAACACTTTATTTAATCCACGGGCTAGATTCTTCTTGTTCTGTCAGCCATGATCAGGTAGAATAAATAAAGGGTTGATGATATGAAGGATATGTAATGTGAGTCTTAAAGACAGACTTAATTCTGATGACCTCTGAGAAAGATTAATTCTGGACAGTATATGGAGATGTGTCCAGAACAGGAGACTCTGATGGTGTGGCCACATTGAAAGAGTTCTTGGGTTAATAGATGTAGAACAGTTGAAGTAGTTAAGTTCACAGGGGAAGGCCAAGGAAAACATGGGAGGAAGTGATAAAAATTGACTTGAGGGAAAGTGGGATAATAAAGACCTAGTCAGAGATAGGTTAGTTTGGAAGTCAATTTCTTAAGGCCTTTCGATGCATGTTAGCATATAAAACGGACGTTAAACTGATAATGAAGAAGAAGAAAAAGAAAAAGAAAAAGAAGAAAAAGAAGAAAAAAGAAGAAAAAGAAAAACAAGAAAAAAAAGTAAAAGAAAAAAGAAGAAAAAGAAAAAGTTTCAGTTCGAAATTCTGTATAGGTTTCTGAGTTCAGCATAAAGATTCTCAAAGTTCAACCATATTCACCTGAAGAAGATCAGAGGTTACATCGGCCGAAACGTTGTAAAAATAACAACTAAGTTGAGAATGGTCGTCTAAATAATACGAAGTCGAACATCTATTTAAAAAAAAGAAGCGTTATTTTATACAACAAATATCTAATGCCGTTTGATCTGCCCGTTATACTCTATCTCTACCAAAAGACATCATTCTATTCCACTCACTAAACTGATCATTATGAATTTTGAAACACAGCTACTAGGCATAAGGGTGGGTAATCTGGGCTATATTTAGTTTACTTTAGTTTCATACAAAGGTGGTAAAAAGGGTGGAGCCTTTTGTGAAAATTCAGATACCTACAAATTTTTGTGAAATTTTAACAATAGGTATTAGACATCAATAAATATTTCCCAAATTTCAGTTTCTTTGGAGTAGTTTAAAGGAGTTTTAGGGGGCACAATATCACATTTGAAAGTTCAGATAAATCAGATTTGCATTGAATTTGATCCACTTAAGCAAAATGAAAAACTAAAATGATTTCACTGCATCACGGGCTAACACAGGGCAGGTGCAGTATAAAATGTAATGCTGTGGAGACAGGATGTATGAAAAAGACAAACTGGAAAAACAATTAAACACAGAAAGAAATCATTTAATGAGAGATTTACCGGTTTCATTCAGATCAATGTTTTCTGAAGAAAAAAAAAAAATATATATATATTTAGTTAGGTATGTGTATATATTCATAGTTGTATGTACAAGATTCATTAAAAAATAATTAACCGATAATTATGATTTTTGAAACACAGCTGCTAGGCGTGAGGGGTTCAAATGTGGGTTATATTTAGTTTTATGCAAATAGAGGGGGGGGGGATTCAGATACCTCTGATTTTTTGCATAATATTAACAATAGGTATTAGACATCCATTAATAAATATTTCCCAAATTTCTGTTTCTTTGGAGTATTTTAAAGGGTTTTTAGGGGACATAATTTTAAAGGGTTTTTAGGGGACATAATTTTAAAGGGATTTTAGGGGACATAATTTTAAAGGTTTTTAGGGGACATAATTTTAAAGGGTTTTTAGGGGACATAATTTTAGAGAGATTTTAGAGGACATAATTTTAAAGGGATTTTAGGGGACATAATTTTAAAGGGATTTTAGGGGACATAATTTTAAAGGGATTTTAGGGGACATAATGTTAAAGGGTTTTATGGGGACAATGTTAAAGGGTTTTATGGGGACATAATTTTAAAGGGTTTTTAGGGGACAGAATTTTAAAGGGTTTTTAGGAGACATAATGTGGGTATAACATCCCATTTGAAAATTCAGATTTGCATTGAATTTGATTCATTACATTTTGGTTTTAATCTTCTTAAAGGGACATAAAAGTAGTGCAGAACTGTTCTGTTCGGGGAATTACTTTTATCTGTCCTGGGACGGGTGGTATTCTAGCTAATATCAGAAAATTGACTCGATTTTATTATTCCTAAATTTAGATAGATTAACAGGCATACTGATAGTAAATCAAAAAATATTATAAGTTGTGTTGCTGAAGATACTTTGAGAAAAATGGCGCAAAAAAATCATTTCTTAAACGAATACAGATGTAAAATCCTTTGATAGACTTTGTTTTTGGCCAAATGAACTGCGACATATAGGTAGTTCCGGATGAATGAACATTTTAAGAAAAATATTCAAAAACAGTTGTCTCCATTACAACTAAAATTTTATTTCTTTTTCTGTAAACGTTTAAAAGTTGTGTAAACAAATAAAAAAAATAAAATTACTTCACTGTATCTCAGGCAACGCCGGGTATATACAGTTAGTTTTTACTAAATAAAATGTCGCGTTTCTTTGCAGTAAGTAATGATCTATGATTTTTTAATGATACTAGAAGATAACACCCATCATAGATGATGATGATGATGATGATGATAGTTATCGAAAGAAGTGGAGAGTACTGGAAATCTAGGGAGATTTGTTGTCACCCAGATTCTAGAGAACACCATCGATTATTATCAGTGAGTATTCACTGATCATGACCTGTGTGAGACCTCCTAGTAAATAATAATAATAATAATAATAATAATAATAATGATGATAAATAAATAAAAAACTGAATTCCTTACTAAAACATTGTGAGGAATATTCTGCAATTTGGTAAAATCCCAAAAGTGAAACTTTTTCTCTTTCACGGACAGAACAACACCGGGTGTAAAACGAGAACGTTCCATACACGGGCCTTGGATACAACACAGGTGTAGCAAGTTCATACTTAATCTGTAAAACAAAACGATTGTATTTGGAAATAATCGGAAAAAAAAAGATCTTTTAAAAAATTTTTAACTTGCATATTCAATTCAACATACTGGCAAAAGATTAGCACAGGGTTAGAGCCATGTAAAAGCGAGTTATGAAAGGTTAGGGTTAGGGTTATGTACAAGGGTAATCATTCAAAGATCAGCAGTCATCACGCATCCAATGCTGTTTTGAACTATAGGCTGACCACGGCTTCTGGCAACTTGTTCTATGGCCCAGCAATCTAAACCGAAAAAGGAGCCTTCCAACGATTCAACTGATATCATCGCCAGTACAGATTTTGTGGTTTCCCACGAAACCCTTTCTGCAGAGCCGGTGTGAAGAAGAGGTCACGCAGCACATTGTAGTTGCCAGCGAGTTGAGGGCCGTCCAGTCGTTATTTGTAGAACTTGCCGAAGGGAATATAGGTGATAAACCGGGATAGTGAGTGAATGAGTGAAATCATACATACTGATGTAGAAAGGAATGTAGGAATTTTCACGTGGTTACGCTAGTATTCATAATTACAGTAAAGGTGTGTGCATAAAAAGGTCATCAAAATATAGAGTTTGTCCAGTTGGTTAATGTACGGTGAGATTCGGGTTTTGACGGGGAAGGGACTAGCCCCAATGTAAGTGTGTATTTTGTATTGGGTTGTTATTGTGGTATTTGTGTTATTTGTAGTATCGAGAATAGTTTGGGTTTGCATGCTCCAGCTCTGGGCTAAAGTTAAGTTGGAATTGTTAGGTGGAGAATGTAAGAGAGTTTGAGGGTTAAGTTTAAGATTATTGTTAGTTAGCGGGGGTTGTTTGTTAGTGTAGGGGATGTTATTTAGGGTGTCGTTTAGTACAGGGAGTTGGGGTTGTGGAGGGCTATAAGATCAGGGGAGAATTTGCATACTGGTTTTAGTTCGCATAATAGTATTTTGGGGGAAGATTTAGACCTTTTTAATATTGACCAATGTAGGGAGTAGGGGGTGTTTTTACGGTTTAAGTTTTTTATTAAATTGGATAGAGAGGTGCTAGTGGTATTGTTATTGTGTTTGAAGGAGTAGATATGGTTTGAGATGCAGGTCTTTATGGGCAAGGCACTAGCCCCAATGTAAGTGTGTATTTTGTATGGGGTTGTTGTTATAGTATTTGTGCTATTTATAGTATCGGGAGTAGTTTGGGTTTGTATGCTCAAGCTCTGGGCCAAAGCTAAGTTGGAATTGTTAGGTGGAGAAGATAAGAGAATTTGAGGGGTAAGATCAAGGTTATTGTTAGTTAGCGGGGGTTAGTGTAGGGATGTTATTTAGGATGTCGTTTAGTACAGGGAGTTGGGACGTAGAGGGCTACAGAGTGAGGGGAGAATTTGCATGCTGGTGTTAGTTTGCATAATAGTATTTTGGGTGAATTGTTTTACAGTACATGCGTATACAATTCCCCCAAAATACTAATATGTGAACTAACACCAGCATGCAAGTTATATTGTTGCTTACAAGCGATGAGCTGTAACTAAACAAGCCCTTCCCTACCCCATTCAGCCACAGTTTCCTCTGCTAAACCTTCTCCTCCCACATCCTTAACCTCACACTCCTCTCCCAGTTTTACTGGCCTTGTCTTCAACCAGAAAATTTTCTCTCAGACCCTAGGTTCAATCGGAGTAACTAACACCTCCTACCAGTAATTCGGCCTACTTGAAATATATACAATATTTTAAACTCAATTCCTTAAAAACTATTATCATTCGCAGTCCACGGAAGTATTTTAAAATGGCCTCAATTCTCTAACTTACATCCTAATAAGCGCTTTTTATCTACGGTTGAACTGAACAGCATTCTGTTGGATTTACTACATTTTGACCATCTCTAACGCAGTCTCCATAAAATCTCTTTCTCCAGCTTTAAATCTTTCGACACTGGACACTATCAATGGACATTCACCAACTGGGCAGACTCTATATTTTTATAACTTTTTTATGCACACACTTTTACTTTCCATTACTTTATATTGTTTCTTAAATTTTTTCAAATTTTGAATTTTGGCTATTCCTCTGCCAATTTATCCATCTATGTAATTCCTCTGATAAGATTTTAATCTTTGAAAAGCCTGGCTTAAGGAAAGAAAAATAGACACACTTTTATCAAGTACACCTTGCATTGAACAATCGAAGATGAAATAGATTTGTCATTCGCACATCTTTATCTCTCTTCCTTCATTTATCTTTATAATTGCTCTATCTCGTATATTGAGCTTAAATCATTTCACTATAGGTTCAATTCTCTAAAAGTATACTTTTAGTCTCATATTTAAATTTAAATTTTGCATGAAGTTGTAACTTTGGTCAGGTTAGAAAGTGACATTCTCCGATTTTTGAAAAAAAATCTGGTTATCCCCCCCAGGGGGTCAAAAGGCCCTGAAATGACAAAAAATGACATTTTCTACCCCATAACTTTTCATCCATCCATTCAATTTCTCTGAAACTTGACCAAAATGTGGAGGCAATTGTTCCTAATAGAAACTAAGTATCGCTGACCTTGGAAAAAAATCCGGTTCGCACCCCCAGGGGGTCACAGTGCCCCATAAATGGCAAAAAATGACCCTTTCCTCCCATAACGTTTGATTCATCCATTGAATTTTTCTGAAACTTGGCCAAAATGTAGAGGCAATTGTTCTGGATATAAAATGAGCATCATTGACATCAGAAAATTCTGGGGGTCAAAAATGCCCCAAATTGCCCAAATTTATTGCATTTTACACTCGTCACATACAGAGGGGGACCACACATGCGCGGCTTGTTTGTTATTGTTATTGTTTTTGCCGATAGCAACCGGTGTCTTTATGGTGTGTTCCTATTTTCCGCTACCCTGAGCATTTTTGTTTTTATTATTTAAGAATATGCAAAAAAGTTAGACATGGACGCGCGTTTTTGGCTATAAGCCATCATCAGTATGCCTCATCAAGGATCGAACCTTCAATGTTAATATTCGTAGACTAGCGTTCTAACCACTAGACTAGAATGCCCTGCCCCATTTGTGCACGACTTCTTATTGCCTATAGTGTTACGTAGATTATTTGTTATTGATTTTGGTGATAGTGACCGATGTCTTTATGGTGCGTTCCTATTTTTCGCTACCCTGAGCGTTTTTGTAAAAAACAAAACTCCACTCTGTACAATCTTGTTCAATCACAGAAGGGTAACAAATCTAATAAGACAATATTGACTAGACATGGAAATTGGAATGTAATATTGAAACTTGAAGGCGTACAAAGAAGGGTGAAAAAACTAATAAGTAAAGTAAAGGAGTGCAGTTACAGGGAGAGATTGGACAAATTGGGATTGACTACTTTGTTGGAGAGAAGAAAGAGAGGTGATATGATTGAGACTTTCAAGATAATTAATGGCATTTCTAATAATGGTTGGCATTTTTTTAGTATTTCTCCTAGATACGGAAGGTTATTGTCAAGGCAGTTTTCAAAAACTAGATCTGTTAACCAGTTAAGTTTTTTTGCTCACAGAGTAATATGTTTTTGGAATAAGTTGCCAGATCGGATTAAGTACAGCAATAGCGTGGATCAGTTTAAGATGAGGTTGGATGAATTCAGAGAAAGTGGTAGGAGTCAGAAATTGAGGGGGCACTTTAGGGAGTTATCAAATGAAATATTTAACAGAATTTGATCTGGATATCAATACTGTACTAAGAGTTTGATTTAAAAAAAAATTTTTTTTTAAACAGTTGAATTGAGAAGATAGTTAAAGGGGAGATGCCCAAGGAGGCATAACAAACAAACAAAAGAAGAAAAAAAATCATTTGCTTCCAAGTCTCTTTTGGTTGGGCAGCATTTCTGCAATTCAACACTTCCATGATTCCATAACGGTGTATCCAGAAGGTCAAATGGTTCACATGGTTATACCAGCGCAACTGATATGTCCTTAAGATAACATGTATGCTGGGTAATTGTAGTGCTTTCTGCAAATCCTCCGTCCTAATGAGTCGGATTTAGTACGATTTCACATTGCAAATCCATCTAATCATTGGTCTTTATTTATCTCTCTTTCTTTCAAATCCATCCTTAACACTTCTTCCCATGTTTTCCTTGATTTTCCTCTGCTAACTTACCCTGCTACATCAACTGTTCTACATCCACTAACCCAAGAACTCGCATCTATTCTTTCAATGTGACCAAACCAACAAAGTCTCTTGTTCTGCACACATCTCTCTATACTGATCAGATTTAATCTTTGTAACGGAGAGTTAATAAACTGAAATGAAATGTATTTGGTTCACTACTCAGAGTTGAAAGAGTGCCCTACCACTGAGTTCAAACGGGACGCCGAATTATTCTTTCTGTTCTTTTCACCAACAACAGTCCAACACGCACGTGAACGACGTGGCGTTCACAACCAAATTCTAGTCGAAAATTGAATTCCTTTTTCTCTCTCAGCACTCGACGTGGTCACAACATCAACCTTTCTCTGACGCTCCCCGGAGCAAAGTGTCTACTCTTTTTATGACAACGAGAATTAACCCATGCAAAACAAGACTCATTTGCATACGTGAACTCTCGTCACATGACAAAAGTTACCAGTTTCCATTTTGTAACCGGAACAGTCTGGGTTCAATCCCTGATGGACAATACACGGCGCAACCTTCACTCATTTCCCCTGTGGACCTGCATGATGGCTTCTACAATCTTCCTCTGAGGTCATCAGATCTAAGCCTGTCTTTAAGACTCACACTGCACATCGATTCTATCATTCTCGTACCATTTCTCTCCATGCAACACATGTCCTCAACCCTCACTGGCCTCGTTTCACTTCCATACATCATCTAATAAGGAAATGGTAAGTAAAAGGTCTTAAGGATATATGAATGAACCAACCACAATGTGGTGAAAATCGGCAAAAAAATTAACCTAAAAATAAATAAGTCTACTCGTCTATTTTATCATTAAGTTTTCTGTCATATATTTCTCGGTTTATGCACAAAGTATATATTGTAAGTATATAAATAAAATGCTTTGTATAATTTTGGTTATTCGGGCTACATTTCTCATCTTGAGTGTTATCATCACAACGTTTCGGCTGCTGTAACCTTCTGCCTTCTTCAGGTATATCTCTTCGAACTCAGGAATATTTCTGTCGAACTCGGGAATCTGGACGGAATTTCGAACGGAACCCTTTATCTAATACACAGGGGTAGCATGTTATTGTTCCGTCAGCCATGACTGGGAGAAGTCTTCAGTAATCTGCAAGGACTTGTGATGCACTGGATATAGTACTAAGTTATATTCAGTTCTAAGTGATAGTCATCTGATGGTTGAAGGTTCAATCCTCGGTGTGGGCGATACAAAGAATTGCGAATTACTGAAGACTTCTCCCAGTCATGGCTGACGGAACAATGACATTTTACCCCCGTGGATTAAATAAAGGCTTCCGTTCGAAAATTCCGTCCAGATTCCTTAGTTTGACAGAAATATTTCTGAGTTCGAAGAGATATACCTGAAGAAGGCCGAAGGTTACAGCAGCTGAAACGTTGTGATGATAACACTCAAGATGAGAAATGTAGTCCGAATAACAAAAATTATACAAATCATCAATCCTCATCTCAAAAATTCAGAAATATAAAATAAAATGCTTACCGTAAAGAATTATTTTGGGAAGGATTGCTTCTGTTTTGATATTTGATCGCTTTTATAAGGAACATTTTAACATATTCATTGGATCCATGACAAAGTCCATGCACCAAAGATTCTAAACATTTAAGTGGCATTTCTTCCAAGACATCTTTAGAATAATAAGAAAATTCTTTGGTTTGAAAATCTTCAGGTTGCATACGTCTAGCAGGAGATTCAACATTGTATGATTTCTTCGTGTTAGTTTGAGGAACTGAAAAATGGACTCTGTCGATTATTCTTTCATTCATTGGCGGAATTACACAACCATTTTCAGGTTTAAGATCTGATAAATTTTTGCAAGATATTTCAGTGCAAGAACTTTTTAGGTTACTCTGAAAATAAAGTTTTCCAAGGTGTTCAGCTGAAAAATCTGTAGTTTTCCAATTCTTAGAGGTTTTGCGTTGAACAATCTGAATATCATTTCTTTGCGTCTCCATTCCTGAAATACTAATGATGCATGGTTCGGAAATATTGCTGTCTTCATGGTCTTTCAAATCAAAAGACGTATTTTCGGAAGACAAAGAACCAAGGTGCCGACTTGACCAGACTGTGTTGCTTAAAGCGTGGTTTTGGAACTGTTGACATTTTGAATTCAGATATTCCAAGAAATTATCTTTGAGAATTTTTCCAGTTGGGCTGGTAGACAAGAATGAAGGTGAAGAATTTGAGGCTCTGATTTTAGAATTTGCTTCAATGGATGAAGTCTTGGAGATTTTGTCAGATCTGCCGTCATCATTTATATCCAAATACTCAAAACACTCGTCGAATTCATCATCTACACATAACAAAGAACTTGATGTATCACAACGTGTTGCCGTATTCAAGACACTGTTGTCTTTGAAATATTCAGAATTCTCATGAAAACATATTTTACTGTCATAAAAGGCAGCATCAGTTGTTCCTTTGTGACCAAGTGTCGACACAGGTAATGTTTCTGTTTCTGTTTCACGTAAAAACCAACTGACATTATCTTCATCTTCCAGATCCGAATTCTCATTCCGTAAATTCGGCAAAGCATCATTGACTATTGAATCTTCCAAGATGAATGGCAGGTATGCAGAATCAGATTTTTCATCGTTTCCACTTTGTGGCTCTTTGCTGCAATCCAGAAAATCATCCGTGGAAATTGCAAGACGGTCCAGGAAAGTAATGCAATCCCTGACACTTTCCTTTAAAATGGGAAGGATTTTCGAGATAGGAACACCCTGAATAGATACAAAAAAAATAATGAACAATAATTTATATAATAATAAACTAAGGTATTTCATGTTCGTACATATGTTATCACCTTTCACACACATAAAAAAAAATGGGATCATCTGATCAGCAAAGATGTTGATTGGTGATTAATTTGATGTCACCAAGGGAAAAAAATTCAGACTTTACCCATTTTAAAATGAATTGTTCGAAAAACTAAAAGAGTACAATTTTAAATAAATAAATTTCCCAAACAGGATGAATGGTTTGGGGAGCTGTTTTATTAGGTCATTCAGTTTAGATTCAACTATGATCTGGCCTAGTGGCAGATAGATGGAAAAGATTGTCATGGTCTTTTAAAATGTTACCGATACAGCAACCGCCTGTATGTTTGTGTAAAGTAGTTTCTGGCTTTGAGGAATTTTATTATTTACAACTATAGATGTTCCACCAGAAGCTCCATCAGCATCTTTATTTATATAGTTGTATGGGATGTAGTTCTTGATCTGAATATCGCTATCCCCCCCCCCCCCAGGAATGTTTCCTACAAACAGATGACTGCTGGACACATTCTCATGAATAGAACCAACCCCTCAAAATTTGCCCTACCACCTTTCATTCCATTGGATGATTTTATTTTGCACGGCTTGAGGCAGTTGCTTATCTAACTACACTGAAGAGCTGTAATACAGCAAAACAGTCTGTCTGGGGATAACACACATATATATATATATATATATATATATATATTAGTACTTCATGTATCCACATAAAATATTATAAGGAGATATAATTTTTTATGTATCAGTTTTCAGTATTTACTTCAACAGTGCTCGATACGTAAGTAGAGCTAGGTAGTAAGCAATGAAAATATTTAGCCTGACGATGAAACACGGGAGCCTCTGTGTAGCTTGATTACCATATATATTTTCATTGCTTACTATATATATATATATATATATATATATGTGTGTTTGTCAATTAAAACTTCAGATTTACTGGTTTATTTTTAGCAGACATTTCTTACATCCATAGCAACACATAGAATAAGCATTGGTCTCTCAGAATATTTAAAAGATAACCAAAATTTTTTTTTTTTTTATTTTGTTTAATTCTTTTTTTTTTTGTGAAAAGCTTTAAAAGTTACCATTTTTTTCTTCAATATTTAAATATTAATTCATGAGTAAAAAAAAAAGAAGAAAAGTCTTTTGAGCTGTTAAAATTATTGATATTTGTGTTGATCCCTATTTAAAAAGGAAAAATAATATACCTGGAATTTGAGACTGCAACAAAGGTCGGTCCATTGTCCAATAAGATAAAGGAGAGTCTTGGTACCACACCCAAAGTTAGCGTGGTACTCCTCACAGCAAGTACGAATCAGTTGACAGATTGGGTGCTAAATAAAAAGAGAAAGTCTGCATCAGTAAATCAGCCACAACCAGAAAATTATTAGGATCAATTAAACAGTAACTAAATCAATTAGGATCAATTAAACTGTAACTTAATTAATTAGGATCAATTAAACTAACTTAATTAGGATCAATTAAACTGTAACTTAATTAGGATCAATTAAACTTAATTAATTAGGATCAATTAAACTAACTTAATTAAGATCAATTAAACTGTAACTTAATTAGGATCAATTAAACTGTAACTTAATTAGGATCAATTAAACTAACTTAATTAGGATCAATTAAACTTAATTAATTAGGATCAATTAAACTAACTTAATTAAGATCAATTAAACTAACTTAATTAGGATCAATTAAACTGTAACTTAATTAGGATCAATTAAACTAACTTAATTAGGATCAATTAAACTAACTTAATTAAGATCAATTAAACTGTAACTTAATTAGGATCAATTAAACTGTAACTTAATTAATTAGGATCAATTAAACTGTAACTTAATTAATTAGGATCAATTAAACTGTAACTTAATTAATTAGGATCAATTAAACTGTAACTTAATTAATTAGGATCAATTAAACTGTAACTTAATTAGGATCAATTAAACTGTAACTTAATTAGGATCAATTAAACTGTAACTTAATTAGGATCAATTAAACTGTAACTTAATTAATTAGGATCAATTAAACTGTAACTTAATTAATTAGGATCAATTAAACTGTAACTTAATTAGGATCAATTAAACTGTAACTTAATTAATTAGGATCAATTAAACTGTAACTTAATTAGGATCAATTAAACTGTAACTTAATTAATTAGGATCAATTAAACTGTAACTTAATTAATTAGGATCAATTAAACTGTAACTTAATTAATTAGGATCAATTAAACTGTAACTTAATTAATTAGGATCAATTAAACTGTAACTTAGCTAATTAGGATCAATTAAACTGTAACTTAATTAATTAGGATCAATTAAACTGTAACTTAATTAATTAGGATCAATTAAACTAACTTAATTAGGATCAATTAAACTGTAACTTAATTAGGATCAATTAAACTGTAACTTAATTAATTAGGATCAATTAAACTAACTTAATTAGGATCAATTAAACTGTAACTTAATTAGGATCAATTAAACTGTAACTTAATTAGGATCAATTAAACTGTAACTTAATTAGGATCAATTAAACTGTAACTTAATTAATTAGGATCAATTAAACTGTAACTTAATTAGGATCAATTAAACTGTAACTTAATTAATTAGGATCAATTAAACTGTAACTTAATTAATTAGGATCAATTAAACTGTAACGTAATTAATAAGGATCAATTAAACTGTAACTTAATTAATTAGGATCAATTAAACTAACTTAATTAGGATCAATTAAACTGTAACTTAATTAGGATCAATTAAACTGTAACTTAATTAATTAGGATCAATTAAACTGTAACGTAATTAATTAGGATCAATTAAACTGTAACTTAATTAATTAGGATCAATTAAACTGTAACTTAATTAATTAGGATCAATTAAACTGTAACTTAATTAATTAGGATCAATTAAACTGTAACTTAATTAATTAGGATCAATTAAACTGTAACTTAGCTAATTAGGATCAATTAAACTGTAACTTAATTAATTAGGATCAATTAAACTAACTTAATTAGGATCAATTAAACTGTAACTTAATTAATTAGGATCAATTAAACTAACTTAATTAGGATCAATTAAACTGTAACTTAATTAGGATCAATTAAACTGTAACTTAATTAGGATCAATTAAACTGTAACTTAATTAATTAGGATCAATTAAACTGTAACTTAATTAGGATCAATTAAACTGTAACTTAATTAATTAGGATCAATTAAACTGTAACTTAATTAATTAGGATCAATTAAACTGTAACGTAATTAATTAGGATCAATTAAACTGTAACTTAGCTAATTAGGATCAATTAAACTGTAACTAAATTAATTAGGATTAATTAAACTGTAACTAAATCAATTAGGATCAATTAAACTGTAACTAAATTTATTAGGATCAATTAAACTGTAACTTAATTAATTAGGATCAATTAAACTGTAACTAAATTAATTAGGATCAATTAAACTGTAACTAAATCAATTAGGATCAATTAAACTGTAACTAAATTAATTAGGATCAATTAAACTGTAACTTAATTAATTAGGATCAATTAAACTGTAACTTAATTAATTAGGATCAATTAAACTGTAACTTAATTAATTAGGATCAATTAAACTGTAACTTAATTAATTAGGATCAATTAAACTAACTTAATTAGGATCAATTAAACTGTAACTTAATTAATTAGGATCAATTAAACTAACTTAATTAGGATCAATTAAACTGTAACTTAATTAATTAGGATCAATTAAACTGTAACTAAAAATAATATTTCTTTCAATTATTTTTTTGAAGTTTTATTTTTCTTTACATTATACTGTATTAGTCTTCCCAACCCATCCCTCATTAGGGGAGGGAAGAGGTCCTCTGAAACACATCTGTTCCATCTCGCAGACAAAACCCAAGAGAGTATCTAGTCTATCTACCCCTGCCATATATCACTATCGTCTATCACTTCCGTAAGTTTTGTTTGTGATGAAGGATTAAAAGTTGTCATCTCGTCAGATAGCGATGAGGCTGGGCATCTCCCAGGAGCAAACTGATAACATTCTTACCGATAAGCTTGGCATGTGAAAGATTTCAGCTTGCCGGGTGCCTCGTTTCTTGATCCCAGATCATAAGCGAACATGACGAATCACGTCTGCTGAAAATCTGGAGTTTGTTGAAGCAGATGCAGAGAATTTTATGATACGATTCGTTACCATGCAATAGAAGCATCCCTCTTCTTGCACCCTAAAGAAAGCCATGGTCGCAAGCCTCAGCAGGGATGATGATGCCCTCTATTTTGGGGATGTAACGGGTGTCTTTTTGATGGACTACCTCTCAAAGGGTCAAACTATTATTGGGCAATGCTATGCAATGGCGTCGTGAGAAGATCAAGAGGAGACAGAACGAGAGAGGCAAAAATCGCGGATAGCGAAGTCATCGTTGTGAAAGCAACCGAATCTGAATATCCCTTACGTAGTTCCATTCAGTTACTGCGAATTAGGGAGTTGGTTTCGGGTGTCATCTTAAGTTGGGAGCTGTGTAGCGAGATGTCCGTTCACATTAGTTCTAAACCTCTGCATGTCGGTACAGTCGGGAAAACATGGAGCAGGGATGGAGTTCCAGAGGCCGGCAGCACGAGGAAAGAAGCTGCTAGAGTAGAGTAGAAGGCTTTCCGGCATCTGGGGACCTCCACAATGAATGGATGGGACCTAGCTGATTGTCAGGTTGTTCTAGTCTATTTGCGTCGAGGAAGCACTAGAGCAGCTAGTTCATCGGAACACAATCCATTGAAGTATTTGTAAAACAAGCACAAGGATGCAACATTATGGAGATGGGACAAGGGCTGAAGCTTGGTGGATAGTTAGGGACCTATTAGGTTGGCAACTCTTTTTTGGACCTTGTCTAAGAGGGAGAGACTAGTGGATGATTCACCAGCCCAGATGTGACAACAATACTCCATACATGGGCGGATTGTGGCTTTGTAGAGATACAGGATAATGTCAGGTGTGAGGGAGCCCACATTCTTTGCAGCAGTCTTGGCAAAGTTTTCTATGTATTTGTTCTAATTCATGTTACCTGTGAATGTTAGGCCGAGGAGTTTTAACGTTGGTAGGGTGTTTTTTTGCCATGGCAATCGGTGGTTGAAGAGGTTTCTTGTAGTTATTGAAGGAAAGGAGATTTGTCTTTGTGGCATTAAAAGTTACCAACCATTTATGACCCCAATCCACTACAGCCTGGGGGTCATTTTCTAAGGATTCAGCCATTGCCTCGGATGTAGTCGCGTCTGTTTTGCCCACATGACGAGAGTAAAGCTTGGTGTCGTCAGCAAATATATCTATTTCAGAATGTTAGGCCAAGTAGTTTGAATGTTGAGCTCTCAGGTAGGGTGTTATTTGCCATGGCAATCGGTGGTTGAAGAGTAACACAAAATCATCACTGGTTCTACCGCGCTTCGTGAAGTGTCGAATGATTGTTAGAAAAAGCAAATGTAGCAAAAGTTGAAACAAAAAAGAGAGACAGAAACGTAGAATCATGGATAAGATTAAAGTACATTTGATTTTAAAGATTAATTTTTAATTTTCTGTCCAGACACCAAAATAAATCTGCAATACACCCTCCTAAAACAGTAAATGATAATTTGAATCGATAATAACATGACGTCACCGTTTCAGTGAACCGGGGTTAATGTACGAACGTCACGGTGTTGAGCAGGTGAATTCTTGTAAGGGAAACGAAAATAAACTCATGTGCAGAAAATGCGCCGGTCGCAGAATGCAAACATTACAATGCCAGTTATCTACTCACATCAGATGTGACAATGTGTTGATATATTTTCGCCTGTGGAGAGCCACACAAAGATCGTAAACATTACATTTAAACTTGTCAGCGGACCAAACGTTGACGAAATGTTTACGAACCCCAAGGTTTGCAAGGTTCGGCCCTTATTATGTAAACATTGGTCCATCTTGCAGCCTGAGTGCTATGGAAAGCCTCACACTACAGTAGAACAACAATGGACCAATTCTTCGATCCTGGCAGATTATCCGGATTGCGGCTCATCAAATACACAGCTGGAGTATTGTTGTGTAGATGACACATAGCAGTAGTTCAATCTCTCTTCTTTTTCATTGTTGCTGTCTTCTTTTTCTTTTTAATAAGAGCGATTGTAAAAGTTATTAACAAAGACAGCACAAGATCATTTAGGGTTTAACAATGTTTTTGGATATTTTTCTTTTTTCCAGTATACAATATACATACGTAATACCCCTAAACTATCTCCCATAAGGGGAGGGATCAGTTGTCCCAAGCCCGACTATTCTCTTGCACGTGCATGCTTCAGATAAAAAAAAAGAGAGAAAGATTTTATCAGCTTAATCCACTACATTTCACTGGCAACTTCCTGTCCGTGACACAACATCCTGAATACGTGGCTTAACCTCTAATGGAATTTTCCGATTTCTCCGTACTTTAGCCTTATGTGAAAAATTCCGTTTTCAACATTATTTTTACACACTCACATCTTGCTACACTACAACATTATTTGAAAAAGCTGAGTTTTTTTGTTTTCTTTATTCAAGCATATGCACGAAAACCAAATGCACTGTAATTATGAATTAGATAAAATCGTAATTAAAAAAAAACATTGATAAAAATTGATAAAAGTAAATATACCAGGTTTATAATCTACTATAAAAAATTCAAGAATAGTAGCTTAGTGTGTAAAAATATCTGTATCGCATCCAATATTACTGATTGGTTAATCGTTGATACTAAAAGAGTCAAACTAATAATGGGCCGATTCAAAAAAATTTTCCCCATTCTGATACAATTACGGATTCCGATTCTTTTTAAATTTCTAAATATTTCATTAGAGATTTGGGTGCTTTTTTACATTAGGACCCGCGCTAAAAAAAGTCCCTCCGCATTGATGCTTTCCGGATGTTTACGTTAAACGCCTGACAGTGCCGAATGAAAAATCCGCCGACTTACCTACATTCAAAAAAAGCACAAACGAAGCTGGATTTACAAGCGTGACAAAACAAGCAAGAAATTTTCGAAATTATTATTTATTTCTTTAACAAAGTTCGAAATAAGCGTTTAAACTAAAGTTTTGTTTTTTCTAACTTTTTTTTTCTTATCAAACATTTGTACGAAAGAAATATTTTTTAATTCAGTTTTAATGCTTAGCTGTCGTCTGCTTATTAATCTCACTTCAGGGCTTTCTGGCGTCTACTGTAAACCGCCGGAAAGCACCAACGCCGAGGGATATTAGCACGGGTCCCAATGTAACAAAGTACCAAAGTTTGTTGCTTTTTTTTTTTTAAATTTTCAGATTACTGTAAAACCCCCGTGTAATATCCGCATATATATTTGCAAACGTAAAAAATACACTTGGGGGGAGGGGGGGGGGGCCTATATTACACGAGTAGATCTTTCTAAATATTTTTTCTCAAATGTTTTCCTTGTAATTGATTGAAAATTGTGAGACAACTAAAGATTTATTTTTCTCAAATGTTTTCCTTGTAATTGATTGAAAATTGTGAGACAACTAAAGATTTATTTTTCTTTTAAAACAAAACCGATTTGCATTAGTTCGTCGTTAGTTGACAAAATGTTATTTGAATTCTTTTATAAACAATTTAAAATAGTCGACGATTGGTATGCAAAATAAGAAGACTGTGTAGGAACAGAATAGTTAACAAAGCCCCCTCCCCATGTTAAGAATGGGTTTCTAAATAATAATGTTACTATTTAGAAAACCATTCTTTAACATGAGGAGGGCTCTGAGCAACATCTATATATCTGTCCGAGATGTTACCAAACTTATTAAAAGCCTTGATACCAATTGAAATTAATGGCTCTCTCCTTGTGGAAGCCTCTTGCTTTGATAAGCTTCTAGGACTGACCGTTACCCGAGACCTGAAATTGAAGATTTACATCAAATCTGTTGCAAACGTCGCTGTAAAATGGTTGGATCATTCTATTGCTCCAGAAATTATTTTACTCCTGACGCAATCCTCTACCTGTATAAGAGTGAAATACGTCCTAAGATGGAGTACTGTTGCCACATCTGGAGAGATACTGTCCTGAGCACCCGTTCCTGCCTTTTTTTTTTTTTTTTTTTTTAACATAGTTCACCCCAAACAAGGCAAGCCGCCACTGTAGATGTAAGGTGCTACTGAGAAAATAAAAAGGGGAGAAGGTAGAGGGCGGTCAACCTAGATTAGGATCTGCGCAGCGAGATGTCTGTTTACATTAGTTTTAAATTTCTGCATGTCTGTACTGTTGGGGAAACAGGGGCAGGGAGGGGGTTCCAGAGGCCAGCAGTACGAGGAAAGAAGCTATTTGAGTAGAAGGCTCTCCGGCATCTGGGGACCTCCACAGTGAATGAATGAGATTTAGTTGATTGTCGAGTTAGTCTAGTGAATTTACGTCGAGGGGGCACCAGAGTAGCCAATTCATCGGAGCATAATCCATTGAAGTATTTGTAAAACAAGCACAAGGATGCTACATTGCGGCGATGGAACAGAGGCTGGAGCTTGGTTGACAGTGAGGAACCTATTAGGTTGGCGATTCTTTTTTGGACCTTGTCAAGGAGGGAGAGACTAGTAGATGATGCACCAGCCCAGATGTGGCGACAATACTCCATGCATGGGCGGAGGGTGGCTTTGTAGAGATACAGGACAGAGTGCAAAACCAACTTCAAAATCAAGAAGAGATGTTGCTAGTCTTTCTCTACTCTATCGTTATTTTCATGATAGATACTCGACTAAGCTCCAATTGTCCCACCCCCTTTAAAAAAAAACATTCACAACAAAAACTCATCTAGCTACAACAAATGTAAATAATTTTTCTTTCTTCTTCTGTATACCTAAAACTAAATGCAACTTCAATGAGCAAAGTTTCTTTCCAAAAACTATCCATCCGTGGAACACAATACTACGGGGCTGCTTCCCAGCTGACTACAACATGGTCGTTTTCAAGTCCAATGTTAACAAATTCTTGTTGAGCTGTCCTCTTAAATAATCAGATTCTGCCTAGTTCCGATTGTCGTTACCAATCCTCACAGTATTGTCTCACCGTTTAACTGACAGACTCTTTAACCCTTATCCTCGAGTGGCCTTTGGGACGTGATAAGCGATGACTGATTTGTACATAAAAAAATAACGGTGCTTATGCTGATTAGCGGCCATATGAAAAAATATTTTTATATAAAAACAACAATATATACTTATTAAGCATTATATTCTTACTCACTGTACGAAAAAGTAGAAAAAATTATCCACTAGAACTTTAATTACAAGTATTTTTCCATTCTGCGTATCATAACAGCGATTCGTTCAGTAAGCGTCCATCTTGTTTTTTAAGAAGATTTCAAGGGCAGATAACTGAAATCTTCTTAAAAAACAAGATGGAGGCTTAGTGAACGAGTCGCTGTTATGATACGAAGAATGGAAAAATACTTATAATTAAAGTTCTAGTGGATAATTTTTTCTACTTTTTCGTACAGTGAGTAAGAATGTAATGCTTAATAAGTATATATTATTGTTTTTATATAAAAATAATTTTTCATATGGCCGCTAATCAGCATAAGCACCAAAATAACACTGCTCAACTTAACAATTCACTAAATAAAATAATTAATATGTCTTAATGTAGATTAAATTTCTGCTGATCTACCAAAAAGAATCTTATTTCTCCGTCTTAATAGAACGATTAGACAATATTTTGTGTATGCGTTTCTCACCTACATGTAACACATTGAATTATTTTTTGCAATTAACTTTTATTCATCCTTTTGTACAAGTTTTTTTTTCAAATACAAAATATAAATGTGGCACAGGCAAAAAGGGTTGGGTGGGTAGTTGGTCAGGGACGTCTATGTCGTCTATTCTCTAAGCTAGTTCCTTTCGCCATAATACCATATTTACTCTATGGGTTAATCTACTTAAAATATCCCCAGATGTTTCGATGATTTTTATTTACAAAAAAGTATGTACAATTTTATGAACGATGGGGAGTGGGTACTTAAAAACATCCAAGAAATTAAAAAAAAAAAAGAAAATAACCAAATAAAATGCTAAGTGGGGTGGTTAGTAAGTCCCTCCCACACCCATTTAAGTATGAACTGCTCACTGTTTTTCCGATTGTTTTAAGAGCCCAAAACAAGAAAGTCAATTTTTCTTATTTACTATTAATCGAATATTTATTGAAATCAAAAATAAAATAGAAAACTAAAATTTTTTTTTTTTTTTTTATCCTATTTTTAAATAAATATAGAGATATGACTATATTTTTAATTATTTTACTCTAAGTCCTCGACCCAGTAATATGTTTCCACCTGAACAAAGCCCTATAACAAGATCAAACAATTTTTTTCCAAGTAAAATTTTACAAGGAATCCAATGGAGGTATAAAATTAAAATATTCTATATTCCAATTTACATTTGTGTAGCTACACATGTGTTGGAGCCCCTTCTCCCACATGTGTCACCATCTTGAATATGTTGCGTTATCGTGGATAACACGAGGTCGGAATATAAATATCATTGGAGCACAGGGTGGAGCAGGTGCTAGTGTGATTGCAAGATTAGGAGTGTATGGAGTAAGTTCAGGGAACTTCTGTCATTACTAACCAGCAGAGCGTTATCACTGTCCACCAAGGGAAGAGTCTATCAGGCATGTGTATGCAGTGTGATCATGTACGGAAGTGAAACCTGGCCAGTATGTGCGGGTTGAGGACATGCGTTGCATGGAGAGAAATGATTTGAGAATGATACAATGAATGTGTCATGTGAGTCAAAGACAGGCTTAGTTCTGATGATCTCAGAGAAAGATTAAATCTGGACAGACTAGGGAGATATGTGCAGAAGAGTAGACTCTGATAGTATAGCCACGTTGAAAGAATGAATGTGAGTGCTTGGGTTAATAGATGTAGAACAGTTGAGGTAGCAGCTTCAATTCACAGGGAAAACGTGGAAGGAAATGATAAAAATGGATCTGAGTGAAAGAGGGATAAATAAAGACATGGCCAGAGATCTCTTAAAGCCGTCCAATGCATGCCAGCATGTAAAACGGACGTTAAACCAAATGTGATGATGATGATGATGATGATGATGGTGATAAAGGGAAAAAAAGATAACGATGAATAAATAGTACTAATAAAAAAACAGTTGAATTTGCATAAATATACATATATATATATATATATATATATATCATCAACGGACATTTACCAACTGGACAGACCCTATATCTTTTTTACACGCACTTTCTCACTCTCCATTACTTAATATTTTTTCAAATTTTGAATTTTGGCTTTTCCACTGCCAACTTATCTATCTATCTAATTCCTCTGATAAGATTTTAATCTTTGAAAAGCCTTGGCTTAAGGAAAAAATAATAAACATCCTTTGCATTGAACAATCGAAGTTGAAATAAATTTGTCATTCGTACATGTTTATCCCTCTTCTTTCATCTATCTTTATATATATATATATATATATATATATATATATATATATATATCTCACAGAGAAGGTTTGTTAAAGGCAATGTAAGAATGATATAATACAACATGATACATAAAGGGAATAACATTCATAGACGTAGTTACTAACAGGAAGAGTCTATGTTAAAAGTCCCTAAACATAATCGAAATAACATGTATTGCCAGGGCAAACAAATTATAGAGAATGTATTGGCTATGTATAAATAGATACAATTTACTTTGTATTATCTGGGAATTATTTTGAAAGCAAGTTCTGCAACCAGTAGAAAAGGATCAGGGTTGAATATCTGTCTGTGAATGATAGTTGCGATCCATAATAGGATGTCTGTGAATGATAGTTGCGATCCATAATAGGATGTCTATTGGTAACTGCATCCGAATCATGAAAACTATGTAAAAATGTAAAGCTAAGCTGGACATGTTTGACCTGCCTCAAGCCAGAAAGAAAACAAGCCTCGATTTCAACCTCACACTAAGTATGTGTGACTGAGTTTTTTTTTTACTTCATAATTGAAGAGTTCTTTCTCTTGTTGCAAGTATAATTCAGGGAGAATAACTTGAATATGGTTCAAAGGAAAATAACTCTAAATATATAAAAGTGATGTATTCATTTTGTATTAGGGTTTTTTACGATAATATTGTTTGGGTCTGCATTCACGTCGGACATCCATGAGCACCAAAGATGACGTTTTACTTTATTTTATCTATAACTTGAAAAGTGAAAACTATACAAATTAAAATATAAGAACAAAAATGGTAATATGGGGTTCAGGGTTGGGAACAGGAGTACACAGAGGTCCTTATTCATGAGCAAGGCCTGGAACACCTGGTAAGTATTAAATAATTACTTAATAATCACTCACTCACTATTCAGATTTATCGTCTATGTTGTCTTTGACAAGAGGTTCAACATTGTCTAGCTGTCCTTATGTTAAGTCTCCAGTGATCACGATTGTGAGGATTGACTGTGTCCATTTGCCACTATTTACGGTCTTGCCTGATGGTTTCTTTCCATGTTTTCCTAGGGTACCCAGCTTTCTTTTTGCTGCCCAGCCGTAGGTCTCTGCATGTGCTGATATAACGTTGCTTCTTTCAACATGGCCGAACCAGCGAAGACGGTTTGCCCTTATTAGGACATCAAGTTTTGGAATGCCCAATTTCTCAAGTTGAGTGTCTGACTTAATGTTCTGGATTTGGTCCAACTTTACCTTGCATATTCACCTAATCATTGCTCTGTCATTTCTCTGGAGTCGAGCAAGTGAGGCCTGGGTTAGGGCCCAACACTCACTTCCATACAACATCACGCTTCTTACGCAGCTATGATAGACCTTACCCTTGGTAATAATTGGGATGGCTCCGGATGTTAAGATTTGGAGAAGTTCTCTCAACTTTCCCTACGCTGTCTTAACTCTGATGGTCGAACTTAGTTCGCAACCACCTCCAGCACTCAGCAAAAGGAGTCTACCACCTCCAGGGTGTCCTCGCTAATTTCAATTTCTGTGTAAAGTGGCCCTTAATTAGTCGTGCAAGTTCTAAACATCTCTTAGTCTGGATTTGATGTGAGACTAATATAGACCAATAATAGTAATAAAATATTCGAAAGCTTCAATTGTAAATTAAAAAGCTTTTCAAAAGCGAATAGTCAACTTGGGAGTGTATATTTGGAGGCAAAGAATATTCATTACTTACTTCGATATCCACGTTTTGTAGGAAAACTAAAATATCACAACACAGGATTGGCTCATCATCATCTGTAATTATCCACTTGTTGCTGAAATAAAGAAAAGAAATCACAAGTAAACTTTATATCATCTCACTATAGTATCTATATATATATATATATATATATGAAGCAATTCAACAAAAGATATTCAACCACGGGTTTTTTAACCTACCTAATGGATTGGTATTGTCCTGGCCTTTGGGTCTGGATTTACGCCGGTCTATTGGGGGTTGTCTGGTCCTGTGCAGTTCTAGGAGGTGCACCCTCCCAGGCTTCGCCTCCCCTCTTTGGGGAGGAGTAAGTTTATTGCTTACTGTCTGAGGCACCCCTACCGGGGAATGCCGACGGGGCTGCCCAGGCAATTTTTAAATGGCCAGAATACTCACCTCGAGCTCTGGCTTATCTAATCCCACTTTCCCGACCTTGTGTCACATTTTACCTTGTGGGAGGTAGATAAATAGTAATTCAACAAAAGATATAAGCGTCAACTAATAATTAGTGAAACATCCAGATAAAAACTGAAGCTCAATATACTGGATAGAGCATTAATATTATAATATAGAATGAAGTAATAAAATAAGGTGTCAATCAAATTTTAATTTTATTACCTGTAGTGGTATAACTGCGGTAATGGTCCTCTGAGGAGAAGAATTATCTTTGAAAACTCATGAGCTAAGGACTTAAGGATACTTTGCTTGAACCTTGAATTCTAATAAAATTTGATTGACACCTTATTTTATTACTTCATTCTATATTATAATTATAATATATATATATATATATATATATATATATATATATATATATAAGAGGTTTATGTAGTTTGCTTGAAGCATTGTTTATTAGTTTAAAGAAATATGATACTTAGAAGGCAATACAATGCAGAGGTGTGACGGATAGACACAAGTTGGAGCAAATAAGACATATAATGGTGGAACAAATTAAATAGTTTCACCCTTAATACAATGTATACATACACATATATACATACACATATATATTTTTTATTTTTTTCCCCAAACACACATATCTGTTTATCTACACAATGTTACAATGTTTATATATATATATATATATATATATATATATATATATAATAATATTTTATAAACAATATTAATTATTTATTAATTATATATACATATTTTTTTAATTAGTTTGCATAGACATGTCAAGGTTTCAACCCAATCGAAGCTTCTAAATAATATTAGTTTTAAACAGTTTTTTTTGTAGATTTTTTTTACTGGCTGACAGAAGTGTAACAGGACAAACATATTTAATTAATTACATGCAAATAAATACACGTTGGTCTTTATTATAGAATGGGAGGATGTAATTTGTATTTTGTTTTTTTTACAGCAAAATTGGGAAAATTACTCACTGCAAACAGTTATTAATTATTATTTAATTAAATATTAAATGTAGATAAATTTCACCCCATAGCTGGAGATCCTGGGCTTTCATTTATATAAAAACTTTACATTTTATAAAAAAATGTATATTTTACTTACTTAAAAGGACTTCCAAGCATAGAAGAAACATAATTTGCTGAAAGATGAAAAAAAAAAAACGTAAATTATTATCATGGTTATAACTTATTTGTGTGTTTTGTTACATATCTTAGCCTGTAATGATAACAAATTATGATTAGTTATTCATACAGAAAACAATTTGGTGCTTGTGCTGTTCAGCGGCTGTATTAAAAAATTTAAATTGGAAAGTCACCTGGTTGGGACCGTTAAGAATCAAAATCAAAAAATCAAAAATAATAAATAATAATAATGTCAAAAAAACAAAATATTAATATAAAATATAAAAGATAATATATAAAATATAAAATAAAATAAATTTTAAATTTCTTTTCTTTTTTCTCCATTTCATTCTTTCCAAATATGACTACGGTTAAGATCGGATTCTAACTCTGCCTGATGAGATCTCAGTTTATAATAGCTGTTGATCGATAACATCGACATGCCAGTGTCGCAGATTTTGTACATGTCTGTGTAAATAAAAATAATCATTATATATATATATATATATGTCCTGTTTTTAAATCTCCGAAACAGTTACATGGTAAACAGCTGATGATCCCCGTGTCAATATTAGACGCTTAAGGTCTCCTGTTTTTGTTTCAATCTTAGATAATTAACCCCCCCCCCCCTTTCTTTTTTTTTTTTTTTTTTTTTACTTATATTTTTTCATTTATTTATTTTCAAACGAATGTTAAGGCTGCAATATCTTGGATTTAGTTAGTTTGTCTGGGGATTTAAACTGCATTTAAAAAATTTTTTTTTAAATGACTCAAAGCTTCTTTAGACTGAAACAGTTTTTCATGGTAAACAACTGATGATCCCTTAAAATAGTGTTAGAAACTAACTAATATAATAACTGTAAAAAATAAATTGACTTACATGAGTGATTTTCCACTGGAAGACTTGAGACTATAAGTTTTTTTTTTGTTTGTTTTTTTTTTTTTTTTTTTTTTTTTTTTTATATAGTTTTAATGGTTGAGAAACTTCCGAGACTATATATATATATATATATATATAAGCAAAGTTGTATGTATGTATGTATGTATGTATGTGTCGCGGCACCATAATTAAACGGTTGATATAAGAACCAAACTATCCGCAGATTTGGAATCAGCACCTTTGATCCGATGTTTGCTGTTTGCTGTTTGAACGCTCCAGAGAAAGAGATTTGGCTTCAATGTAAATGTGATATCGGAAAGTGAGGCGTATTTTAATGCTGAAGACAAATCGTTCTATCAAAAAGGTATCGAATTGTTAAGAGAAGCGTTGGAATCAGTATATCCCCCTAGAAGGAGACTAAGTTGATGAATAAAATCGAATTGTGCCTAAAAGTTTTTGTTTTATTAATTAGGTCTGGGACTTATTCAGTGATGTTTTACTATTCTACTCTTGGTTGTTATTTCCCCGTTTCAGCCGATGTTAACCTCGATCTATCTTCAAGTGCATCTTTTCGAACTTGGGAATCAGTACGGAATTTCGAACTGAACTTTTTATTTAATCCACAAATGTAGATTGTTCTTGTTCCCTCAGCCATGATCAGATAGAAGTATTAATTGGTCCCCCGATTTATAAAATCGGGAGACCTATGTTTTGAGGCATTTCCGTCCGTCCGTCCGTCCGGAGTTTTCTCCGCAACCATCCATTGAATTTCTCTGAAATTTTGCATGAAGTTGTAACTTTGGTCAGGTTAGAAAGTGACATTCTCGATTTTTGAAAAAAAATCTGGTTAGCCCCCCAGGGGGTCAAAAGGCCCCAAAATGGTAAAAAAATTACCCTTTTCTCCCATAACGTTTGATCCATCCATTCAATTTTTCTGAAACTTGGCTAAAATGCAGAGGCAATTGTTCTGGATATAAAATGAGCATCCTTGACCTCAGAAAAATTCAGGTTCGCGCCCCCAGGGGGTACAACGGGGGGCAAAACTGCCCCAAATTGCCCAAATTTATTGCATTTTACACTCGGCACATCGAGTCATATACAGAGGGGGACCACGCACGCACGGCTTGCTATTCTTAGTTGTTATTATCACCTGCAGTAAGGATTGCACCTTCAATCTCTAGAACACTGTCAGAAGGAGACTATGTTGATGAATAAAGTCGAATTTGGACATGGAGCTATGGCACAATGATTAAAAATGTTGATTAACAATCAATGCTAAGCGACAGTCTTCTGGAGGTTGAAGGTTCAATCCTTACTAAAGATGCATCTAAAGAAGGTCAGAGGTTACATCTGTCAAATGGTTGATGGAATGAGAACAATCTACCGGATTAAATAAAAGGTTCAGTTTGAAATTCTGTATAGGATCCAGAGTTCGAAAGATGCATTTAAAGAAGGTCAGAGGTTACATCTGCCAAAATGTTGTAAAAATAATAACCAAGATGAGAAAAGTAGTCAAAATAATCCAAAATATAAATTGTGACATTTTATAAATTGTTTATTCATTGATATCAAAAAAAGGAGATTACAATTTAATGTGACACAATGAGGTGTCTTACTATTGCGATATTAGTTGGTTGCTTAATTAAGTTTTAAAAAATAGGAAAAGCCCTATCGTAAGTGCAACAATATCGGCACCTGTAAGTTGAATTATAGACCTTTTGCTTCTATTCCTTGTTTTTTCTTTCTTAAATTGTGTTTAACTTTTTTTTTCGTGTTTTTTTTTTTTCTGCTCGGCTGCTTCATTTGCTTCTTTTTTTTTCGTAAACTGTCGAGGTTATGGTTAGTTAGGGTTAGGAAAAGTACAAATTTAGCCTCTTCTGTGGGAGGTGACGGTGGTTAAGTGGATATCGACACAGACTGAAGACCTGGGTGTTCCAAGTTCGAATCCAGTCGGTTTCAATTAGGGATGTTGGCAACCTTCGTGGTCCTTCCCGTAAGTAACCGATGCCAACACCAGAATCATCTGATTCACACGAAAGAAGAAGAAGCCTATTCTGTGCACTTATGAAAAAAATATCGATTTAAATACGATCATAGCAAAGATGAAAACACAATTGACATAACAGTTTGCGTAATAATTAGAGAGAGAAAAAGCGAAGAAAAAGAGGAAAAAACGCGCAAAAAAACAAACGTTTGTAAACCAGTTTGCGTTACATACATTGGAAAAAATACACAAACTAATTTTTTTACGTAAAAACATCAACAATTTTTTTTTTAAATATGGTACTGATATCGATCCTGAACCAGCTTTCGTGACGTTCGACTCGGAATCGTTCGGCTGTCCTACACAAACGCCCGAGTGTTGGCGAGCCAAAGCAGCGAGCAGGCGATAACTTTGTTACAAAGTGAAAATAAGTGCTTTCGAAGACGGATTTTTTGTCAGGAAGTTTTTTTGAAGGAAATAAACCCAAAATGAATTACGAACAGCTTTGCACTGCAGTATCATCGTGAGCAAGTAAAAATAAATAATAAAATTAAAACAATATGTCGTGATAAAAGTAATTTTGGTACGTTTTTTTTTAATGCAATATTCATTTTATAACAGTAACCTCGCTATGTTTTTTTTTCCTGTTGTTTCTTTCAAAAAGATTCATGAAAATATGTTTAATTTTCTTTGTTGTTTCTTTAAAAAATTCCTTACCCTAACCAAAAAAAAACAAGCAAAACATTATTATCATAGGACGCAGCACCGTATCAAAAATGTCGTCTGGTACAAATCGGCTCGTCAACTCTCGGGCGTTTGCGTAGAACAGCCGAACGCTTCCGAGTAGAACGTCACGAAAACTGGTTCAGGATCGATAAGAGCACCTTAAATTACAACAATTATACATACAAGTTTATTATATAATTATACATAGTTTCTTTCATTACATTTCTTCTTTTAAAAAAAATAAAAACAATAATCACTTATAGCACATTCAGTTCGTTCGGCAAACTTCGTTAACGTTCGCCAGTCTCGGAAGTGTTCGGTAAAACTCGCCTTTGATTACGTAAGTATTGATATTTTCTTGGATGCCTATTCGGCAACTGTACCGTTTGTTTTTACGTCAAGTTTTTAGGGATGTTCACACGTAATCGCCTAAAAAGTAGAACTTCGTTTTTTGGAGGGTGATTTAGCGGCGACTGTTAATCTATAAATTACCTTCTTTTTTTTTTTTGTCAATTAATTGAAGCTTAAAAACAAATAAAAAATAAATAATATTAATAATAACAAAAAGTAATAAATAAGTACCAAGATGTTTTTTTTTTCTTCTTTCTATCCAGAAAAAATACGATAATATAAAAAATATCACGACGATATTAAAAAACTTAACTTTAAACTTATTCTTAGAGATGAACAAAAAAAAGTGCCGATTCATTATTTTAACTTTGCTTAGTTGAGAAAAATGTAAAAGAAAAGAAAAACAAACCAAAAAAACTTCTTAAAGCCTACGACGTGGTATCTTACCCAAAGCAGTAGCGACGTCACCAACAGAAGGTGTATAAACGTGTTGTAATTTAAACATTTTGAAAACAAAACACGAATTAACTAAAAAACGGCAACCATCTTGCAAACAACGCAGGTTACCATGCGACTTTCGGTAATTTCCGGATTACATCGATTTTTTCCGGAAACATGCATGTGTTCAGATTTATTCTTTTATTATTTTTTTCTTTTGTCGTTCACACCCACTACCATGATTTAATCCACCTTGATTTTATTTGGAAACTAGTGTAAACCCTTCTTCAAAAATTACGAAAAAAAAAAAAAGAAGTTTCGCCAGTGTTCGCACTCGTTATTTAAGATATGTGACTCAAATATTCATATAAAATCAACTAATTGCGTCAGTAACGTAATTTTTCGTAGGTCCACCCTCCCAGGCTTTGCCTCCCCTCTTTGGGGGGGGGGGAGTAAGTTTATTGCTTACTGTCTGAGGCGCCCCTACCGGGGAATGCCGACGGGGCTGCCCAGGCAATTTTTAAATGGCCAGAGTGCTCACCTCTCGAGCGCTGGCTTTTCAAACCCCACTTTCTCGACCCGATCTTGGGTCACATCTTACTTGTGGGAGTAAGATAAAACTGGCCTTGTGCCTAACTCCTAGGGAGGAGTAAATAAAACCTAAAGAAGAAGAAGAAGAAAAAAACGTCGTTGACTTTTTATTTTAGAGTGGAGGACTTTCTTTCCGAATTCATTTCAGGGAGCAGAGTAAGTCTGAGGTGGTTGTCTGACTTGCTATTATTTGCTTTCTTTCTTCCCCTCACCACTTGAAATGGTTTCGCCCCGGGGGGAGGGGGGGGGAGAGGGGGCTAAAAAAGTGACGTGTTTTACTCGCTTACTTTTGCATGACAGGAAGGAAATACATATATTTAATTATATACAGATGAATACACATTGGTCTTTATTATAGAGTGGAGGTTTTATAAACTGCGGCATATCCGTTAAGAAATTATTTTTTTGGATAACTAATAATAATTCTCTTTACTGCACTATTATCCTGAGGGATAATATATGTAGAAGTAAAGAGATTTGTTATTTTGCTATCTAATTTACATACGTGTTTATGGTGTGTACGAACACACTGTGTAAATTAGATAGCAAAATAAATCAATTAAGAAACAACGGCGAAGAAAGAGAGTATATTCTCTAAATGCTCACAGAGACAGAAAATATTAGAAAGCAGTTGAATCAACGGTATTTAATTGCCTCCCACTGCAGCAATATGTGACACAAGGTCAGAAAGGTGGGGGAGTATCAAGCCAGCGCCCCTAAAGGAGGAGCATTCTGGTCTATCAAAAATAGCCTGGGCAACACCATCGGCATTCCCCAGTCAGGGCGCCTCAGGCAATAAGCAATAAACTTACTCCACCCTAAAGAGGGGAGGCAAGGCCTGGGAGGGTGGACCTCCTAGAACAACCCAGGACAGTATACCTCAGCCTGACAGATAAAAGGCCACCGAAATGGTCCAGTTCCTGCCGGACTGAGTGTCAAGAACGAATCCTCGACTGGTATCACCTTACCCCATCCCGAAGTCCTCAATCAACCGAAGTTAATGAGAGACTTGTGCCAGTTGACACGGTTAAGATTCGAATAAAAATTGTTGTTTGGAATAAATACAATTTAGGCGCGCAGAGTGAAAATTGTTGTATTGGTGCGTGACAAATATAAAATAACGCCCACGCAAATTCCGATGTGGCCTTATATATTAAATCAACTCAAAACGAGCGGACGTAGTTGAGAGCACACCACGTGATATTTCTGTCCAATGAGATTTCTCCAAAGACATATTTTTCTAAACTTTTCTCCTTAAGCTCGCTGGAGCCTATCCAAATAGTATTTAAGCACACACAAACATCAAACTTTCTCTTTCAACTGACTTTTCATCCGGAGATTACACGCATCTTACTATCACTCTTCCATTTCACCCTTTCGCGCGCTTCATACAATTTCACAGGTGAACATTACCTATTGCCTCTTTTAACATTTTATAACAAATGAACATTTCAACAAAAGAAAAGACATTCTTCTTTTTACTTACCCTGAAACTAAAGAAAGGACTCATGAACTCATTACAAAAGAAATATATTCTATTTGTTAATAGTTTATTTCAGTAAATAAACTTCCGTTGATTTTGCATGTAAATCTTCTTCTTATTATTTTTATTTGTGGAGGAAGTTATCACCAAAAAAAGGTATGACGACCCCCACAGACTGAACGGGCTGGGGTTGAATCAACATATAATGAGAGATGACGAAAGAAATATATAGATAGCTAAGTAAGAGATAGGTGACTTGTACAGTTAATTACAAATTACGGCTAATTAGAAGAAGTAAAATGGAATTTTTTTTTCCAAAGATAACTCAATCCAGGAACTAAGTATTATTTTACCATGTATTTTGTGACATTAAAGCGTATAGGAAAAAAAAACTTTAGGGTTAGCTTCTCTTAAAATCAAATAATAAGCATGCCAGAAATCACTATGTCTCTTCCCCTCTCTCTGCTTATCTTTGTCTCTCCGCTCCACCTCTCTTTATATGTCTATGCCTCCTCTTCCTTCTGTGTGTGTGTGTGTGTGTGGGGGGGGGGGGGGTCATACCGACACAAAGAGACTATGAAATAGGTTATGCTAAGTTATAATCCGATTCTATATCACATCACATTGGGAAAGGTGAAGGGCAGTGGTTCTCAACCTTTTTTCGCTCGTGAACCCCATTTACCCCATGTATCAGAACGATACCCCCCCCCCGCTTTCAAAGAATGCCTGACTCAAAATGCGCATTCATACTAAACAATAATAACTAATACTAACATGATAGCAAATGCTATCATGTTAGTATTAGTTATTATTTGTCGTGTCTTTCACTCGTAGGCGTGTCCCTTTTCTTCCAATATTTAAAAAAATATTTTTGTAAAATATTTTTTAAAAATATTTTTGTAAAATATTTTTGTAAAATATTTTTTTGTAAAATATTTTTGTAAAATATTTTTGTAAAATATTTTTTGTAAAATATTTTTTGTAAAATATTTTTGTAAAATATTTTTGTAAAATATCTCTGCATAACATCCTTTTATTGGAATGTGTTTTTTTTTTTTTAATATTTGTTTATTTCGTTTCTTTATAAATTTTACTTAAATAAAAAGTTTTGTGAATAAAACTATGAATTGAAATTTTTTTTATAAATCTCCAAAGTTTACAAAACAAAATGTTTTGTAAATAAAACAGTTCTTTTTTTTATTTTTTTATCAAACTTGTGTGTAATACAAAACATACTTGTAATTAAAACTATGTAGTTTTTAGTAAATCTTTTTGCAAATAAAACATTTTTCTAATAAAAAATCTGTGAAGCGAAGTCATTTTGTAGCAAACGCCAAGGTTAACTGTATATTTCATGTATGAATAGATGAAGAAACATGAATGAATTAGCAATTAGTTTTTTATGTCTATATTCAAATTAACTCAAGACGATTAGTGTCGATGTGATTATGAAAATCATAATATGAAATAATTACTTGATATTCAACATAAATAAATGGGTTTTTCATTCTTTAAATGAATTAAAACCTAAATTAATTCTTATTTTCATAAAATTTAATATAAAAGAATAAGGGTATCTTTTACAATAATCCGCAGAGTCGCGGACGGGGTCCAAAAAACGAACGAGAACAGGATTAAAAAAATAAATATACAAAAAGTGATGATTATCTACGTCGAGAATAGATATTTTCCTACTTACCTATGACATTTATTTGTATTTTTACGTAGTATAAATGGGTTTTTATTAGATGTAAAAAAAATTTCTTGTTTTTTTTGGGCACGAATTTTTACTAAAAAAAGATGGCGTCTCAGCCTCATAATCATTAGATACCCCCCCCCCAAACGCCATTTTTTTCTTGTCGAATGTTCGTGTGACAAAAATATTGATTTATAATAAATAGCAGTTAAAACGACTTAAAAATACAAACAAATGTCACGGATAGGTTGGAAAATAACTTTTATCGGCTACAGTTACTTTTATTTGTTGTATATTTGTTTTTTGAGCGTTTTCACTCTGCGGATTATTGTAAAAGATACCCAAGAATAACACAATCTACAGCATTAATAAATCATCTTTAGGACCTGTGGCGTAACGGATATAAGTGCTAAGTTATAATCATTGCCGAGGGAACAAGATCAATCTACCCCATAACGTTTGGTGAGAAGAACAAACTTCATCGTTTTACAATTTAAAGCAGTTTCTTATCATAAGGTTTCATCAACAAAACAGGCATCGCCTGAAAAGAGTTACGCAAAAAGAAAACGAAAATATGTTGAGTCGGTAGATATGTAGCAGTTACCTCCCCCTTTCACACATAACTGCACCGGCTGGCCGTTAGGTGTCACTTATTCACCGACAGGTGGCACTGAAAAGCGACACCAGAGTTATATGCCCTTCTTGGTATAAAAGCCGGTGTAAACACAAAAATCACTCTCTTATTCGTTCAATCCGCCTCGCAGAGAAGACCCCTCGGCACAGCTTGGACGCATCGGCGAGAACACCGACGAGGAACCCGGAAAAGCCTTTTCTCCTGCTACATTCGTCTCACTCAAAGACTACTACCATCTTCACTTGAAGAAAACCTACGGGCAGCCCGGAGAACCATTATATTTTTCCTTTTCCTCAACCGGACACTATCTCACTCTCGGTTACCTATACCAAACGGTAGAGGTAACCCTCTGTTCAATAAACCCTCTTTTTTGTTGCCTGTTACTCAGGTGTTCATTCAATTCATTTCGTGCGATAAATGTAAGGAAGGGACAAACTATCCCTTCCATTACAGATACGCGTGTACTAGAAACATGTAGCTGAGTCTGAGTCATTCATCTCGCCTAGCCCAAGTCGGCACTTAGGGGCGAGACAGGAATATGTCATCTTGTCACCTTGACGCTTAATAACTGACTGTTTAAAAAGAGTGGGAAAATGGAAGTTTGGCAGAAATGTCTTACCGGACAACGTATTAATCACTCCATGAGTGAGAATAAGCTAGCGCAAAAAAAAAAAAAAGATTCTAATCATATAACTGCTCCAAAGGTATGAAAACCACTCCCCAACTATGGTGTAGAGGGAAAGGCAATGTCAGAAAGAAAGAATGACAAAGTCTATCCATACGAAATTAGTTGATTTTTATTAACAACTTTGTTAGGACAACGAAAGATAGAGAGTTCGTGAAGAATGAGAGTTCAAAGAGTCCAAGTGAAAGAGTTGTTTTTTGTGTAAGCAGAAATTGAGTATGCATGTCTATTTCGGCTGGTGCCGCGTGTTTACATGTGTGTAAGTGGGATAGGCATGAAGATGTGTGTGTGTATATTAGCGTGCCTGTTTTACCAGCGAGAGACTGCATGTACGAACTGTGTATATGCGTTTGGTGAGCGGCGTCTGTGTGCTTCGCTGGGCATGCAGAAGTTTGTGAATGTCTCTCGTAATGTGTCTGCTATTGCCGAGAGCCTTTTGGGGCCCCAAAGGGCCCGGCTGGATTGTGATGTGCACCCGTGTGTTGTCTGTTGAAGAAAAATGCGGGTTTGTCTTTTCATAGTATTTATAGTGCATGCGAGATTTCGGGAGTGAATATTTCTTGCGTTTTGATTGGTTGAAAGAAACTGTTGATTTGAGCTCACAATTGGTTAAAATTGTGACTTGTTTACTTTCTTTACATGTGCATTACGACTTCATGGTTTCTCATATTGAGAAAAACAGACATTATATAGAGGATAACCTCCATTTGTGGTTTTCAGTCATTGTCGTTTTTTTATTATTAATGAGTCACCACTTATCAAGGCCAAAAGCCACTCGAGGATAAGGGTTAATGTGATGGATGGATTATCAGTTGAATGAAGAAGAATATTATGAGAGGAGTGAAAATGATGACTGGAATGAATACAATTTTATTAGTTATGAGGACAGTGCGTCACATGTATTCGTGGACATTGAATTTGAAGACTTCATGTTATAGCTTGCAGCGAAGCAGTCCTGCCATAATGTGTCCCACAGATGGGAAGTTCTTTGAAAAGTAACTCTGTCTATGAAAATTCTGCCAGATATTAGGCACACGGAGAAAGAAAGGACAGTTCTTTTCAATTTTGGTAAGAAGACAAGTTCTTGCTGTGAATGTCTTACAGGGAGGAACCAGAGATTGGAGCTCAGTCGAGCACCTTCCATGAAAATAATTGTAAAGTAGAGAGAGACTGAGAAAGGAGCTGTAGAGAACGGAAGAGATCATGCCTCACAGCACATAGTATTCCCAAATTGTCACCCATCTAGTACTTACCATAGTTAGCGTTGCTTAACTAATTGTGCAATAAGACAACAAGGTGGTATATTTACAAGTGTTGGGATTTTTCCCGTTAGAATGAAGAACGAAGAAAGGTTGGTGGCATCTAAACGTGACTAGACAAGAACAGAGATAACAAAAAAACGTGGGTAAGTAAGGATATTTATATGGATAAAAAAGAGAAGAAAGAAAGAAAATATTGCTTGCAAAAGAAGTGCCTTTGCGGACTCACTTAAAATGCCAGTTGTCTTGTAACAGGATTCCTTCTGGGGACAAGGCTGTGAAGAATAGTTCAGAATATCAAGATGCTTCGTGCGTATTATATACGCTAAAAAAGCATGTGCCCGCTCGCACTTGCCACAGCAGAGGAGAAGCGATGTTGATGGCAGCGAAGGCTGGAGAGAGGAGGCCGATATTTTCAAAATAGGTGCTCTCCTGGGTTTTCTGCAGAGATTGAAGCAGTGATCTGTGATTGGCTGATTTTCATCCAATCACAGGGCACTTAGAATTCACTGCGCTTAATAATAATTCCAATACAAGAGCGTGTATTTACAGAAGTACAGAAAAGTATGTCACAGAAAGACTGGGTATTTACTTCTTTCCCATCGCAGAAAGGTGTGGCATAAGGCCGGAAGGTGGGGGAGAATCAAGTCAGTGCCCCTAAAGACGGGGAACTCTGACCTCTTAAAAATAGCATGGGCAGACCCATCGACATTCTTCGGTCAGGGCGCCTCATGCAGTTAGCAATAAACTAACTTCTCAAAGAGGAGTGGCAAGGCCTGGGAGGGTGGACCTCCTAGGATTACCCAGGATTAATACCTCAGCCCGACAGATAACAAGCCACCGAAATGGCTTAGTTTTTGTCGGACTGATTGTCGAGAACAGATCCTCAACTAGTATGTACCAATCAAAAGTCTTGAGCAACAGAAGTTACAGAAAAACTAGGTATATACTTTCTCCCATCACAGGAAGATGGGATACAAGGCCTAAAGATGGAGAGAATAAGCCAGCACGCCTAGAGAAGGGCCATTTTGGGCTATTTCTTCCTTCAAATGCCCCAATAATGTTATATAATATTCCCTATTGATGGTTATTGCCACCCGGATCCCAGAGGAGACCAATGGTCGTTACCAACACGAAATCAATGGTAAACGGCTGCTGAAATGCCTCAAAGTCATTTGCAATGGTTATTGAAAAGAGGTGAAGAATACTGGAAATCTGGGGAGGCTTGTTGTCACTCAGACTCCAGGGAACACCACCAGTTATTATCAGTGAGCAATCACTGATGATGACTTGTGTGAGAACTCCTAGTGAGTAGTAGTAGTAGTAGTAGTAGTAATAATAAGTCAGTCAGTCAGTCAGTCAGTATAATACCAATAATCGTAGGAGCACTAGGAACAATCCCAAAAAACATGGAAAAAAGACTGGGAGAAATTGGAATCAAAGGGATCATGGGAACTATACAAAGGACAGCAATGATCAAAAAAGCTGCAATCTTAAGAAAAATCATTGAATACGGAAACCAACCTGCATAAGCTACGAAGGGTCACACAGAATCTACTACAGGAAGAAAACAAAACCACACAAAGAACACATCACAAACAAAGAAACAGAAAATGCAAGAAACATCAATTTATAAGCTCCCCCCCCAATAAATTACAATGCCAATCTTGTCAAGTGCGTCCAAACGGAAAAGCACGACAGGCCACAATCCATGAGCATCAGAAAATGATAACAAATATTATGCGTGATGAACATCCCTAACTTATACGAGTTGCTCCTCATCTTCAGTTTCTCCTTCTTCCAGTGGATTGGGGCTGAGTCTATTGTTTTGTATTCCTCGCAAGCCCGTATAGCAGACTTAACAGCTGCTTTTGCTGTCGCTGGGCAAACTCACGTAGCAAAGTAGATTGTACGTCATACTCCTGGGTGTCCACTTCTTTTTTGAATGGACACGATTTGGACCGGCTCTAACTTAGTTATGTGGACACCACCAATTATAGGCGCGGCCCCATTTTCTTTCTTCATTGCATCAAACCACCACTTTGGCACTTGCAGTAATTGGTCAGCCATGTTATAAATCGACCATCTCCTGATGAGCATCTCACTGGCTGCAAACTTGGTGCAAACTCACATCTTTCCTGTGAGAGAGTCCGTCTTTACATGTATTACTTTGCCGTAGTTGATGCCTTTCACCACAACATTCAGTTCAGCTCAATTAATATGTTGGGCATCATTGTCAGGTCGCAGCCAACAAGTTTCTTTCAATACTGTCCTGTGCCTCTCCAACACCACCCCGGTTGCTAGTGAGTTGGCATCGATCAATACATTCAGTTACACACATTCAGTTACACACATTCAGTTACACACATTCAGTTACATACATTCAGTTACACACATTCAGTTACACACATTCAGTTACACACATTCAGTTACACACATTCAGTTACATACATTCAGTTACATACATTCAGTTACACACATTCAGTTACATACATTCAGTTACATACATTCAGTTACACACATTCAGTTACACACATTCAGTTACATACATTCAGTTACATACATTCAGTTACACACATTCAGTTACATACATTCAGTTACACACATTCAGTTACACACATTCAGTTACATACATTCAGTTACATACATTCAGTTACACACATTCAGTTACACACATTCAGTTACACACATTCAGTTACATACATTCAGTTACACACATTCAGTTACATACATTCAGTTACACACATTCAGTTACATACATTCAGTTACACACATTCAGTTACACACATTCAGTTACATACATTCAGTTACACACATTCAGTTACATACATTCAGTTACACACATTCAGTTACATACATTCAGTTACACACATTCAGTTACATACATTCAGTTACACACATTCAGTTACATACATTCAGTTACACACATTCAGTTACATACATTCAGTTACACACATTCAGTTACACACATTCAGTTACACACATTCAGTTACATACATTCAGTTACACACATTCAGTTACATACATTCAGTTACACACATTCAGTTACATACATTCAGTTACACACATTCAGTTACATACATTCAGTTACACACATTCAGTTACACACATTCAGTTACATACATTCAGTTACACACATTCAGTTACACACATTCAGTTACATACATTCAGTTACACACATTCAGTTACATACATTCAGTTACACACATTCAGTTACATACATTCAGTTACACACATTCAGTTACATACATTCAGTTACACACATTCAGTTACACACATTCAGTTACATACATTCAGTTACACACATTCAGTTACACACATTCAGTTACATACATTCAGTTACACACATTCAGTTACATACATTCAGTTACACACGTTCAGTTACACACATTCAGTTACACACACCAATTCCCACAAGCCAGATTTTTCTGCTTTACTGCATTCACAGACTTCATATACTGGAGCAAGGCATCTTTTACTACATCATCTCAGCCCCTCATGACCAAACGGGTCCTCTTCTTAATCACTGTGCAGGCTACACGAAGCCACGTATACACCAGGAAGTGACCAACAAGCTTTCCACATGGGGAGAATATGGTTCGTTACATCATGAGATCAGGAACTTCTTAAACTGTGTTCCCTGAAACCAGGCGTGGGCATGACATCTTTGTCGACATGGATATCTTAGTATTTTTCCACTTCCTAAGCAGTAAACACCTATGTTTCTATTGCCAGTAAAACAACAACAAAAACTTTGTAACATTATGGCGATAAAAATCGTATATATTTCGACAAGATGTTTGTGGTCTGGTGATAAAACACCAGACTGCAGACACTAATATCGTAGGTTCGATACTTGCCCAGGTTAGCCATGATGATGACGGCTGAAAGCCAGAAACATGTGTCCATGGATTCCTTTTATGTACATAAAAATTAATTAATAAATATATATATGAAGTTTAAAAAATAATGACACGTCTTATTAAAAAGGGCGACTTAATGCAATATTCTTTACCGCTTAGGAAGTGGAAAAATACTAAGAAAACAGCTATGTTTCTATGTAAAACCAATAACAAATACTATATATATATAGAAGCTTTGAGTAATTAAAAAAAATAAATAAATAAAATAAAATAAAAAATAAAAAATGTAAAATGCAGTTTAAATTCCCAGACAAACTAACTAAATCCAAGATATTGCAGACTCAACATTCGTTGGAAAATTAATAAATGAAAAAAAAAAAGGGGGGGGGGTAATTATCTAAGAGTGAAACAAAAACAGGAGACCTTAAGTATCTAATATGACACTGGGATCATCAGCTGTTTACCATGTAACTGTTTCGGGGATTTAAAACCAGGACAGTTATAATATTCATGGCTCCTCAATGGTACTAATTATACGACCATTTCCCCAATAATCAAGTGTCGAAATAATTCAGCTTAAAATATCACTAATATATACATAAATAAATAATAATAATAATAAAATAATAATAATAATAATAATAATATATATATATATATATATATATATATATATATATATATATATATATATATATATATATATAAATTTGAATTTTTTCTGTTGGAATCTTTGGCAGTTGGATTCTGACATGTTTTGATTTAATTAAGATATATTTGACCCTTTTTCTTGGATAATACTCTATGACACCTGCCTAAATAACTTCTTGGCCTTTTGGCTAAGATCAAAGTGTAGTATCTGTTCCGATGGATACTGCGCCCCATAGACTGGTATTGTCTTGGCCTTCGGGGCTTGATTTACACCGGTCTATGGGTCTGTCCTGTGCAGTTCTAGTTGGTCCACCCTCCTAGGCTTCGCCTCCCCTCTTTGGGGAGGAGTAAGTTTATTGCTTACTGCCTGAGGCGCCCCTACCGGGGAATGCCGACGGGGCTGTCCAGGCAATTTTTAAACCCCACTTTCCCGACCCGACCTTGGGTCACATCTTACTTGTGGGAGTAAGATAAAAACTGGCCTTGTGCCTAACTCCTGGAGAGGAGTAAATCAATACTCAAATGTCATTTTGGCTAAGATCAAAGTGTAGTATCTGGTTTGACTTTGATCTATTAACTTTAATATTATGAAAATATTTAATTTTTAACTTTTAATTGAAACTTTTAAAGTAACCCCCATCTCGTTGAATGAAGTTTATACCTACATTCTTCTTTCATTTCGCCTAAATTGGCTTGATATTTGGTGTGAACTTTTAAAGATTTTAATCTAAGAATGAGTCGCCTCTTAGTTTCATTCTTGTATTTTCTTTTTAATATTATTAATTAATTTTTCTTTGATGTATTGTAAATATATATATTACACACACAAATTATTTATTTAAAAACCATACATTACATATTCCAGAGACATACCATGGTTTCATGAACATGGTACATCTCTGGAATATATGACATTTGTAAATAAATAATTTGTATTTTAGCTCTCACATTCTGACGATCGAGCACCTTATTGATTTCTTTTCAACATACACCGTTACTATATATATATATATATATATATATATATATATATATATATATATATACAGGGTGGGCCAAAATAAGGGTCCTATTTTTAAATTTGAATAACTTGAATTTGAATAACTTCCACAAAATAAAAGTTAAACTCACCAAACTTTATGTGTGTGTAGACTGACCCTTCCGAGATTTTTTTAAATAAACAAAACAAATTTTAGCCGAAAAACACTTCTTAAAACTTACAAAAACTAAAGTATTGTTTTTTACACTGTTTTGAGTTTTTTAAGCAAAAATAATGTTTTCTAAATGAGGGTACGTTCTTTAGGGCTAATACGGCTCATGCTTGCTTCGGAAGGTGTCCTTTACTTATTCGAAAAAAAAAAAAAAAAAATCAATAAATAAAAAAGTTATGAATTTTTAAAAATAGGACCCTTATTTTTGCCCACCCTGTATATATATATATTGTGTATTTAAGTTGCATATTTTCATTTAGGCAAACATTATTAAATAACACGGAGTGTTTTTGCTTGATTAGACTTTTTTTTTTTTAATTCAATTTTCTGAATAGTCCATTTAACACTTCGGTCAAATTGGGGTATGTAAGTTTTTAATATTATTAAGTAATTTTTCTTTGATGTATTGTAAATTTGTTTCTTTTGATATCAAAGCGCTTTTGATTTATATATATATATATATATATATATATATATATATATATATATATATATTACCATATCACACGGTAGTCTTAAGGGTAGTATATTATTATTATTATTATTATTATTATTATTTTATTATTATTTATTTATGTATATATAAGTAACATTTTAAGCTGAATTATTTCGACACTTGATTATTGGGGAAATGGTAGTTTTATCTGTACCATTGGAGAGCCATGCATATAACTGTCCTGTTTTTAAATCTCCGAAACAGTTACATGGTAAACAGCTGATGATCCCCGTGTTAATATTAGATGCTTACGTTAAGGTCTCCTGCTTTTGTTTCACTGTTAGATACTTAATTCCCCTTTTTATTTTATTTACTTACTATTATATATTATTTATTTATGAATTTTCCAACAAATGTTAAGTCTACACTATTTTGGATTTAGTTAGTTTCTCTGGGAATTTAAACTGCATTTTCCTTTTTATTTGTCTTTTGGTTTAAAATAACTCAAAGCTTCTTTAGACTATATATATATACATGTTTTTTATTAAGTTAAGTATTTGTTATTGTTTTCACTGGCGATAGTAACAGCGTTTTTTTTGTATTTTTCCACTTCCTAAGCAGTAAAGTATGCAGAATATTACATTATCCCCCTTAATAGGACGTCTTATTATTTTATTTCATATATATATTTATTCATTGATTTTTACGTACATAAAAGGAATCCATGGACACGTGTTTCTGGCTATCAGTCGTCATCAGCATGGCTGTAAAGGGCGATAATGCAGTTGGAAATATTAAGTGTTAAATTATAGATTAAAATAAAATAAGTCTATATCAAATCATTTTTTGTATAAATCTTGTGAAATGACACTACTAATATCATATAACACAAAAATAAGATTTTGTTTTGATTGTAAAAAAGCAAGTCTGTATTTCTGTTTTGGTGAGAGTTGGAAATATTAAGTTATAAATTTTAGATTAAAATAAAATAAGTCTATATCAAATCAAATTTTTGTATAAATCTTGAGAAATTACACTACTAATATTATATAACACAAAAATTAAGATTTTCTTTTGATTGTAAAAAAGCAAGTCTGTATTTCTGTTTTAGGGAGAGTTGGAAATATTAAGTGTTAAATTTTAGATTAAAATAAAATAAGTCTATATCAAATCAATTTTTTGTATAAATCTTGTGAAATTACACTACTAATATTATATAACACAAAAATTAAGATTTTCTTTTGATTGTAAAAAAGCAAGTCTGTATTTCTGTTTTAGGGAGAGTTGGAAATATTAAGTGTTAAATTTTAGATTAAAATAAAATAAGTCTATATCAAATCAATTTTTTATATAAATCTTGTGAAATTGCACTAGTAATATTATATAACACAAAAATTAAGATTTTGTTTAGATTGTAAAAAAGCAAGTCTGTATTTCTGTTTTGCGGAGAGTTGGAAATATTAAGTGTTAAATTTTAGATTAAAATAAAATAAGTCTATATCAAATCAATTTTTTATATAAATCTTGTGAAATTGCACTAGTAATATTATATAACACAAAAATTAAGATTTTCTTTTGATTGTAAAAAAGCAAGTCTGTATTTCTGTTTTGCGGAGAGTTGGAAATATTAAGTGTTAAATTTTAGATTAAAATAAAATAAGTCTATATCAAATCGATTTTTTGTATAAATCTTGTGAAATTACACTACTAATATTATATAACACAAAAATTAAGATTTTGTTTTGATTGTAAAAAAGCAAGTCTGTATTTCTGTTTTGGGGAGAGTTGGAAATATTAAGTGTTAAATTATAGATTAAAATAAAATTAGTCTATATCAAATCAATTTTTTGTATAAATCCTGTGAAATTAGACTACTAATATTATATAACACAAAAATTAAGATTTTCTTTTGATTGTAAAAAAGCAAGTCTGTATTTCTGTTTTGGGGAGAGTTGGAAATATTAAGTGTTAAATTATAGATTAAAATAAAATAAGTCTATATCAAATCAATTTTTGTATAAATCTTGTGAAATTACACTACTAATATCATATAACACAAAAATTAAGATTTTCTTTTGATTGTAAAAAAGCAATTCTGTATTTCTGTTTTGGGAAGAGTTTGAAATATTAAGTGTTAAATTTTAGATTAAAATAAAATAAGTCTATATCAAATCAATTTTTTGTATAAATCTTGTGAAATTACACTACTAATATTATATAACACAAAAATTAAGATTTTGTTTTGATTGTAAAAAAGCAAGTCTGTATTTCTGTTTTGGGGAGAGTTGGAAATATTAAGTGTTAAATTATAGATTAAAATAAAATTAGTCTATATCAAATCAATTTTTTGTATAAATCCTGTGAAATTAGACTACTAATATTATATAACACAAAAATTAAGATTTTGTTTTGATTGTAAAAAAGCAAGTCTGTATTTCTGTTTTGGGAAGAGTTTGAAATATTAAGTGTTAAATTTTAGATTGAAATAAAATAAGTCTATATCAAATCAATTTTTTGTATAAATCTTGTGAAATTACACTACTAATATTATATAACACAAAAATTAAGATTTTCTTTTGATTGTAAAAAAGACATTCTGTATTTCTGTTTTGGGAAGAGTTTGAAATATTAAGTGTTAAATTTTAGATTAAAATAAAATAAGTCTATATCAAATCAATTTTTTGTATAAATCTTGTGAAATTACACTACTAATATTATATAACACAAAAATTAAGATTTTCTTTTGATTGTAAAAAAGCAATTCTGTATTTCTGTTTTGGGAAGAGTTTGAAATATTAAGTGTTAAATTTTAGATTAAAATAAAATAAGTCTATATCAAATCAATTTTTTGTATAAATCTTGTGAAATTACACTACTAATATTATATAACACAAAAATTAAGATTTTCTTTTGATTGTAAAAAAGCAATTCTGTATTTCTGTTTTGGGAAGAGTTTGAAATATTAAGTGTTAAATTTTAGATTAAAATAAAATTAGTCTATATCAAATCAATTTTTTGTATAAATCTTGTGAAATGACACTACTAATATCATATAACACAAAAATTAAGATTTTCTTTTGATTGTAAAAAAGCAAGTCTGTATTTCTGTTTTGGGGAGAGTTGGAAATATTAAGTGTTAAATTATAGATTAAAATAAAATAAGTCTATATCAAATCAATTTTTTGTATAAATCTTGTGAAATTACACTACTAATATTATATAACACAAAAATTAAGATTTTCTTTCGATTGTAAAAAAGCAAGTCTGTATTTCTGTTTTGGGGAGAGTTAGAAATATTAAGTGTTAAATTTTAGATTAAAATAAAATAAGTCTATATCAAATCGATTTTTTGTATAAATCTTGTGAAATTACACTACTAATATTATATAACACAAAAATTAAGATTTTGTTTTGATTGTAAAAAAGCAAGTCTGTATTTCTGTTTTGGGGAGAGTTGGAAATATTAAGTGTTAAATTATAGATTAAAATAAAATTAGTCTATATCAAATCAATGTTTTGTATAAATCTTGTGAAATGACACTACTAATATCATATAACACAAAAATTAAGATTTTGTTTTGATTGTAAAAAAGCAAGTCTGTATTTCTGTTTTGGGGAGAGTTAGAAATATTAAGTTTTAAATTTTAGATTAAAATAAAATAAGTCTATATCAAATCAATTTTTGTATAAATCTTGTGAAATTACACTACTAATATTATATAACACAAAAATTAAGATTTTGTTTTGATTGTAAAAAAGCAATTCTGTATTTCTGTTTTGGGAAGAGTTGGAAATATTAAGTGTTAAATTTTAGATTAAAATAAAATAAGTCTATATCAAATCAATTTTTTGTATAAATCTTGTGAAATTACACTACTAATATTATATAACACAAAAATTAAGATTTTCTTTTGATTGTAAAAAAGCAATTCTGTATTTCTGTTTTGGGAAGAGTTTGAAATATTAAGTGTTAAATTTTAGATTAAAATAAAATTAGTCTATATCAAATCATTTTTTTGTATAAATCTTGTGAAATTACACTACTAATATCATATAACACAAAAATTAAGATTTTCTTTTGATTGTAAAAAAGCAATTCTGTATTTCTGTTTTGGGAAGAGTTTGAAATATTAAGTGTTAAATTTTAGATTAAAATAAAATAAGTCTATATCAAATCAATTTTTTGTATAAATCTTGTGAAATTACACTACTAATATCATATAACACAAAAATTAAGATTTTCTTTTGATTGTAAAAAAGCAAGTCTGTATTTCTGTTTTGGGGAGAGTTGGAAATATTAAGTGTTAAATTATAGATTAAAATAAAATAAGTCTATATCAAATCAATTTTTTGTATAAATCTTGTGAAATTACACTACTAATATTATATAACACAAAAATTAAGATTTTCTTTTGATTGTAAAAAAGCAATTCTGTATTTCTGTTTTGGGAAGAGTTTGAAATATTAAGTGTTAAATTTTAGATTAAAATAAAATAAGTCTATATCAAATCAATTTTTTGTATAAATCTTGTGAAATTACACTACTAATATTATATAACACAAAAATTAAGATTTTCTTTTGATTGTAAAAAAGCAATTCTGTATTTCTGTTTTGGGAAGAGTTTGAAATATTAAGTGTTAAATTTTAGATTAAAATAAAATAAGTCTATATCAAATCAATTTTTTGTATAAATCTTGTGAAATTACACTACTAATATCATATAACACAAAAATTAAGATTTTCTTTTGATTGTAAAAAAGCAAGTCTGTATTTCTGTTTTGGGGAGAGTTGGAAATATTAAGTGTTAAATTATAGATTAAAATAAAATAAGTCTATATCAAATCAATTTTTTGTATAAATCTTGTGAAATTACACTACTAATATTATATAACACAAAAATTAAGATTTTCTTTCGATTGTAAAAAAGCAAGTCTGTATTTCTGTTTTGGGGAGAGTTAGAAATATTAAGTGTTAAATTTTAGATTAAAATAAAATAAGTCTATATCAAATCAATTTTTTGTATAAATCTTGTGAAATTACACTACTAATATTATATAACACAAAAATTAAGATTTTCTTTCGATTGTAAAAAAGCAAGTCTGTATTTCTGTTTTGGGGAGAGTTTGAAATATTAAGTGTTAAATTTTAGATTAAAATAAAATAAGTCTATATCAAATCAATTTTTTGTATAAATCTTGTGAAATTACACTACTAATATTATATAACACAAAAATTAAGATTTTCTTTTGATTGTAAAAAAGCAAGTCTGTATTTCTGTTTTGGGGAGAGTTGGAAATATTAAGTGTTAAATTATAGATTAAAATAAAATAAGTCTATATCAAATCAATTTTTTGTATAAATCTTGTGAAATTACACTACTAATATTATATAACACAAAAATTAAGATTTTCTTTCGATTGTAAAAAAGCAAGTCTGTATTTCTGTTTTGGGGAGAGTTAGAAATATTAAGTGTTAAATTTTAGATTAAAATAAAATAAGTCTATATCAAATCGATTTTTTGTATAAATCTTGTGAAATTACACTACTAATATCATATAACACAAAAATTAAGATTTTGTTTTGATTGTAAAAAAGCAAGTCTGTATTTCTGTTTTGGGGAGAGTTGGAAATATTAAGTGTTAAATTTTAGATTAAAATAAAATTAGTCTATATCAAATCAATGTTTTGTATAAATCTTGTGAAATTACACTACTAATATTATATAACACAAAAATTAAGATTTTGTTTTGATTGTAAAAAAGCAAGTCTGTATTTCTGTTTTGGGGAGAGTTAGAAATATTAAGTTTTACATCTTAGATTAAAATACAAATGATTTATAATGTAAAAATTAAAATGTGATAATAATTGTAAAAACAGATCTGTATATCTGTTTTGGAGGAATTTGAAATATTAAATTTTAGATTTTAATAAAAAATAATTAATATCAAATCAATTTTTTTTGTTGTTTTACTTAGTTTGGTTTTATTATTTTTCTGGTTAAATCTTGCGAAAATATGTTATAAATATTTTGTAATGTAAAAATAAAATGTGGTTATAATTATAAAAAAAATCTGTTTAGCTATTTTTTGAGAGTTGGAAATATTAAGTTTTAGATTTATATTAAAATAAAAATAGGTTGCAAAAAAATCAATTTGAGTATTAATCTTGTAAAACATTTAAAATAGTTTATAATTTATAAATTAAAATCTTGTTATAATTGTAAAAAAAAAATCTGTATATCTGTTTTTTGAGAGTTGGAAATATTAAGTTTTAGATTTATATTAAAATAAAAATAGGTTGCAAAAAAATCAATTTGAGTATTAATCTTGTAAAACATTTAAAATAGTTTATAATTTATAAATTAAAATCTTGTTATAATTGTAAAAAAAAAATCTGTATATCTCTTTTTTGAGAGTTGGAAATATTAAGTTATAGATTAATATACAAATAACTGGTATCAAACTAATTTTTTGTATAAATCTTGTGAAAATAGATTACAAATGTAAAAAATTAAAATATTCTCATAATTGGAAAAAAGAAAATCTGTATATCTGTTTTTGGGAAGTTTGAAATATTAGATTTTAAGTTATAATAAAAAATAAGTTATATGAACTCCATTTTTGGTATAAATCTTGTAAAAACATTATAAATATTTTATAATGTAAAAAATTAAAAATGTATTATAGGAGTACACAAACAAATCTGTATATGTGTTTTTTAAGGGTTGTAAATATTAAGTTTTAGATTTGAAATAAAAATAAGTGCTATCAAATCAATTTTTAGTATTAATCTTGTAAAAGCATATTACAAATAATTTATAATGTGAAAATTAAAAAGTGGTTACAATTATAAGAAAGGAAATCTGTATATCTTTTTGGTGCAAGTTCGAAATAGTAAATTTTAAATTTTATATTAAAATAAAAATAATTTATATCAAATCAATATTTTGTATAAATCGTGTGAAATTAGAGTAAAAATATTTTATAATGTAAAAATTAAAATGTGATTTTAATAGAAAAATAGAAAATGTATATGTTATGAGTCGGAAATATTAAGTTTTAGATTTTAAAATAAAAGTGTAATCAAATATATTTGTATATAAATCTTGTAGAAGCATATTACAAATATAGTATAAAAATGGAAATATTGTTATAATTAAAAAAAAAAAAGAAGAAAATCTCAACATCTGGCTTTTGGAAGTTGGAAATATTAAGTTATAAATTAAAATTAAAATAGTTTATATCAAATTATTTTTTTGTATAAATCTTGTGGAAATATATTAAAAATAATTCATAATGTAAAAAGTAAAATCTGATTTTTAAGAGTTGGAAATATTAAGTTTTAGATTTGAAATAAAATATAAGTGATATTAAACCAATTTTTGTATAAATCTTGTAAATGCATATTGCAAATAGTTTATAAGGTGATAATTAAAATGCTGTTATAATTGTAAAAAAGTAAATCTATATATCTTTTTTGGCGGGAATTAGAAATATTAAATTTTAGATTTAAATAAAAATAATTTATATCAAATTATGTTTTTTATATAAATCTTGCTAAAATATATCGAAATATTTTATAAGTAAATGGTGGTTATAATTTAAAAAAAGAAAATCTGTTATATATATATCTATAAATATATCTATATATCTATATATCTATATATATATATATATATATATATATATATATATATATATATATATATATATATTAGAAACATTAGGTTTTATTTTTACATTTAAATTAAAATAAGTTATAACAAATCAATTTTGGGCGTAAATCTTGTGAAACACATTAAAAAAATATTTTATAATGTAAAAAATTAGAACATTATTATAAAATAAAAATAAAAAACAACCCTGTATATCTGTTTTTTGAGAGTTGGAAATGTTTTAGAGTTTAAATAGAAATAAAAAATAAGTGTTATAAAATCATGTTTTGAATAAACTTTGCGAAAACATATTCAAAATATTATGTAAACGTGAGAAAATTAAAATGTAGTTTTAATTGCAAAAAAAAAAAAAAACTGTGTTAAAGGTTTTTAAAAGAATAAGGAAGGGGGAAAAAAACTGTATATTTTTTCTTTTTGTTTCGGTTGTCAAGCAAGAGTTGTTTCCCCTTGAGTAACTCTCACATGTTAAGAATTTGTTGTTTTACATTTGATGTTTATTGATCTGCTCGAAAGAAAAAAAAACATGTTTGGGATATTCCTTGTTTGAACGGCAGCTGGATTTCCAGGGAAATCTGTGAGTATTGACTAAGTGGTTAATGTGCAAATCTGTAGTGTCTAAAATGCGATAATTATAAGTGTACGGGCGGTGGACGTGCATTTTCCCCTCCCGTAACTAAATAAATCGTGTGTGGGGGGAGTGGATTTCTTGGAGGTTCGTTTTTGCCTTTTCTAAAGATGTCCATGTGTTAACGAATAACACTTTTATTTCTTCCTCTCTTGGCTTTTTCTCGTTCAGATTTGAGGCTTAGATTTTAGGAAAAGGCATTCGTGTTATTTACTTATTTCGATTAAAGTCACTTTTATTTTTCTATCTTTTAAAGTCCTTTTTTTTTTTGTTTCGTTGTTTTTTTTTTCATTTTTGGGAAGATCAGAGTAAAAAAAAATATATATAAAAAGGCGGGGACTGTATTTTATATAGTATTTTTTAAAATTATTTATATATTTGTCGACTGGTCATTTTATTCGATGTCTCAACATTTCTTTTCACCCTCCAAAACAATAAATATTTGTTTTGTTTTTTAAAAAAGAAGCCCCGAATAACTATTATTATACAATGTATAAACAATCTTCCAGTAAGAAAAGAAATTTAAAAAACATTGAAAAAAAAAAAAAACTCAATAATTTTTTTTAATTTGAAACTTATTTATTATTTGTATTTATTAATATAAGTGCCCCCCTTCACATAAAAATAAGCTTTATTTTAATTCGATGATTTAAGATCGTTACGAGAGAAAAAAAAAACACGAATGTTTTCATAAAAAATAATCGCGACATTTCTACTGCTTCTTTGTCATTTTATTTTTTAATTTCTATTAAAATTGACACTTGCTCTGAAATTACTGCAGAATAATAATAAAAACAATCGATAATGTATCATCTTTAAAAAAAAAAAAAATTATTGATACTGTTACAGATTGTTAAAAAATCGCTAATTAAAAAAAAACAAAATGACTTTAAAAATCCACTTCGGTGTTATTATTATCATTAACCGATTCAGGCTTAAACAGTTTTATTATTATTATTATTTTTTAAAACACTTTGGTCATATTCGAGATAATAATAATAATTTAAGAAATCATGTTTTTATAAACCAGTTCTTTCTCCTCCTCCTCCCCCGTACTATGAACCGTATTCTATTAAACTCTATTGCCGATAGTACCCTAGTGGGTTTTAACTCTGCCTACATTAGAGAGTCAGTCACTCTAACGTTATTTGCACAGTAGTACATAATTAAACACACAGCCACAACGAGAGGTTAATAAATTGCGAGGGACAACATATATTTATTTTATTTTTTTAAAGAGTTATCAGCACTGAAAGGTTATATCGAGTTATATAAAATTAAGAATAGTTTTATTGCCGGAAATCCATTAAAAAAACGATCCTGACACAATTTCATAAAAAAATTCGATTAAAAAACACGTTTAAAACGGGCATGTCTACGTCACAGTGACGTATTTTTTTTTTTGCGAGGAGATTTTTAAAACTACATTACGTTTTTTTTTTTTTTTTTTAATAAAATAAATCTTTAAAAATAAAAGTAAATATATTTAAAATGTAACATGGTTTGAGAAATTCCTCGTTTTTAATGAATAGAGTAGAGAGTATGTTTTTAATTTTATTAATAAATACAAATAAAAATGGGAGGAAAAAACCGTTCCGTGTTTCTGGTTTAAAAAAAAAAAAAATGGAGCATTAATTTTATTTTTCATCAGTAAAAATATGTGAATTTAAAAAAAAAAAACGTAAAAAATACATAAAAATAAAAAAAATATGTTTAAACTGAATAAATACTGGCGTTATGTATAAGAAATTGTACCGTGAATGAATATAGTGTATTTTGTGCTGAACAACTCAGTACAGTCTTATATAGTGATTGACTCTTCAAGTTGTAGTGAAACTCACTCGATTTATACGGGCAGTTTTATGAAGTATTGTGATTTTAAATAAATAATATATAAAAATAGATAAATATATATATTTTAGAGTAAAAAAAAAAAGGATTATCGTTTTTTTTTAAATTTTTTTAGCGTTTTATAAATGAAATCATTTATCGTAAAACACGTGATTTTCATTTTGAAAATTTCGTTTTAACCTAGTTGACTTGAATATTTAGATACCTTTTTTTTCTTCTTCCAAATATCAATTTACATTTTTTTTTCAAAAAAACTGATCCTATTCCTTTATTTCACGCTTTAAAAAAAATCTTTTTCTTTCTTTGAATGATAATGAATGTAATAAAAATAAAAATGAGTCAGAAGTACCTCTAAAAAAACTAGTTAATTTATCGCGGTACTATTACTACCTGTAATAGTACCTTGCAAGTTGTACCCTTTAAGTAGATTATTTTAATTTCGACCTATAAAAAAAAAGAGCCGTTTCAGTCACTTTTATTATTCTCTACGGTGATATAACCACTATTACATTTATTTTCTTAAAACGTTCACTGTTTGAGTAAAACTAAAACTGTTTTGATAATTTCTATTTTTTCTCTCTTTCAACATGTAACTATTTTTATTGACTGTTTTAGTATATCTCCCCCCCCCCCCCCTCTCTTTCTTTCTCTCTGTTTATGATAAATTCAATTTTACGAGTTCTTTTTTTCTATTCACTGGTAAAGATAAGGGATTAAAAATAAATATTGATTTTTTTTTTTTTTACACAGAAATAAGATTAAGTTATAAATTACTAATTATTTTGATCTCGAAATTTAAAAAGCAAAACAAAATAAAATTTCTTTAATGTAGTTTTTCGTATTTTTTCATTCTAAATTCGTCTCCATTGGAATTTTTTTGTGACTTTTTTATTTTTTTGCTATCGCACTTTTTTTATAACTTTGTTTGTCACACGTTTCTAAGTTTCGTATACAATTTAAAACAAACACACACACACATATAAATATGTATATATATATATATATATATATATATATATATATATATATATATATAACTGAAATATAATTTCGGTATTAATAAAACTATTAGACAAAATGTTATGTATCTGTTTTTCGACTATACGTAACTTTGATAAATGCATATTGATTTTCATTTATTTACGAATCGAATACTTATTGAAGAAAGAAAGAGGTACTTGTGCAGTTTACGGACCGAAGGGAAAACTAAAACGAAGTCTTATTTAAAGAAAAAAATAGTTGTAAATATAACTATAGTTTTGTTGGTGCTTGTACAGAGAAGCGTACATATCGTTGACGTTCATTAAAGGAAAACCTTTAAAATGTTCAAACGCGCCCCTGTCGTATCAAAGAGCTTACAAGTTTTACTTTTTTGGTAGGTAGTCTTTCATTTGTCGAAAAACCAAGTGAAATAACACATTTTAGCGATTAAAATGATTGTCAAATAAAATAACTGGATAATCATTACTATTACCGACATAAATTATTTTAAAGGAAATACAGTTAGGAAATTCTTCAAAAGCAATTATTTTGTTTATATACTCTTTTGTGACCTATTTGCGCTAAAAAATAATATTTAAAATTATTTTTGGCGCTTGTACAGATTAGCGTGCATATGAAAAACGCTGAAATCGCAGTTCCAATTAAATTATCCGGAAACCCCTTTGAAATACTTATGTATCGAGCAAACGTATTGTACACCAAAAATGAGCAAAAAACTATCGAGTAGAATTGTAATGAAAAATAAAAATCCGTTATATCATTTAATCGGGTTTGAGCGTTGATTCGAACGAAAAACACGAAATTCAGGGGGAGATACCTCAGTCTGTCATATTAACAAGTAATAAATCAATGGCAGTCATCAAAATACGATGAAACTGATTTTTATTTTTAAATACAATTCTATTCGATCATTTTTCATACTTTTTGATGAGGATACTTATTTAAATCTGCTATGTAAGTATATAATACTGTTTTTTTTTGTGTGTGTGTGTGTGTGGTATTGATAATTTAATACGGACGCTTTTCTGTACAAGCACCGTTTTCTCTAATTGTTTCACCCGGACAACGTCGGGTATAGTCAGCTAGTTTAAGATAAAAATTAGATCGAAAGAATAAAAAACTTCTTTCTCTGCGTTTTGTATGATTTTTTTTTACAAACACTTGTAGTTAAAAATAAATATTGTCAGTTTGAAATTATCACAAATTTAGTTTATTGAATTTAATAAGTTTCATTTTAATTTAAAGTCTAATAATTTTATCGTAAATTCTTTAACTTAAAAAGCTAAGTTTTGTGGGGGTCGTCGTACCCTTTTGGTCGGGGTTACCAACTTCCTCCACAAATAAAAAATAATAAGAAGAATATTTACATGCACAATTAACGGAAGTTTATTTACTGAAATAAACATATTAACAAGTAGAATATATTACTTTGTGTAATGAGTTCATGAGTCCTTTCTTTAGTTTCTGTAAGTAAAAAGAAGAATGTCTTTTCTTTGTTGAAGTGTTCATTTGTTACAAAATATTAAAAGAGGCAATAGTGAATGTTCGCCTGTGAAATTGTATGAAAGCGCGCGAAATGGTGAACTGGAAGAGTGATAGAGATGCGTGTAAGCTCCTGATGAAAGTCAGTTGAAAAAAGAGAAAGTTTTATGTTTGTGTGTGCTTATATACTATTGGGTCGGCTCCAGCGAGCTTATTGAGAAAAGTTTAGAAAAATATGTTTTTGGAGAAATCTCATTGGACAAAAATATCACGTGGTGTGCTTGCTAATACGTCCGCTCGTTTTAAGTTGATTTGGTATAAAAAGGCACATCGGAATGTGCGTGGGCGTTATTTTATATTTGTCACGCGCCAATACAACAATTTTCACTCTGCGCGCCTAAATTGTATTTATTTCAAACAACATTTTTTTATTCGAATCTTAACCGTGTCAACTGGCACAATACTCCCCCCAGATTGAAAAAAAGGAAAAAAATATATATATATTTTTTTTTTTTTTAATATGTAATGTATTCCTTGAAATGTTTCGGCCAGTGGACTTTTCTACCGGTTTTTGTCGTAGGTTTGACGTTTCGGTCACTTTCTGCTGGACTCCCATGTTCTAAGGGAATTTGTTCTGGTGGGGAAAATGTCTGAGGGTGTTCCTCAATGTATGCTGGTTTAATTCGGTCGATCGCGATGTTGTCTTTCTTGTTTTTCTTTTGGACAGTGAGTGTCTCGTCCGTTTTTTGTTCTTGTGCAATCAATTCCATACTCAGCGAACTGGAATTTATCGAAGTTATTGCAGCTCGTGATAATGCGTCAGCCACAATGTTTTCTTGTCCTTTGACGTATCTGATGTCTGTAGAATATTGAGCAATATAATCAAGATGTCTGATTTCTCTTGGGCCATACTTATCTATGTGTGTATGCAGTGCATACGTTAACGGTTTATGGTCAGTGTAAATACAAAAGTCTCTTCCTTCCAACAGATGTCTAAAATGTTTAATTGCCAAATAAATTGCTAATAGTTCCCTTGAAAAGGTACTGTACTTTGTCTGTGTCTTGCTCAGTTTGGCTGAAAAAAACGAAATAGGGGTCATTGTACTCCCTGTCAGTTGGTGTATAACTGCTCCTACAGCTATGTCTGATGCATCTGTTGTAAGTGTAAGTTTCGATTCCTCACTGTCCTTAATATTATTCAATTTTGTGAAATTGACTAAGGCAGTTTTAGCTTGATGGAAAGCTTTCAAAGCTGATCCTTCCAGTTTTAATTGTTGGTTTTTTGTTTTGTTCTTCAATAATGACGTTAACGGTGCAAGGATTGTGGAACAGTTGGGTAAAAATCGTCTGTAATAATTAATTATACCTATGAAGCGACGAATTTGTCTAACAGACGTAGGTTGTGGAAAATTCGTAATAGCACTTACTTTTTCGGGTAATGGTGATATTCCATCCTTATCAATTGAATGTCCGAGGAAATTTACTTCTTGCTGACCGAAAATACATTTGTCCAAGTTTATTTTTAAACCGTAATGGGACAGTCTTTGGAAAACTTGTTCCAAGTGTTGTTTATGTTCGTCGAGGTTTCTACTAGAAATTAGGACATCGTCCACGTATGCGAATACGAATGGAAGGTCCCTAAAAACCTCGTCTATCAACCTTTGGAAGGTTTGACAGGCGTTCCTAAGTCCGAATGGCATTCTGACAAATTCGTAAAGTCCAAATGGTGTGGTCAGTGCTGTTTTATGGATATCTTCTTCCGCCACCGGTATTTGGTGATATGCTTTCACTAAATCCAGTTTAGAAAATATCGTGGCGTTTTGCAGTCCGATTGCGAAATCGTGAATGTGTGGGATAGGGTATCTATCCGGTACAGTTTGTGCATTTAATCTCCTGAAATCGCCGCAAGGACGCCATGTTGTCGCGTCTGATTTCTGTACCATATGTAGAGGAGATGACCAGGCACTTTTGGAAGGTCGAATAATTCCTTGTTGTAACATGCGTTGGAATTCGTCCTTTGCGATCCTGTACTTATCCGGCTTCAAACGTCTGGGGGTAGCGTAGACGGGTTGTCCACTCGTTTTAATATAATGCCTTGCATTATGTTTTATATTATCCGCGACTGTGAATGGCTGAGTAAGTTGTGGGTATTTTTGAAACAGCCGACGAATGTACGTCTCTTCAGGAAAGGCAGAACTAATCCCAGTAGACTGGTATCTTGTGGTGATACCTTTTATTACGATTTTTGTTTGGTTATCAGTCAGTGTGCGATTAGTCATGTCTACCGATAGATTATATCGTGCTAGGAAATCTGCTCCTAATATTGGTGTCGTCACGTTGGCTATGGTAAATATCCATGAAAATGTGCGACGCAAGCCGAGATTGACGCTTAAGTACTTTTCACCGTATGTCGGTATTTGGGTGCCATTAGCTGCCTGGAGGTGGTAAGGCTGTGGAGTAGCTTTCTGTTTACTTAGCGCTGGTATCACGCTTATTTCGGCTCCGGTATCTATTAAAAAGTTATATCCGTGATTCCTGTCACGAATAAAAAATAGACGACCTTTAGTAGAAAATCCAGCAACAGTTGTCGTCTCTACTGGCTGGAATAACCGTTTCCCTCATTCTTGTTAAAATTGCAAGGATGAGTGCATCGCCTTGCTTGTGTGCCGAATTTTTTGTGGTAAAAACAGATTTCGTTCGCTCGTTCTCGTGTGTTGCTTCGACCTCTGCTAAAACTTCGTTTTCGGTAGTTAGGTCGATTATTAAATGAATAACGACGGTCTATTTGCATTAATTCCTGCAATTTACGAGTGAGATTTTCGACCGTGGTTTTTAGTTCGGCCACTTCGACGTCTCTCGTCTGTTTTGGCTGTGCTTGTGTTGAGTTTAATCTGCGGCCCCTCAGATTTTCATGTATTCGGTCCGCCATGTCGGCTAGTTTTACCGTGCTTGTCTCTTCCGTTGTGGGTGCCAGAATTTGTACTGTTGTGTCTGGGAGTTTATCCAGCCACAAACTTCTCATAATAGTTTCGGACATTTTGTTGTCTCCTAGCAATGATCGCATGTATCGTAAGAGTTGTGACGGTGTACGATCTCCTAATTCTACTTGGGTGAAGAGATTGCGTAACATTGTCTCGTTTGATAAGCCAGTCCGTCTCAAAATAGCCTCCTTAAGTTCGTCGTATGGATTGTTTTCTGGAACGTTCTCCAACAAATCAGTTACTTCCTCGACGACGTCTGCCGGGAGTTTTTCAACCAAATAACAATACTTGGTTCGCTGAGACGTAATCCGTTTTGCGTCGAAAAGGGCCTGGATCTGGATAAACCACGTCTTTATATTGGTGGGATTAAAAGGTGGAATATTTAGCGTTAACGTAGCTAGAGGTGTTTCAACGCGGGGAGCGTCCATTTTGTGTTTTTTTGTTTGAAAGTGATTTTGGAGCCTTTAAACTGTCGGTTGATTTTTTTTATCTTTTGACTTAATAGCGACTACCGGCGTAACTCGCTAATTTGTTGCTACATTGTACTGAGATCCACGCTTCGTTTGACAGCTTGTATCATCCCTTGAGATTCGCATCGTCTTTTTCTTCCTTTGAGTGTTACCGCACGCATGATATCGCCAGTATGTTAGGAACCGCGTGTAGCTTAAAAAGATTCCGTTGTGTATGCAATTCTAAGTCGTGGTCACCAATTTGTGGGGGTCGTCGTACCCTTTTGGTCGGGGTTACCAACTTCCTCCACAAATAAAAAATAATAAGAAGAATATTTACATGCACAATTAACGGAAGTTTATTTACTGAAATAAACATATTAACAAGTAGAATATATTACTTTGTGTAATGAGTTCATGAGTCCTTTCTTTAGTTTCTGTAAGTAAAAAGAAGAATGTCTTTTCTTTGTTGAAGTGTTCATTTGTTACAAAATATTAAAAGAGGCAATAGTGAATGTTCGCCTGTGAAATTGTATGAAAGCGCGCGAAATGGTGAACTGGAAGAGTGATAGAGATGCGTGTAAGCTCCTGATGAAAGTCAGTTGAAAAAAGAGAAAGTTTTATGTTTGTGTGTGCTTATATACTATTGGGTCGGCTCCAGCGAGCTTATTGAGAAAAGTTTAGAAAAATATGTTTTTGGAGAAATCTCATTGGACAAAAATATCACGTGGTGTGCTTGCTAATACGTCCGCTCGTTTTAAGTTGATTTGGTATAAAAAGGCACATCGGAATGTGCGTGGGCGTTATTTTATATTTGTCACGCGCCAATACAACAATTTTCACTCTGCGCGCCTAAATTGTATTTATTTCAAACAACATTTTTTTATTCGAATCTTAACCGTGTCAACTGGCACAGTTTCTAAAACCACTTGATCAAATATTCAATATTTCGTGTTTTATTGAAAATAAAAACAAAACAAAAACTTTCGAATATCTACAAAAGTCATAAGTTATTTTAATAACTATAAACAATGGAATATAAAGGCGCTTCTTTACTTTAACTACATGTTAGGCCTCTTTTAAAAAAAAAATAGCTGAATAAATGTATACACTTTATGTACTTACGTGGTAGCTGAAAAAACTACAGAAAAAAATACGCAAATTTATCCAGTATTTATTAAATAAAAAATAAAAAAACGATTTTATCTATCAATCGCCATTTTGTGTTTTCCCGAAAACAAAATTTGAGTTATCTCCCTTTCCTAATAAGTATAAATGTTTACAGATTTCTTTGTTTTTTTTTGTTGATAATTTAATAAATACTGGATGAATTTGCGTAATTTTTTCTGTACAATCTTATTTTCAGCTACCACGTAAGTACATAACAGAGTTTATACATTTCTTTAAATATTTTCATGTCATCGTGAAAGTAAAGAAGCACCAATATTAATTAACTTTTTTGTTAATTAAAAAGTTGTTTCTTAATTTTTTATAGTAAAATATGAATACAAATATACACTTTAGTAAATGTGAAAACTATATTTATAAAATTAGGTGAACAAATATCGCTTGTAAAATTAAAATAGATGAACTTTAACTAATTAATTTGTTTAAAATAATAAAAAAAAAAGATGCAATGAATAAATGTAAGGGTACTTTCCAAATTAGGACCCAAGCTAAAATCGACTTGGCATCGGTAGTTTCCGGATGTTTACATAGATGGACGGAAAATGCCGAAGCGCTTATCCAATCAGAATGCGAGAACATAAGTAGACAAGTTAACATTTTAATTGATTGAATCGAGAAATTCACTAATTGGAAATAAAAATTGATTAAAGCGATAATTAATTTTAACGAATCCTAACTCTAACACTGTTTTAACACTTGTTCAGTGATTTTTTTTTTTTCTGTAAAAGAAAACATTTTTCCAGTTGTACATCCAGCCTGGTTTGGGATTTTTTTGGACACAGGCAACCGATTTTTCATTCGTTTTTTTATTTTTCCGGCCGTCTACGTAAACATCCGGAAACCACCGACGCCAAGTCGATTTTAGCTTGGGTCCTAATCTGGACAAGTACCAATGTAAGTTTCTTATGTATAAATAAAATTTACAAAAACTCGAAAGTATTTCTGCGATTTAAATTTCAACATTTCGTAAGACGTCCTAACCGGATTTTTGTTTAAATAACATATTCCGTCATTGAATTATCCATTTAGTTCTTGAATTATCTTTTCAAAGGTGTAAATATTTTGTTCAATTTATAACCAAACTTTCACAAAAGTCTTTCCAAAATATATATATATATATATATATATATATATATATATATATATATCTGGGCAGCATCTTCTCTTGCAGGCAAGTATTGTTGAATATACAACAAACAAAAACTCTATATATTAGAAGCCCTAAACCAAAAAAACCCTAATTAATAGAATTAACTTTAATATCAGTAATAATATTTTTAAATGTTTATAGCTCCAATATAGTTTCGTACTTAGTACATAATTCCCGCCAAACACCTTCTATAAATACTACACATGGTCTAGACCTGATTAACCCCATCCCCCCCGAAGATGGACCAAGATGGGTCCGAAAGTACTTGGGAGACGAATGCAAATTATGGCAAATTCATCAGCCAATTCTCCTCCGAAACTAAGATCCTAATTCGGACTATTGAAAGGATCTACCAAAGGATATCTAGACACGAGTTGTCTCTTATATTCAACAATATATATATATATATATATATTTAAAACGAAACAATTTTCATGAACAGTTTCTTTCCAAGAACTTCCCATCTTTACCACAGGATTGCTTCTCTGCAGACTACAACATGGTTGTCTCTAAGTCCAATGTCGAGCCCTCCTCTTAAGTAATCAATTTTTGTCCATTCCACCCATCATGTTTAACCCTGTCATAGTATTATTCAACTGACAATCTCGTTAATCCTTATCCTCGAGTGGCTTTTAGCCTTGGTAAACAGTCACTCATTAGTATATATATATATATATAAGAAACAGCCATGCACTTCTGGTCTCTTAGCTTATCTGTATATATATAAAGTTAAGATATGTGTATATATTTGTCTGTACAGGATAATCCTAAATTAATGCACGGATCATTATGAATTTGTGAATATATATTCTAGGCAACACAGTGAGTAACATAGGCACATTATTATTGTTATAAATTTTAACATTTAGGGCGTGCATCTATATAAAGTTAGGGGTTATTCCATGTCAAATCATCCAGGGCTTGAAACCCATGTCCTCAGATTTTGTTGTAACTTGCACCACAGATGGACATCATAAAAACTAAGAAATCCTGAAAATTTGAGCATGCAACTCCAAGCGGTTTCCGATTTAGAGCAGTTTCCGTGTCGCGTAAATTGCGTAAGATGTCGCCCGGGCGACATTTTAATAATTACATTTTCTTGAATATTTTCAGTTTTGAACATGATGTGACGCTGAAAATTCACACAAGTATGTGTTTCAACCCAAGGAACCCAAAAATGGCATCAGCTTTGCTCAGAAATGAAGCCTTCTAGGAGATTTTATCAAATTTTGAAATTTTTTACATGTGCACCAATATGGGGCAAAAAAATGATGTAGCTGATATGGTAACAGGTTTTTTTCTTTTGGACATTCATTTAGACACTATGAAGTATCTCTGGACCAAAAATGGTAAATAATACTTTTTTTGTTCACTCAGTGTCTATTCAAAGTTAGGCCTTTTTCTGAGGGTTCAGAAATACCCTATTGGGGGAAGCAACTAGTTTGGATATGCGAGATCAAAATTTATATAAAATTCACATTAAAATAAGTTTTAGAAAGTAAAAGTTAAAAGAGTCTCACAGTGATCAGATATTTATAATAAAAGCTGACTTCACAACAAAAATCAGCACACGACAACATTAATGGGTTATTCTCATCAATTTTAACTGAGAATAAATGTTGAATGGTTTTACTTATGACTTATAAGATAGATGAAGTTAGCACTGTTTGTGTTTATTTAATAACTGCATAGCAGTTTTTACTAAGGTAAAAAGTTTCGGGTTGTTAACACCATCCATTGTAAAATGACTGAGCGAAACATCGTCAAAATGTCCCATGCGCAACGGCGCTTTGGTCCAATCTCACTAGAATCCAATGATTATGCCAATTTTGGCTACTGAACCACAATAGCTGCTTAAATATTGATCATATTTCTTGTATAAGAACATTTTTCTTTTGGTGGTTAATTTTTTCAGTAAAACGTGTCCCATATGCAATGGAGCTGGATTAGTTCACCATAATGTACTGCAACAATCCTAAAATAATTTTAAATGAAAAACATTATCTATACCTAATTAAAATATATAATAGTGGTTGGTGCAATTGGTTTGTTCCATTATGCAGGCAAGAAAGTTAGGCAGCACTTGATTCTTATACCAAGAAATTAGCTGTAGAAAATATAGAAGAATTTGAGGTAGGCACAAATTTATGAATATTTTAAATGTTGATTTTCCTTTCAATTCACTGGAAAAATGTCTATAAATCTCTTCACTAACTGCTTACTCATCCCCTGCTACCAAACTTAAGTTACCTGATTATCTATATATATTCTATTTTATTGTTTTGTCTTCAATTCAACAGTAAACAAAAGAAAACAAAATGACTGATGTCGAACTCAATTTGGAATGTCATAAATTAGATTATGATCATTCCAAAGGAATTGAGAATCTGTCAGATTTGAACAAAGACGTTGTTGTGGAGAGCTCGGCTCAAGGAACATAAAGGCGAGCTATCAACCATCTGCTTTCATCACAAAAAATATTTTGGAAATGTGTTTGAACATAGAGCAAAGGCCTCAAAGGCCGCGGTGGATTGTTACAACATAAAAGTAAAGTCAAAGATGTACAGCTGATATCGTTGGTGATGGCAAAAGAGCTGGAGGTGAGAGGGTACAATGTAACACCAGGACACATTCTTTGTCCTCAGTGTATGATGAAATATGTGAGACTGATCGATGATACAGACAGGATAGATGCAAATTTGAATACTAGTCTGAAATCCATGAACATTTCTCCTGTCGCTTTACATGGTGTTGCTCCTCATAGTCGTGTTCATAGTGCCATAAGGAAATTAGAACAAGTGATTGGAACACTCAAAAGCGACCTGTCGACTGTATACAAAGTCGACGCTGAAGAATTGACTGTCAGAATCAGCGCATATTGAAAAAGAAATCAAAGAGAAAGCATTAAAATTGGATAGATTACATGATCTGATGGAGAAATTTAAGAAAGCCTCGACTCCAAATCATGACAGTTGCTCCTGATTCGTGGTCTCGTGAATACTGTTCCAAATTGTTCAAGGTGTCAGAGTACGTTGTTTGAACTGCCAGGGAACTAAAGAATGTGAGTGGTATTCTCTCAAAGTCTGCCCCTAAAAAAGGGAAAAAAACTCTCCCCAGAGACAGCAGAACTTGTAGTACACATGTATAAAAATGATAAATACAGCCGTCAAATGCCAGGCAAAAAGGACTGTTAGTATTGCAAAGGGTGTTCACAAACAAAATCATTTAATACTATGTAACCTGCATGAATTGTATGCTGCTTTTAAACAGAAGTATCCCAATGTCAAGATGGGGGTTTCCAAACTTTCTCAGTTACGTCCAAAGTGGGGTGTATTAGCTGGATCTAAAGGTACCCATTCTGTTTGTGTGTAGCATACATCAGAATGCGAAACTTCTTGTAGATGTCATTGGTTGGGACGTCACTTACAAGGATTTGATCTCAAAACTAGTTTGTGATTCTTCCAACAAGGAATGCATGATGCACCGTTGTGAGGCATATCTTGGCAGAGAAGCATTGCAGAAGTTCTTGGATGAAAAGCTGGTTGATGTGGATCCAGATGATGAATTTCATTTTAGTCAATGGAACACAACTGACCGTGCCACATTAAGTACTCGTACAACAATGTATGAAGAATACAAAGATTTCTTGATTGACAAAATCGACAATCTCACACGACACTCATATATAACAAAATGTCAAACTAGATACTTGACTAAAAAGAAAGAGAATCTTTGTTCGAATGAGGTTCTTGTCCTTGTAGACTTTGCAGAAAATTATCAATTTCTCATACAAGACGAAATCCAAAGTGTTCATTGGAGCAAGGAATATTGCACCCTGCACCCTGTAGTGCTTTACTACTGAGATTTCGATGGAACACTGAGGCATCTTTCATTGTGTTTTATTTCAACATCCACGACACTGCATTCGTGTATCAAACCCAGGCAATGACAGTTCACTACATTCGTGCATTATTGCCCCATGTTAACAAAATGACTTACTTCAGTGATGGCTGTGGGGGTCAATATAAAAATTATAAAAACTTGTCTGCATAAACAGGACTTGGGATTGATGCAGAGTGGGTTTTCTTTGCTACAAGCCATGGAAAATCCCTTTGTGATGGAATCGGTGGTTCAGTAAAACGGCATGTGTTTAAACGGTCGCTTCAACGTCCTCTGAATAATCAAATCCTGGATTATAAAGCCATGCTAGAAGTCTGCCTGGCGATGTCTGCAATCAAGTTCTTTGATATTAGTATGGAAACTATGGAGGAGGTGAGAAAGTTTCTTGAGGCAAGATTTGCCAGGGGAAACACAGTACCAGGAAGCAGAAGCAGCCACCATTTTGCCCCGTTTTCAACATCAAACATTTGCCATAAGCTGACCAGCGAGGATGAATCATATACAGACACCCATGATTTTAACTTGCCATCAATTTTTGAAATCTCTGACATTTCACCAATGCAATATATAAACTGTGTTAATAATTCTTTCTGGTGGATTGGCATTGTGAATGAAATTAATGCAGAGGAAGGTGATGTAACCGTCAAGTTCATGCACCCTCATGGACCACGCAAGACATTCAATTGGCCGCAAATTGATGATACATGGTTTGTTCCAATCAAGAAAATTCTTTGTGTTGTCTCCCCAACAACATATACAGGAAGAACATACAAGATAACTGATGAGGAGTATGAAAAACGATTTCTGCATTTCAGTGGCATAAAGAAAATAACAGTATGTAGATAATGTTGTCGTATGTTGGTTTTTGTTGTGAAGTCCGCTTTTATGGTAAATATCTGATCACTGAGACTGTATTACCTTTTACTATTTAACTTTTACTTTCTAAAACTTATTTCAATGTGAATTTTATATAAATTTAGATGAACGGTCCCTCCAACTTCATCTCACATACCCAAACTAGTTGCTTCCCCCAATAGGGTATTTCTGAACCCTCGGAAAAAGGCCTAACTTTGAATAGACACTGAGTGAACAAAAAGTATTATTTACCATTTTTGGTCCAGACGTACTTCATAGTGTCTAAATGAATGTCCAAAAGAAAAAAACCCGTTACCATATCAGCTACATCATTTTTTTGCCCCATATTGGTGCACATGTAAAAAATTTCAAAATTTGATAAAATCTCCTAGAAGGCTTCATTTCTGAGCAAAGCTGATGTTATTTTTGGGTTCCTTGGGTTGAAAAACATACTTGTGTGAATTTTCAGCGTCACATCATATTCAAAACTGAAAATATTCAAGAAAATGTAATTATTAAAATGTCGCCCGGGCGACATTTTACGCGACACGGAAACTGCTCTAAATCGGAAACCGCTTAGAGTTGCATCCTCAAATTTCCAGGATTTCTTAGTTTTTATGATGTCCATCTGTGGTGCAAGTTACAACAAAATCTGAGGACCTGGATGATTTGACATGGAATAACCCTTAGGTATGTGTATATCTATCTTATATATATATATATATATATATATATATATATATTAGAGTTGGTTTTTCCCTTCCAAATCAGTTAGAGTATTGATTTACTTCTCTCCAGGAGTTAGGCACAAGGCCAGTTGTTATCCTACTCCCACAAGTAAGATGTGACCCAAGGTCGGGTCGGGAAAGTGGGGTTTGAAAAGCCAGCGCCCGAGAGGTGAGCACTCTGGCCATTTAAAAATTGCCTGGGCAGCCCCGTCGGCATTCCCCGGTAGGGGCGCCTCAGACAGTTAGCAATAAACTTACTCCTCCCCAAAGAGGGGAGACAAAGCCTGGGAGGGTGGACCTCCTAGAACTGCACAGGACAGACCCATTGACCGGCGTAAGTCAAGCCCCGAAGGACAAGACAATACCAGTATGGGGTGCAGTATCCATCGGAACAGATACTACACTTTGATCTTAGCCAAAAGGCAGTTAGAGTAGGCAGAAAACTAATGCATGAAACACATCGAAAATCAACACTACAGCCTTACCCGGATTGTGTTTCCAGCAACTTACACATATTTTTAACATATAAAATTAATTCCTATTATTTACCCCATACGACAAAGTGCATGCTCTAAAAAGAGGGTAGCATGCTAATTTCTTTCTATAAATTAACTTTTACACTCCTCAGACACCGCTTTGCGATTAATTCACAAGGAAATGCGATCCACTTTCACCGATTTAGAATTTGTAAAACAGTCAATCAGCGATCAGCTTACATAGGCATGAGACAAATTTCATCCTTCGTGCTTTGCCCGAGGTTAGTCATTTACAAACATTCCTTAAAAACTTTCTCCCATAAAAAAATCGTTTCATACAACATAATATATATATTACGCACATTCGAATCGTATCCATCGCTAAAACACACAAAATTTCATTTCACATTTAGGAGTATGTTTTTTTCTTTTTACAACCCTAAGCAATCTTAGCATATCATAAAATATTACTCTTTTAATGTTTTTCACGTACCGTAAATAAATTACATTTTCCCTTTTTTAAGAGAAAATCCCTGTAAAGACATATTCCTATTTTTGATGTTATTTTTGTTTATATGATTCAGTTGTCAGGAAAGAACTTGATAAATCTGGATTATTAATTTTCTTACCTGCCGCAACGCAAGATACAAAGTTCCTGAGGCAGGGGTAATAATTCTTCCTTAAAACTGTGTACGAACGAGGAGGGCAACAAAGTATATAAAAAACAAAAAACAAATGAAATTTGTGTTGTGCCGTTTTTTTTTTTTTAATTTATTTATTTTTTTGACAATTTCTTTTTTATTGTCCCTATTAACTTTCTTCCCCACAAGGGCAGAGTTAGACACAAGGTCGGTTACAAATGTGGGAAAAATGCAGCTCAATAAATACGGTCACCTGATTTACATAGAAATGAAAATTGCATCGGTCTACATCGACAGAATAGATGAAGCGTCGAGCGCAATAACTTAAAAAAAACAAACATTTCTTTCAGATTAGACAGAAATGCATTTTTGTTTACATTTTCTTCAAAATAAAGTGACCCAAAATGTGTGTTTATCGAACAAAACTCAAGAAAAACGGTGCTTCTACATTTTTTGAACCAGAAAAAAACAACAGATCAACAAAAGTGTTTCTACCGAATTTGAACTGGCACCGTGAGATAACCGATGTTGTCCGAACTAATCCATAGGTTATGTTTAGTTTACGGTTAGGGTAATACAAAACACTGATATGAAAACTCGAACACACAAATATAGTAGACATCTTTAGGAAACTGGGGCAATTTTTATTTTTGTTCCAAATGTTCCCTATTTGCGTTTTGTCAGCTGTTTAATTCATTCTTTTATATTACTCCCGGGCAGCGCCGGGCAACGGGTCCTGCTAGTGTTTATATATTTCTATGTATAAGATTCATTCCTTAATCATTATGAATTTTGGAACACAACTTCTAGGCGTAAGGATGGGTAATGTGTGCGATAGTTTTATGCAAAATTTCAGATACCTCCGATTTTTGTGAAATTTTAACAATAGGTGTTAGACATCAGTTAATAAATATTCCCCTAATTTAAGTTTCTTTAGGGTATTTTAAAGGACACAACCTTCTATTTGCAAATTCAGATATTTCAGATTTGCATTAAATTTTATCCATAGTCATTAGACACCAATTAAGCAAGATTTTCTGAATTTCAATTTCTTAAAATCCCTTATGCTTAAATTAAGACTTGAATTTTAGACATTTTCTGGAATCAAAATCATTTAATGGGTTGTAATTCAAATTGGAATAAGGTTTAGTATCATTAAATTTGATTCTAATCTTTGTAAGGGAACATAAAAGTGGTGCAAAACTTTTTGGAACGGGTATTCATCTAGTTATCTTTAAATTTGAGTTAAAAAAAAATCCGAAGTATTTATGGGATTTAAATTTGAACATTTCGTAAGACGTCTGACCAATTTTATTGCAAAACCGATTTTTGTTGAAATAACATGTTCCTTCATTGAATTATCTTTCTGAAAATGTAAATATTTTCATCATCATCGGTTTAACGTGTGTTTTACATGCTGGCATGTGTTGGATGACTTTAAGAAATTGACACTTAAACTAATCTATCTCTGACCAAGTCTTTATTTATCCATCTTTCTCTCAAGTCCATTCTTATCACTTCCCTCCATGTTTTCCTTGGTCTTGCCCAACCAACTGAACCTGATATCTCAACTGTTCTACATCTACTAACCCAAGAATTCACATCCATTCTTTCAACGTGGCCATATCATGTTCTGCACAGATTTCCCTATACTCATCAGATCTAAGCCTGTCTTTAAGACTCTCATCACACACCCATCGTATTGGTCTCATATAATTACTCTCGATGCAACGCATGTCCTCAACTCTCACTGGCCAGGTTTCACTTCCATCATCACACTGCGTACACGCACCTGATACCCGGTGAGTGAAACATAAATGAAAGTAAAAAAAACTCACGGGCAACTCTCTGTAGATACTGCTAATTATAAATTAAAAAGATACTGTTGTTGTTTACGGATGTCTGCGGTAAATGCGGACCCCACAATATTGTTTTTTTTTTTTGTTATTTTTAACAAAAACTCTCATACAAAATTAATTCCAACATTTTGTTTCTCATTCAAATTTTAGCCGATGAAAGTGGTTTGATCTTTGTATAGAGACTTGTTTTAAATTGCATCACAGGCTGAGAGAGAAACACTACATTTTATTTATATTTTAGATACATCATTTTGGGTTATTTTGAACTTTTCAGCTTTAAGGTGGCTGTCATAACTGTTGTCATATTTGGCCTGGTGAATCTGTCCCATTTGAGGGTTCTTGATAAGAAACATATCTGTAATTTCTTCTTCTCTGCATCCTCACTCACAGACGTGATGTTGCTAGTTTGTCTTTTCTATAAATAATACTATGGCATGTGTTCTTCAGAATTGTGTGATCTATTCCCTGCTTCTTTTGTTCCAGCTTGTTGGTCTAGTGGTCTCCATCAATTCGCTGTTTTGATACCTCATTGTAATACAGCTTCCTATTCCAGTTGCTTCTTTCCAAGAACTGCAGGCTTGTGGAACTCTCTTCCTGCTGACTGTTTTCCACCTACCTCTAGCCTTGGTCTTTTCAAGACTAAGGCATATCCTGTCTTTGCGATAATCAGGTTTCGTTCTTGTTAGCTCCTTACATCAAGTGGCTTCATGCCTTGTCTGGAGCGATTTCCATTTTTTTTTTAAATTTCTAGTTTTATAACAATTTTGTTCGATTAATATTTCAATGATATATGTATATGTAATAATATATAATTAAGGTATTGTTTGGTAATTAAATTATTAGTTGAACCAAATTGTTATAAAACTAATTTGGTTAAGGAAATGTTGATTCAATGGCCGCCATCTTAAAGTTCAAAATAATGTTGTGATGAGACTCATAGTTCAGATTTCAATTAAATAAATTGTTTACGTATTAAAATTTCGTTTTTTAAATAGAAACCAAAGAGGCTGAAACTCCTGAGAGTAGCTTTGCTTCTTATAATCTAAGACTTGTACTTTGCTAAAAAAAATTCAATTAAATCCTTTTTTGGGGTACAAAAGGTGTATTCTTTAATGTGCAATATTCTTTAATGTGGCTTTAAGAAATGTGCAATATTCTTAAATGTGTATTTAAGAACTGTGCAATATTCTTAAATGTGGCTTTAAGAAGTGGGCAATATTCTTAAATGTGGCTTTAAGAAGTGGGCAATATTCTTAAATGTGGCTTTAAGAAGTGGGCAATATTCTTAAATGTGGCTTTAAGAAGTGGGCAATATTCTTAAATGGGGCTTTAAGAAGTGGGCAATATTCTTAAATGTGGCTTTAAGAAGTGGGCAATATTCTTAAATGTGGCTTTAAGAAGTGGGCAATATTCTTAAATGTGGCTTTAAGAAGTGGGCAATATTCTTAAATGTGGCTTTAAGAAGTGGGCAATATTCTTAAATGTGGCTTTAAGAAGTGGGCAATATTCTTAAATGTGGCTTTAAGAAGTGGGCAATATTCTTAAATGTGGCTTTAAGAAGTGGGCAATATTCTTAAATGTGGCTTTAAGAAGTGGGCAATATTCTTAAATGTGGCTTTAAGAAATGTAAGGGCTGAGTTTTTCGTCCTACACCAGTTGGAAAACACACACACTTTTTCAAATTCATTCATTCGCCGTTTTTTCTCTGAGATAAATTTAACATTCACCCGTACAAATATTAGTTTTTTTTTATTTATTTGGAACGTTTCTTTCTGGTGACGTTTAATGAGTAAAATCTATAATCACGGCCCCACTTGCTAAAAAATTGTTTTAGGAGTTAAAAGGGTGCGTTTCAATTAAAAAAAAAAAATTTTTCTCAGAACTTAAACTAGTATAGTTTAGATTTTTTTTTTTTTTTTTTTTTGTATTGCCAATTGATATAGAGTGAATGAAATATTTTTTTCTATTTTGTCTAAAAAAAAATTTTTTTTAATGAAAAAAAAATTCATAGAGGATCCAAATAAACGAATCTGTATGTGCGTGCTTTGTTTTCCAACAAAAAAGGTGCTTTTGTAGGAGGGGGCTCATATCAGCTCAAATGTTTCGGATTGCGATTTACGGAACAAACCGGAAATGGCCCAAACAGTTTATGATTTAAAAAGCCACGTCAAAATGTAAAAAGTAGAGTTGGGCGGTTTTGAAATTTTGTTTTTGGTACCGGTTTCGTTTTTTTTCCCCTTAAAACCTCGGTTTACGGTTCGGTTTTTCGTTTTTTTTTAAAAAAAAAATTTTTACTATGGAAGCTATTCATTCTCTTGCGTGATGATTAGTTATTATTCAACGTTTAGTTGAATTATGCCACTGTTTCGATAATTTTGTGACTGAATCATTCTCCATGATATGAATTATATAAGTTTTAGGAAACGATTCCTGCGTTATTTTGCCGGTTCATGTATATTTAACTAAATTGTTAAACATACAGTGACGCCCGGCACAATAATTATTTACTAATGTAAAGGGGTCGTTATTATGCCGGTTCATTTTTTTTTTTTTAACCTAATTGTTATGGCCTTGCGAAAGAAAAGGTAATGAAATAAATAAGGGCAAATATTTAAAAACAATTTGTTTTCATCATCAGTTGTGTCGGTTAAAGAAATAAAAAAAAATCGACCTGCCCTATTGTGTCGGTTAAAGAAATATCTGCTTTTAATACAAAAAACATTAAAAGTAAAATAATTAAATGAACGGAAATATTAGAGACAATTAGATTATTTAGTTGGATTTCATTAGCTGTAAAGCGTATCTGATGTAATTTCTTTACGAATTGCTGTTTGCAGACGAAAATATTGGGACCCCATTCGTACACAAGCATCTGAAATCCGGCTAAAGAATCTAATTGTCTCTAATATTTTCGTTCATTCAATTAATTTTTATTTTCAACTGCTACACATTTTAATCCAAGGTTGAATTGTTTTACAAACATTGTGAAGCGGCAGCACTTTTTATACCCGCCATGGGAGCCGGAGATACCACGGGCACCAGTAGGTGTGGCTCAAATGAACCAAACAATCGCAATCATTTTAAAATAGATATTTTACCTTTATTATTAAAAAAAATACTATTTTTCTTTTCGGTTTATTTTTATTTAGTTACTTTTCATAATATAATTAATGTTGATGAATTTTCCCAACATTACTAAGTCTGCTCTCGATTTAAGTAATTGAAATTAAGGAAAGTTATATATAAAGAAAAAAATAAGCAACAAATAAATGTTACCAAAGGCAACATAAATTATTCTTCTACCTACCTGTATAAGTTTATTTGTTTTTTTATTATTTATTTTGATAAATGATTTTTTTAAATAAAAATAAATAATAAAATAAACAAATAAACTTATACAGGTAGGTAGAAGAATAATTTATGTTGCCTTTGGTAACATTTACTTGTTGAATTAACTTGTTAAAAATGTGCTTTAATAGGTGTTGCTTCGTAATCCTTGAACCAAGGCCAAACTTTAAAAAATAATGAAGTTATTAAGTTGTTGAATTAACTTGTTAAAAATGTGCTTTACAAAGGAAAGATTTTAATGTAAAATTCTGATTTTCTTTATGAAGAAAAACTTCGATAATGTTAAAATATACAGAAAATCACTGGATTTAAACAGTTTCTATTTTAAAATGTTCTTTCAATGAAATCATAAAATAAGTCGTAATTTTGAAGAGTTCACTCCCAATCGAATCAACCAGAAGTAAAAATTAATTTTATCGTTATTTTAAAATATATTGTCGCTTAATAAAGTTTTAAATTATACAAAAAATCAATCAGGCAAAGTTTAATTAAAAACAAACAAAAAAAAAACAATCAGGCAAAGTTTTAAATTATAAATAAAATTTCGTTTGATAAAGTTTTAAATAATACAAAAAAATTAATTTAAATAATAAAAAAAAAAGAAGTAATTTATAGTTAAATAAACACGAGCCGGCAAAATAACGTAAGACTCATTATTGTGCCGGGCGTCACTGTATGTTTAACAATTTAGTTAAATATACATGAACCGGCAAAATAACACAGGAATCGTTATTTTGCCGGGACCGGCAATATAGCCTATTCGTAAGTTTTAAGGTGTTGACTGTTGTAATCAAAGTTCTGATACCTTTTCAACAGTTAACTCGTTAAAACAGTGACCAAAGATTCATGAAAGATTTCTGAAGAATAAAACTGAGTTTGAATATACATTCTATCTAATTCTTTAACCCATCAGAAGCTAAAATATAACTCAGAAATGCAAGAAATTAAAAAACGAAAATTTATTTAAACAAACAAAATAATTTTACAAATAAAATTAAGCAAAAATGATGATGAAAATGAAATATTGTGAATCAAATAGATTTTCGACATCATACGGAACGCGTTTGATTTTTTCTTTTTCATTTGAAAATGCTAAAAATACGATGTCATGTTGTTTGTCGTATTTCTCTTTTTTTCATTTGAAAATTCAAAATGTTAATGATAAACAAACTGTAAACAAAGATTTCTTCCTACAAGTCAATTAAATGTTTTTATCATATATTTGTTCAATCTGTCCTCTTACTAATATAACATTTTTTGGTAATATTCAATTTTATTCAAATCGGAAAATCTTTTCAACCGTGTTTTCTTTGTATATGGTGGCTTACTGTAGTAAAAACACAATACCGAACGGTTACGGTTTAAAAAAAAAAAAACGGTTCGGTATTCGGTATGGAGACGAAACCGAAAAACCGGTTTTTCGGTAAAACCGCCCATCTCTAGTAAAAAGGCAGACGATACTAAAACCAGTCTTATGCTCCCCCCCCCCATTGCAACAAAGGAAAACAGATATGAGAGAGTAGAAAGTGACTGGTGGGTTTACTTTCAGCTGCCTCGTAACTCTCGCTTCCCTTATTTTGTCCTTTAGTCCTCATGAGCGATGTTTCTGACAAAGGGGGAAGAATTGCTGTTTTCTGGGTCGGAATCTATCCAGCTAACTCTAATCGTTGGCTAGTTTTTGACCTTGAAATAGTATTAAATATTTTTAGCTCCTTACATCAAGTGGCTTCATGAGCGATTTCCATTAAAAAAAAATTTTCTTTTTTTTTTTTTTTTTTTTAAATGCACCCTTTTTGTCAGGTCTACAAAAGATAGTTGAAATAAGTTCTAAAAATAAAAATAAATTTGATTCGCTTAATAATTTGAAGAAAATTATTAAACCCATTCTTAACACAGAGGGTGGTAGTAATTGGCCGTAACTTTAAGTCAATAAAAAAAATATGAAAACATTTAATTTAATGGCGGTACTAATTGACTGTTCAGCAAGGCTCTGCCATTTCTGGTCTGTTCCATAAGTAGGAATAGGAAACATTCGGGCCGATATAAACACGCCTTTCACTAACCCTAAATTCAGGTGGCAATACCCCCCCCCCAAAAAAATAAAAACAGATATAACTATGCGTACGAAGAGACAATGATTGTAGATTTTTACTGTTTAATAATCTAGTTTTAGAAATTTACTTATTTCAGAAAAATTTTATTTGAGAAAAAGTAAAATTCTTTTAAAATAACTTAAACTGACTTTTATGTAGTGTTACTGTTGGATGTCGGGGTTTTTTTATAATCTAGGACGTGTCAGTCAATGCTTTAAATTAGTAAAAAAAATTATAATTAAAAATGCGTGATTAAGCTGGTTTATTTCACGTATAAAAAAGGGGCAAATGATAAAATCGTCATCTTAAACAGAATGCAATAAAAAAAATAAAAAATTTTTAAATAAAAAAAAAATTGAATTTCATTTGAATTCACCAATTTTTATATTAAATCCACTCAACCGTTTTCTCTTTGCTTACTAATTTCAGTGTGTAAGTAGGAGTGACTAACCCACACAGTAACAAGTCTTCAACCTTCAATCCAAAACACTGTAAAATAAATATGATAAAAATCTAATCTAGTTTACTTTTTCGTTTTACACCGTCTGTCCATTCACTTCGTATTAACCACTATGCCTACCAGTAGTTGCATAGCTAATAAAAAAGACTTTTCAAATTTACGTTTTCACATTACAAATAATACACACACATCCACAATCTCCTTTCCCATTACATTCTTAGTATATACATAACAAAATGTCCCCTACAATTCTTTGTCTTAAACTCATACTTAATAACCATTACATACTATTTTTCACTTTCGGTTGTTACACATAAGTGTTTCGGTTCTTGGTCTACTTATTGAGAAAAGGATTCATGTTCATCGTAGTCGCAGTTACTCTCCTTGCGCCAGTTATAGAAACTGGCACAGTCGTTGCACGAGAAAGTAGGTCAGTTACCATATAAATGTACGCTGATTTGAAGTTAGAAACTAATACGAACGTTACATTGTCCATTTTTATTTATACATTTAATTTCTATTTATTTTTCATTTTAATTTATATTTTAATTATTCAAATATTCACTCTTCTAATTAAATGCTGATCTTCTTAAAAAATACTTATAAAAATTACGTTATTTACAAATACTTTTATTATAAAATAGTACCTTCCTTCCAGTGTTTGTGTATAGACACTTTTATTTACAATTCCTCCTCCACTAAATTTTAAAATCTTTGTCTCTATGTAAGTACGTTGCTCCGAAGATGCTTTTTCCTAATTATGAAATAATACGGACATTTAAATGGTCGTTCTTATAAATTTAATAATTAAAGAACACTATAATAATACTTATAGTACAAAAAATAAGTAAAAATACTTATATGGGGTTCTGAAGTGGGAGCAGGAATTTCTTGGGTTCTTTATTTTCTCCAGGCAATGCCTGTGCACAGGTCCTGCTAGTTTTAAATAAATTAAAATGAGTGGATTCAAGCTAGTTTGATATAAAATTAGACTGGAAAAAAAGAATTTTTCTTTGTATTTTGTATTTGTTTTTTTTGTTGTTTTTTTTTTTAATACAAATATTTAAAGTTAAAAGTAAATGCTGTAAGTTTCACATTTTTGCTTGGTTTTCACACCAACTGGTTCTGTTGTCAGATCTCGCTTCTGGTCATAGTTTAGACAGAACTCCCATACAGCTAACCATCTCAGCGTGGTTCTTTTCTATTGTTTGCAGCATTTGTTTTCAGAATAGTTCCCAGGTAATATCAAAGTAAATTGTATTTATTTTACATAGCCCACGCATTCTCTATAATTTGTTTGCCCTGGCAATTCATGCATTTCAATTGTGTTAAGGGACTTTTAATGAGGACTCTTTCGTTAGTTATTACATTTTTTAATTTTCACCCCTTATGTATTTTGTTTTATTCTGTCCCTTTTACGTTTGTCTTTGACAAACTATATATATATATATATATATAT
>OY744543.1:68531574-68554074 GCA_963556195.1 Sepiola atlantica | reverse complement strand
ATCTTATTTTATATGCGTTCTTTATAAGAGTCGAAACTCGGGGATCAGCAAACATTTTGCGCCCAAGACAGTACGGTGATCACTAATCTGATTGAGCGTCTTGTTTGGTGAAAAGAACACTTCAACGAACTGTGCAATCACTCATCGCCAACGACAAGTCAACGCCGAGCTGGCTGAGGAGGGGTATGACTGCAACGCAGCTGCGTCAACGGTAGAGGAAGTGCAGCAGGTCCTTCATTGGCTGCATAACAACCAGACTCCCGAAGAGGATGGGATTCCTGCAGAAGTATACAAGTCCATACCGTATACGTTTGCCGCATGGGTACATTGTCTTCAATGTAGTATTGACGACTGCGGCTATCTCTGATGACTGGAGGGAAGCAATCATGCCGCCCTTCCACAAAAAGAAGGACCAGAACCTTTGTTCAAATTAACGGGCTATTAACCTCATCTAATTTGCAGATTTTCTTCTGAAAAGGTTCCAGGAAGCTTGTGATCTCCATCCATGCCCAACGCAGGCGACTTTTGTTTGGGAAGAGACTGTATTGACCAAGTTTTTAACCTTCATCACACCCTCGAACAACGCTAGGATCATCATCATCAGCAGCCGACTGTTCGGTGTTTTGTCAATTTTGCAGCTACCTTCGACTCCGTTGACAGACTCCATCTTGCATATCATGCAGGCAGATGGTGTTCCTGCAAAGCTTCTTCGTTTCATCCAGTTCTACGATAGGTCGACACAAGCTTGGGTACAAGTAAATGGTGACGAGTCAGAGACTTTTGCAGTGAAGACTGGAGTTTGACAGGGATGTGTACTATTCCCAACTCTCTTCAACTACATTGTTAACTACATCCTTGATCACGTTCTCCAGGGGGTGACAGTTGGGAAGGAGGTGAGTCTGTCAGACCTGGCTTATGCCGATGACATCATATTGCTGAGGACGAGGTGCAGGTTGTGCTGTATAGGCTGCAGGATGTTGCGTTTTGCATGGGTATGCGCATCAGCACAGACTAAGGTTCTCGCTTCCTTGGTCGCTTCGAAGAACTGGAGACTGCTGTGTTTGGATGGCGCTATTTTGGAGGAAGTGGAGTCATTAGTGTACCTTAGGTCCACCGTTGTTCCATTTGGACAGGATGCGGTGGAAGTCAATCGTCAGGTTGGAGCTCCTGCATCTGCTTTGTACGCCTCCAGTGGTCCTTATGGTAGCGTAGGGAGATTTCAATATCAACATACAGGCATATCTACCAATCTGTCGTCCAGTATGGCTGCGTGACATAGCCAATGAGGATGGTTGATCGTCAGAAGGTGTACATTTTTGACAATGATTGATTTCATTGCATCTTGCATTGCCGGGGGGTTGACAATGTTTCAACTACTGTTCTCCGCCAACGCCTCAATCTAAAGTTCATGCCATCCTGTCCTGTTGTAGCGACGTCTTCGATCGTTTGGACATGCAGTTTGTCACCCAGAGGGAGAGCTAATTCGCAATGTAATCCTCCCTACCTCTCTGCCTGGTTGGCGTAAGCGTATTGGTGAGCAGCTAAGGATCTGGACAGCAACCGTCAAAGAGGGGACTTAGTTGAGCTCTCCGGTCCACAGGTGGTCGGCCCTTTGACAGTGGAATCACGATTGGTTAGCCATCTTGTGCGACCTTGCCCAGGATCACCATGATTCGGGGGTGTAGTGCAGGCTAGGAAAAACATACCGCTTGGTGCCAAACCTGTCTGCTATGAGTATTTATTTACCTCCTCTCCAGGAGGTTAGGCACAAGGCCAGTTTTATCTTACTCCCACAAGGTAAGATGTGACCCAAGGTCGGGTCAGGAAAGTGGGGTTTGAAAAGGCAGCGCCCGAGAAAGTGAGCACTCTGGCCATTAAAAATTGCCTGGGCAGCACCGTCGGCATTCCCCGGTAGGAGCACCTCAGGCAGTAAGCAATAAACTTACTCCTCCCCAAAGAGGGGAGGCGAAGCCTGGGAGGGTGGACCTCCTAGAACTGCACAGGACAGACCCATAGACCAGCGTAAATCAAGCCCTGAAGGGCAAGACAATACCAGTTTATGGGGTGCAGTATCCATAGGAGCAGATATTACACTTTGATCTTAGCCAAAGGTCTGCTATGAGTAGCCCTGCCAGAAACTGGAGTTCCCAAAAGCATAGAATGGCTCTGACACTACCACAATAAATAACGGTTGAAGGGGGGGGGGGGCTCTTGTTGCAACTGGATGTGTTAGTGTCTCATTCCACCATGCCACACACAAAGAAGTTGGGGGGGGGGGATGCAGTTAGGCTGTCAGGTGAAGTGAGGTTGACGTAGTTTTCTGAGAGCCAAGCCTGAGTCTTCCGGCTGATATGGCAAGGCAAGGAGTCTTTCTACCACACGTACGGCCTACCTGCGGCTACCTGATCGACCCAGGGGTTCACTACCTCACTCAGAATGCAGATGTAGCTATCGACGTTCAGTCTGAGGCCATTATGAAAGAAATGGGCTGGCATGATAACACTGAGAATCATGGTTGTTGCTGGAAACTCTCTTGGTACGTTTTTGGATGAGACAGCGAGCGAGCCACCTGCTCTTCTATGAGTTCATCTTCGGGTCTTAGCAAACGTTTTTCTTGTTGAAAAACCGCGGCATGTCTGGCTCCAGTGAGTGTTTCAATTTGTTGATCAGCTTCTTCGACTGCTTCAGTCGCTTTTCTTGTATCGCTTTTGACAAAAAATCTCCTTTCCTCATCGCGGATGGAACGTAGTGGATGTCCTCGTGCATCACCAGCCAAATGAGCTTTTCATCTATGCCTTGCACGCATCGACTTGCTGGTTTCATTGTCGATAATCTGAACAGATCAGCTACAAACTCCACCATTCTAATGGTGTTAGATCGTCGATCGTGCAGCGTGTTGTACTTGAATCGTTCAATTCTTATCTGACCTTTTCCACGATCCTCGTGCCGATGCTGAGGAAATCTGAAATATCCTTATTTGTCCGTCCAGCGTGGGTTTTAAGAGGAACTCACGTCTCTTACACAAATATGGAAGTTCAAAATTGTTCATAATCAATTATTTAAAATAAAAAATTAAAAAAAGCAATGGAAATATCGTCACTGTTTTAATGAAGACAAGACTGACAACGAAAGTTTAAAAAAAAATTTTTTTTAAATACCCAAATATGGAAGTTCAAAATTGTTCATAATCAATTATTTAAAATAAAAAATTAAAAAATTTATAAAATGCAATGGAAATATCGTCACTGTTTTAATGAAGACAAGACTGACAACGAAAGTTTAAAAAATAATTTTTTTAAATACACAAATATGGAAGTTCAAAATTGTTCATAATCAATTATTCTAAGAAAGAAAGAAAATTTTAAATGTTGAATATGCATAAAATTAGCAGTTGAAAATTGCAAATAAATATCGTCTGCACTCTGTATTAATTATTATGAGTGGAAGAAAATTTCTTAGGTTTGAGCCATTGTTAAAAATTTCAGCCATCGTAATCGAATATTTGGTATATCGACTCTGCAGCTCTGGGTTAAAATATGGTAATAAATGTTTAAATTTTGTTAACTGTATAATTATATATCAGAAAATGCCATTGTAATGTATAATTACTTTTTATAAATGCAGCTGTTTTTAAAAAATTCAAGTTTAATCCTGTTTTTATGACTTTTACTGCCATCTTTATGTGACTATGCATTTGAAATTGATATGATTACAAATTATGAATGGTATCGTTGTCATCTGCACAAAATGAAGCGTCATTTCTCAATAGATGTGCATTTTATTAAATACTATGAGTAAGTATCACAAAGCGGCCAGTTTAGTACGTGAAAATGGGTAAATATCAAATTCTTTTCAATTTCAACTGGTGATAACTCGTTTTTTTTTCTTTTTTTTTTCCATGCATGTAAACAAAATGTACAATTTTTTTCTCGTGTCGTTAATATTGTTTTTTAATTTGGTTACTATTTTCAGTGACGGGCGGTTTAATTTTTAGTGTTGATATTTTTCAACATAATGGCACATCATATTGTCTCTATGCATATAAAAACGGACCCATCTTAAAGAGGTCCTGGGTATGACCTTAAAAGACATCCAGTGGTGAGGCCTCCATTTTGAGAGCTGTGGGGAATGTGGAGTTACCCCTTAGTTGCCATTGCTCCCAGGTCAATTCTGGCCCGGAGTGGTAATACCTGTAAGGGCCCCATCTATGGGTCAAATAGAACCTACTGGCACTACCAAATCAGGCTGTCTGAAGTTATTGACTTCCTGACTCAAAATGCACCAAATATTGATGTTTTATTGTTTTTCCTCTTTGCAAAACTCAATCATATTCTGCAAAATCCAAAACAAAAAACAACAATTTCCCTCCCTCCCCTCTTCTTCCCTCTCCCCTCTTTCTCCCCAACCAAACGCCATGAATAAATACTTAAACATATAAAGAACTTGAAACATAAAAACCTTCACCAAAATGACCGGATTCAGCATTAAATAACCTGAAAAGGGTTGATATGCCATAAAACAAAACAACCACATTTTACCAAAATGACCGGATTCAGCATAATATTTAATATTTAATATTGGGTTTTAAGTTGTCGTTCACAAAAAATCCCATTTTAAAACTTTAGTGAATTAAATGTTTGCCCCTATTATCAAATGGTACTGCCTGTTTATACATGGATTTTCTTTTTTATTGGTTTACTATTAAAAAAAATCTAGTTTCATCTCTACTGTATTATGGATCATATTACAAAGATTCAATGTGTTAGCTGTTGAAATGAATCTTAAATAAACAGGCAAAATTGTGCTTCGGTCTCATTTTTGTACGTTTTTTTTTTTTTAGGGTTAACAGGATTTTTCCTAATGTTTAAGCTGGCTTGATTTCATAATTATTGCTTCGATAATGATTAATCTTCACTTATCACAAAGTAACATTAACATTTGTAAGTATTATGCACTGCTTCAAAGCCTGCATTTTTAGTTATAGCCCGAGAAATTTGGCTTCTTAACCAATAGCACACAAGACTGCAAATTTTCCAATTCCCAACAAATTTGAACGTTCATTATTCGTTGGCTAATTGCGCTATGAAAATAAATTTTATATCATCTATATAATATGTTTTTTTTGTCTTTTTCTAGTGTGTGTGTAAAAAAAAAAATAGTTTCAGCACGTTAAAAGTATATAGGTCGGTAGATAATAACATTCTACTGCGTTTGGTATAAGTCATTTGTTTTTGATTTTGTTTTGTTTTTTTTTACAGTTTCTCGACTGTTAACTATTCTGCATTTTTACCAAGTGAGTAAATACTTATTTTAAAATTGGGTGGGGTGGGGGTGGGGGGCTTAGCCTCTATTTAAAACTAGAGGTGAGAGAACCTAAACCAACCTCACAAAAAAATAAAAGTCGAACAGAGTAAATATTTATTTCAAATTATTGATTTTAAAATATTGGGGGTGAGGAGTCAGTTATTGAATTGTTCTTGCTTTGTGCCATATTTCCCCTGGGCAACGCTGGGACACAAGTCCTGCTAGTTGTTTATATTTTGAAAATATTTATGTTTCTACATTAAACAGTGGCAATATGAGAAAAGAAAATGTCCTTCATTACCCCAAACACTAGACGAACAGTGGCAATACGAGAAAAAAAAAAAATGACGGTAATGTTGCACGCAGTGTTACCAAATCTATCATCGTTAGTCAAACAAGAATTGTGATTACTCTGGGACTTAAAAATACAAAGGAGTCCTTTGTTCTGTCAATTTAAGATCATTAAATTATTTTGTGGATGATAAAAGAAAAGCTTGGGGACCTTCATTTTAGCACCATCGTCTATTAAGACACTTTAGTTGGGACCCATCCAGATAAACACCTGTGCGCCCCACGGCCTCACAGCATTAAAAATCTATCAACATATTATATAATTATTTATAATTATTGTAAAGCTTAATCTGAAATGATACTGAGCCTGTTGCCATGATTCGGCTCTTTTCCAAGTTTGGGAAGTTATTTTTTATCATTGATATATGAAAAATGTTTCAAACTCCAAAATATTAAAATAAATTTTTCATTAATGATAAAGATTTTGATTTATTTTGGCTTGGGGCATTTTTCATTGTGTATCATTTTTTCTTTCTTTTTTTTTTATTTTTTTTTTTTATTTTTTTTTATTATATTTCTATTTTGTTTATTAAGAACAAAGAAAATTGAATTCGCAGAGCTTGACAAACACTCCTGTCCTCTTTAAAATTAAAACGCTATAAATAATTTTTTCTCCTGTGTCTTTGTTATTAAGTTTTTTGTTAATACAAGCTACGCAATCAAATCTATTTCGTCAGTTATATAAGGCAAATATTGGTCTGTGTTCTAAAAAATAAAATTTTTATTTCGAATCCATTTTAATATTTAATCAAGGTCGATATTTTATTTTTGATTACTCATAAATAAAGGAACGTGCGGAGCTTTTACCCTCACGCTCAGTTCTTCCACTATCACCCATAACATCAGGAACAAATTTAATAAAAAAAATTTTTTTTCAAGATTCACCAGTAGTAAATCATCTTTCAAGCATTTTCATTGGCTATTACTCTGCTTTCTCTTCCCTTGTTGATAAGCAGCTGACCCACATTCAACTGTAAAGATAAAGAGGGAAAAAAAAATAAGAACTCTATCCAAAACAACAACAGCAGCAGCATGTTCTGGTTTATGTAGTTAATAGCGTCGCCATTATCTAATTGGTCTAGTGGCTCAATCGGTTAGCACACTGTACTTACAGAGGTTGTGAGTTCGAACCTCACCTGGGGCAAAAATATTTTTACTGTTTTTGTCCCCAAATAAACTTAAATATTTAATTACAATATTAAGCAGATTGTTTGTTTATTAATTTTTTTTTTTTTTTTTTTTTAATGCAATCTGCTTAATTTATAGAAATAATGACGTTGGGCGATGCCGGGTAGCCCTGCTAGTTATTTCTAAAATATTGCTAGTGGAAGGCTTCTTTAGCTGGAGTCAGTCGGACTTTTAAAAATTTCAGGAGTCAGTGTTGAGTATTTGGGATACTCCACAACTGTGAATTTCTGCCTGGTGTTTGAAAATAGCATAAAAACATCCATTAGGGTAGACCACCAGGTGTCTGAATTACTAACCAAGAAAGCTATGCAAAAAACACTAGAGTTGGGCAGTATTTGAATTTTGGTTTTGGTATAGATTTGGGCTGATTGGTACGATCTTCTTTCTACTTGCTTCTTTGTCTTCATTTAATCAGCAATACACATGAAAAAATTGAAATTAAAATATCTCAATAATGGGATACATAGAAACAGCTCGGCCTTTTGGCCAAGATCAAAGTGTAGTATCTGTTCCGATGGATACTACACCCTATAGACCGGTGTCGTCTTGGCCTTCGGGTCTTGATTTACGCCGATCTATGGGTTTGTCCTATGCAGTTCTAGGAGGTCCACCCTCCCAGGCTTTGCCTCCCCTCTTTTGGGAGGAGTAAGTTTATTGCTTACTGCCTGAGGTGCCCCTACCGGGGAATGCCAACGGGGCTGCCCAGGCATTTTTTGTAGGCCAGAGTGCTCAAATTCTCGGGCGCTGGCTTTCCAAATCCCACTTTCTGACCTTGTGTCACATCTTACCGCTGTGGGAGGTAGATTAATAGAAACAGCTTGATCTAAACAAGAATTTTTTCAAATTTAAAACATTTGACTAAAAATAAGGAAGTTGACTATTTTTGTGCCCCGCACAATTGGATATTTTTTTCCTCTTTAATTAAGATCATATGCGTTTCGCCATATTTTTCACACTACTTTTTCAGTAAAAATCTTATATCTTTAAAACACAAGATTAAGCAATGAAATTTGTCATATAAGTGTATTTTTTGTGCAAGGAATCAGAATATGCCACTGAAAATCTTCAAAAATTAAGGGTTTCCTAGTAATCTGCAGTAAATTCACATAAATATGCTGCAATACCTTAAAAAAATACCATGTATCCATTTAAAAAAAAAAAAGTTAGAGAACTCAAAGTTGAATTGTAATGCATTTTATGTACAAAACTGAAATCTAATAATAGGGCTGTCTTAAAATAAATTTCTTTGGTATTATTGTAGATTAACACCTGCTCCCCCGCCTCCCCAAAATATGAGATTCTACCTTTTTTAGGCAATTATGTGTAAATACTCTGAAAAACTTAACAGAAAAAAATATTTAAGAATTAAAAATGGGGTAGCAGTTTCGCATATAACTATAATGTAAAATAATCCCCCATTTTCAGACCATTTTAGCGTTTTAGGGTATCTAACCAATTTGTTTTCCTGTAGAGAAATAAATCCTGCACGTTTTCTTGGAGGGGGGGGGGGACTCTACTTTTTTTAATATATAAGACAATTATGTGTTTTAAAAGTGTTTTTTGGTGGGAGGGCCACTCGTACCTAGGGTTAGAGGTAAAGTTAAGGGAGTTTTTTTTTTGTTTTTTTTTAAGGAAGCTTTGTCACTCCGATTTAAGGTTAGTGATACGGTCAAGGGGAGGCATTTTTATGAGATAAGTTTGTCATTCGGACCTAGGTAGTGGTAGGGTAAATAATTATATAGTTCAGCATGAAAAAATATCAAAAGAATTACTAGGAAATGGATCATTTTACGTTAAATTTATATGCGAAACTGATCCCCCCCACTAAATTCTAAATTAATGTTGTTTTTTTTTTGTGGTCCCCCCCCCCCCCCCCCCCCCCGATTTTTAGGATGTTTACACGTAATGGCCTTAAAAAAGTAGAATCTTATTTCTTTTTTTTTTTTTTGAATTATCGGCTAGAAAGTAATTTCTGACTAGAATCAAAGTTCGAAAGTCGAGTATTTGAACTCTTAAAGCTAAGAAAAAAACGGTGCGTCTCGAAAGAGACCATCATTTTCTGAAAGAACCACTATCTGCACTAACTTTTTGATAGTCAATTTATTTGAAGAAAACTGCACGAATAGCAAGCAAAAGAAAGTCTGATACTATTACTGCTACGGTCGACTGTATCGCTGAAACCGAAACAATATTTTGGCGGATAGGGTAATTAAAAATTGCTACTACGAAAAGATAATTTTAATGCATAAAAAGGGTAATATGATTGATTTATCAGTTGAGGTACAAAATATTCTTTTCAAAATGTTCGGTACTCATTATGGTGAAGATTTCTCTTTAACATTGCAAAAAAAGAATGGTTCAGTGTTTTGTAGCCCTACCAGGATGAAGAAAAAAACCTCTCCAACCACCGATTGTCATGGCAAATAACACCCTACCTGAGAGTTCAACATTCAAACCCCTCGGCCTAACCTTCACAGGTAACATGAATTGGAACAAATACATTGAAGACATTGCCAAGGCTGCAGCAAAGAAGGTGGACTCCCTCTACCGTGCTAGTAAACTCCTCACACCTGACATTATCCTGTATCTCTACAAAGCCACCATCCGCCCATGTATGGAGTATTGTTGCCACATCTGGGCTGGTGCACCATCTACTACTCTCTCCCTCCTTGACAAGGCCCAAAAAAAGAGTCGGCAACCTAATAGGTCCCTCACTGTCAACCAAGCTCCAGTCCCTGTCCCATCGCCGCAATGTAGCATCCTTGTGCTTGTTTTACAAATACTTCAATGGATTGTGCTCCGATGAACTGGCTACTATAGTGCTTCCTCAACGTAAATTTACTAGACCAACTCGACAATCAGCTAAATCCCATCCATTCACTGTGGAGATCCCCAGATGCCGGTGAGCCTTCTACTCCAGCAGCTTTTTTCCTCGTGCTGCCGGCTGTTGAAACTCCCTTCTCCCTGTTTCCCCGAATGTACCGACATGCAGAGGTTTAAAACTAATGTAAACAGACATATCGCTGCACAGCTCCCAACTTAGAATGACACTCTAAACCTACTCCCTAATTCTCAGTAGCCCCTTACGTCAACAGTGGTGTCCTGCCTTGTTTGAGGTGAAATATCATTTTAAAAAAAAAAAAAAAATTTTTTTTAATTTTGTGACAAAATTCCTCATAGAGAAGTGGTGAAAAACTTTAAAAGCCCCCCCCCCCCCCCCCCGTTTTTCACAAAAGTTATGAAAATGGCCTGTTGGCGGTGTTAACATTTTTATCACTTGCTTAAAACTCTTCAAATATATCACATAGATTATTATTGATTAGTCCATGGCAAAGTATATTAATTTCCAAACAAAATGGTGGAATTTTGAGGACTTAAAGTGTTCGGTTTTTACAATATGACTATTTTAGTAGAACTCCCTTGAAATCTGTGCTGATCAAAAGTGTTTTGATGGTCGGTGTGTATTGCTTATTTAACGTGTTTCTTCCGCATCGTATGTGGGTTACATGTTGGCCATGGCAGCACAAAGTGTTTTTCTACATGAAACCATCATTTACATGTGCCATTGCTTGAGGTTATCTTTGACGGAAATTGAAAAAAAGCTCACAAAATTTGTCTCGTGTCGTCCATACACACAAGATCAAACGTGATTTACATCCCCCCACGAGCACAGATCCTATCGTCAAGATAGCAAAATGAGTCCACGCTATCCAACTTCCGCAGACTATTCACAGAACTCTCTACAAAACCTCTTCATTAGTATTATCAAGTACTCCAAACTGAACCCTTGTAAAAATGGTGAAACTATTAATCAGGCTAATCTAATAAAATTATATCTTATATTTAGTTCAACGTCTGTTTTACATGTTGGCATGTGTTTGACAACTTTTAGAAATTGGCTTCCAAACTAACCTATCTCTGACCAGGTCTTTATTTACCCCTCTTTCTCTCAAATCCATTCTTATCACTTCCTCCCATGTTTTCCTTTGCCTTCCCCTGCAAACTGACCCTGCTACTGCAACTGTTTTACATCTACTAACTCAAGCACTCTCATCCATTCTTTCAATGTGACCAAACCAACAAAGTCTCCTGTTCTGCACACAACTCCCTCTCCACTATGATCAGGAGAGAATGATAATGGCTGCTCAAGATCAAGGCTTGATGACCAATGCCTTTAAAAAGATGAGTGGTCTCAGCAACAATAACAAGTGCAGGTTCTGCCACACAGAAGTAGAGGGTGTGAGCCACCTGACATCCAGTTGTAAGGTTCTCCTGGGGGATGGCTATTATACAATGCGACACAACGGAGTGTGTAAATATCTTTACTGGACTATTTGTAAAAAGTTGAATATCCAGTGTAGCAGCAAGTCCTGGGAGCATATACCAGAAAGAACAGTTGGAAATAAGTTATACACCATCCACTATGACTATGCAATCCCTACAGCTACATATCTAGAAAATGGAGCTGTTAAAACTGATATCGTAATATGGGACAAAAGAGAGAAAGTAGCAACCCTAGTTGAAGTCAGTGTCGCTAATGATGCAGAATTGAACAGAGCAGAAAGGGAAAAGATTACGAAATACCAAGGTCTTATGTACGACATGAAAAGAAACTGGAATCTTAGGAAAATCTCCATCATCCCAGTAATTATAGGAGCAACAGGACTAATGAAGAAGAATTTCAAGAGCTATCTGGCGAGTATACCCGGTGAACCGAGTGCAAGAGAAATACAAACAATTGCACTTGAAGGGACGGGTAGAATCTTAAAAAGATCTCTAGGCTGGAGTGTCTGAAATAGCCGGTGAATGTCTGGCATCCGGTAGGATGCCCCATCTCCAGCAAAAACAGAAAGATAAGAAAAATAAAAAAGAGAATCCAGATTTAATCTTCCTCTAATCTCATCAGATCTAAGCCTGTCTTTAAGACTCGCATTACATGTCCATTGTCTCATCCATTGAAATGTGAGAGTGATCTTATTATAATGAAGATTATACCTCTGTTTGTAACTGAAGCTTCGTCTCTACCTATGTCACAATTCCTCCTAAGATTTTAGTCGGTACAAAATAATGTCTTATATTATCTACATGACTTATTTACTTTTAATTGCTAGTCACGGTACAAGATGTAAACAGAAAATTGAGGTCCGTCAACTGGGGGAGAATAAGATCCGAAAAACATAGCAGACTCACAAAACAAATTATGAACAGTTTTCTGAGTCTGCGATGTGTTTTTGGGTCTTATTCTCCCCAGTTGACGGAGCTCAATTTTCTCTGCATCTTGAACCGTGATTCTGACGAGAGATCTGTTTTTATGGTAAACTCCCTGGATTTTCAGACATTTGTTTTATTTTCGTTGTATCCCCCCCCCCTCCTCAAACAACCTATTTCCTCTTCTAATAAAATAGTCAATTAAATATTTATATCATATTTTTATTCAATCCTTGGAGCAAGAGTACAATAAGGACCCCAGTTCATTAACACAACACGCGGAACATGTTCCGGAAGTCACCGGCGTCTTCCGGTTGACTTTGCAATACACTTTTTCTTAAAATACACAACACGAAATATAGAATGTTCTGCGTTTAAAATTTGTTTTTTGTTTTTTTAGTAAATAAAAGTAAAACAAAAAAAAAACGATAAATTGTTTTGTTTATTGCAAAACGAAAGATTACAAGTCAGCCGATTTTTCAAAAAGCGTATATATTTCGTTTATTTTATTTACAAGTTGTTCTGTAAATAGCGACCACGTGTATTGCGAGGTCAACCGGAAGACGCCGGTGACTTCCGGAACATGTTGTGTTAATGAACTGGGGTCCTTATTGTACTCTTGATCCCAATCCTTTATCTTACTAATCGTACAAATGTTTCGGATAAAATTTAATTGAAATCTGAAAGTGATTTCCAACCTGTCAGAATTGTTGGCCATTTAAAAAAATAAATAAATAAATAATTTAAAAATATTTCAATAAAATCACATTTACTTTCTTTTTTTTTTTTTTTTTTTTTTTTTTTAACCCCTTAAAGAAATATCTATAGAACTAGCAGAAAGATCCGACATTGCTCGGGATTTAATAAGGGACACTACGTTCTTTTTTCACTCTGCTCATAAGACGCCTTTTTGGCTAGGAGCAAAGTGTAGTATCTGTTCTGATGCTGCACATGGTCCATTTTCAGTCCTCGGTCGATGAAGGAGAAATCCTTCTAGACTGAGGCAATTTTAATTTTTTGTTCCAATCCAGAGTGCCCCTTTTTGGGGAGCTAGATTTTTTTCCCCCCACATTAAAAATTGACCCTGTGTCTAACTCTGCCCTCGTGGGGAGGCAAGTAAATAGGAACACCATATTATTTTCCTTTTACTGCCTCCCCTCCCCTGTTTCACCCCTAAAATAATTGGAAGAACTGGAATTTTGGAAAACTCTGAATTATTGTCTATAACATTGTTTAAATTTTGTTAAAATCAGATATACATATTTGAAGTTTTAAAGGGATTCTGCCCCCATAGCTTTTTTAGAGGGGGGCGTAGAGATACAGCACATTGAGGGACACGTAAAGACTCGGGAGCACATTGTCTTCCTCGAAGAATTTTATACATATTGAAATTTCATCAAAATGCGATATATTTGAAGTTTTTAGAGGAGATTCTGCTTCCATAGCCCCCTTGGGGTGAGGGTCATTTAAAGATTCCTAACCACTTCCATTGTCTTCCCCAAAAAATTTATATATAAATATACTTAGTTTTTATGTAGATTCTCTAACTTTACTTTTTATAAGGAACACACACACACACATTGACATTTCTATATTTATAAAGTTAGGTATAATATATATATATATATATATATATATATATATATATATATAAATAATAATAATCCAGGTAAAACATCCACAGGGTAGTAATCCAAAGAATTTCAACCGGGTTTATAAAAAGTGCTCAATATCAAATAGAGCTTTTATATATGATTATTTTTTATTTATACAGACATGTACAAAATCTGCGACACTGGCATGTCGATGTTATCGATCAACAGCTATTATAAACTGAGATCTCATCAGGCAGAGTTAGAATCCGATCTTAACCTTATATATATATATATATATATATATATACACATATATTTTAAAAGTTCATACCTTTTTTAAAGCATCCAAATAAATTTTAAAACAAGGAGTAAGGTAAAATAAAATACCTTTTAAAGCATGTTAAGAAAAAAAAAAAGCATGTTAAGAAAAAAAAAATCGGTTTCGATTTTTTAATTTTTTTTTAATAAAATATTATCGCATCTTAACATGCTTTAAAAGGTATTTTATTTTACCTTACTCCTTGTTTTAAAATTTTATATATATATATATATGAGAGCGAGCGAGCGATTACTTTGATGATAGCAATAAAACGTTTCAAGCCTTTATGAGTATCAAACGATTACAGTATCTTTTTTAATGTCTTCATACAGCTTTCTTTCGGTATTTTAGTAACACCGCTGCGCCTATCTCTACCAGTTGCAGTTACCGGCTCTGACTCCAGTAACTTAAGAATTGCAATTGACTCTGAATCCGCAATATTGCTTGTATGTAGATAGTTTAGTTAAAATGTTTGAAATCTAGAAGTCATAAAATCAATTATTCTTCATTTTCTTGGCTGATTAGTTTGATAATTGAATTGGATATTTTGAAATAATTGGCAATTGTTCCAAATTTATCGTAGAATTTTCACCTTGAGCACGTGAAAATTATTATCATTAATTCATCATATTTGTGTTAAGATTCTTCTGCTGTATATAATTGAGTTAATTTTATTTGCTAATTTACGATAAAATTATTGTAATTAACAGAATAATTAAAATAGATTAGTTGACGTAGCCTGCAGTAAAATATTCTGGTCTTTTCAAAATGTTGTTTTAATCTATAAAGTCCCTTGTTGTGTCTAGAATAAAATATAAACTATCTTTTCTTTTTTTTTTAATACAAATTTTATCAATTGATTTTTCACTTAAAATATATTTTATGTTAAAAATGTCTATATTAGAATCATCCATATATTAACATGAGTATTGGTCCGTTGGTGTCTGGTTGTTCATGTTAATAGCTGCCATTTTGGTCCTGTATATGGATCGGACTTGCGCATTTCACACAAAAGGAAGGAGTAATTCTATCTAGACTTCGCATAGGTCACACAAAGATTATACATCGGCGTTACTTAAAGAATAACAACTAATATGTCATGCATGTCAGACTGCGTACACAATAAAAACCTGTTCTCAGCAAATGCATTGGTCTAGCCCAGGGGCGGGCAACCTTTGCAGAGTGAGGGCCAGATGAGACTTTTGGAAGGAGATCGCGGACCGGAGTGAAAAACGTTAACACTTCCTTCCGTGGCTTTCCCTTGCCAACTGATCCTGCTAACTCAACTGTTTTACATCTACTAACCTAAGAACTCTCATCCATTCTCATAAAACTTTATTCATGACTCCATAGGAAATGTTTGCCCTAAGGGGTATTTTCCATACACAAAAGTAATTTTCCAATGTACAAAAATAATTTTTCCAATGTACAAAAGTAATTTTCCAATGTTCAAAAGTAATTTTTCTATGTACAGGGTGGGCCAAAATAAGGGTCCTATCTTTAAATTTGAATAACTTGAATTTGAATAACTTCCACAAAATAAAAGTTAAACTCACCAAACTTTATGTGTGTGTAGACTGACCCTTCCGAGATTTTTTGAAATAAACAAAACAAATTTTAGCCGAAAAACACTTCTTAAAACTTACAAAAACTAAAGTATTGTTTTTTACACTGTTTTGAGTTTTTTAAGCAAAAATAATGTTTTCTAAATGAGGGTACGTTCCTTAGGGCTAATACGGCTCATGCTTGCTTCGGAAGGGGTCCTTTACTTATTCAAAAAAAAAAATTAAAAAAATCAATAAATAAAAAAGTTATGAATTTTTAAAAATAGGACCCTTATTTTTGTCCACCCTGTACAAAAGTAATTTTCCATACACAAAAGTAATTTTTCTATGTACAAAAGTAATTTTCCATTAATTTAGTGAAAATGAGTGTTAGAATAATGACATTTTTCACACTAATGTTAAAACGTGCCAGCTATCCACTGATGAAAAAAAAATTTAAAAATGACAATATGTATAAATTATGCAGACATCAGCATTTATATTTGATGACATATAGAATGGTAATATCTTCTTACAGGAATATATTACTTTTGAAATTTTGCATTTGAAAGCTTGTAATTTCACTCTATGCGTTAAAATAAAAACGTATCCATAAATGTGATGTCATCATCATTTTTTTTTTTTTTTTTTTTTTAATGGCGTTATCATCAATGACTTAACAGGAAAATATCCTTAGAGGAATGTGCTGTTACTTTGGAATGTTCTATTACACTATGCGTTGACATAAAAAAAATGATCCAAAATGACTCATTAATATGGTGATGTCATCATTGTTTTAAAAAAAATTAAAATGTCATCAAAAGTTCATAAAAAATAAAATGTGTTATGTGAAAAACTTCATTGATATACGACTAAAACCCTGATGTTGTTATCTGGCTTGCTTGTCACCGTGCACACTTCATGAATGTTTTAGATGGTGGGAAGAAGGGTGAATAAAGAGTAAATAAAGAGTGAATGTAAAGAGAAGTTGTGAGAGGAATGGAATGATGTAAACAGGGGTGGGACGTAATGGGTGAAAATTTCCGATTCATGCGAGTAGTATTTTTTTGTGTTCATTTATACATAAACAACACTAAACAATCAAACATTTTGAAAATTTTGCAAAATTCAGAAGGTGCAGGCCAATAGTTTTTGGCTATTTTACATTCATGAAAACCCTTTCACAGCCTGAAAATGGTCCTAAATTAAAGTACTATATCAGATTTAACCATCTATATTCATTCATAGCTTTTGAGGATGTTTTAGGACCTGCAATGTCGCATGACACCACTTTTTCACCGAAAAATGATTGATTTTGAGTCCCGTGGAGCCCTAACGGCTATTTTTGGCCTGCACCTTCTGAATTTTGTAACACTTTCAAAATGTTTGATTGTTTAGTGTTATTTATGTATAAATGAACACAAAAAAATACTACTCGCATGAATCTGAAATTTTCACCCATTACGTCCCACCCCTAATGTAAATAATTAAAAGATGGAGAAAGAGAGAGAGGGGGGGGGGGTCATAAACATGAAAAATGGGTGCCTCAAGTTGTCTGAAGGCAACTGTAAATTGCGAGTTGAGGTCTGCAGACAATTCATGAGGCACCCATTTTTTAAGCTGAGGAACGTTTCCAAGTTGTTAAAGATGACGATGAATAGTTGTACGGTTTGGGGAAAGTTTCATTGCTACTTCTACTACTGATATTGCAATGATGCCACAAAAGAAGCTTTTCAACAAACTCGACTGAACGTCTTGATCGATTTTCATCTTAGAGAACAAAAAAATTTTCTGAATTCTGTAAACCATCTTTTGCACGTCAGGAATTCTTTCTCCATGAACTGAATGAATATTTTCGGTCACTTTGGCCGCAGAGTTACCTTTTTTAAACCCATAAAGCATTACGTGCTTCGAAATGATCCTTAAATACTGTCATATTTTAAAGGCTTTCAATAATTAAGTTCTAATTAATTTTTCCCATAAAATAAAAATTGAGAAAGTTAAATGTGTCCAAATTACAGAATTATGATGTATAAATATTTAGTTCCATTAGATATTCTCACTTACTATTAAATTTTCAAAAAATTAACATCCGGCGAGAACATATGGCAAGACCTAATATAATAACTGCAGCGTTTGCCTCTGAGAGTATTTCGAGCGCGTTAATTAAAGTTAATTTCGAGCGCGTTAATTAAAGTTAATTTCGAGCGCGTTAATTAAAGTTAATTTCGAGCGCGTTAATTAAAGTTAATTTCGAGCGCGTTAATTAAAGTTAATTTCAAGCGTGTTAATTAAAGTTAATTTCGAGCGCGTTAATTAAAGTTAATTTCGAGCGCGTTAATTAAAGTTAATTTCGAGCGCGTTAATTAAAGTTGCTGTGTTCGTTTTTCTAAAAGTTACGTTACAATAATCTCGTGCCGGAGTTGTAGATCCTAGTGGATGAGAGAGTACATTTCTCGTATCTAAATCTCTGGTCTTACATGTCATCACGTTGAAAAAGGTTTTGATTTGTCATCAGTTATAACTTCTGTGGTCCTTTTTAGATCAGAGTTTGATTTCTTTGGGTGCTGGAAAAGATTTAAATTTCACGCTTGGGATTGTCGACAAATTTTAAGCTCTGCTGTGTAACCTTCACTCGGACAACAGCCAGAGAATCAAGCGGCAGACTAGTCACCGAACATGAGGTTGGAATGTGCGAATATGCCTGCTTATATTAAGCTCACCAAATCATTGATTAGTTAAGGGCAGGTGAAGCGCTCTTTAGTAGGCAATCACCTAGAGATGGTGTCTCGATAAAAGCAGTGATTCCTATCACCTCACTGGGTTGGCGTAATCGTCTCCACACGTCGTGCCGGCCCAAAGATTGCTGTGCGATCTCGTCTCCGTGCTACAACAAAGACTCTCGTGCCAAACAGAACCCAACTCCAGTTTATAAACAAGTAACAAAATTATTTGTTCCCAGGTTACAAATGAAACTCGTGTTCCCAGGTTGAGTGGCAGACTTGCAAATAAGATCTCTCTATCCCGGTGAAATAAAACATAAGTCCAGCACAACCCGTTAATTAAGATACCCAGATGGTCCCATTTTCCTCAGTCAGCACCCAGCTTCAAACTGATCACCAGCTATCCCAGCAAACCTCAAACTTCCTGTCATGCCCAGTGGGCCAGCTCTCGCCACTCCCATCCCTTGGGATCCTTTTGTCCCTGGTCAGTGCTGGACCACCCAAGCTCTCGCCACTTAAGATTTAAACCTGAGATAACTTGTCAGACAGTCTACCCAGAGCTGCTTTATCATGGAGACAATCTGAACATCATTTTTGTGTTTCAACATCATTGTCTGTTTTTATAAGATACTTAATTCACCTTAAAGGGAAACAAACTTCTGGGGTGGCCCAATACAAAACCAGAGATATTTTCACTTTATTTTGTGCCCTTCCCCCCCCCCTTTCCTTTGGCCAAGCATCTAACACTTGCAACGTCCGCCATTCATATACATCACTAAAGAAAATGCAGCCGACTGCATTTTTACAATTGTACCATAATTTGGGGTTCACCTTGTTACAATGTGCAAAATTTCATCTTTCTCGTGTTAAGTTATTTTAATTTTAATTTCAATGCCAAAAGTTACCCAAATGGCAGATTTTAGTTTAGCTCCTTTTATATATAAAAAATCCACCACACGTGACAATAAAATAAAATCTCCTAAAATCATGTAGGGAAAATGTGTTCTCTAATCTTATGAAATGAAAATTGAACTCTTTTTTTCTATAATTCGAAAAAGGAATATCTGTTGCAAAAGCTAAACTGCATATCACCGGAAAAACACCATAGCCGCAGTAAAACATGGTTGTAGGTGTCACCATACTTTGCGGCTGTTTTTCTTCAGTTGGAATCACAGACTTAGTTAGGGTATAGGGAATCATGAAGAGTTCCAAATATCGGTCAATTTTTGCACTAAGCAGACGACTTTCTTAGAAAGCTGAAAAGGAATTTCAGTTTTCAGATAGAATCGGCAACAAACCCTAAACATGCAGCAGCGTCAGCAGAGAGCCGCAAGCGGTCAAAATATGCTGATCTTCTCGACAGATTTGTATTTCAACCGATCGCTGTGGAGACGAGTGGAGTTATTGACTCTGCCACGCGCGACTTCCTCTACAGCCTTGGTCTATTAATGACGTGCAACACCGGAGACAATCGTGAATTGTCTTGGCTTTACGAGCGCTTCTCTATCGCCATTATTCGTGGAAATGCTTTGAGTCTGCTCTTGGCCTGCCAAGCCAATCGGACATTCGAAGAAAACTATTAGCTGTGATACGATTATATATAAGGAATCAGGATTTCTCGATATTGAACTAAACAATGTCCAAGTGACGAATAAAGGATTTATTAATTATTTATTAAATTATTAATCTTATAGTTTACTTTTTCACCGAATGGATCAGTGTAATATATTTGTTTCTTATTTTTATTTGTGATTGAATATATATTTTCAGAATGAAAACGGATGCAAAACTTACATTCAAATCAGCAAAAGTGCGATGTTGTCGATTTCGAACTTAAAACTTGAAATAGAATTATGTGTCAAGCGGTTTTGACTGGATTCGGGAAAACAAAAAAGTTATACGTATTTCTATTGCTCATGAGTCAATAAGTCATTAGGTGATTATAAAGAAACTAATCAGACGCTGGAAAATTAAGTAGTCAGTGGGGGATGAAAGGGTTGATTTGGGAGCGCAGCACAGTGACCTACTTGAGACTGGAAAGATAATTTTTGCAAATTGGTAAATGGGGTAATTCCAAAAAAACTGAATGTGGAATTAATGAAAATGACATTGAATTAAGAACGAAAAATTTATGACGAGGAGATGTAGCATCATATATATGTATATATATATATATATAATATATGATTATTTTTATTTACACAGACATGTACAAAATCTGCGACACTGGCATGTCGATGTTATCGATCAACAGTTATTATAAACTGAGATCTCATCAGGCAGTTAGAATCCGATCTTAACCTTAGATCATATTTGGTTCTTTCCCTTTTTCTTTTCCCTTTTTGGATTGCACCGGACTTGATTCTTGTGGGGGTGCGTCACAGCTGCCACATATTACCGAGTTGTTTCAGCTGTCTTTTAAACTTGTTTTCTTTTTTTTTTTTTTCTTAAGTGATTTCAATTAGGTCACTCCCCTGTGGGGTATTGTCAGTTGTTGAGGTCAATATCTTCCCTGATGAACTGCCTAGCAAGATACTTGCTAGGTAGCAAAACACGTGTAGGGAACAATAACTTTACAAAATAAATAAATAATAAAATAAAAGAATTTTTTCGTTGTGATGAATCTTCTCTGGAAAAAATATCTTGGTAAACTCTCCAAATAAATATGTATATATATATATATATATATATATATATATATATATATATATATATATGAGTTTGAAAAGTCACACATTGAAAACGTTGCTGAAATGGCAATAAGGAGAATATTTTTTTTAATATTTTGAAAAATATTCTCCTTATTGCCATTTCATCAACGCTTCCATGTGTGACTTTTCAAACTACCTTATTCACGTAACCGCGTGCTACACACAGCGGCATATCAACATTGGTCGTCGATAACATCAAGACGAATTTCAACTTGACTGCGATAGATATGTCTCAGTCAGGTAGGATTATACGAAAAAAGAAGAGAAAAAAATATGCTTATACTTCTGACAAGGGTGTATATCACCGAAAGTACTCAAGTTAAAAAAGTTTTTAAAGTAAATAAATAATTTATTTAAAAAAAACATAATTTGCGTTGTCCAGGTTTTCAAAATATTTTTTTAAATATTCTCCTTATATATATATATATATACACACCTTGGTCTTTATTATAGAGCGGAGAATGCTAGAGTCGCTTCGTACATTCTGCACAGATTATTGTATAGGGAACATACGGATACATGTTACTGTAGCTGTTAGGAATAGAAGACGATTTAAAAAAAAAAACAATTTTAAACAAACAAAATACCCTTTTTATGATATATAAAAAAAAAGCTGCGTTGTGTCGGTTTCTTTGTAAGCGACACCCTGGGAATGTAAAGGATTCACTCCTAAACTAATTAACCGATCATCATGAATTTTGAAACATATTTGCTAGGTGTGCCCGTGGGTAATATGTAAATAAAACAAAAACGGAAATTGGGATTTACTTTATTTTGCTTCTAAAATCGTCCAATAAATTCGGCTCAAAATTGTAAGTTGCATGTTTATTGGTCCCCCGATTTATAAAATCAGGGGACTTATGTTTTGAGGCATGTCCATCCTTCCTTCCGTCCGTCCGTCCGTCCGTCCGGATTTTTCTCCGCAACCATCCATTGAATTTCTCTGAAATTTTGCATGAAGTTGTAACTTTGGTCAGGTTAGAAAGTGACATTCTCCGATTTTTGAAAAAAAATCTGGTTAGGCCCCCCAGGGGGTCAAAAGGCCCCGAAATGGCAGAAAATGACATTTTTTGCCCCATAACTTTTCATCCATCCATTCAATTTCTCTGAAACTTGGCCAAAATGTGGAGGCAATTGTTCCTAATAGAAAATAAGTATCGCTGACCTTGGAAAAAATCTGGTTCGCGCCCCCAGGAGATCAAAAGCCCCCAAAATGGCAAAAAATTACCCTTTTCTCTCATAACGTTTGAACCATCCATTCAATTTTTCTGAAACTTGGCCAAAATGTAGAGGCAATTGTTCTGGATGTAAAATGAGCATCCTTGACCTCAGGAAAAGTCTGCTTCGCGTCCCCAGGGGGTCAAAGTGGGGTAAAAAATGCCCCAAATTGCCCAAATTTATTGCATTTTACACTCGCCACATCAGGTCACATACAGAGGGGGCCCACACACGCGCGGTTTGTTTATTTTTTCTTCATTCTCGGTTTTTTAATCACTATTATTATATTTCTTTTGCAACTTGTGCGATTATGATTTTATGCTGACTGATTACATCTAT
>OY744543.1:68516574-68529074 GCA_963556195.1 Sepiola atlantica | reverse complement strand
TCTTATGAACAGATTTTGTACAATAAAATTTTGTTAATAGTTGGCCTTTTCTTATGAACAGATTTTGTACAATAAAATTTTGTTAATAGTTGGCCTTTTCTTATGAACAGATTTTGTACAATAAAATTTTGTTAATAGTTGGCCTTTTCTTATGAACAGATTTTGTACAATAAAATTTTGTTAATAGTTGGCCTTTTCTTATGAATTTTCAAAGAACTTTCTGGACAGATATTTCTGATAATTACATGAAAAAGAATTTCAAAACCTATTTTACAGATTTAAATGTTGGAATTTTTTTTTTTATGAAAACTTACTGAACCATAGATAACTCTGATAACCGATTATGGCCAAACTATTTGACCAACCAAATTCTAACATATGTTACCTTAAAGGACATTCTTTCCTTGATTTTTAAAGCTAAATTTTACCAAATTCCCATGAATTGAATAGTTAAAAATTCAATTACTCTATTATACTCTCAAAAAATATTTTTTAAATGGTTTTATAATATTCACTTTTTTTTTTTTTATCTCCCCAATAAAAGTTCTAAAAACAGAATAACATATAAATAACATTGATAAACTTATAGATGAATCAATTTCCTTTCGTTTGATGTACGGTTTGACAGGATTTTACGAGTGTTTCTCTGATGTACCCCACGCACACAAAAAATGCTGTTTTAATGTTTTACAAGCAGATAGCATTGCTACATTGATCAATGGCATGAATTGCATGTGATTACTCATTAGGTAGTTTATGACAAGAATTTGTTGATATTAAATTCGAAGATGACCAAATTGTAACCATCAGGGAAGCAGTCCCACAGTAATGTGTTAGTTAAAAATTTCTTGGGACCAGCTCTCTAGCCCGCCCTGTTTACATCATAAAAAACACTGGCATTTTAACAATGTGCCTGTGTGTAGACGTTTATGTTAAGTGAATTTTTGTTACAATATATATATATATATATATATATTTATTGATATTTCTTTTTCTTTTTTTCTTAAATTTCAGGCTGAATATGATACACAATTCGAAACGTCGACTTGAACCCATCAACTGTCAAAATATCAATGAGGAAAATGTTAAAAAAGAAAAAAATGACGTTTGACATGCAGATATGGTGGCTGCTTTTAAATTTGGGATTGGTGTCCTGTAGTATTGAGGTGCCAAATTATTCCTGATTACCAGATCCTTGGAGCAATTTTTTTCTTTTTCTTTTTTTTTTTCCTTTTTTTTTTTTTATGAAGATGTCCAAGAAATAACATTCAATTCTCGCACTAAAGATGAATGAAGAAATTACGAATCTCTTGAAGAATTTTATTTGAATTGCAGGAAAAAAAAGAAAAAAAATTCTTTTTTGTTTCTTTTTTTTTTAAATTTTTTTTTATTATATTTGAAAAATAATTTTGATAAAATTTAAGAAGTTTGTAATCTCTAGAAAAAAACATTTTTTGATTTAAAAATTTAAGAAAGACTTTTAAAAAAGTAAATATATATACAAAAAAAAGATTTTAATTGAGTATGGGTGCCAGTCAGGTTGAAGAGACAAGTGCCCAGGCGCAGAAACTGTACACATGCGAGCACTGCCAAGTGACATTTCTGCGACCGGTGCATCTGGAGCGACATATGCGGAATGTGCACTCTCAAGAACAAGAATCGGAATGCAAAGTCTGCCACAAACTCTTCCAGAACAAATACTATCTGTCCGTCCATATGCTGACACACGCCATGGACAAGGAACTGGAATGCCCTCTTTGCAAGAAGCGGTTCCCAGACGTAGACACCCTTAACAAACACAAAGATGCTCACCTGGGCATCAGTATGAAGAAAGCAGCCAACGTCAATAACAGGCCATTTACGCAGGGTACAAACCCACAATTAAATAATCAACCTGGTGCTGGGAATGTAGTTCATGCGGCTGTTTCTACTGCAGGGTCTACATCAACGACAAGCGCTTACAGTGGGGCTGGTCGAGGAAATACTTTTAACTGCGATCTGCGTCGCACAGATTTGAATTCCTTAAACCGGAATGCCCGGAATTATCGCAGTGGACAATCTGCAGTCCAGAATGTGATGCGGGCACCATCGAACACAAACAGTACAGTCAGTTGCGATTTGCGTCTTGGAGACATTAATTCTTTGAACCAGAACGCAACAAATTCCATTAGATTACCTCAAAAGCGCCCGAGTAATGAAAGCAACGATGTCATAGTCACTGGCATCAGCTCACTAAAGCGACCTTTCAGAGGTCAGGGTCTTTCTGGCACCAACATTTCCAGGAACCAAGGGTCGGCGGCCTATGGTCCTTCACTCGTTTCCACTGCCAACAAAACACCAGTTGCCGGCCTCTCACAGCCATCGTCTCGCAACAGCTTCTTACAAAACCAGTTCCGAAATCAGAATCCCATGGCCGCCAGTCAACATAATGCCAGCAACAACATGACCAACAGAAATGTGACGGACAGGATATATTTAACGTCGGAAGGCGTCAGCAGTCAAAGTACCGTGAGAAACAGTCTCCCGGCACGTATTAGCTACAACAATCGTAAGCAGTTGGCTAACCATCTCACCCAAAATAATAGATTTGGTGGCAACAGTATTTATTCCAACCTTAGTCATCAAAGAAATCAGCTTTTGAGAAACAGTAATCAGACGAACCAAAGAAGCGTCGTCAACTGTGATCTGACACGCAGCAACCTCGGTACCATCAACCGACGCCCAGGTTTACCGTACAGGAATACCAGCCAGCAATTCTCAAATGGTACCAAAGAATTAGATAGCACCGTGAACTGTGACCTCACCATTTCAAACATTAGTTCATTGAACAAGAGTCAGTGGCCGACCAATAGTAACAGTGTGTCTCGTTCGGCTGCGCCGTTAAGAAACTACGGTCTTTCCACGCGCCCGGTTAGCACGGTCAATTTTGACCTGACCACGGCTGACATTAATGTTCTCAAGAGAGACCGCCGCTTACAACAGACTGGTCGGGTTTTGCCTCCAAGCACTTCAACAACTGGCCAAACGCCAAACACACTAAATTGTGATCTCTCCATGGTCAACCTGTCATCGATCGAAAAAAATCGTCCCTCCTTAAATAACGGTAACCGTTTTGGTCGTCTGAACCCGAATGTGATGTCGAGCCAGAACTCCCAGATGGTACAGAACACGGTCAACTGTGATTTGACTACCAACAACCTCAACGATTGGAACCGTCGCAACACTATATGCTATCGAGCACAAAATCAACAATCAATTCCCAGACAGAATAACCGACAACCAGGACGCCCGCCTAATTCTAACCTCTCTAATGTTAGCTTAAGTAATCTAAACCAACGAGCCGTTAACAATCTTGTGGCAGGTCAATCAACCCAACAACAAGTACGCCCAGTGCAAGTTTACGCAAACACTAGCCACCCTGCAGTTCTTCAAAGACAGAAAATTGCAGCTGCTTTAGGTAACCGCAGCAGCAATTTTGGAGTCCAGGGTTCAAATAACGCCCTGAGAAACAGAACTTTCCCAAGGCGTATGGCAAGTGTTGGCCAACCAGCCTCTCCTATGGGTGGTTTCAACCGTTCTCGAATGTCAAGACTGATCCGTCAGAGAAAGACGCTGGCCTCGAGCAACATCCCTATGATCGATCTTGATCCCGATGAAGATGTGTCTGTGGTGTCGAAGGGCACAGCTCGGCCCACAAATGCTACAAACGTTGTCCAATTTGATTTAACTGGTCCCGATGTGAATGTGACTACCTACCAAAATGGTGGCAGTTCTTATCCAAATAAACAGCCTTCTGGTAATCTTGTCGACATAGTCGAACTGGATACCAGCAATAATACTATCGCTTCGCAGCCAGCTTCAAATAATGCTAACTCGGTGGTAGAATTTGACCTTTCCAACACCAGCATCCAGGCGTTCAGCACGGGTCAGAATGAAACCTCAAGCACGTGTACCATCAACCTAGACACGGATGATTGGGCATCTAACTCCAGAAATATTACCACGGGCAATAATGCGTCATCGGCGTCGGACATTACGTTACTAGAAGTTCGAAACCTGAACAAGCCAGCTAAAGAATCCGATCAAACTGTGCCTGATATCACTCTCAGTAATGTCAGAAGTTTAAGCAACCTGCAGCCTACATCCGCAGACGATAGATCCGCAGTGTCTGGCATTACTCTCGTAGATATTCGGTCTCTGAGTACTTCAGAAATCGACGCCAACTTTCAGGATGATTCTGAAAATTCTGAGACTAAAGTATCTTCAGAAGGTGTCCCCGGGAATTCCTCTTCTGTCCGTCGTCGATCTTCTCGTGTTCGTAATTCTAAAGATAATGATGCCGATACTATGCCAGCCCCATCTTTGATTTTGGATAATGATGTGGCAGTCGATCTTTGCTCTAACGATGGTGACAATGCCGACGCCAGTGTCATCTCTGAGGATCAAACAGGTGACGAAGTCCAACTCAAAGAAGATTATTTCACCTGTAAAATATGCCTTGAACAAATACATCACCTCTGTAATTATATTAGTCATCTAAAATCTCACGATGCTAAGGAATTTTGTAAGTGTTATTATTGTGACTCTGTTTTTGGCAACATTCAGGAATTAGTTGTTCATTCCGTAGTACATGTTGGTGATTTGAAGAAACAGTGTGTGTTCTGTCGTGAAGTTTTGGCTACAAGGGAGGACCCTATCACGCACATGACCGGCTGTGGCGAATTTCAGTGCATCATGTTTGAGAGTGGAACGCGTGTAAAAATTGAGAAATCCTTCCAAAAGGAAGGTGACCAAGGGGAAGAAACTGAAAATGTCATTCAAAACCAAGTTGATCAAGGTGAAAAGACTGAAAGCGTGACTCATAGAGAGAATGCAAGCCTAGCTCAAAACCAAGTTGATCAGACTAAAACAACTGATCAGGCTGATGGGATCAAAGTTGCAGATCAAAATCAAGTTGATAAAGTCGAAGCCAAAACTAAGGTGAGTCAATGTGAAAAGGGCGATGGTGTGACTTCGGAAGAAGATATGAAAAGCTCAGTTCAAAATCGGGGTGATCCGATGGACCAGGATATCAATGAAAAAAATCGACAAACTGATGGAGTTGAAACAGAAAAAGTTGAGGGGGAAATGATGAAAGATAATGAAGAGGAAAGTGATGAGGAAACTAAAGAGGCTGAAATGGCTGATGGGAATGCATCTGTAAAAACGCATACGCAAGAGGATCCGGTTACGAAGACTGAATTCCCAGACGAGAAAGAAGCTGAAAATTTGGTGAATGAAAACTTTGATACAGGAAACGCTGAAAAATTCGATCCTTGTCTTAAAAACTCTGAAACGTCTGATCCTTGTTTTGATGAGGCAGAAAACATGGATTCTTGTGTTGATGAGGCAGAAAACATGGATTCTTGTGTTGATGAGGCAGAAATTATGAAACCTCGTCTAAATGATTCCGAAACGCCAAAGACTCGACTAAATAATTCCGAAATCCCAGAGCCTCATCTTAACGATTCTGAAACACTAGAACCTCATTGCAATGATTCTGAAATGCCAGAGCTCGACATCGATGGTTCCAAAACACGAGAGCTCCATCTCGATGGTTCCGAAACGCAGGAGCTCCATCTTGATGGTGCCGAAACGCAGGAGCTCCATCTTGATGGTGCCGAAACGCAGGAGCCCCATCACGATGGTGCCGAAACGCTGGAGCCCCATCACGATGGTGCCGAAACGCTGGAGCCCCATGTCGATGGTGCCGAAACGCTGGAGCCCCATGTCGATGGTGCCGAAACGCTGGAGCCCCATGTCGATGGTGCCGAAACGCCGGAGCCCCATCTCGAAACGCCGGAGCCCCATCTCGAAGGTGCCGAAACGCCAGAGCCCCATCTCGAAGGTGCCGAAACGCCGGAGCCCCATCTCGAAGGTGCCGAAACGCCGGAGCCCCATCTCGAAGGTGCCGAAACGCCGGAGCCCCATCTCGAAGGTGCCGAAACGCCGGAGCCCCATCTCGAAGGTGCCGAAACGTCGGAGCCCCATCTCGAAGGTGCCGAAACGCCGGAGCCCCATCTCGAAGGTGCCGAAACGCCGGAGCCCCATATCTATAATTTTGAAACGCCGGAGCCCCATCTCGAAGGATCCGAAACGCCGGAGCCCCATCTCGAAGGATCCGAAACGCCGGAGCCCCATCTCGAAGGATCCGAAACGCCGGAGCCCCATCTCGAAGGATCCGAAACGCCGGAGCCCCATCTCGAAGGATCCGAAACGCCGGAGCCCCATCTCGATGGATCCGAAACGCCGGAGCCCCATCTCGAAGGATCCGAAACGCCGGAGCCCCATCTCGAAGGATCCGAAACGCCGGAGCCCCATCTCGAAGGATCCGAAACGCCGGAGCCCCATCTCGAAGGATCCGAAACGCCGGAGCCCCATCTCGAAGGATCCGAAACGCCGGAGCCCCATCTCGATAATTCCAAAACGCCGGAGCCCCATCTCGATAATTCCAAAACACCAGATGAGGATGATTGGTGCAAGTGGGAGAGAGACATGATCCGAAACTCTAAACTTGCAGGTAATTTTCTAACAAATGCTAAGGTAAAGATCGAGAAAGAATTGGACTGCGAATGCGAGGAAGAGATCAAATTCGAAGTGAACTTAAACAAAATAAAAACAGAGATCGATTCTACACAGGAAACACTGGAAGAAAGTTAATTACTGTATTTCCCGCCATATAAGATGCTAAGATCGGCAGGAGACGTTTGTTAAATATGATGTTTTGGGGGCATCATAAGTTTAGCCATACTCTCAGACTTCCGACATCTCGCTCGAACCTTCTTTTCACGCTATAAGACATGGGCGGTCATTTTAGGAAAAAATCAAACCTTGTGGCGGGAAACACAGTAGTATAAAACAATATAAATCAAAGGCTATTTTATTTTTTATTTTATTGTAAAGAAACAGGTTTTAAGTCGCCATTACGAGAAGGGGGAGGGATTAAATGATAGAGAAACCAATCAATTGTATAAATATTATGGGTAAAAAAAAAATGGACGTTTTTAAAAATAAAAGATGAATCTAAAGAAAAAAAGACAACAGAATTTCCCCTGAAATCTCCATGTGGATCTGGTGCTGGTGGTTATCAAAGACATTTTTTTGTATTATATATAAAGCTTTTTCAAGAGGTTTATTAAAAATATAATCAGCTGAAAGAATCCACTGTCATTATCATCATTAATTATACTTTGATTCTGCCTGGAACACACACACACACACACACACACACACACACACACACACATTGCAAGCCTGAAGGGAAGACAAATTCTATCGTTCATGATTAAAAGTTAATCAAGAAAAAAAAAAAAAGAAAAAATGCCAGCCGACCGGTTTCGCCCTCTCTTAACATGGGCTGTATCGAGGGATTAGAAAAAAAACAAAAAACAAGGGATTAAAAAAAAAACGGGGTGAAAAGAGAGAGTACAGAAAATAAAATAGCGTTATGGTATATGTACAATGGAGGATGAATCTTAGAGACTGATCACATCTAGTCCCAGTAGACATTCCCTTTGCTTGCAAAGGGAGGGACGTTTAAGACGAATGTGGATCGTCTCCAAGATTTTGAGATGGTATAATGAGTGAGCATGACTAAGAATGGTGAAGGAGTCCATGCTAAAATTCCTAGTGCACAGCGGGTTTTTAAGTAAATGGTCTGTAATGGAAGACCTGTATGTGTTGTTTTGAACGTCGGTCGGCTGGCATTTTTTTTTTTTTTTTTTTTTTTTTTTTTTTGATAAACTTTTTATCATGAACGATAGAATTCGTCTCCCCTTCATGCTTGCAATTATAAAATTTTGTACTCTCCAAAAAATCATGAAATATATATATATATATATATATATATATAGTTTTGTGGAAAAAAGAAATTGATGCGAGTGCTCAATTATCGGGGTAAGAGTCTAATATATTTATCAATAAAGATATTTACATTTTGGATGTTGTCGTACCACCGGTTTCTGTGTCAAATGATCTGTTCTGATACTACACTTCATCCTTTCTGCCCTCGCTCAATGAAGGAGAAATCCTTGTAGACTGAGGCAATTTTTTAATTTTTTTGTCCCAATTCAGAGTGCCCCTTTTAGGGGAGCTGGATTTCCCCCCACATTAAAAATCTATCTTGTGTCTAACTTCCCTCGTGGGGAGGCAAGTAAATAGAGTCGAATTTGCCTTGGAATTACAAGTTCATAACTCTTATGAATCCGTAATTCCAAGACAAATTGGACAGTCACGGGGGAATCGTCATTTTGTTGACACGGAAACCACCGGTATGACAACGTCGAAACTGTAAATATCTTAATTAATAAATAATATATATATATATATATATATATATATATATATATATATATATATATATGTGTATATTTCTATAGAATGTGGCCACTTGAGAAAATATACACACGTACATGTGAGTACCTTCTATCTCTTCTTAATTGGCCGCATCCTTCTATATATAATATACATATGTACATAAGCTCACTCACTCAAACTACATATTCAGATATAATGACGTATCAACTTTGTTGTTTGTTAATGTTTATATTTTTTCACTTTTTCTTTTTTTTTTTTTTCCTATCAAACCAAATAACATAACAAACATGAATTGTAACTTTACTATTTTAAAAAAGGAAAGAGAGAAAAATAAGATAATTTCTTTTGTGTCGTGGAGAGGAATCTATATAAAATGGCTTCTTTTTTTTTCTCTTTTTTTTTTTTTTGGTTTCTCTGTGATCAATAATTTATTCTTTCTTTTGGGGGGGGGGCGGTTGTCTCATTATGGAGGCAGTAAAAACAAGTGTAATTTATCGAAAGGGAAAAAAACAAAAACAATTAACTGATCGTTTGCAGATCCCACATTTATCTTTCATCATTGAAAACATTGCACAAATCAAATGTTATCATCATCCTCAACAAGAAATTTCTGGGAGTTAAAAATGAGCGGAGTTAACAACTAACAAAAAACTTGTGTGTACATTTACCATTAATCTACTAAAACGTTTGTAATGAAACGTCTTGCATAATTTTTTTCTTTTCTGTCTTTTCTTTTTTTTGTCTTTTTTTCTTTTTTGTCTTTTTTTTTGTCTTTTTCTTTTCTGTCTTTTTTTTTGTCTTTTTTTTTTCTGTCTTTTTTTTTCTCTTTTTCTTTTCTGTCTTTTTTCTTTTCTGTCTTTTTCTCTTTTCTGTCTTTTTTCTCTTTTCTGTCTTTTTTTCTTTTCTGTCTTTTTTTTCTTTTCTGTCTTTTTTTTTCTTTTCTGTCTTTTATTCTTTTTATTTTTATTTATTTTTTTGTCTTATTTTGGGAGCAGATGCTGTACTTAGTTTTTTCTGTCCTCGGTCAGTGAAGGAGAAGTGATTCTAGACTGAGGCTATTTTGATTTTTGTCCAATCCAGAGTACCCCTTTTTGGGGAGCTGGATTTTCTCCCACATTAAAAACCAACTCTTGTGTCTATCTCTGCCCTCGTGAGGAGACAAGTAAATAGGAACACTTTGAACACTGAATGGCTGTTAAGCCACCTGTTTTTCGGTAACAAAGAAACAAATGCATCACATCTTTTATCCGAGACCCATCTAAAAAGTATCTGACCTTAGGCCAGAAAAAATAGTTTAAATGTGACAGGTTTAAAGTAGGCCCCTTGCACACATTTAGTCTACTGATTCATTCCATCTGGAAGTCTTCTTTTAGAATGGTGTCCATCTCCACCGTCGCGTTAGATTCAGCAAGTGTTTGGAGAAGATGCGATGGGTGTAACACAAATTAAAGAGTGGTTCAACTGATTTAAAAATGGCCGCACATCAGCGGAGAGTGATCAACGTTCTGGAAGGATCTGGAGATAATGCGGAACGCAACGGCGGAGATGAACACCATTCCAAAAGAAAGACTTCCAGAGGTGTTTCCGGTAGTGGATCGATTTGTGTGCAAGCGCAAGGGGATTAGGGTCCCAACCCTATCACGTATTTGAAATATTTTTTCTGGCCTAAGGTCGGATAACTCTTAGACAGGCCTCGTAAATATAAAAGTCTCTCTTTATTGTTTTGTTTATTCTCAGACGAACTAAAATTATTTAGCCTATCCTTGACAACTTCAACGGCAGATGTCTTCAAGTTAAGGTCGGGTAAAGAGGACGAGAAGGCAGTAAAGCTCACATAAGATTGTTTCAAAATGTTTTTTGAAATGAGGATCGATATTACTTGGATTTTTCGAGCTACTATTCTAATTGTTATATTTGCGACATTTTGGCCAATGTAACCTCTGACCTTTTTCAGGTGCATCTTTTCTAAACTTGCAGAACGGGTACCTACCTTATGGGGTAGATTGTTCTCATTCCATCAGCTATGACCGGCTAGAGCATTAATTTATGTTATTCTACTTCTATTAGAACCTCATTGCAATGATTCTGAAACGCCGGAGCCCCATCTCTATGGTTCCGAAACGCCGGAGCCCCATCTCTATGGTTCCGAAACGCCGGAGCCCCATCTCTATGGTTCCGAAACGCCGGAGCCCAATCTCTATGATTCTGAAACGCCGGAGCCCCATCTCTATGGTTCCGAAACGCCGGAGCCCCATCTCTATGGTTCCGAAACGCCGGAGCCCCATCTCTATGGTTCCGAAACGCCGGAGCCCCATCTCTATGATTCCGAAACGCCGGAGCCCCATCTCTATGGTTCCGAAACGCCGGAGCCCCATCTCTATGGTTCCGAAACGCCGGAGCCCCATCTCTATGGTTCCGAAACGCCGGAGCCCCATCTCTATGGTTCCGAAACGCCGGAGCCCCATCTCTATGGTTTCCGAAACGCCGGAGCCCCATCTCTATGGTTTCCGAAACGCCGGAGCCCCATCTCGATGGTTCCGAAACGCCGGAGCCCCATCTCGATGGTTCCGAAACGCCGGAGCCCCATCTCTATGGTTCCGAAACGCCGGAGCTCCATCTCGATTGTTTCCAAAACGCCAGAGTCCCATATCTATAATAAATATAGAGGGTTCAGTTCGAAATTCCGTAAAAGGTCCCCAAGTTCGACTAGAAGATTACCATATTCAAAAAGATGCGCTTTAAGGGGGCCAAAAGTTACTCCAGCTGAAATGGTGTGGATGAGAATCGTCCAAATACAAAATCTCACATAAGATTGTTTGTAAATCCTACTAAAATCATGCTACTGCATCTGTTGGGGGGGGGGGGCACAAAACTAACGCCTGTTGCGATCTCCTGATCTGTAGCTTATCTTAAAATCAACTGTTTGTTCTCTACATCACCTCGGTCAAACTTTTGACTTCCTTCAAAACCTATAGCATTCGGACATACGTACTCATGTGAATATATATATATATATATATATTAGTTTCGAGATCTTCCGAGAATTTTCAGGCCCATGAATCTGCTATCGGTAATCACCTGGTTAGTACAAATATTTGTTCAGACCAGTATTCCGGTGGGTGGTTTTCTGTTTTACACAGTGCTAGGTCGAACTATTATCTCAATATTCTTAAGGCATTAGTTATTAATAATTTCAGACCTAACCTGTGTATACAAAAGATTTTGAAACATCAGTTGGAGATCTTTCACGATTCAAATCCCCCATAACGATTACTCCCTTTTTTTTTTTCTCTCGCTCTCTTTCTCTCAACTGATTTTTGCACCTTAAATCATCTTTTCCTCTCATTTCTCATCCGATTTCTTAGTTTTTAATTTATCATTCTTAATTTTCCTCTTAGAGGGTCAGACGATAAGGCCTTAAGGAAAATTTTAGCAATTTTCTTTTTCTTTTTTTTCTATCCGCCCCATTTCATTGATGAATAAATGATTCCTCTGAAATTTATCCTACCTTTTTGTTGTACTAGAAATCTGCTTATATATATATATATATATATATATTAGGAAATAATGAAACAAAAGTAAAGTCACATACTTTACAAGTTTATTATCATCATCAGGTGTTTAAACAAAGAATAAAATAAAATATGAGAATGCTCTTAATATATATATATATATATGTATACATATATATATATTATTATTAATAGTCAAATTTTCATGGTAAAAGCTCGATGAATGTTATTTTTTAACAACAGAGCATATTTAAATAAACAGAATGCTAAATTCCAATAACCATTTCTTAGTTCATTTTTTTTAAATCCATATAACTTTATACACCGTTTCGTTTACATATGAACAATATATATATCTTGGATTTTTCATACGTGAGACTCTTCAGAAGTCCAAAGAGCGTGTCCAGAAATATCAGGAAAAAAACAAAGACAGAAATATATATAATATAGGATACATAAAATACAGTTCCAATGAGAAATGTTTTTTTTTTAATTGTTAGATTCTGAATTAAAAACCCAACATATATATATATATATATATATATATTATATATATGTGTAAACGAAACGGCCCGTTATATTATATAAATTTTTCGAAAAATGAATAAAGAAGTGGTTATTAGAATTTAGCTT
>OY744543.1:68386574-68511574 GCA_963556195.1 Sepiola atlantica | reverse complement strand
AATACACACACATACATACTGGAAAAAATACACACACATACATACTGGAAAAAATACACACACATACATACTGAAAAAAATGTCACATGAAAATCAACTTTTCAAAACTGGAACCGAACCAAATCAAGACAGCAGACCTTGCATGCATAAAGAGTTTGATATCTTTTCGGATGGCATTTTATAACAATAATAAATGGGGTTTATCGTAGAATTTTGCTGCACTTTTATGGATCATCCAATCCTTGGAAATGCATTAATAAACCACTGAAGGTTTTTAAATATTATTCAAGTGTATAAAAAAAAAAAGACGTCCATAAAACGTCAGTAAAGTGTTACGGTCGACCACATTTACTTATTTATTGTTATATACAGCAAAGTTCATGTTAATATCAAATATTCACTCCACGTATGCTCATTAAATGCTATAAGAATAGGATGACAAAATAAAGAAAAATCGTATCCTATTATATATATATATATATATATATAATTTTATTTTTTTAATTACTGACACAGAAGAAGCAAGCCATTTTTTTTTTTTTTTTTTTTTTAATGTATAAAAAAGAAATTGACTTATATTTAAAACCTTCACTTGCATATTTTACCATTGGAATATTTTTTTTAAATCACCCAGAATATATATATATATATATAATATTGGAATTTATTTCCGACAGTATGTTATGTATCATGCTGATTTTCTTTCTTTTTTTTTTTTTTTTTTTTTTCATTATGCTAATGCTTGCATGGGTAATATTACTACTCAAATGATTTATTTAGTTTGCGAGGCTGGGAATAAACGAAGAATACCACAAATTGAAAAATGAGACTCGTACAGGAATTGCGTAAAGTGAACCCTCTTCTGAGGCACAGGTTCACATCCTGTAAGAGTCTCATTTTTCACTTTATGGCATTCTTTGTTTATTCCCAGACGTATGAACTAAATAAATCGTTTTGTTTAGCGATATTACCCACTCAAACATAAACAAAAAACGAAAAGAAACATAACATAATATATATATATATATATGGGGGTGACGGTGGTTAACGACACGGACTGAAAACCTGGGTGTGCCAAGTTCGAATCCAGTTTGTACCACAGAAACACTTTCATCAAACTCACACCTGACCTTGGTTCTAACCTAGAAAGGAGGTAAATAAAATAACATATATATATATATATATATATATATAACTCTGTTATAATGCTATGGTAATGACAAATTATATCAGTGAATGAAAAAAAAAAAAAAAATGTGAACTTATATTTTTTTTAAGATCTTACCATTTTTGTTTATTCTAAATGTGTTCAGTTTCAGTGCAGATCTTCAAGTTGGATCCCGTGGTTCTCTCTGCCTGGGTTGCCGTTCACAAATAGGATTTCCTCTCCGTCTCATTCAAATGAGATAATGTAAATAAATAAAATGTTGATAACAAAACCTGAACAACAAAAAAATGTGTTATTTTATATTTTTTTAACCCATGTAGGTGGGTACTTCAGTTTTCTCGAATTGTTTTTTTTTTCTGCACGTCAGCTCAATTTAAATTCTTTAAGTTCTTAAAATGTTCTTAAAATCGAGTGTGTTACATTGGCTGTGTTTATGCGTGAAAAGTAAAAGATGGTTTAAAATCTTGTGGTGGACAAAGACATTTCATTTATTAAGAGTTTGCCTATGACAAACTATAAAGATGGTAAAACAAGACATGGTGTAAGATTATATACAGAAATACATTGTTCCCCTACAATAAGAAATGCACAAGTTACTCATCTCGTGACGCCTTTTCTGTTAGAAGTGCTAATGTTGCCTGTAATGTGTCTGGTCAGCAAAATTTCCACAAAATCTTGTGTTCAGCGCGAGATTTGAGGGGTTACCTTTTTAACTAAAGGAGTCTAACTTTTTTTTTTTTTTTTACCAAGATGCATAATTCTGGCATATAAAACAATTTCTCTTCAAGGGAGATAACTCTGAACACAACACTATCATGTGTAACCTATCGTATGATGAATTTACTATCAGTCCTTTTTTTATTTCTAGGTTTTAGAATGGTCACTAATGTTCAAGAAGTATCAATATTCAAGTTCTATTTGACTTCTAATTATAGAGTATTGAGGTTTTACTATTTATGCCCACCAGCACAACTGCTGCTGTTGATTCGTTTTTGCTGTCGGCATTCGGGCAATCTCTGATCCCCGTCGGCATTCAATCTCGTCCTGAAGTATCTGAAATATTTCCTGGTGTATTATTTGAAATAAAACAGATTTAGTCACAACTTTCAGTCATAAAAATTATATGGAATCCAAACTTGGATCTAAGAAGGTATTTACCAAAATAAATTCTCAATGTTTTGGTAATTAAATAATTTGTTGATATGGTAATTTACTATTTAAAAAAATTAAATTCTCTACAGCAGAAGGCAATGCGATTGTCTGCAAGGAACTCACACAGTGAGCCATACTCACAAAATTATAATTAATTTATAATATTTATAATTATAGGAGCAACCGGACTAATGAAAAAGAATTTCAAAAGCTACCTGGCGAATATACCCTGTGAACCAAGTGCAAGAGAGATACAAACAATTGCAGTTAAAGGGACAGTTAGAATCTTAAAAAGATCTCTTGGCTGGAAATGTCTGAAATAATGGGTGAATGTCTGGTATCCGGTAGGATGCCTCATCCCCAGCAAAAACAAAAAGATAAAAAACAACAAAACATGGTCTCCACCTGATGAATCATGCTCTCAGAATCCTGAAATTCTACTTTTTTCCAAATAAAAGAATGCAATGGACCGCATCCATGAGTGTTAAAAAAAAAAAAAAATGGCGGGCACCAAGACGCATGATGTCCATTCCCAATTCTCTAACTTCAATTTTCCCTTTCTCAAACAGATTCATGCTGGGTAAAAAAAAAAATGGCATTCTTCACACGTATAGACATGTGAATAATGCCATTTTTTTTTTTATTTGAAGATAAAAAACTTGAAGCATAAGAACTTTTACCAAAAAGACAGGATTTAGCATTAAATAAAAGGGTTGATATGTCGTAAAACAAAACAACTTAACAGCTGTCTTGTTTGCCTATGAGCAGATTCTCTTGACAACGTAGGTGGTGCGTTGTACTCCCTGATGTCCAATTCGTTGGTTAATTTGCATAATTTAACTCGCATTCAGCCAGTACATATGATCTGCACCGATCAGTGACTTGAGTCTGTTTTTCTTTATTGCGTCAAACCATCTCAGTGACACCCTTGTCAATCTGCCGGCTAAATTCTGAGCTGATTTGACAAGAATCATATCCCTGGACAGCTCGTATTCCTTCAACAGCTTTCTGAACATATTCAATGAGCATCTTATTGGCTGCTGTAATATGTACCCGTGTTTTCCTAATCAGAGTGTCTGACACTTAGTGGTACACACGCACAGAATCCGTCTTCACGTACGCCACCATGACCTGCCACTGGAGGGCCGAGTTGATGCTATTCAGTATGACATCAAGTTCGGACAAATCGTGTTGCTTTCAAGATGCATGTGCCTCTCCAATGCCATTCTGGTGTCTGGGGAACTAACTATCCATGCACCAATTTCTATGTGTCAGATTATCTCGCTTCATTGCATCCCTAGCCTTGATGATCACACGCTTTAAAAGTATGTCTTTCACCTCTTCATCCAAACCCTCTTTTTTTCATAACTCTGCAAGCCACTTGAAGCCATCTGTACACCAAGATTTGCCAGAAAAGCCTTCCACACAAGGAGAACACGATTCTTTGTGTGATGATGTTAGGAACCTCTGGAACTACCTCGTCTCCATTGCTCCAGACATGCAATCCCTGTATCTTCACACCTTGCTTCTCAATATAAACTGAACTAAATGTTTCCTCACACGAGTCACGAGCATATTTTTGTCAACATAGTTGTCATCGATGTACCGTGATGCCGCATCGTGTATTGTCTCTGTGCGACAGTATTGTACTTACAATAGTCTTTATAATAAGCGGAGCCGCATCTTTTTCTTTTTTTTTTCTCAACCATGCATGGAGTATTATTGCCACTACACTAACCTCTTCCTCTTGTACAGGGTGCAAAAATAAGAATTTCTAACCTAATACGTCCCGCACTGTTGCGTGGCTGCAGTGTTGCATCCTTTTACAAGTTTAAGACCATGTGCCACCGTGTGCTGTGGTTTTCTGTTTGTCTTTCCTCTCTCATCGTTCTACTTCTGGCCCTGTCATCTCTCACAGACGATCGCCGAGGGCACAAGCAATGATTTACAAGTATACTAAAACAAAAGTGACGTAGACTCACAAGAGAAAACACAAACTCCAACACATTGTGCACAGATCAGTTGTACTCTGGGTGTGTGTGTGTGTGATATACTGTCACGGAAAAGGGCCCTTCAAATGCTAACGACCCCATCTTAGTTAAGTTCCTGTAGATTATCTAAGACCTAACTGAGATTAAATTGTCGTGGCTCGTCAGCTCATCTCATCACCTGCTCTTGCCCAGCTTTGACTCCAATCTGATCATGTCCTCTACGAGTCGCCAGCTGCCATAAACTGTTGCAAACTCGTCAACTGCTGTAAACTAATTCAAACTCCTAAATATATTGCGTCAGGATCGGAAATCCTAAGTCCGGACTTTTGTCTTAGTCACTGATTTCCCCCCCCCCCCCCCGATCAATAGAACCTAACTACTTCTGTGCTCTCCTTTTCGGCCACTCCCAGCCGACTATCCTACTTCTGACTATTCATCCTGCTGACCTTGTGCACCTTGGTGAATTATTTCGTAACATTCTCCATGTCTCAGGGAGAGGGGGGGGCATAGTATCACACAAGTACTTCTACTGAATGTGCTCCGACGAACTAACTACACTTGTGCCCCCTCAACGAAAATACCTCTGCCCCACCTGACTAGCAGCAAAATCCCACCCCTTCACTGTAAAGGTCCCTAGATGCCAGAAAATTTTCTACTCTAATAGCTTCCTTCTTCGGACCGCTTGCCTTTGGAATTCCCTTCTTATTTCCCTGACCGTACAACACAGAAATTTAAATGTAATGTGAATAAACATCTTACTGCCCAACTCCCCACCCAGGTTTCCCCTAATAATCTAGCCCCTTATGCTTCAGTGGCAATAGGGCTTGTTTGAGGTGAACGGAAATAAAGAGAAAAGAACTCTGCACATTCTGTAATGGCCATAAGGTCTTGTCGTCGTTGATTTGGAGGTTATTAGCTAGAGCCATTTCTAGCTAGAAATATTATATAATGAGACATTCAGAACGGACATATTAAAGGGAGATAACTTGTCAGAGTTATTCTCCTTGCGAGAGTTATGTCTCCTTGGCTTCCAACAAGAGACAAACATTTTGTAAAGACGTATGTCGTTATCAGCTCCCACTATAAATGTCAATTAATTAGAAAATTCTCTTCTTCCAATTGTAAAAAGTAAATAAATAATTTATTCTTGTCCATACTAAGTTTCCTCATTCAAATTTTTTCTCATATTTTTGTTTCTAAACTCACATTTACATATTCAAATTTTTTCTCATATTTTTGTTTCTAAACTCACATTTACATATTCAAATTTTTTCTCATATTTTTGTTTCTAAACTCACATTTACATATTCAAATTTACACCCACTCAGTTAACCCGACACGGTCACTTCAGAGGAATACTCTCCTGAGATTCAGTATGGATTCATTTGAGCCTTTCTTGCACCGTTCATGCAGCTTACCTGTGCAGACATCTCCATTGGCCATGAATGTGTTAACGTGATCTTTGAGTTTTCTTTAGTTCATCACTGGACATACCATGGCTTTATTCTGCTGCATTATGACCATCAGAGGAATTGAACTTTTAAGAGTCTTCAGTTTTTCTGTCTGGATACGGCATAAGCGAACCATTCTCTGTCAATATTGTAGTCTTCCCCGATCTTTACAGCCACTTTATTCTAACACTCCAACCTCGTTGAACTGCACTGATACCGCCGGCTCAACGACAAGGTTTCCTAATGCTTTTATCACATTAGTTCCCAGTAGCGGATCAAATCCTAGTGGTTTGCCATGCATCGCCAGAACATTGCTTTGGTGCTACCAGATCAGGCTGTCTGAAAATACCGGCTTCCTGACTTAAAATGCACCAAACATTGATGTTATTGTTTTTTTCCTTTCCATTTGCAAAACTCAATCGTGTTCTGCAAAGCTAAAAACAAAAACATTTTTCCTCTACAAAACAACCAAACCAAACCCTAACCCTAAGAATAAATATATGAAGATAAAAAGAACTTGAAGCATAGGAAATTTTACCAAAAAGACCGGATTCAGCATTAAATAATCTGAAATGGGTTGATATGTCGTAAAACAAAACAACCAAAAAAAAACAGAACATTGCATTTGTCTATAAAATGTGAATGACTCCAATACCACAGCCTGAACAGATCGAGGACACAATGTATCAGCGGGAAAGAACTAGCGTTGATACATCGTGCCTTCGATCTATTTTCTGAATAATCCCAAACACATTTCTCAACCCTGTCTTTTCAGTAGCATTTCGTTTTGTCTTTTCGGCAATCCCTTGTCATGTTTCTTCTGCTGCAACACCTGTAGCAGGTGACACTGAGCCGTTACGATATCAGTGCAACTATATCTTAGCCTTGGGCCATACTTGTCATCAATACTTTTGGCTTTGCTATCAGTTTCCCCATAGCCAACGATTCAATGTCTGTTGTAGTCTAATAGATAGACTCAGGAAATCCGGTATGAAGATCAATTTTATAACCCTTTCCGATCCCACTCTCTCAAAACTGATACGAACATAAAATGGGAAAAACATCTGTCGCGGAATTTGAACACCCAGAATTTGGTTTCACCACTTGAAAAAAAGTAATCACCACTTAAAAGCAGGAACATATGCTGAGAAGGCAAGCTACTTGAGATTCTGTATAAGTTATGTCCACTTCAGCTAAGAGACACCCTGTTCAATCAGTTTTTAAGTCCAGCTTATGAATATCAAGTAGTTTTTAACAGCTTTTTAATATCAAGTGGTCTTACTGTGTGATCCAATTGATATTTATATATAGTCAGAGAAAGACAGGCGGGGGTAGATTTTAGTTTCTGTCGGTCTCAGAGACAGATGGACTTTTGGGCTGTTTGTTTATTTACCTCCTCTCCAGGAGGTTAGGCACAAGGCCAGTTTTATCTTACTCCCACAAGGTAAGATGTGACCCAAGGTCGGGTCGGGAAAGTGAGGCTTGAAAAGCCAGCGCCCGAGAAGGTGAGCACTCTGGCCATTAAAAATTGCCTGGGCAGCCCCGTCGGCATTCCCCAGTAGGGGCGCCTCAGGCAGTAAGCAATAAACTTACTCCTCCCCAAAGAGGGGAGGCAAAGCCTGGGATGGTGGACCTCCTAGAACTGCACAGGACAAACCCACAGACCGGCGGAATCAAGCCCCGAAAGACAAGACGACACCGGTCTATAGGGTGCAGTATCCATCGGAACAGATACTACACTTTCTTCCTAGCCAAAGTGCCAGACAGGCTGTTTGTGTTCAGTTTGATTCTGTCAGTCTTCGAGTACAGTCAGGATTTTAAGCAAACAGTCTTTTGTTTTGATTGCGAGTCTGTCATTTTAAAGTATCATTTTAACCTCTCAGAATAAGACATTGTTGCTTGTTTTAAAACTTAGGGCTGTAATTTTATTTGGAAGAAAAATCGATTTGTTACAACAGTGACCGAGACCACATGATTATGGCCGGTGTGAAATCAAGCACCAAATTCGGATGAAGACAATGAACGGATGATCATGGCCTGTGCATTAAATGCACACAAACATAAGTTCACACTAATCTACATGTCTAGTTACTCGCTTAACCACTGAACAGGGTCACTTTCCAGTCGGCTGTAAATTTCCCATCGGTGAACCGAGTCTCTATCAGTAAACTGAGCCTACTCCTTGTTCACACTCATCTGGCCGTTCTTCATCTCCAAGTAGAACATCTGTGCAGCTCCCTCCAGATATAATGGCACTAACTGACTATGTAATCCACTGAAGTCACTCCAACAGCCTCACCTTTTTTTTAGCCAAGCCACTGCATATTCTTCATTACTAAATGACCTCGACATTTTGCTGCATAGCCAGACTTTCTTTGAAAGATTTGAAATAGCTTGTGTCAAGCTAAAGTAGATTTATCAGAGGGTTTCCCACTTAATCGTTTACCTCCCACTACAGGCTTTCTTACCTCTTCCTTCTTTTTTCTTCTTCTAATTCCTTTCTTCTTTGTCTATTATTATTTTGACTGTGGTCAAAGTTGCACTGTCCCACTAGAGAATACTTAGGCTTATATAACGAAACAAAAAAAAATACAAATGAATTTCATACTTTCCCCAGAAAACTTTGTCACATGACAGAGAAAAGAATTTCCACTCAGGGGGCAGTCGTTCACTGTTTTATTTTTAGTTCACTTGAGTTAGATGTCAGAAATCAAGGCAGGGGGGCTTCCTGCGGCTAACGCTTGATTTCTATATGAGATACATAGATATCCGATGGTTCAATTGAAGTTCTCCTTTATTTCTCAAACGTGGGGATTGTAAAGCAGTGAAGAGCATTAGTTTTCCTCTCCTGAATTGACCAGTTAATTAACTTTATTGTGGTCTTTTCATTGTCTTGCCAGATTCTAGAACCATAATTCATCTGGTCTGGTGGAATATCCAGCTAAGTGCTGTTACTTGTATTCCTTTGGAATACGGGTTATGAACAATTGGAATTCTCTGCCAGACTGGGTCATCGACGCAACAGACATAAACGACTTTTAGTGCAAGTTGGACAAACATTGGCTTCACAGACAATATTCAGTCAGACCTGTGCACGAACTGGTATAGTGGACAAGAGGGAAAGGAAACGGGAGTTACAGGCACAAGCCTTTTTCCCAAATATATGTTATGTTACATCACTAAGAGAAGGTGCACGATTTCTCGTATGAGCTAGTGTGTAGCCATGCCGAGGGAATCTTATTTGGGTTTCAAAGACTATCTTATTTTGAATATTTGGTCAGAGTTTACTTGTAGGGTGAAGTACCCTCATGTCAAGTTGTTCTAACAAACCTTTGTACAGAGAGATCGAAGATACTCGAAGATGGTGTCTAGTAGGCATTCAAATTGTTCCGTTTTCTTTCTGTCTTTTTCCCCTCCTACTCCCACGTTTTCTTTTTTACTTTCTTCTTTCCATCTTACTCACACGTCTTCTTTATTTCGTCTTTCCCTCCTACTCCTACATCTTCTTTATTTCTTCTTTCCCTCCTACTCCCACATCTTCTTTATTTCTTCTTTCCCTCCTACTCCCACATCTTCTTTATTTCTTCTTTCCCTCCTACTCCCACATCTTCTTTATTTCTTCTTTCCCTCCTACTCTCATGTCTTCTTTATTTATTTATTTTTTCTTTCCCTCCTACTCCCACATCTTCTTTATTTCTTCTTTCCCTCCTACTCCCACATCTTCTTTATTTCTTCTTTCCCTCCTACTCCCACATCTTCTTTATTTCTTCTTTCCCTCCTACTCCCACATCTTCTTTATTTCTTCTTTCCCTCCTACTCCCACATCTTCTTTATTTCTTCTTTCCCTCCTACTCTCATGTCTTCTTTATTTATTTCTTTTTTCTTTCCCTCCTACTCCCACATTTTTTTCTTTATTTATTTATTTATTCTGTCTCTCCTACCCCCACATCTTCTTTATTTATTTATTTCTTCTTTCACTCCTACTCCCACGCTTTATTTATTTATTTTGTCCCTCCTACTCCCACGTCTTCTTTCTTTCTTTCTTCTTTCCCTCCTACTCCCACATTTTTTTCTTTATTTATTTATTCTTTCCCTTCTACTCCTATGTTTTCTTTCTTTCTCTCCTACTCCCACGCTTTCTTTATTTATTCTTTCCCTCCTACTCTCACGTCTTCTTTATTTATTTCTTTTTTCTTTCCCTCCTACTCCCACATTTTTTTCTTTATTTATTTCTTCTTTCCCTCCTACTCCTACGTTTTCTTTCTTTCCCTCCTACTCCCACGCTTTCTTTATTTCTTCTTTCCCTCCTACTCTCACGTCTTCTTTATTTCTTTCTTTTTTCTTTCCCTCCTACTCCCACATTTTTTTCTTTATTTATTTCTTCTTTCCCTCCTACTCCTACGTTTTCTTTCTTTCCTTCCTACTCCCACGTCTTTATTTATTTATTTCTTCTTTCACTCCTACTCCCACGCTTTATTTATTTATTCTGTCCCTCCTACTCCCACGTCTTCTTTCTTTCTTTCTTCTTTCCCTCCTACTCCCACATTTTTTTCTTTATTTATTTCTTCTTTCCCTCCTACTCCTACGTTTTCTTTCTTTCCCTCCTACTCCCACGCTTTCTTTATTTCTTCTTTCCCTCCTACTCTCACGTCTTCTTTATTTCTTTCTTTTTTCTTTCCCTTCTACTCCCACATTTTTTTCTTTATTTATTTCTTCTTTCCCTCCTACTCCTACGTTTTCTTTCTTTCCTTCCTACTCCCACGTCTTCTTTATTTATTTATTTCTTCTTTCACTCCTACTCCCACACTTTATTTATTTATTCTGTCCCTCCTACTCCCACGTCTTCTTTCTTTCTTTCTTCTTTCCCTCCTACTCCCACATTTTTTTCTTTATTTATTTATTCTTTTCCTTCTACTCCCCCGTTTTCTTTCTTTCTCTCCTACTCCCACACTTTATTTATTCATTCTGTCCCTCCTACTCCCACGTCTTCTTTATTTCTTTCTTTCTTCTTTCCCTCCTACTCCCACATGTTTTTTCTTTCTTTATTTCTTCTTTCCCTCCTACTCCCACGTTTTCTTTCTTTCCCTCCTACTCCCACGCTTTCTTTATTTCTTCTTTCCCTCCTACTCTCACGTCTTCTTTATTTCTTTCTTTTTTCTTTCCCTCCTACTCCCACGTCTTCTTTCTTTATTTATTTCTTCTTTCCCTCCTACTCCCACATTTTTTTCTTTATTTATTTATTCTGTCCCTCCTACTCCCACGTCTTCTTTATTTCTTCTTTCCCTCCTCCTCACACGTCTTCTTTCTTTATTCTGTCCCTCCTACTCTCATGTTTTCTTTCTTTTTTCTGTCCCTCCTACTCCCACGTTTTCTTTCTTTCTCTCCTACTCCCACGCTTTCTTTCTTTCTTTCTTCTTTCCCTCCTACTCCCGCGTTTTCCGTCTTTCTACTAATAGATAAAGTATGTGGGCCTCTGTCACCTTTTTAGCTTCAACAAAGCCTGTAATGTTCGTCACAGCTGTAGGTATGAATTCTTTTACACCTCCATACAAACGTTTGGAATATCTCAGCAAAACTTTAGAATGTTTATAATATTCCAGAAAAACTGAAATAGACGAGCCTGGATAGGTGGACCTTTTTGAAAGGCCGAAATAGCTTGTGTGAAAAAAAAGGTAGATTTATTGAAGAGTATACTCTTTTCCTTTTCACTGTCTAACTCCCACTGCACTCTTCCTTACTCATTCCTTCCTTTTTATTTTTGTGAATCATGATAGTAGAAATAATAAAGGTTTTGTCTTCTGATGCAGGAGAGATGACTAAGCTTTTTAAAATCCGTAAGGCTATCTAGACAGTCACACTTAACTCTATGGTATTTGCCCCAAATCCTCGATTTTCACACTTGGGTTTGCCTCAAGCAAATCTCTAACATGAGACATCATTTTAAAGCTTAATAAATGAAGAAATCAAATACATTGTGTGTAGCAGGATTAGATGTTGGGTGCGTAAAAAAATAAGATTACAAATGGAAAATTCCATGTAAGGTTAGTTTAAGCAAGAAGTTGAAATTTTCCATTAGAGATCAAGTTAGAAGTTAGGCTGACGTGTAGCGGTAGTTGTATCATGGGGGAAGTACCTTGCAAAAAAGTGAGAATACCTGCCTCTGGGTAGTTTGGCGTCAAAGTGAGCGGACACCATTTTAGAAGACCCCACCATGCTACGGGAATTGGAACGAGAGATGTAGTTCATCCAAATTTAAATTACTGTAAAAATTACTGTAAAAAGTAAAACAAAATCTCAGAGCAAATAATGGAGTTATTTGTTGTTCTTTTTAATTACTTCCATTATTGCAGCCACAAAGAGAAAAAGAGAAGGAAAAGACAACATCTCTATGATTACTATAAGAACTCCAAATGAAGAATTAGAGTAATCGCACATGGGTGAAATTTGATATATTTTTCATAGTAGAGTGCATTCTATTGTTGGCTAGTAATTTCTCAGGGGAGATAATTTAGATATGGTTCAAGGGAGATAACTCCCTGATAATTTAGAGACAACACAAATAAGGGATTTCCCCTTCTTATATATCTAATCTTCTCCTCCCCCTCAGCTCCCCTTCCTTTTACTCTCCTCTTTATCCTCTCTTCACTCCCCTCCTTCCCTCATTGTTCTCATGGTCACCCCCTTATGAAGCACCCGCAGATATCAGAAGTGAGAAATTAACTCTGTAGTATTATGTAAAGTTGAAACCTTGTTCATCAAATATGATGGTACATTCCATCCAAAATACACGGAATTATTCCAAAGGACCTTGGCCTTTTGGCTAAGATCAAAGTGTAGTATATGTTCCGATGGATACTGCACCCCATAGACTGGTATTGTCTTGGCCTTCGAGGCTTGATTTACGCTGGTGTATGGGTCTGTCCTGTGCAGTTCTAGGAGGTCCACCCTCCCAGGCTTCGACTCCCCTCTTTGGGGAGGAGTAAGTTTATTGCTTACAGCCTGAGGCGCCCCTACCGGGGAATGCCGACGGGGCTGCCCAGGCAATTTTTAAACCCCACTTTCCCGACCCGACCGTGGGCCATATCTTACTTGTGGGAGTAAGATAAAAACTGGCCTTGTGCCTAACTCCTGGAGAGGAGTAAATCAATATTCCAAAGGAATGAAAGAGCTATAAGCCCTTTTGGCCTTCGAATGGAAATGATCAACAAAGAAGCAGGATTGGAGTTGACAAAAATACATGATACTATAATACCAAAGATCCCACTTTGGACCATAAGGATCCCAAAGATCATACTAGCCTTAAGCAAACTCCGCAAACAAACAAAAAACTATCCTCTAATTTCCATGAGGAATTAGAGAAAGTTAAAGACAAATATCTTCACAGATGGATCTTAACATAAACAAGCAACTGTGTGTACTGCAATATACAATAACAACAACATAAATAAGAGGCGTCTCCCAAATGAAACCTCCATTTTCAATGCAGAAGCATGTGCAGTGGATATGGCGCTCAATTTAATTTCTAAACCAAAAATAGAAAATTCATTATCTTTTCAGATTCATTGTCAGTACTAATATCGCTGCAAAGCAAAAAAATTGGACAATCCATTAATACTCAAATTACTATGCAAAATGGAAATTTTGGCAAAAGATGATGTAATATTACTGTGTTGGATTCAGTGGAAACGATCAGGTTGATAAAGCAGCCAAGTCTACCTTAGGCATGGCTCTGGAATCCAATTTTGAGATTCTTTATACAGATTTAAAAACGAAGATCGACAAATATATCCAACAACAAAGACAATAACGTTGGAGTAGCAATACACATAACAAACTCCTTGCGATCAAAACTACAATAGGAGAATGGAAAAAAAGCTCACGAAAAAGCCGAAAGGAGGAAGTAGTGTTATTCAGACTTCGCATAGGTCACACAAGGATTACGCATTCCTACTTACTTGAAGACGAACAGCAACCAATATGCTATGCATGCCAGACTGCGTACACAATAAAGCATATTCTTACTGAATGCATTGATCTGGCCCCTATAAGGGAAACTTTCTACAAAGCAGGTACAATGAAGGAACTGTTTAAGAAGAATAAAGTGGAGACAATAATGAGCTTTTTGAAAGCTGTCGATCTGCATAAAAAAATATAATTGTCTAAAAGACATATAAATCAAGCTTGACTTGGTGTTAAGTTAATTGGAGAAAAACGATATGTTTAAAAAAAAAAGAAAGAAGTTTATTGAATTGCTAGGAACATGTTGAAAAATTCTTACCTCTGTTATGATCCCGAAGTCACTGGATATTTTCGATACTAGTTTTTACAGAAAGGCCCTTGCAGGAGTTTGACATATTTTCATTCAGTCAGTTACTTTTGAGATAAGGGCGGAACTCGTCCATTTGGTCTATTCTCTAAAAAATCACCAAAATACCACATTCACTCATATATATATATATATATATATATATATATATATCTTACGCATGGCTCAGAAGACCAATTTTAGGATCCCTTATACAGATTTTAAAACAGAAGATCGACAAATATATCCAACAACAAAGAGAAGAACGTTGGAGTAGCAATACACATAACAAACTCCTAGCGATCAAAACTACAATAGGAGAATGGAAAAAAAGCTCACGAAAAAGCCGAAAGGAGGAAGTAGTTTTATTCAGACTTCGCATAGGTCACACAAGGATTATACATTCCTACTTGCTTGAAGACAAACAGCATCCTATGTGCCATGCATGCCAAACTACAAACACAATCAAACACGTTCTTACTGAATGCATTGATTTGGAGAAAAACGTTTTTAAGAGAAACGTTTTGCAGGACAATTGCAATGAAGGAACTGTAAAAAAAACCCAATAAAGTAAAGATTATAATGTACTTTTTAAAAGCAGTTGATCTATATACAAAAAATTTAAAGATCTAAAGATATATAAATATAACTTGGTTCGGCATTAAATGACCTGAAAAGGGTTGATATGCCGTAAAACAAACATCTACTTATTATCACGGTAGTGTTACACGTGATTGGTGATATATTCATATTTTAGTATCATTATTAACTGTTAATTATTATCTTCATGTTGTAATAATTTCAAATTTAGACTCAACTCCTAAACTGAGGGATTCCCTGAGACATTTAGGCAAGTGTTTCTCAACCAGGAAGGGGGGGGGGGGATTTCATAATTTCAGTGGGTGGACGGGGTGACCCCACAGATTAGCGGACACAAACTGGATCCAGGGCCACAAAAAACACAGCGTGCATCGCCCATCGCTACTGAAAGGTCATGTTAGATTTTCTCTCCGCTAGCGTTTGTATTAAATGCTAGTATGTTAATGTTAGTTATTATTGTTAGTATGAACCCACATTTTGAGTCAGACATTTTTTTTGAAAGGGGGTAAATATCCTTCTGGTACATGATGAAAGGGTTCAAGGGCTAAAAAAGGTTGAGAACCTCTGAATTAGACGATCAGATAATGGAGCTATATAAAATATATTCAGCTAATATCTTCAATATTGACAAAGATATTGGCGGATGTCAAAATGCTTTCAAATCTGCCAATTTCACCTAATGGCTGACTATATACAATCATTCAATAATTTAAACTTCAATAACAATCATTTTTCACATTCGTATACGTGCAACAGCAATTTTCAGGCAACTGATGGTCCGACACAGTGGCATGCATTTGGAACAGGGAATCCAAATTGTGGCATCCAATCATATCTCCCTTTCTCATAATATTTCCCAATGCTAAAACTTAAACTTGAGTCTTTGAGACATACAATCAAGGAATTGGCCATGGGCATCACCTGACCTCCGCATGCCACTGGTCTGGTATCTCTTTTGATTCGGAACAAAATCACAAGACAGAATTTGATAATCCAACTGCCTGAGTGGCCAACAGGTGGCGCTGTTTGTAGTGTGCCATCAATTTGTTTGTTTACACTGCACCTGTTGGTGGTAGTCTCCCTTTATTTTGAGATTATATCTTACTTTTGCTTAAAACTAACTCCAGTTATGGCTTCACGGGTAAATTCAAGTGGCAAACGTGGTGTTAAACATAAAAACGAGTCTATTTCGATCAAAAGAAAAAGTTGAATTATATTTAATGCTTGTTCAGGTTTCTAGCGACCCCTGGTGGTGTAGAGACATCGTAGATGTATAATTAGTGAGTTAGGGGTGTATAATTAGTGGGTTAGGGGTGTATAATTAGTGGATTAGGGGTGTATAATTAGTGGGTTAGGGGTGTATAATTAGTGGGTTAGGGGTGTATAATTAGTGGGTTAGGGGTGTATAATTAGTGGATTAGGGGTGTATAATTAGTGGGTTAGGAGTGTATAATTAGTGGGTTAGGGGTGTATAATTAGTGGGTTAGGGGTGTATAATTAGTGGGTTAGGGGTGTATAATTAGTGGGTTAGGAGTGTATAATTAGTGGATTAGGGGTGTATAATTAGCGGGTTAGGGGTGTATAATTAGCGGGTTAGGGGTGTATAATTAGCGGGTTAGGGGTGTATAATTAGTGGGTTAGGGGTGTATAATTAGTGGGTTAGGGGTGTATAATTAGTGGGTTAGGGGTGTATAATTAGTGGGTTAGGGGTGTATAATTAGTGGGTTAGGGGTGTATAATTAGTGGGTTAGGAGTGTATAATTAGTGGATTAGGGGTGTATAATTAGCGGGTTAGGGGTGTATAATTAGTGGGTTAGGGGTGTATAATTAGTGGGTTAGGGGTGTATAATTAGTGGGTTAGGGGTGTATAATTAGTGGGTTAGGGGTGTATAATTAGTGGGTTAGGAGTGTATAATTAGTGGATTAGGGGTGTATAATTAGTGGGTTAGGGGTGTATAATTAGTGGGTTAGGGGTGTATAATTAGTGGGTTAGGGGTGTATAATTAGTGGATTAGGGGTGTATAATTAGTGGGTTAGGAGTGTATAATTAGTGGGTTAGGGGTGTATAATTAGTGGGTTAGGAGTGTATAATTAGTGGGTTAGGGGTGTATAATTAGTGGGTTAGGGGTGTATAATTAGTGGGTTAGGGGTGTATAATTAGTGGGTTAGGAGTGTATAATTAGTGGGTTAGGGGTGTATAATTAGTGGGTTAGGAGTGTATAATTAGTGGATTAGGGGTGTATAATTAGTGGGTTAGGGGTGTATAATTAGTGGGTTAGGGGTGTATAATTAGCGGGTTAGGGGTGTATAATTAGCGGGTTAGGGGTGTATAATTAGCGGGTTAGGGGTGTATAATTAGTGGGTTAGGGGTGTATAATTAGTGGGTTAGGGGTGTATAATTAGTGGGTTAGGGGTGTATAATTAGTGGGGTAGGGGTGTATAATTAGTGGGTTAGGGGTGTATAATTAGTGGGTTAGGGGTGTATAATTAGTGGGTTAGGGGTGTATAATTAGTGGGTTAGGGGTGTATAATTAGTGGGTTAGGGGTGTATAATTAGTGGGTTAGGGGTATGTAGATGAATTATTATTAAGTCAAATCGCATGGTCCAGCAAAACAGTTAATCCGGCAACGCGCTGGAACGAAATGTGCCAGAAAATCTATGTTGCCGATGTATGATGAAAATCTAAAATTATAAGACAACTGAAAGAATCCGTATCCAAGGACAGGTAAAATTAATTCCCCTGAACAGAACAGTTTTGCACCACTTTTATGTCCCCTGACAAAGATTAAAATCAAGATACAATGATACTAAACCGTATGGTTAGAATCCTTATTCCAATTTTGATCAAAATCCGTTACATGATTTTGATTCTAGAAAATACTTAAAATTTAAGGCTTATGTTCAAGGGTTCTGAAGAAGAAATTAAAATTCAGGGAATCTGGCTCAATTGGTGTCTAATGACTCATCATCAGATTCGCTATAATGTCCATTTTAGATGGGAGCACGTGTTGGAGGGATTTTTAGAAATTGACTTCCAAACTAAACTATCTCTGGCCAAGAATTTATTTATCCCTCTTTCTCTCAAGCACATCCTTATCACTTCCTCCCATGTTTTCCTTGACCTTCCTCTGTGAACTGACCCTGCTATTTCAACTGTTTTACATCTATTAACTCAATAACTCTAATCCATTCTTTCAATGTGGCCATATCACCGAAGTCTCCTGTTCTGCACTCACTTCCCTATACAGTCCAGATTTAATCTTCCTCTGAGGTCATCAGATCTAAGTCTGTCTTGAAAGCTCACATTACACATCCATCTTATCATATCATTTCTTGCCATACAACGCATGCCCTTAACCCTCACTGGCCAGATTTCACTTCCATACATTATCACATTGTGTACACATGCCTGATAGACGACAGTGATAATGCTCTGCTAGTTCGTAATGGCGGAAGTTCCCTGAACTTACTTTATCGGATTGACATCCTCTATTTTATTAACAAACGACGTGGGCACAAAAACAGAAACCAACCCGAATTCACTTAAACAACAAAAGCTAAAACTGGGGCCATAAAAATCGGCTCCTAGAGACAGTCTAACAAAAAGGCGCAAAAAAGCCAAAAATGTTGATCACGTGGGGTGCTCTCAACTACGTCGGCCAAACCACTGGTGAAACAATATAAAAGAAGACTTTGCGACAAAATCTGTCTCTTCCCTCTTTTTTCTTCATTCCAGCAAGCAGACAGCAGCGTTTTCACTCCAACTACTCCCTCCCCCCCGGCCTTCAGGTGTGGGGAGGCTGCTGGACATTTAAACTCACGCACGCACAGCAGCTACTTTCAACACACACACACACACACACACACACACATACACAAATGCTCTATCATTCTTCAACGCATACAACCACACACTGTTGACATGGCACATACACATACAAATGCTTAAACGACTTATCAACTTACCTGCACGCACACACATTCGTACAACCACGAACAAAAGGCGACACGCACATTCACACACTTCGACGTACTGACGCCAAGGCTACACACACACACATGGCTACACACACACACACATACAAACATGGTCGCACACACGGCTTTTTCTACTATTCTCGGAACTGACTTCCAACGAACATTTCAAACTTACATTTTACCACCATGTAAGATTTTGTACTTGTATAAATATTTTGTGTTACTTTTAAACTACGTTTTATTCTTCCTTCAACTTATGCATGCTTTATCTTTCATTCAACTTTCATGTTTTATTCGTTTTCTCTGGGGTTTAAACATCTTTACCAATTAAATGGCCCCTACAACTTCACCCACTCGTAACTCTTGCAATCATACTATGTACAATTTTTAAAAAGTTTTTACAAGAATTGCAGAATCTGAGGCAAGGCCCTCAACTTTGGATCGGAGTAAAGTATGGTTCTGTTCGGTGCTAAATGCCCATCCCCCAGGCATTACTCCCTCTTTTGGAATGGGGTTGGCGCCTTTAGCGTTTGGGGGGGGGGGGCATTATGCAAATTTTGTACTCATTCAGATTTATTTAGGGGAGCTGGATTCTCTACTATAAACTGACGCCATGTCTAACTTTGCTGCAGTTAATTAATTTTTTATTTAAAAAAATTTTTTTTTTTTTTTTTTTTAATTTTTTTTTTATTATTATTATTATTATTATTATTATTCACTCGATTATGACAGGGGAAAGTAAGTAGGAATTGCTAAGAAGGAACTTTGGGCCATTTTGATTGTGAAGTAATTTAAGAATTTGGGAGTTATCTGCCCTTTGTTACTTGACGGCGCTGCGATGCGTTCCTTCTTTTTGTAGACATTGTTACAATATTTAAAAGATACGGACAAATGAAAAAAACGAAAATCGCGACAACACGATAATTCAAAACGTACGTGCATTATGGTGCTCTTTCTGTTAAATACTTGTAAAGCGATGAATAGAATTGTTTCAACTCTTAATTAAATAATAATAATATCAGCGCGAGACAATATCAACAATGGCAAAAACAACACTCATGTTAAACGGCTTTTGGAACGAACAGACATTTTAAAACAGCGCCGTGTTTTTGTTGTTGTTATTTTTTAAGGACTTAAATAATATGAATATTTTAAAGTCTTCCTTGTAAGGGTTAAGAAGAGAAGACACGATGTTTTTACACTAGATTACCTTTTTACAGATTTACATTGGAAACAAATAATACGAACTAGCTTCTCCACGCACAATAACAAGCCATGGCTCGTTTTTTTTTTCTTGTATAAGCCATCATCCATCATCTTTGTACTATACTGCAGATAATGTGATACAGACTTATTGAAATTGAAAAGGTGAGATTTTTCTTTTTTTTTTTCTTTCTGTTTTCTTTTAATTATAAAATAGATAATAAAACAACAGACGTATCAGGTTGTCCCCCCCCCTCTTTAAAATATTTGGTGCTTGTACAGAGAAGCGTGCGGATTAAATTATCAAAACCACAAAAACAAAAACAAAAAAACAGTAGTATATACTTACGCAGCAGATTTGAATAAGTATCCTCACCAAAAAGTAGGAAAAATGATCGAGTAGAATTTTAACTAAAAATAAAAATTAGTTTCATCGTATTTTGATGACTGCCATTGATTTATTACTTGTTAATATGACAGACTGGGTTACCTCCCCCTGAATTTCATGTTTTTCGCTCGTATCAATGGCCGAACCCGATTAAATGATATAACGGATTTTAATTTTTTATTACAATTCTACTCGATAGTTTTTGCTAATTTTTGATGTACAAACGTATTTTTGCTTGATACATAAATATTTCAAAGAGTTTTCCGGTTAATTCAATTGGAACTGCGTTTTTCATATGCACGCTAATCTGTACAAGCACCAAATATGTGTAAATTGTAGTAAATGTTGAAGTTAATTAAAAGAAAGAAGACAATTTTATACATGAAAACTAGAAACTTGTTTACTGTTTAGAGTTTGTCGTAATTATTTTTTCTTTTTCTATTTTATCAAACATGAACGGCCGTGTCCAAACTAGCTGTAATTACCCGACGTTGCCCGGGTGAAGAGTTTAGAGAAAAATAATTCAAATTATTCTCCTGTTTTAAATTTTTATTTTAAATTGTAGGATTTTTTAAAATTCGTTTTAGCTTTCCCTTATTTTATTTTTGATTTGAATAAATGTTCGATCATTAAAGTTACGTATAGGCGAGAAACACGAGATCTTGTTTGATAGTTTCGCAAACAAATCATCATGTCAAAACAAGGCATCTTTATTTATTTCTTTGATTTTTTTTTATTTGGGGCAACACTTTTTTCTGTCCCAAAATGATTTGATGAAAAAAAAAAAAAATAAGGTACTTGTTTAGATTTTGACCCTAATTTCCGTGACTGCCCGGCAGCAGCGAGCCGACAGCTAACGGAAGCGTCCGAGACCTGCCGAGTCGGCAGACGACAACAATGTAAGACGATGAATATACGAAAAAGAAATGCATATATTTTTATACAAAAAATGAAATAAATGAACAAACCCATAGCTGAAATAAATAAACTTTTTTATTATTATTATTTTTTAAGAACTTTTGTAGAAACGCTAACTTTTTAAACCATTTTTTTTAAACTAAAATAAACTGTTTTTTTTAACTTTAAAACGCGAAAATAATAGAAGCTGTTTTTGTTTTGTAACTTTTTTAAACCATTTTTTTTTTTTTTTTTCAATTACGCATTGTTTTTTTTTTCATTATTTCAGCTTTTTTTGGAGGGTTTTTTTTTTTTTTGCATTAGGCATTTGTTTCCTTCATTACATTCTTTTCCTGGAGGGGTAAGGGCTTGTTTTTCGTTTTTGGAGGGGGGGGGGGGCTTAGCGAAATACAGGCAGAAGAGGAGGATGGGGTCGTCGTCGAGGATGTGGAAGGAGGCGGAGCATATCCTGGGACCACAGGTATATCATCTTCAAAATTGTTGCAATTTCTAGATTTGACCGCGATAAAAAAACGTCCCCGATCGCAACGAAATCCAAGCCCGGCATTCCTGGTTGGGGCATCTCCAGGCATATTTGTCCGCCACAGTCTTTCGTGGTGCTAACCGGCAAAGTCGCTTTCTGCTGACAAAAGTTTAAATGCACTTCTCCGGAGATCCAATCGTGCGACACAGCTTCACTTCGAAATTCATTTTTTGCAATTGGTTAACAAACGTCTCTCCTTCAAATCGCTATCGGCTGCTTGACGCCAGCCTCGTTTTCGACTCGGCAGGTCTCGGACGCTTCCGTTAGCTGTCGGCTCGCTGCTGCCGGGCAGTCACGGAAATTAGGTTCAAATCCTGGATAAGTACCCCTTTTTTTTCTTATTAAACATTTGTACGAAATAAAAAAAATTTAAACGAAGAAAAAAAATAGTGATAATAACTGAAAAGTTAATCAAGTAAGTTTTTTTTTTTTTTTCATGACTGTTTTTGACAATTGTTTATTTCGTTACGGGTTAGGGTTATAAATTAGGGTTAGGGCAGTCGGGTTAGGGCTATAAATTAGGGTTAGGGCAGTCGGGTTAGGGCTATAAATTAGGGTTAGGGCAGTCGGGTTAGGGCTATAAATTAGGGTTAGGGCAGTCGGGTTAGGGCTATAAATTAGGGTTAGGGCAGTCAGGTTAGGAATTAGGGTTTTGCCGTTAAGGCATCTCCAAAAGTATTTATCCGATCTTGCATTTCTCTCCACATTTTTTTTCTTAAGAAATCAATTTATGGTCCTGACAGAAATTTATCGTTCCTTCAGAAGTATCACCATCCAGTGATACCATGTAAAAAATTATGTTACAAGTTTAGCGTTTCATTCAGTTTGCCTGCTTAGATGTCGTCTGCTTATTCGTCTCGCTTCGGGGCTTTCCGGCGTTTACCGTAAACTGTCGGAAAGCACCGACGCCAAGGGACTTTTTGCGCGGGTCCCAAAGTAACAAAGTACCAATATAAGTACTAATTGACTGTTCGACGATGGCTCGGGAATTTCACGTCTGTTTCGTTAATCATAATCGGAAACATTCGGGTCGATATGGGTCCCCCTCCTATAAAAGAACCATTTTTTAAAGACATTCTTTTCGTTGTCACTAAATTGAAAAATAAACAGAAAAAAAGAACTAATCATCTTTTGCGCTTGTACAGTTTAAAATTAAGGAATTGATGTCTGATAGCTAATGTTAAAGTTTCACAAAAATCGCAGGTATCTGAATCTTATTAAAGCAAGGAATATAGACGTTTGTGACATTTTTGTGGGGTGGAATGACATTAAAAAGTGTAAAAACGAGAGGAAAAAAAACAAAAAAAACATGAATATACTAAGCCGGCTTTCGTCCACACTCATCAAAGTAAATACGTGAAAATAATTCAAGCATTACGACTAAAAACTTTTAAAAAGTAGAATGAAGACCAGTGACAAGTTTAGAAAAAAAAAAATGGTGGGGAGGGTCACAAGTGGATCACATTGAGTCCTAGAAGCCACTCCTTTTGTTTACAAAGGGAGGGTTTGAATGACTTAATATATATAGCTTCCAGGACTTTAAGATGGAATAAGGAATGCGATCTACTTATGACAGAAAACCAGTCACTAGTGTAAGTCAACGCAAATTCAGCGCTATTTATAAGATGGTCAGCAATAGCTGACCCGGATGTGTTGACTAAATTATTTAGTCGGTCCTGGGGTATTGCAGGGGGGGGGATGTGTTGAATAAATTTGCCCCCTTTGCATAAAACTTAATTAAACTAAATATAGCCCACATTACCCAGCCTTACAGCTAACAGCAGTGTTTAAAAATTCATGATGATCGTCGCATTAACTTAGGAGTGAATCGTGTACATACAAATATATAAACATATACACATACCCCACTTTATATAGAGATATACACATACCATACTTTATATAGAGATATACACATACCCACTTTATATAGACATATACACATACCCCACTTTATATAGACATGTACACATACCTAGCTTTATATAAATAAAGATGAGAAGCTAAAAGATACAGTTACCAACTCAGTCTACAGGCCAATAGAGAGAAAGGGAGTGCTGATTATGTGGTGAATGCCAGAAGGGGGGAAACTGGCCACATGTTTTTTGTTCTATGCGAGAAGGGAGTGAATACTAATTAGGTGTTATTTTCTCTCTTTATTATGTAATAGTGAACTTTAGACGTGTTTTTATCATGCTGCCCCCAGAAATGGGAACAGCATGTGTCAGGCCACTGATGTTGTGAAATCTATCTCTCTCTCTCTTATATATGCAATAAACTAAGCGTGGTTTGTGTCAGTGAACGAACGAGCAACCGCAGTTCCCAGCTGCATGAACAACTTTATACACCCATCAGAAGGGGTGTATATAACATACATTTGTGCTGAACTTTATACACCCATCAAAGTTTCTTTAATTTAGAGATTAAAAAAAAAAGGAATGAAAATAAATGGCAAGATGTGGTTCAGGGATGGGAGCAGAATTAAACAGGATTTCTCATTCATTTCCGGCATCGATTATTTTTTTCTGTTAGAACGCCGCCTAGTTTTGAGTTTGAGACCGGTTCGTTTTCGTTCGTTTTATTCCGGCTGTTTACGTAATTCTGTGTTGGCAAAAGTCTGCTTTGTCTGGTTCAAAAGCTGTACACCAGTACCGAAAAATCGATGAGACCAGGCAATTATTTATTAAAATGCAGCTTTTTAAAAATCAATATGCAAATTAGCAATCCCATTCAGCCTGTAATATGGCATTTGGTTGTATATACAAATAAAATTGTATCTAATGAATGCAATTAGTATATAAAGTGTAGACGATGTTTCCCCTATTTCATTGATTTTAATAGCTTTATTAACAAAAAGAATGAAAATAAATGGTAAGATGTGGTTCGGGGATGGGAGCAGAATTAAACGGGATTTCTCATTCATTTCCGGGCATCGATTATTTTTTCTGTTAGAGCGCCGCCTAGTTTTGATTTTAAGGCCAGTTCATTTTCATTCATTTTTTTTTTTTCGTCTGTTTACGTAATTCTGTGTTGGCAAAAGTCTGCTTTGTTAGACAATCTGTTTCGTTAGAAAGATAAGATAAATATTGGTCCGTGTTGTTAAAAAGAATTTTTTTATTTTCACTCGATTTTTAATATTTAATCCTGATCAATATCTTAATTTTATTAGTCATTAATAAATAAAAGTGGAGGAGCTTTTTATTATTATAATCATTATTATCATTATTATTATTATAATAATTATTATTATCATTATTATTATTATTATTATTATAATAATTATTATTATCATTATTATCATTATTATTATTATTATTATAATTATTATTATTATCATTATTATTATTACTGGTCTTTTAAAAAATATATTGAATCCTTTATTTATGCTAAAAGTAAAAAATTTTAAAAATCTTAATATGTATATTTTGTTCTTACAGATTGCAGATGGATTTGTTCAGTGTTCGTACATAATTGCAGTCGCCTCATCAACCGTGGCGTGTTCATAAGCACCACTGCTGACCAGCATCCCTGTAGAAAATGTGGCAACGTGTTCAGTGATGAGAGGAGTTTGGTGCTACACAATCGCATTCATGTGATGAGTAGGGACTTTGAACACATGCCTTCAACAAGATGTGCACCATTCGCATCATCATCTTTTTCCACCTCTTCCTCATCATCTGCATCTAATTTGTTTGCAAGTGGTATGACATCAACTGTTGGAACGAGCGGAGCCTTCTTGCCCAGGATGCCGATGACAACGAATGAATCAATGTGCGCTGAAGTGTTAGCCAACATCATTGATTTACACGTGCGGAATAGAAACCAGAAGCAGCCCGTTGGAAATTGTGAAGCATCCCCACGGCAACTTACATCTGTACAAGACAATTCAAATGACACGGTTTCCACTGTGTTTTCTTCAGTATTTTTCAAGTGCTCGTCCTGTGATGAGAAGTTTAGCTGCCAGGGAAACTTAGAGAGTCACGAAAAAACCCATGAAACCAACGAAAGTTCAAAGTGCAAGGAAATCTTGGCCGATATTATTGATCTACATGCGAAGGCTAAAGCAAAGAAAGATGCGTCACAGGCTCTCGACAAGAACATCTGCAAGTACGTCTTTTCTGGCAGCACCTTTGTGGACAAATCTAGCACGGAGACCCATTCCAGAATACACCACCCACAGAAAAAATCGTTCTCCCCCAAACGTGCTGAACACGACAAAAACTTGAAAAACAAAGAGGTTCTCGAGTTTGCCGATTTGAACACAACCCCTAGGAAAATCAACGTCAAAAAAAGCCACGCATCTCCAAGTGCAACGCAGTCGAACTCGGTTAAGAAAGACTCTTTGTCTTTTCTTTCGTCCAATAAAAATGTCTTCCAGTTGGAGAACAAAGAAGAGCGCACATCGGTGGCAAAAGTGACCCTTGGTGCTCGTGATGCTACTCACCAAATTGGGCAAGAGCTTGAATGGACATCAAAGGAAGCTTTTGCTATCTCGATTGGATTGAACACCTATTCACGGCCGAAAAATTACAAGTGCACGTCTTGTGAAGAATCATTTGAGGAATTGGACAGTTTGAAAAAGCATTTGACCTCTGACCACTCTGCTACACCTTCCATTGATTCTACCCCTCCTAGCTCTCTACACTCTACTACCACCACTACTACTACTACTACCACCACTACTACTGCTACCGCTACTACTACGACTGCTACTACTACGACTGCTACTTCTTTTAAGTGCACTTTTTGTAACACAAACTTTGTAAATCTCCTAGAGCTGGACACTCACACCAAATCACATACTGAGTGTCGGAGATCATTCAAGTGCGGCTACTGCGCAGGCGTCTTTACAAACTTTGATGCGTTCACTGAACATGTGCATGTGCACATTCAAAAAGAAAGCAATGAGAATGCGGCTGAAGTGACCGCCGGACTGTCCTCGGTCGCGTGCAAGACCAGAGGAAAACAAACTCTAAAAGATAATGCGGAAGAACAATGTGTCACAAAGGGAGGCACCCACTCCACTGAAACTGTGATGGAGACGGCAAGGGATGAAGAAGGATCATCTGTGAAACGAACGTACAAAGCTAGCGGGAATGTACCAAACGAAGAAAGAGATAGTTTAAGAGCTGACGATTTGAGTGCAAAAATGGCGAAAAGACGAACGACAACAACGGCAGCAGTGAATGCATCATCATCATCATCCTCATCCTCAGTTACTATGGCAACAACAACAACAACATCTTCAGTAATAGATTCGACTCCTGGTGCTAGTTGTAGTAATGGTACCACCAAGGATGGTAAGACCAGTTCCAACAATAACCAAAATGCCAATACAAACAGTAACTTTACTCCAAGAGTAAAGTTTGTCACTCCACGGACCCTGCTTAAATGCAATTATTGCAACAAGGAGTTTCCGAAACTCGGTAAGCTGAAGCGGCACCTAAGGATCCACACAGGAGAGAAACCCTATCAGTGCCCCAATTGTCAAAAGTGTTTCACACAATCTGGTAACTTGACGCACCATTTGCGGACACACAACGGTGACAAGCCATATCTATGTAATATTTGTAATAAGTCGTTTAGTCAGTCCAGCAGCCTGACCATCCATAAGCGGTCGCATACCGGTGAACGTCCATTTGCCTGTTCATTTTGTGATAAGCGGTTCTCACACTCGGGTCCCTTACATCATCACATCCGAACACACACCGGAGAAAAACCCTACAAGTGCCAGTTTTGTGAGAAAGCATTTCCCCAGTCATCACAGCTTAGGCAGCACGTGCGGACACACACCGGAGAGAAACCTTATAAATGTACTCAGTGTCTAAAGAAATTCACCCAATCGAGTAGTCTTAATATTCACCTACGTTCACACACGGGCGAGAAGCCTTTTAAGTGTCAACACTGTGAAAAGTCTTTCGCTCAGTCTGGGAAGTTACACCAGCACATGAAAGTGCACACGGCTGAGAAGACTGTGAAATGCTCCTGGCCGTCTTGCTGTAAGCAGATCTCATCGAGCAAGTTGGCACACCACTTATGGACACATATGGGAGAAGCCGCAAAAAGCAAGCAGCCCTTAAAGTGTGACATTTGCGACCGGGTTTTCACACAGTGGTCGAACCTGTTGCAGCATCTGCGGTTGCACACTGGTGAGAAAGTCTTTGAGTGTAAAAAATGTGAGAAGGTCTTCACTCAGGCAAATAAGCTTAGCGTCCATTTAAAAGCTGAACATGTCGGCAAAAGGCCATACAAGTGCCGCTTCTGCGTGAAGATATTTACACAGCCGGCCGATCTTACCCTTCATGAGCGCACACATACCGGAGAGAAACCCTACACATGCGACATATGCCAGCGGGGGTTTTCTCAGATGGGTAGCCTTAGCCGTCATCGTCGCATTCACACCGGTGAGAAGCCGTTCCAATGTAAAATGTGCGAGAAATCATTTTCCCAGTCGAGTGGGTTGGCCCAGCATTCGAAGACTCACACACAAGAGAAGCCTTACACGTGCAAGTGTTGTGCTAAGGCTTTCTCGTTTTTGTCAAAGCTCAAAGAGCATTCGACGATACACACAAACGAGAAACCATTTCGGTGCAAAATCTGCAGTAAACAGTTTCGCTCGTCGAGTAACCTTAGCAACCACAAGAAACACTGTTCCGAGGCTGGTAACCCCGGCAGCAAAATGGGGAATTCGTCGACGACAGTGTCAGACAAAACTAATAAAAATTCAGCATCTGCATTAGAAATGGACTCTGTTTGTCAAACGCAAAACGTATCGCAAATTGAAACGGTGACAACATCGCTACCGGTTGTAAATAGCCAAACAGACTCTCTGTCAGGAAGGTCTGATGAAGATGCTGCACCAGCATCCGATTCTGCTCTTCAGGCTGAACCGCACTCTCTTGTCGCAACGAGACTTCTCGAAGAAAACGGGGAACTTAAACCAAATCTTTCTGGTTTTACAGACAATGAGTTTGCACAGGTATACACATTCACGGTTCGCGTCGTCGAGGATAAGGACGATACTGCTGCCGCGGCATTAGTAATGGAATCGTCCTTAAACAACGCTAACCCTCGGGTGTCGATGAAAGATACTACTGATAGAAACACAATTGTCGCCAGCATGGAGTCTCACTTGTCATCAGAACTTGCCATGGCAGCAGAGTCATCTCAAGTCGGCATATTTGTGAGTGGAAACGAGGTAGCATGTGATGCAAGCCGCATCCAGATAACCATTCCGCAATCTTCATCATCAGAAAATGTCGAAGGATTGACCCTTTTGGAGGAAGAAGTGAGATGCTTTTCAAAGGACCAAACCAATCCTACGAATGTCGACGTCGGAACCATCTTGGATGGTTGCACTGCATACGTCATCCAAGCTACCTTACCGGCAGTTGTCGAAGGAAACCCCGTTGCATGCTCCGAGGAATCTGACACCGGGTCGATACTTCAGACAACAGTGTCTTCAAGCAAAAGCCCCGCAGATATTCATGCTGACTCTATGTCCAATCTGGATCTTGCAGTCTCCATGATGAGACCAAATTCTAACACCCGAGAAGAATCTTACCAAACTAATCGCGTTTCCAGTTCTAATGACGAAAGCGTTCTTGAAATGCAGACCTTTTTAATGAGTTCTTCCACTGGTGCGAGTGAAGCCCATTTACTCCAAAGAACGGTTGAGCCACAAGATATACATTCTAATTCCAACATTTATCCGGATTCATCTGTAGAATTGGAAAATTCTGTTCCGTTACGAAACATCCACATATTAGAGAATTCCAACATTTCCGCGGTTCATCAACTCGTAAACTACGGTCTTACCCGTGAGGAACTGGAAAAAAACCAGAATCTTAATGCGACTTGTGTCTTTACAAATACTACTACTACTGTTGCGATTGCTATTGACAACAAGAATCTTGATGATGATGATGATGATGATGATATTGTTGATAGTAATATCAGTAGTAATAGTAACAATAGTTTACTCTCCATGCCCTGTTCTATCCGTGTCCCGAAATTTGTCACTGAAACAACGGTTGAAAATACGGAGAACTCGTCGAGTGCATTTAAAGATTTCCTCAATGGCTCATTTACAGAACAAACTGTTATCGGCAGCCATGATGATATTACTGCCAATGTCTCTCCGCATTTGGTGGACTTTCCCAGTGAAACAAATGACCGAATTACCTCCCCTTATTAGTAGTTTTTGTAAAAAGAAGAAAGAAAAAAATGATTTTTCGGTGCTTATGCGGATTAGCGGCCTATGAAAAAATTATTTTTATATAAAAACAATAATATATACTTATTAAGCATTATATTCTTACTCACTGTACGAAAAAGTAGAAAAAATTATCCACTTGAACTTTAATTACAAGTATTTTTCCAGTCTGCGTATCATAACAGCGACTCGTCCAGTAAGCTTCCATCTTGTTTTTTAAGATTTGAAGGGTAGATAACTTAAATCTTCTTAAAAAACAAGATGGAGGCTTAGTGAACGAGTCGCTGTTATGATACGCAGAATGGAAAAATACTTGTAATTAAAGTTCTAGTGGATAATTTTTTCTACTTTTTCGTACAGTGAGTAAGAATATAATGCTTAATAAGTATATATTATTGTTTTTATATAAAAATAATTTTTTCATATGGCCGCTAATCCGCATAAGCATCGATTTTTCTTTTCAAAAATGATTGAACAGTTATTTATTATTATTTTTTTTTTTTACAAGACAAAGATCTGAAAAAAGATATCGATTAAAATATAGTTTATTATACATACCATCAATGTTTTCTGAATTTTTTCATTTATTATTGTTGTTATTTATTATTATCTATATGCTAAAGTAATTTCATGTTTGTATATACATTATCACTTCCCATTCCTTTTCTAAAAGATGGGACAGCTCGATTGCCGATGATGCAATTAGAAAAAAGGAATTTAAAAATTTCATCTGTTGTATCGAGCGTAAAACTTGGACTAAAATACACTTTCTTGGCTTTCGGGCTAGAATCAGTGTGTAGTATCTGTTCCCTCCAAAGATGGTACAATAATATTGTGGGGTCTGCGTTCACGCCAGACCTCCATAGAATGGAAATATTTGAAAGCACGGCAGCATTATACAACAGATGAGGGATACAACTGTGGAATTTCCATGGGTCCCACTAATTATTATTATTATTATGCAATATATTATTATTATTATTATACAACTAGCAGGGCTACCCGGCGTTGCCCCGGGGCGATAAAAAAACAAAGTAGTAGAAATTAAATAGTGTGTGTAACATCTTTATATAAAAACTTCAACTCTCTTCCTTTCTCTAGCCGTCTCTCATTCCCTGGCCCCCATTATTTCCCTCCCTCCTTTAACCCTCTATTTCCCTTTTTCCCATATGATTCTTCTCTTGTTTAAATGTGTTAAAAACTAATAATAATGTAATTCATAAACATGTACGAATGTCCAGATTTATTTCAAACTTCAATTGTTCAATGCAAGGTATATTCTGTAATAAAATTATGTTTATTATTCTTAAACATAATTTTATTACAGAATATACCTTGCATTGAACAATTGAAGTTTGAAATAAATCTGGACATTCGTACATATTTATCACTCTTCTTTCATCTATCTTTATAATTGCTCTATCTCGTATATTGAGCTTAAATCATTTCACTATAGGTTCTATCTACTAAAAGTTTACTTTTAGTTTCATATTTGATTCTATATATATATATATATATATATATTATTTGTATGAAGAACTGAAAAAAATAAAGTACTTACTAAACATGCAGTCATTTTCAATCACTGCTGCTCACAGCATTAGAGTAAAACAACAGTTTAAATAGTTATGAATTATAAAATTTTACCTATCAGTACAATAATCTTAAGAAATGTGCTAATGTTTATGTAAAAAAATATATAATTCTTTTCTGATAGCTAAAATAGAATAATGATGAAATTTGTTTCTTATTAATGATGTAAGCTAATTTTTCTTCTTACGACATTAGTGAAAAATGTATCCATTTTACCAATGTACCTGGCCAGAATAAGTATCTTTTGAAAGAACCGAAATGAAGTAGTTTTTTTTATCTCAAAGATTATGCTGCAACAATGATATGCCACATGTACAGCCTACATGCAGCTACCTGGTCGATGAAGGGTTTCAATATCTTGTTCAAAATGGAGTCATCGGTGCTCAGCCTGAAGCCCTCAAGTTGAGTGGCATAAGCGACATTCGCTGTGTCAGATCGTCTATTCTGTGTTTAAATCACATTAAATACACGCTTACAATTTTATATAATTATGCCAATACCTAACAGTGCCATTTCTTTCCAGACATCATGCTCGTCAAAATTAGCTTCATCACATCAAGTGACCACAAACAATTTTTGCTGTTAATATAGTATTTTTAATTGTCAGCTGTTAATTGTTTAGGTTTGGAAAAAGAGGAGGGGGTGGGGGGGAGAACAAAAATGACATTTTATTTTTTACTACTTGTGCCTACTCGGGGGTGGTTTTACTGGTAAAATTCGTAGTCAAATCCTGAAACTTTAAATTCTTTTCAGACTTTTTCTACCATCCTCCTGCTGACACTGAGGAAGTCTGAAATCTCCTCATTTGTCCTTCCGCCATTGATTCCAAAAGAGAACCACAAATAAGGAAGTTCAAAATTGTCCAAAATCAATGATTCTGGCAAAAACGAATAAAAAATGCAAAGTCACTGTGGCAGAAAGACTCGGTACCCTGCCATACCAGCCGTCAGAGAACTTTGTCGACCACACTTCACTTAACAATCATCTGGCCTTCTAGCAGTCCTCCTCGACTTTGTGTCTGGCACGGTGAAATGAGACACCAACAGGTTCCGTTGCAACATGAAGGCCGAGCTAAAGGCCAGGATTACCAGAACTTTTAGGGGCCTATATCAAGAGGCAGCGACGAGAGCCTCTGGCAAGTTCCAAGGCCACCTATTAGAAAAGTCAAAGGTGACTTTATCGACAGAACAAGTCATGTAGACAAACCGACTTAAGTTTGATGAAGAAATCTCAAAAAATTAAACTAGCGCGTTATTTTTTCTGGACAATAATCTAGCAAACAAATATCATCTGTGTTTTATCGATGACGATGATCTATCCACGAACAGAAAATCGCCCATGATGCAAAAAGCTCCAGCATTCTCCAATCGAGGAAAGAAGTTCCAACTAGCGGAACGACAAGCAACAAAGTTACCGAAAGAGTCTTCTTTAACCCGACAGCAGGAGCGTAATTTGGGGTGCCGAAGCTACACTTGACAGATCTATTTTTTCTATATGTACGCGCAACTTCTTGTGTTATGTTGAGTTGTGATTCGGTTGGCATAAACAGGCGTATTGATATACATGCGATTAGCACATCACTGACATGTGCGCTCGTAACCGGGAACAGAAGCGATTCGCCTCTCGTCGCAATTTCAGCGGAAGGCGGATTGGAAAAACCTGAAACTCTATTACATCTCTACCATGATGCCTGCCGACCTCGCAACTCCCTTTATGTTCCAGTGTTCCCTTAGAATAAAGTTGATTTATATTTTAGCAGAGATGTTTGGCGTTTTTCATGGAAGATGGTGAACCCTTTGTTATTCAATTCCAGTCAGATGCGTCCAGACACGGCTAACTCTACCAAGTTACTTTCTTAATCCTGACGTTCTTTCACACCAATCATCTCACGACTAAAAACATAATTAACAGTGACATAAGGACTCCAACTGCTGTCTAGTTGACAGGTAAACTCTTGCTTCAATGAAAAATTATTCATATAATGAAGTATCTACTCATGAAGTTTTTACAACAGAACCCAGAGAATGGACATTCCAACTTTAGCATAATGGAGCATCCCAGCCTGCTTATATACCAACTCTCTGGCTTCTGATCTCAATTTATTTAGTTCTAGCTCAACTGGTCCGACTACTGAGCACGGACTACTAAATTCAGTAGTAGTTTCTCTGTCGAGGTGATTTTTCACATGTGTTCGTCAGTGAGATTATGAAAAAACTATTTAACAAATTTTTATGAAATGTAAAAAAATATTTAAAATAAACAGTTGTATGATAGTCATATTTGTGAATATATGAGCCGAAAAAAAATACAACACAAACATTAAATTTTATGAATTGTTTGAATTAATAAAAAGAGTTTACAACTGAAACAAACCTAAACCAACCCCATAAAATAGATGCAAAAACACTGACCCTAACCCAATTCAAATTCTCTTCATTAACCCTAACCCAATTAAAATACTATTTATTAACCCTAACACTTACCTTAACGATAGTGAGTGAGAATTTTTGTCTTATTAAATATTTAAGAATATTTAATTTTTCGTAAAATTTTCTATTAAAAATTTTTTTTTTTTTTTTTTTTTAACGTAGTTCACCCCAAACAAGGCAAGCCGCCACTGTAGACGTAAGGGCCTACTGAGAAGAAAGAAAAAGGGAGAAGATTGGGAGGGGGGGGGGGTCGGGTCAACCTAAACTGGGATCTGTGCAGCGAGATGTCTGTTTACATTAGTTTTAAATTTCTGCATGTCAGTACTGTCGGGAGTTCCAGAGGCCAGCAGCACAAGGAAAGAAGCTATTTGAGTAGAAAGCTCTCCGGCAGCTGGGGACCTCCACAGTGAATGGATGGGATTTAGCTGTTTGTCGAGTTGGTCTAGGGAATTTACATCGAGGGGGCACCAGAGTAGCCAATTCATCGGAGCATAATCCATTGAAGTATTTGTAAAACAAGCACAAGGATGCTACATTGCGGCGATGGGACAGGGACTGGAGCTTGGTTGACAGTGAGGGACCTATTAGGTTGCCGACTCTTTTTTTGGGCCTTGTCAAGGAGGGAGAGAGTAGTAGATGGTGCACCAGCCCAGATGTGGCAACAATACTCCATGCATGGGCGGATGGTGGCTTTGTAGAGATACAGGATAATGTCAGGTGTGAGGAGTTTACTAGCACGGTAGAGGGAGCCAACCTTCTTTGCGGCAGCCTTGGCAATGTCTTCAATGTATTTGTTCCAATTCATGTTACCTGTGAAGGTTAGGCCGAGGAGTTTGAATGATGAACTTTCAGGTAGGGTGTTATTTGCCATGGCAATCGATGGTTGGAGAGGTTTCTTGTAGTTATTGAAGGAAAGGAGCTTCGTCTTTTGTTCACTCCAAAACAAGGCAAATTGTGACTGAATCATAAGGGGCTATTGTGATAGGGGCCATATTTATAAGGCAGAGGGGGGACCTAAATGGGGAGTTAGGCAGCAAGATGTTTGTTCACATTACAATTAAATTTCTGTAAGTTGGTACAGTCGGGGGGGAAAAAGGAGGGAATTCCAAACTATTAGAGTAGAAAATTTTTCAGGCATCTGGGGACCTCTACAGTGAAGGGGTGCGATTTTGCTGTTAGTCAGGTGGGTCAGGGGTATTTATGTTGACGGTGGTACAAGTGCGGTAAGTTCATCGGAGCAGATTCCGTGAAACAAGCATAGGGATGCAACACTGCGAGGCCGGAGTTTTGGCGGCCATCTTGAATTTGGGCATATTAAACGGAAAATTTGCTATCAATTATTTGAGTCATCCCTAAATACTCGTAGGGCATGATTACATGACTATGAATTTGTTTTGGGACAGGGGTTGACTGTTGGAAGTGAGTGGGGGTTAAGCGCTTTCATAGGCGCCATTTCAGTTCTATTCACAAAATCAAAACAGTAAAACGAATTACATATTAATATTTAATAATACTTTTTGAAAAAAAGAAACAAAACAAACGTCCATCATTTCTCAGTCCTTTCTTACGCATGCAGAAAGTCGTTTTCTTGTTTTGTTTTACAGCATATCAACCCTTTCTCGAGTTATTTCATTCCGAATCCAATCATTTTGGCAAAAGTTTGTATGCTTTGAGTGTTTAATACCTTCAAACTAGCTGTATCTACCAGAGGATGCAGTAAAGTCATTTTAGTTTAAAATTTTTAAACTTATACAGAAAATTCAAAAAAATTTAGTTATAAGAGAGACAACTCTTATTCTCAATTAAAATGAGTTAGTCTCCTTGCTGATTTTTACTTATAGCTGATTATTTAAAAATCTTTCATATTATCAGTCATCTGGGACGGACTATGTAATTTTTTAAATAAATTGTAGCGAAGTATGTTATTATATTGCTAATAACATAGTACAACAATAACAAATAAAAAAGCAAAGTTCGTAATTTTTTAAATAAATTGTAGCGAAGTATGTTATTATATTGCTAATAACATAGTACAACAATAACAAATAAAAAAGCAAAGTTCGTAATTTTTTAAATAAATTGTAGCGAAGTATGTTATTATATTGCTAATAACATAGTACAACAATAACAAATAAAAAAGCAAAGTTCGTTTTTTTATTTAAAAGGCTATTTATTAAGGCCGTACTTTGAAAAACCGACAAGATAACTTTATATACTAGATATGTATTTATGGCATTTGCTTTAACTAGTTATTCATGGTATAAATATACATGATATAAATATTCATGGTATAAATATGGTAAGAGTATATGGAAGGGGCCCCCGATAAACCACCGGTGCGCATGCACCTACAAACGGAAGTGAAGACAGAAAGTGCACCATTTAAAATTGATTGAAAATTGCTGAATTGCATGAACGCATGTCAAGTACTACAAATTTATTTAATTTTCTTAAAGAATTAAAATTAATAAAAGAGTCTAAAGTATGTGTTTGTGGGTCTACCATGAAATGGATTAGTAACACAAAATTAACCGATGGCTTTATACTGCGATGCAGAATTAAAATATGTAGGAAGAAAATCTCCGTGAGAAAAGACTCTTTCTTTGAAAAATCAAGAATGAGCTTGAAGAAAATAGTAATTCTTATGCATCTTTGGGCAAAAAAATACCCCGAAAAACTAATTTTGGATGATTACGACTAATAGGAATATATTTGTGAATATTTACTTAGAAAAGAACACGAAGACGTTTTCAACGCTTTAGTAAATAAAATTAACCATTTGTATCCTGTTTAAATTTACATGTTAGTTTTTTTATTTTTTCATTTTCATCCAATAGCGTTTTCATTTTTGCGAAATTTAGGTTTTTGGTTTTTTATTTTTATTTTATTTTTTATTTTCACCCAATGGCGTTTTCATTTTTGCGAAATTTAGGTTTTTGATTTTTTATTTTTATTTTATTTTTCATTTTCATCCAATAGCGTTTTCATTTTTGCGAAATTTAGGTTTTTTATTTTTTATTTTTATTTTATTTTTCATTTTCATCCAATAGCGTTTTCATTTTTGCGAAATTTAGGTTTTTGATTTTTTATTTTTATTTTATTTTTCATTTTTGCGAAATTTAGGTTTTTGGTTTTTTATTTTAATTTTATTTTTTATTTTCACCCAATAGCGTTTTCATTTATGCGCATCCGTTTGTTGGCGCATGTGCACAGCCCGGCGGTTTATCAGTGGCCCCTTCCGTATACTCTTACCATAAATATTTATGATATAAATATTCATGATGTAAATATTTATATATATCATTGGATGTACTTTTATGAACGTACCCGGGATATCTTGACAGGTACTATGAGCATTCATGTCATACGCAGGATAACACGAAAAAAGAGATGAAAAAGTATTTGAACATTAAAAAAAATATTGGTTGTATATCACAGAAAGAACACTAGCTTACAGTTTTCTGAACCGACCCAATTGGCGTAATGATTCGGGTGTTCGCTAATGGGCCGGGAGACCAGTGTTCAATCCTCGGTCGAGTCATACCAAATATTTAAAACATGGTACTTGATGCTTCCTTGCAAAACACTCAGCATTATAAAGTGAGGATCAAGGGTAAGTGGAGTAATCCTGAGAAAAGAAGTGGTGCCCTCCCCTACATCTTGATGTAGTAGCTAATAAAAAGGGAGTCTTCGGGTCGTCCTCGACTATGGTCGACTATTTTACTTTTACTTTTTTTAGTCTTCTATATAAGTTTAACGTAAAATTATTCCTCTGGAGCCTGTCCGCTTCTTCGGGCTGGGATCAAGAGTAAGTGGAGTAGTCGGTTCTATCTCTAGTCAGAGGAGGAGAGATCCTACTCAACTGGGTCAATTTTTATTTTGTCTTGATTTAGAATACCACTTTTTGAAGAGCTGGATTTTTTCCACGTTAAAATCTGACCTTGTATACAACTTTGCCCCAGTGTAGGAAACAAGTAAATAAGGAGTTCAGTATCTACCATACACATTTTTTTTTGTTATTTAATCCTTTGAAAATATATCAATTCAGATTACCACATTTAATGTTAAATAATAATGACTACATCAACTAGTAATCATACAGTTGAATTATATTTGTAGAAATTTATTGTGTAAACAGGATGCATTGTAGATTGGGGTCAGCAGGTTTCAGACGGTTAACTCTTTGGGCAATCAGTTGGTATGGGAACATAAACTTAGCAGAAGTGATGGTTTGGTTTGTTTTACGGCATAGCAACCAACTATGGGTTATGTAATGCCGAATAAAGTTGTCAATGCAATTCAAATTATTTTACATTGTCTTGAAAGATAATGAAAGGTGAAAATGAAGAACTTGCAATCAGATTCTTTGGTACAGTCCAACTTCCTTGATGAAGTCTAAAATTTTTGTCACATTTATGTTTTCAAACAAGTGTTTTAAATTTGGGGAGTCGTAATACTTGTTTCGGGTTTGCTGCAGATCTTGACAGTCTATTAATACGTGTTTGACTATCTGTCAATGTGGATGGAGTAAGCGCCACAAGACATTTTTGAGATGTACTGTAATTGGTTTGAATGAAGCGATGTCCCCTTTTTTTTGGCCCTCCCTCACCTTTTGTTGCTTTACAACAAATACAAGCTTGGCGGAATAAAACCCATCTTCTTCCATTAAGAGTATGTTCGGCGATTGGTTAACTGACCCATCATCTTTTGTGGTTGCTTGACCGACTTTTGATTGCAGATCGAGATCATTACTAGATGTATTAACATCGATATGCCGAGCGAGAGAGTCAGGTCGGTTGTCCGAGGGACTGTATGGGAGGCCGGCAACGTGAGTATCATAATCTCCTGGACTCGTTACATATATAACTATTAAAAAACAAACTCTCAGAGAGAATGTTGTTGCATATAAAAATGATAGACAGCAAGCATTCAATCCGCTGCGGACCGTTAACAAAAGTGTCAATGGCGTTGTGAACGGTAGAATCAGAAATGGACTGACCAGATTGACATCCAACGAAATCCCACAATGTTTTTCCACACCTGATCCCTGGACAACGAGGTAAAAGTGACGTTAAATGAATAGAAGCAACGAGGGAATGCTGTGAATGTCTGCCAATAATTCTTGTCACATTTTTGCACGACTCTTCTCCAAAAAAAAAAAAAAAAATTTTGTTTGATTGAGAAAACACAAAAATGTTTTAAGTATCTTGGTTACAACTCTTCAGATGTTTCTTAAGATTACTGGAATGGATAAATCGAGCCTGACATTTATCGCACTTAAACGGACGCTCACCAGTGTGCAGTCGCATGTGGATAGAAAGGTTACCGCGTTGTGTGAATGCCTGGCCGCACACCGAACACTCAAAGGGTTTCTGTCCAGTGTGCGTGCGCAGATGCCTCTTCAGTGTGTTGTAAAGAGCGAAGGCTTGGGAGCAGTGGGGGCAGCTGTACGGTTTCTCTTTTGTGTGAGTGCGCGTGTGCCGGGTCAGCAGTTCAGATCGTGAGAATCCCTTTTCGCAATAGCCACACTTGTAAGGCTTTTCACCGGTGTGCACCCGCCTGTGCTTAATCAGGTAAGCCCGCTGGGAGAATGCCATCTCACAATGATCGCACAAATATGGCTTATCAGACGTGTGCGTCTTCATGTGCTGCTTCAGATAGACTTGGAGCTGGAACGTCTTTGCACAGATATCACAACTGAACAGTTTAGGGGCTTGTCCATCAAGAACAGTATTGTAACTTTTCTTCTTTTTTCGTCGACTGTTGAACCCGTTTTGTTTACTTTGGTCGTCATCTTTTGTCGTTGCATTTAAACTAATTGTGGCAGTCTGGTCGTTGTCCGGTGTTGCCTGGTGGGTCTTGTAATGCTTTTTAAGATTATAGGCGCGTCGGAAAACTTTACCACATTTCTCGCAGGCCAACGCCGTCTTTCCGACGTGCATTTTTAAGTGCTCTTTAACATATTTCAGCTTTTTAAACGTTTTCTTACAAACTCCACACTTGAAAGGTTTCTCCCCGGGTTTACATTCAAGGCAGATCTCGAAAGTATTTGAAGAATCCAAAATTTGGGCAGAAAGTAAAGACGGAGTCTTTTTAAGGTTACCGTTTCTATTAGACTGTAGAGACGCGTCTTTTTGGCACATATTTTTCTGTTCTACGGAGAAGAATTCATCAGTTTTAATTGCAGTAGGAAACTTCTGGTTTAAGTTGTCTTTAAATCCAAGTGCATCGTTATCCGGTTCTTGAAAGAGGCCGGCCATTAAGTTAGCAAGTTTGTCTGTTTGTTCAGTCACTTTTAAATTAGGTTTTTCAGCAAAGTCTTTGACGGAATCTTTGGATGGAGAAGGTGCTGATTGCATTTTACCATTGTTGGCATTTTCAACATCGTCGATTTCTGGTCGAGAAGAAATAATAACGATATTGTTTGGGTCACAAGTCTTTGATAAATGGTCGTCATCGACGCCATCCGTTGGCATAAGCGTGACAGCATTTTGTTTTGAATCATTTGTTCCGAGTTGGGAAGCTGGATTGAAGTGCTGGTCAAGCAGTCGATTACCATTTTTGGAAGGTGAAGAACGGTTCCGATCCATAACATTCTTTATCTCTGATAATTTCTTAGAATTTGCCGGAGAAGAATCAGTTTCTGTCACAAGAGACTCTGCAGAGGTCCATCCCAATTCTGACAGGTGTTTGCAGATATGTTCAGCAAACTCGGCAACAGTTGGCGAGCGAAACAAACACAGATGACATCCATACAAGCCACTCTCAACAATCGGCAGATATTGCTCCTCGGGTTGCGTTTGAAATTCAATGACGGTGACGATGGTAGCATTGAACTTAGCATCCAGATCAAGCTTGTCCCCTTCCAAGGGTTTCAGCGTTTGGCGAATAGAGTTTAAGTATAAGCTTCGTCCATTCCCGATCAGTTGAAATTCCAAATCCCCTTTTAAATAATCAGCCAAGTAGTACATCAGTTCGCTCAGGTGCGTCAGGATTTCATGGGAAATCTCACTCTGTTCCTCGGAAACTGGTGGGCAGGTAAGTCGTTCTGTGGTCCCAACATGACAATCACTCACGGCTTTCTTCGTATCTAACCCCGACTCTGTCTGGTTTTCTACAATGCCTGCGCTCTTCTGCGGGGTTCTCTCTGTCTCTGACCACTGAGCTGTATCCACTTGCTCCTCTCTTTTTTCTTGAACGTGTAATTGGATATGACTTTCCAGCATCTGTGCACTGTCAAAACTTTTTGAACACAAATGACACTTCAGACTGTCCAGATCACTTGTATGGCTACTAGACACGGCCGGAGGCTCAACCATCGCACTGGTCAGCTCTGATATGTTATCCTCACGCATCTGAACAATAACCGAGTCCTGCTCGGTGTAGATCTCTATCACATTCTCTACCGCGCCGCAATCCGAGTGGCCATCAAGAACCGGCCCAGACATATGGTCGACAGGCGCTTCGGCAGCTTCTTGAGAAAACGTCTTTATCAGTTGGTCGAAACCAATATTTTCTATCGAAGTAACTGCAAAGGACCGTAATCCAACGTTTTCCTTGACCTCTGGAACGGAAGAGTCGCAGGTTAGTTTTGCTGTGTTCCGAGAAGGGAGATTACTCCCTTTTCGTGGTCCGGCATTAACCGTTAGTATTTCCGACTGGTTGCCACTTTTAGTCTTACCCCTATTTCTAACACCGCGTTCGTTAGAATGAATGAGAAGATGTTTACTCAGATAATCTGAACGTTTAAACATCTTGCTGCACAAGTGGCACTTAAAAGGTTTCTCGTTGCTGTGGAGGCGTTCATGGTCCTTAAGGTTGCTAGAATTACGAAAAGTATATTGACAAATTTTACATTTAAATGGCCTCTCACCAGTGTGTATGCGACGGTGGGCTATTAAGTTGCACCTCTGGGTAAAGGAGCGGTCGCAGTCGTCACAGGAATGGGGGCGTTCCCCGGTGTGCAGAAGCTGGTGAACATCCAGTAACGATTTTAACGAGAAAAACTTCCCGCAATCTTTATAAGGGCAGGCGTAGGGTTTCTCCTTTGTGTGTGTCCGTAGGTGCATGCGTAGTTTTGCACGTTCTGCAAAGCTCTTTTGACAGTATTCACACTGGTGTGGCCGTTCGCCCGTGTGTGTCAGCCTGTGTCTCTTCAAATGGCTTGAGTGGATGAATCCCTTGTCGCAGAATTCGCAACGCAACGGTCGTTCCCCACTGTGCATCATCAGATGTTGTTTGAGGTTGCCCGACTGTAAGAAGGTCTTCGGGCAGACGTCGCATCTATACAGCGTGTCCGGGTTAGGGTCGTGAATGCGCATGTGGATTTTGAGGTTGCGGACGACTTTCTGGCAAACACTGCATTTATACGTGTAAGGTGACGATGGACACTTTGCTGGCGGTAAATCGCATTCAGCGTTTGGGCGATGGCTGCTCTCATTCTGATGCTGCACAAGGTCGCTAGACGATTTGTAGAATCTGCTGCATACTTTGCATTGATAGGAAACACTGTGCATCTGCTGCACATGCCTCTTGTAAACATCTATCCGGGAAAAGGACTCGTCACAGTGAGTGCATTCGTAAGATCTCTCATTTGTCTCGGGGTGATTGTGATCTTGTAACTTGTCAGCGGGATCAAAATTCTTACCGCAGAATTCACGCTCGCACAGTTTTTCCACGTTTCGCAGCACCTGTAAATGCGGTTCCGGATTGTTCTCTTGTGGAAATATTCCATCATTCAAAGTGGATTGGTCTTTGACTGCAGCACTTGCACAAACATCATCGGAAGACGTCACCTGGAATGGTAAATTTTTAGCTGAGCGTAACAGTGGAGGAATTTTTAAGTCTTCCAAACTTTGAAGACCTTTATCGGAAACGTTGACTAAATTAGAATCTAAGCTAGACGATAAATTTTCTGTGGTAACTCGAAGGTTTGGAATATTGTCGATTTGGTCCACTTTGGCGTTGCCGTCTGCATCGTCATGTGAAAGTAAATGACGAAGCGCCTCTTCGGCATTTTGGCACAACTGCTTACAAAGCGGACAATAAAAAGGTCCCAGAAACTCGGTGTGGTTAGTCAGGTAATGCTGGAATAACTGAGACGCCTGATCGAAACAATCTTCACACACGTGGCACTGCCATTTTATACCCGGTGCCTTAGACTCCGTCGTCTGTCCCTGCTTTTCGATTGGTACAAATTCTGCTCCTTCAATAGGGGATCCGATGACACCTTGATCAGGAGGGTCAGAGAACGCGATAGAACTATGATCCAACAACGTAATCAAAGAATTCTTGCCACATTTCAAAGAATGGTATTTCAAAGAGTTTTTCAAGAAGAACTTAAGATTACACTGCCTACAAACAAAGAATCCTCTCCTGTGAGATCTCTGATGGATGCAAAATCTCCCATGACTTTTGAGTGATTTATCACAATGTGGACACGTGTAAGTGTGTCTCTGATGAGCCGCCAGCCACTCGTTCCATCGGAACGAGTATTTGCATCGGCTGGTTGGTTTAAACATATTAAGTTTTGAGGTAGGATGGTGTCGGCTGTGACGCAGGAAGAATGATTTGTTGGAAAATTTCTGTCCACATATTTTACAGAAGAACGGAAATTTTCGCGATGATTTAACTGATTTTGTTAGCGTTAATTTTGAAGTGTAAAACGAGGGTTTGTCATAGTTTCTAGCTTTTCTTACTCGACGAGACTTGTCGATGTCTTTCATCGAATTATCTCCTGCTGTTAAAATCTCTGATTTGCTCAAATATTTCAATGTTTGTGGATAGTCTTTTTTGTCAACAATTTGGTATCTACGCAAACAGGCTGTACACAAAATGCTTGCTGGTAAATCGTGGACCGTGTTCTTAGCGGAAACACAATTCAGTCTGTTTTTACAAATGCAGCAAGCATTTTCAAATGTTCCGTTTGTGTTTTCTTGCGTACGTTGAAGAATGCTAAGAATCGTCACCGGATTATCATCTGTCGTTTCTTGTTGCTCAGACAAATCTGTAGAGGATCGTGGAGATCGAGCAACGATAAGGGTCGAGCACTGACCCCCACTTTGTTTGGGTTTCGCATGGATTTTCTGATGTTGCCGCGAGTGGCTTTCATTGATGCACTGTTTGTTGCAAACATCGCACGTCCATTGCTGTCCACTCTGCAGCAGCGTGACCCCAGGATGGAATCGGTCGGGCACTTCCCGGAGTATTTTCTTTTTGTTTTGAGTAATGACTTGGATCACATTATCTGTCGTCTCCATAAAAGACTTCACTACCGATTCTTCTCCGGAAAGTAGCACGGATTGCGCATCACAGGTTGATTCTAGCATAACGCCATTTGCAGGGGAACTTTTTGGGGGGAGATTTTGTTTTCCTCTCGTGTGGATCTTCTCATGGTTTGTCAAATGACGAGCACGCGGAAAACTACGGGGGCAGAAGTGGCATTGGTATTGCTTCGGCGAAAGCAGAGTTTTGTCCGAAGTCTCCGTTTTGTAATCGGTACCACCCGCAGACAAAGAGTTGGCTTGAAGAATCACTAAATTTTTGATGGCATCTTTTACAGGCATAGTGCTGCTACCCTGACCACCCTGGTTCTTTTTACCTGGGATGTCTACGGAGCTTTGAGCCACTTCTTTGGTTAGAGCTTTGATTAGTTGCTCGAGTCGGCCTGACCGGACAGTTGCCATCTCCGTTACAGTGACATCATTATCAGTTGTGATTGTTTTGTCATTTAAATCCAAATTTAGTTTCATAACTACGGTTTCTGCGTCTGCTGTACACCGAGAGGTTGCAAGAGATGAAGGATAGGAAGTTGTGTAAGAATTGAAAAGAGGGTCGAGGTCTTTCAACTGGATGTATTCTTGCCGTTTTATGTTGGATTTTGAATGACTTGCAAGGTGCGCTTTCCACAGCGCATGCTCAAAGAACGAAGATGTGCAATAGTAGCACTTGAAGGGCTTTTCACCTGTATGCATAATACGATGTTGCAGGAAGTTACCTGGGTTGCTGAAACTGCGGCCACAGAAGTCGCACAATAAAGGGGTTGGCTCTGACGAGGTTATTGGAACCTCCGGATTCACCGATGTATCAGTTTTCAGATTTTCTTCGGCTGGGACCATCGTTACTGCCGGGGAATCCATAATATTAACCATGTGCACTGACTGACTTTCTGAAATTTCCAGAACTGTTTTTACATTCGTTTCGTTGCTGGAATTATTTAGAAGCTGTGTTTTTCGACATCCATTTTCAGTGTCCCTAAAGCTAATCTGGAACTGACTGTTGACGGCGTCAGCATTAATTGCGTGTGCTCCCCTCTCATGTACAGCAGCATAAGCCTTCCCAACTGCTACTGGCGGCAAAGTCCCATCTTTGGCGGGTTTGTTAAGCTTTGGAATCTCAAAGTCTAGCGCTTCGGCCAATACCCTATCTCCCTTTACAGAACTGACATTTCTTGCAGATGACTCAAGCATCTTTGCATCGCGTGATTTTGCAGATGTGGTTGTGTGCACTTTCATATGCTTCACCAGATTTTTATCGTAACAAAAAGTGCGGTTACAAATGCTGCATTTCAGACTTCGTTGATGTCCACTGTATCGTGCCACAACGGAATTCGGTAAGTTCTTTCCACGTGTTTTGATCGCCATGATTCTTAGAAAGTTTTCTGAAGATTATGTTCCAAATGGTAATTCGTCTTTCTTTCTGTAGAACACAGCTTGATCAGAGGACACGATCATATTCTGTATGAAAAGAAAAAAGATATGTATTTTAGAGCTCACCAAACTTTATCAATAAGGAATGTGAAAAATTCATATTTAAAATCAACATTTTTATGAAAGCATACTTTACATTAATCTTATTTTCATAACATAAAAACTTCAGACTTAAATAGCATCTAATATTTTTTTTAAAAATCGATATTTGATTCTGCTTAGCTTTCTATTTTCCTGGAACTTTAATCTTATTTTTATCTACTTCAGACCTAAATAGCATCTAATATTTAAAAAAAAAATCGATACTTGATTCTGGCTAGCTTTCTATTTTCCTGGAACTTTAATCTTATTTTTATAACATAAAATTAAGTGTCTAGAATTTCCTACTTCAGACCTAAATAGCATCTAATATTTAAAAAAAAAATCCATATTTGATTCTGCCTAGCTTTCTATTTTCCTGGAACTTTAATCTTATTTTTATAACATAAAATTAAGTGTCTAGAATTTCCTACTTCAGACCTAAATAGCATCTAATATTTAAAAAAAAAATCCATATTTGATTCTGCCTAGCTTTCTATTTTCCTGGAACTTTAATCTTATTTTTATAACATAAAATTAAGTGTCTTGAATTTCCTACTTCAGACCAAAATAGCATCTAATATTTAAAAAAAAAATCGATATTTGATTCTGCCTAGCTTTCTATTTTCCTGGAACTTTAATCTTATTTTTATAACATAAAATTAAGTGTCTTGAATTTCCTACTTCAGACCTAAATAGCATCTAATATTTTAAAAAAAATCGATATTTGATTCTGCCTAGCTTTCCATTTTCCTGGAACTTTAATCTTATTTTTATAACATAAAATTAAGTGTCTTGAATTTCCTACTTCAGACCTAAATAGCATCTAATATTTAAAAAAAAAATCCATATTTGATTCTGCCTAGCTTTCTATTTTCCTGGAACTTTAATCTTATTTTTATAACATAAAATTAAGTGTCTCAAATTTCCTACTTCAGACCTAAATAGCATCTAATATTTAAAAAAAAAATCGATATTTGATTCTGCCTAGCTTTCTATTTTCCTGGAACTTTAATCTTATTTTTATAACATAAAATTAAGTATCTCGAATTTCCTACTTCAGACCTAAATAGCATCTAATATTTTTTTTAAAAATCGATATTTGATTCTGCCTAGCTTTCTATTTTCCTGGAACTTTAATCTTATTTTTATAACATAAAATTAAGTGTCTTGAATTTCCTACTTCAGACCTAAATAGCATCTAATATTTAAAAAAAAAAAATCGATACTTGATTCTGGCTAGCTTTCTATTTTCCTGGAACTTTAATCTTATTTTTATAACATAAAATTAAGTGTCTTGAATTTCCTACTTCAGACCTAAATAGCATCTAATATTTAAAAAAAAAATCGATATTTGATTCTGTCTAGCTTTCTATTTTCCTGGAACTTTAATCTTATTTTTATAACATAAAATTAAGTATCTCGAATTTCCTACTTCAGACTTAAATAGCATCTAATATTTTTTTTTTAAATCGATATTTGATTCTGCCTAGCTTTCTATTTTCCTGGAACTTTAATCTTATTTTTATAACATAAAATTAAGTGTCTCGAGTTTCCTACTTCAGACCTAAATAGCATCCAATATTTAAAAAAAAAACGATATTTGATTCTGCCTAGCTTTCCTGGAACTTTGGTGCCTGTTTTTAAAAATTTTTTTACTTTCATTCACTCCAAACAAGACACATTGCCACTAAGACGTAAGGGGCTACTGTGAATTAGGGGCCAGATTTATAGGGGCCATCCTAAGTAAGGAGTTGTGCAGTGAGATGTTTGTTCACATTACATTTAAATTTCTGCATGTTGGTACAGTCCTGGAAACAGGAAGCAGGGAGAGAATTCCAAAGGCTGTGAAAGAAGCTATTAAGAGTAGAAAGCCTTCCGGCATCTGGGGACCTCTACAGTGAAGGGGTAGGATTTTTCTGATTGTCAAGTCCGTCGGGGGTATTTACATTGAGAGGGCACCAGTGAAGCAAGTTCATCGGAGAACATTCCATTAAAGTACTTTAAAACAAGAACAGAGGCTAGAGCTTGGTAGATAGTACGAACCCTATTAGATTGGGGGGGGGGGTCTTTGTGGTTGGTGCACCAGCCAAGATGTGACGACAATACATCATGCACGGCTGAATGGTGGACTGCTTATCAGGAACAAATGCCTGCATTACTATTGATTCATAACATTAATTCATTCCCTATTGATGATATTTTAGTGTTAAAAAAATTCACATTTTTATGCTGATAGCATCCGTCGTGAAAACAAGTAGATAATATCTTAAAACTTTTATATTTCTATGGCCATTCAAGTCACGTGACTCGCTTTTCATACACAGTGTTTACAGCGAGCCACCCAACAGGGTCTGGTAAAAAATCATAGAGTCTCTGGATGGAGCAAAAGTCGCACTGTGGCGCCGACTCGTAACAGAGTCTGTCTATGTCGTGCAAATGGCTACCCGCTCGTAAGAGAATCTGTCGATCTGCTGTAAAAATAGACCCCACATCGTAGGAGCGTCTGTCGATCTCGTTTAAGAGAGTCAGTCAATCTGCTGTAAGTGGACTCTGCATGAACACCATCTCATAAAAGCGTCTGTCGATCTCAATGAGGGGTTGACGTGTGAATCTGAATGAACTCCTCAGTGTTGAGGTTCATTCAGTGTCGTAAAAGAGTCTGTCCATATCGTGCAAATGGCTACCCGCTCTTATGAAAGTCTGCCGATTTGCTGTAATAATGGACGCCGCATGAACACCACCTCATAAAGGTGTCTGTCGATCTCATTTGAGAGAGTGGATGCCTGCATCCAAACTGAGGTCCGACTCGAAACACTGCCGCACTCTCGCACACTCAGGCCGTTGAATGGGGAATAAACTTCACACTTTGAAGGCAAACCTCTGAATGGGGGGGGGGGGGGGAATGGCGGCTTGAATGGGGATTTAACTCCACTGCTCACATGTTGAATGGGGAATGGCAGGGGCACACACTGTTGAATTGGGAATGGCAGTCGCCACTGAATGGGGAAAGGCAGAACCTAATATAGGTTTTTTTAACTACCTTCCCCACCCAACCAAAAAATGTGCCAGTCCGACCTTGCTCTGTTGGGTATCATATCCCCCCCCCCCTCCTGGATGCCCCATCCACTCAATAGGATCGACCGTCTATTATTTTTTTTACAAAGTAATTAACATCGAAAATTGTTTTTAATTATTAAAGATGAAGACACGTTTTGTTCAAGATCGTAAAACCGTACGTAACTGCCCCCCCCCAAAAAAAAATTTGGTAAACTGCCCCAAGTCCAAGTTGGTCGTAAAATCACACATAATTGCTTTAAAAAAGTAGAATCCCCCGCACTTCTGAAGTTTAGCTGTCACTTACTGTCATCACAAATCGTAATTAAAGAGTTCCATTCATTCCACCGAGTCAACCGGAAGTGCCAGACTGAATTTTTTTTTCTCCCAAAATGGATCTGAATAACCTCAATCTGCGAGATATTGGTAGTTTAACAAAGTTTTATAAAAAAACAAAACAATGTTGACTGTTTGTTGGATTTTCGTTTTAAATGATAAATTTTCGTTTTAAAAATCACTGTTGACTATTTTGAGAAAGTTTTAATTCATATAATAAAAAAAAACATTATTTTTATAAATGTTTACATTCTTAAATAAAATATTTTAATATTCAATAAAGAAACATTGTTTGCTGTTATTATTGTCATTTTGGATAAAAAAAAACATCTAATTCTGTTACTTCCGGTTGGTTGTCTGCCCCTGTCTTCAAAAAAAGAAAGCAAATAAAGAGTGACTGCTAAACTGCAGAAGTGCCGAATCCCCCCACCCCACCCCAAAATCTTTTTTGATAAACTGCTCCAAGTTTGCTTTAAAAAGTAGACCCCTCCCCTTAATTATGATAATTGTTAAAAATTGGGTACAGGGATCAATCTAAAATAATTCACGTATTAAAATAAATAATAATAATGTTAGTTATTTATTTTTTGTACTTTTATTAAAATTCCTAATTTATACCTGTCTAAAAATAAAATAGCACGGTCCGTAAACTGCAGAAGTACTCGTATTTATATCAAAAATATTTTTAACAAGTTTATGTCATTTTTTTTTCTTAACATTGTTTCATTGTTCCATTGATTATTTCAGCGTCCCAAATTGTCTTTTGAAAATTACGCTTATTTTCTTAGTGAATCCTAATTATCTCCCCCTGCATTTGCAACCCAGGCTCCATAAGCGCCCCATTTTACGTTGAATTCATATACGAAACTGATCCCAAACTCTAAATTCTAAAATATATTTTTTCTTTCTTCTTTTCGCCAAGTTTTTCAGGGTGTAATGTAATCGTCTAAAAAAGTAGAATCTCATTTTTTGGGGGGGAAGGGGTGCAGCTGAGAATGTTCATCTACAAATTTACTCATTCATTTTACGAAAATAAATAATAAATCAAACATAGGGTGGTTGCTTAATTTGTAACAGATGATGGGTTAACTGTCTCCCTTATAAAAAAAAATTGGGACCCTATTGTGGACAATTGCCACGATATCATCAAATGACGAAAAATTTACAGATAGAATTCTTTCCAAGAACTGCAGGCTTGTGGAACTCTCTTCCTGCTGACTGTTTTCCTCCTACTTATAGCCTTGGTCTTTTCTAGACTAAGGCCAATAGGCATCTCCTGTATTTGCGATAATCATATTTCGTTCTTGTTAATGTTAGCTCCTTACATCAAGTGGCTTCGTGCGTTGTCTGGAGCGATTTTCAATAATAATTTAAAAAAATTTTTTTAAAAATACGAAAATAACCCGATTACGAAGAATATTTACAAAGGATGGGGGGGGATGGTTAAATTCGTCATTAGAATAACCGATTTTTAAGACGTCTAATATTAAAAAAACATTTCATGGCACCAGACACAACACGAAAATTGGGTATATGTTACGACGCTCAACAGAGGCGCGAACGGGGTCCAAAAAACTAACGAGAACGGGGTTATAAAAATAAATATGCAACTAGTGAGTTTAACCTACGTCGAGAAGAGATATTTGTCTACTTACCTATGATATTTGTTAGTATTTTTACGTACTATAAATGAGTTTTTATTAGATGTAAAAAAAAAATTCTTGTTCATTTTTAACTCGTACTTTTTTCTAGACAAAATGGCGTCTTCTGCTTACTCTCTTACGAGCAAGCGCCATTTTGTATTTGCAAGTTCGTGTGACAAAACTATTAGTTTCTAATAAATAGCAGTTGGAACGGTTTAAAAATACAAACAAATATCACAGGTCAGTTTTAAATTAACTTTTATCGACGACAGTTACTTTTATTTGTTGTATATTTGTTTTTTTAGCGTTTTTACTCTGCTGAGCCTCGTAAAAGATACCCCGAAAATGGTAAAACATGAAAAAACATTAAAGATTATTTTTTTCGTTTGAAAAGTTAAATTACATAGAATGTAGATAAGAAAACCTGGTAAACGTTACTATTGGCGACATTTATTATTTTAAATGAAATACAGTTGATAAAATTAGTCAAAAACAATTTATTTGGGTTTACCTACTCATTTGTGAACTGATCTACTTGCGTTAAGCATGTGAAGTTAACGTAAATATTGGCTGCGAGTAATAAGGGCCAGACATCTTGTTTAGTCACAGGAATTAAGGTATCTAAACCGACTGTCCATGAGTTACTTTACTCAGAACCGATATTTACGGTAATTTTTAAAATCTTATATCTTTTAATTATTTTTTTCACGCAAATAGGTCACAAATGAGAAGGCAAACAAAAATAAATTGTTTTTGACTAATTTCCCAACCGTATTTCATTTAAAATAATTTATGTCGCGAATAGTAATGTTTACCAAAATCTCTAACAATAAAAAAAACAACTTTAAAATGATCAAATTAAACATTTAGAATTTTTATGAAACCGATTTATGTTCTACAAAAAATGAAAGAAATTAATTTTGTAACGTTTTTTGTTGTCATATCATGTTGAAGGTTTTGTTTTTGCTAAAACATAACCATGAATTTAAATGACAAATTATTCTTAAGTATTTATTTATATAATCATTATTCATATAACCATTTACCTCAAGATTGTTTCTTTAAAAAAATAAAGACGATGTTTGGGTTGGTAGTCCGATGACGGCCATATTAGAATAATGAAAACTGGGTCGATAGAAAATGAACGAAACGAAACAAGGAAGAAAAAATGAAACGAAAAGAAACTTTGAATTAATTAAAATTGGACCTTCTATTAGTATTTATTTTTGCTATCGACTTTTAAATCTCTATATAATTATGAGTGTTTGAATACAAATAAATGTGATTAATAAAAATTTATTGATTAATTAAAAATTTATTTAAAATAGTTAAAAAAAAAAAAAAATGGAAATAAGTGTAAGTTCCAAAGTGCGATTCTTGGCCTTTTGGCTAAGATCAAAGTGTAGTATCTGTTCCAGTAGATACTACACCCTATAGACCGGTATCGTCTTGGCCTTCGGGTCTTGATTCCGCCGATCTGTGGGTTTGTCCTGCGCAGTTCTAGGAGGTCCACCCTCCCAGGCTTTGCCTTCCCTCTTTAAGGTGGAGTAAGTTTATCACTTACTGCCTACCGGGGAATGCTAACGGGGCTATCCAGGCATTTTTTGTAGGCCAGAGTGCTCATCTTGTCGAGCGCTGGCTTTTCAAATCCCACTTTCCCGACCTTGTGTCACATCTTACCGCTGTGGGAGGAAGATAAATTTAAAAAGAAAAAAAAAAGAAAAAAAGCAAAGAATCTGGGAAGAATAGAACAGCACGCACCTGCCTTTCAGTTTCTTAAATGAATAATTGTAAAAATTGTGCTCATTTCTTGCACTAACAGTAAGTTCAAAACACCCTACTTCAAGTTAATTCCAATTTTATTTAAAAAAAAAAAAAAATTTTTAATTTTTATCTTCCCCCCACAGCGGTAAGATATGACACAAGGTCGGAAAGTGGGATTGAAAAGCCAACGCCCTAGAAATTGAGTACTCTGGCCTAGGGGCGCCTCATGCGATTAGCAATAAAACTAACTCCTTCTCAAAGGGTGAGAAGGCAAAGCCTGGGAGGGTGGACCTCCTAGGACTGCACAGAACAAACCCTAAGACCGGTGGAATCAAGGTCCGAAAGCTAAGACGGTACCGATCTAAGGAGTTTAGCATTTATCGGAACAGATACTATACTTTGAACTCAGCCAAACAACACAACATATTTTTTTTTATATACTGCTTGTTATGCAATAAAAGTCACAAGGTTAACTAATTTGCATACTAGTTGTGAAAAAGGACATTTGATTATTTAACTATTATTCATTGTTTTGTTTTTTTAATTCAATGACCGTTTTGATTTGAATATAACAAATAGTTCTATTACGCAACATTATTTTATTTCCTGGACAAATATTTAGCATTTGTGTTCAAATCAATCTTTTGTGGTACTTGCAAACATTGGGTGCACAAGAAGTATGGTGGCATTACTGATAGGCTGAGAGTTAACCAATTTGTGTGTACGACAATGGAGACAGATGAAAATGGAGAGAGTATATTTAGATGGTGAAACTATTGAGGGTGTTCAGAAGTTTTGTTACCTTGGTGATACAATTAGAGCACAGGGAGGAGCAGGTGCTAGTGTAATTACACGTCCTAGGAGTGGATGAAGTAAGTTCAGGAAATGTGGTATACGCGACACTGCTGGCCGTACTTCCGCTTTCTATCCACTCCGAAACGAATTTCTGCAACGTTTTTCTTCACTCTCTACGGATCCGACTTTTCTCCTATGATCAAACTTCTCTGTTCGCAATCTAACTTCCCTCTGCCTCCTCCCCCAATCACTCCTCTTTTATCTCTTCCATTTCCAATCAGGAGCATCTCATTTGCATACCTCGTAGTCACCCTGTAGGCATTTAAAGAAACAAGTCGGCCATTCTTGTTTCCTTCTTCTTCACACGAGGTAAGCCACGCAAAAACGCGGTCGGTCGTTCCTGTTTTCTCTTCTTTTTCCTCATTTACACCACACGCCCCCCTTGATCTTCGAGATCAATAGGATACTTCGTAATCCTCCATCCAAGCAGGCCGCCTCCTCTCACGTCGAGGCCTCTGGGGAACAACTTCTTGGGGGTTAACATTTTCAGGTTCACTACAACGTGGGTCTAAGTCAGGTAGAGTCGCATCATTTGCTTCTCGGTGGCCCTCGATTTCCTCTTCTTTACTGCCCTCACTGCGTACCGGCAGTGTCATGCGACGCAGGTCTAGGATATGCCGGGGAACGCCGTTCACCATCACATTGTTCTTCGACCGCAATCCCGTTACGACCCCTTTTTTCCAACGAGTGGTACACTGTGCATTAGGGGGTTTCACCCATACCTCTTCACCTACTTTGATAGTGGCTTCCTCACTCTCGATTCCTGCTGTTTTGTTGCACGGGTGCCGCCACTTATATGTGAAAACGGCCCTATGAGGGACAGTTGTCTCGTCTTGTTTGGTTTTTGGCGAGATGTTGTACCAAAACACCGCCTCTATGGGTGATACGTTGCTTTTTTCCGCAGCGGCTTTAATGGTGCGATGATTCCTCTCCACTATTCCGTTGCCACTCGGCCGATACGCTGCTCTAAAAAATTGCCTTACTCCCCACTTATCGCATACCCCTTTAAAGGCTTCAGATCGGAAAGCGGGCCCATTGTCCATCAAGAGTTCCTCAACCGGCCCTCTCTCCAAAAATATCTCCTCGATGACCCCTCCGATCGCCCATGCCGCTTCTGCCCTGATTTCTCTCCAGATGGCAAACCTTCCCGGTCCACAGTCGACCATCGAGAGATACAATTTGTGGCGATAGTGCGTCACATCAATAGCCAATCGCTTCCAGTCCTCCGCAACGTACAACTGTCCTGTTTCGTGTCTGGACGGTCTAGGGTCAATTGATTGGCACTCTCGACAGTTCTCCACCACTTCCCTAACCTCCTCCTCGGTGGTTTCCGGGTAAACCTCTCTGGCTAGGAATAACGTTCGTTCCCGACCAAAGTGGTGCATTTCGTGTGACTCCTTGACTTCTTCCCCTGCATAGCATACCGAGGAGACCTCCTTTCCCTCCTGCAGCCAGGCCTTCTTCACGCGTGTCATCGAATCCGCCTTGTTTTTTTCTGATGGGACCAACACGACAGATACTCTTAACTGGAACTCCGCTATTAGATCGGCGAGCGCTCCGAGTCTGCGCTTGATCAGCATTTCCGCAGCACCTTTGGTCTTAACTCTCTTATCGCCAGTTACTGCCGACCGAATCCACGATGCTGCCGTTGCCGAATCGGTTTTAATTTCAATTATTTTCAATCCCCACTTCACGGCCAGATTGAGTCCTTTCATAACGGCATCTAGTTCTGCTACGTTGATATGGGAGAAGTCGTTGGTTTTTCTTAGCCATGCCGCATCCTCCACAGTTACGCCTCCCATCTCTAGTACGATGCCCAACGCCAGGTTACTGGCATCGCACCAAATCACACCCGCATCTCCGCTGCTGACATACCAGTCCCCTTTCACTGGGTCCTCATTCCTCACCCTCGCAATGATATCTTGCAGCATGTTCATAACCTCCTTCGTTACACGGCCCTCCCAGTCAGCAGTGCCTGCTAGTCGTTTAATAAAACTACATGCTATCCTGAGCCAGCCAGCGATAGGATAGTGCCCGACCAGCCTCCCGCAGACTGAGAAAAGTTCTCGCTTCGTCAGCTCAGATCCGACTTCGGGTATTACACTCCCTCGTTCGAAGACAAGGCTTTCTTTTCCATCTCGCCTTAGTTTCAACCCCAGCACCCGTCCTCCATCCAGGGCCTCCGCCGGTTTTGCAGTTAACCCATACTTCTCGACATGGCTTCTTACTTTCTCCGCTGTCACCTCTGCCTCCTCCACCAGAATGTCGTCAATGTACGAACTAGTGGCCTCCTCCACTGAACGGTCTTTGCTCAGCACTGTCTTCAGCACGGCAGTCATAATTTTGGGGGCTGAACTCAGCCCAAAGCCTAACCTCGTCAGACAATACACTCGCCCCTTGTACCGGACCAGCTGGTACTGCCAGAGTTTTTCATCTACATGGATCTGCAGATATGCCGATTTCAGATCGACAATTTTTGTGGCCCGTCCCATTCTTCTCCATTTCCTCATGACCTCCTCACATACGTCGATCCCCGTTCCAGTGTGGCAGGCTACGTGTCTGTTCAATTCTCTGAAGTCCAGTACGGGCCTAATCTTGTTTTTTGTAGGCTGAACAACCGCCAGTAGTGGCAACACTCCTTTTTCTTCCCCTGTCCACGGTTTCAGAATTCCTTCTTTTATCCACCTCTCCACTTCTTCCTCAAATCCTTTTCTTATTTCTCCTCGCAGGGTGTTTTCGTAGCAGCCCACTTTATTCTGTAGTTCCGGGGGTCCGGAGATCCATTTCCATTCCACCGTCCACCTCACGCCATCAAACTTTGCCAGGAAATCTTTGTCCTCAATGCAGCAAACCTCCGGTTTTGGTATTCTGATGGTTCTATCACCTTCCACTCCTGCCATCCCCACTGCGCCGAGACGTCCGAACGTCACTTGGCTCCCTCGTAACGTGGCGCCCCCCAGTCGGTTAATTGCACTCATACCTATAATCACGTCAACACCACCGACCAGATGATTCAACACTAAGGCTCGCAGTCCAATGGACACCCCTTGCACCATTACTTCCGCTGTCGTCTCACCTAGGCACTTCACATCCCTGCCATCCACGGTCCTAATAGTCCTGGTTCCGCTCCATGACCTAGCGACATTCCTCGCTAACAACGTTGTAGTACAGCCTGTGTCGACAAGGGCTATGGCTTTCTTCCCATTGACTACTACCGGTAACCGAGGCAACGTTCCATCATGCGCCATCTCCGCACAGAAGGGGTAACCACTGGCGCAATAGCTCCCCTTCACTCGTTTCGCCGGCTGCCTCTCATTCAAGTGAGGCCTCATGCACATATTTCCACCCACAGCTGCAGCCACGATTGGGCTTTTAACATTTTTCACTAGGACTCTGGCGTGAACCAAGAGATCGTCCACTTCCATAGTATGGATCCCAGTGATTCTCTGCATGTTCGTAGAGATTTCCTCTGGGAAGCCGTTAACTAGGTACAGCTTCACCGTCATCTCCAGGCTCCTCCCCACGTAACCAGCCAACCCTGCCAGTCTCCTGATCTCTGCCGCAAAGACGTCAACCGACTCGCCGGTCCACCTCAAACTGGAAAGCTTACCAAGTGCTTCGAATGGGCCCTCAGCGAAGGCCAATTTCAGCCTTTGCTCCACTGAGGCAAGGTCTTCCTTGTCTTCATCTCGCATCTGCTGGTAAATCGTGAGGGCTTCCCCCTCTAAGTATAGCGGCAGCAGGGTGACCACATCTTCTATCTTTTGCAGCTTCGCCACCATCTTTAATTTCTCCAGCCACTTAATCAGGTCACCCTCCCCAGTAAAGGGTCTCAGCATGTGAGTGCTCAGTCTCCACTCAGCCATGGTAATTTGCTCGATGTGCCGAAATAGCTTGTGGTATACGCGACACTGCTGGCCGTACTTCCGCTTTCTATCCACTCCGAAACGAATTTCTGCAACGTTTTTCTTCACTCTCTACGGATCCGACTTTTCTCCTATGATCAAACTTCTCTGTTCGCAATCTAACTTCCCTCTGCCTCCTCCCCCAATCACTCCTCTTTTATCTCTTCCATTTCCAATCAGGAGCATCTCATTTGCATACCTCGTAGTCACCCTGTAGGCATTTAAAGAAACAAGTCGGCCATTCTTGTTTCCTTCTTCTTCACACGAGGTAAGCCACGCAAAAACGCGGTCGGTCGTTCCTGTTTTCTCTTCTTTTTCCTCATTTACACCACAGGAAACTTCTGCAATTACTAACCAGCAGAGTGTTACCACTGTTGACTAAGGGAAGAGTCTATCAGGCATGTGTATGCAGTGTGATGGTGTATAGAAATTAAACCTGGCCAGTGAGGGTTGAGGACATGCGTTGCATGGAGAGAAATGATATGAAAATGATAAAATGAATGTGTAATGTGAGTTTTAAAGACAGGCTTAGATCTGGTGACCTCAGAGGAAGATTAAATCTGAAGAGTATAGAGAGATGCGTAGATTTTTTTTTTTTACTGCTGCTTATCGAGGCATAAAGTTGCACGAGGGACGTATTTTGTTTATATGTATGCGCAGTTAGATTGAGGTGTGGTTTGGCTTTGTGCACGCGCGCTCGCACTTAGACTTATAACTGCGTGGGAGATGGAACGCAACTGCGCAGACTCGAAATCAATACCCGTCAACGAAGTTTGGCGGCCAGAATACGATACAATCAAGGAAGAAAATAGAAAATAGAAACAGAAATATGAAGAAAAGATGACCAAACCAAGAATTATATAAAAGGGAGGAGAAAGAGAAAAGAACGAAAAGAAGATTTTAAAATTACAATGTAAAAGATCTCTTTCGTCTGAACAACCAGAGAAAGCAGTAGGGTTATTACCCTCCCCCTCTCCCTGGGGGCTGGTGTTGTTTAAGGAACGAAAATGAAGAAGAATTAGTACAAAGCGAAGAATGAATAAATAAAGGATAAAAACTAATAAAGAAAACGAACGAAAAGAAACAAAAACAAACAAGATAGAATAAAAATAAATAAATAAATAAAAAACAAACTAAAAAAAAGCCACTAACAAAATGGCCGCCGATAGTTTCATTGTTGAAACGTCCTACTGAGATTGAACTCCAGGATACAGCATTTTTTTATCGACAAAAATCAAAAATTTCTCGTAATGTTTCAGTGTTGCCTGGAATAAATGTTGATGCATTTAAAAATTTTTTTTTTTTTAACATGATTCGCCCCAAAACAAGGCAGACCGCCACTGTAGACGTAAGGGCTACTGAGAAAAAAGAAAGGGGAGAAGGTTTGGGGGGTCAGCCTAAATTGGGATCTGAGCAGCGAGATGTCTGTTTACATTAGTTTTAAATTTATGCATGTCAGTACTGTCGAGAAAAGAGGGGGCAGGGAGGGAGTTCCAGAGGCCAGCAGCACGAGGAAAGAAGCTATTTGAGTAGAATGCTCTCCGGCATCTGGGGACCTCCACAGTGAATGAATGAGATTTAGTAGGTTGTCGAGTTAGTCTAGTGAATTTACGTCGAGGGCCACCAGAGTAGCCAATTCATCGGAGCATAATCCATTGAAGTATTTGTAAAACAAACATAAGGATGCTACATTGCGGCGATGGGACAGGGACTGGAGCTTGGTTGACAGTGAGGGACCTATTAGGTTAGCGACTCTTTTTTGGACCTTGTCAAGGAGGGAGAGACTAGTAGATGATGCACCAGCCCAGATGTGGCAACAATACTCCATGCATGGGCGGATGGTGGCTTTGTAGAGATACAGGATACTGTCAGGTGTGAGGAGTTTACTAGCACGGTAGAGGGAGCCAACTTTCTTTGCGGCAGCATATTTAGTAGTGGAGAGGTTGGTGTTATTTTATTGGAAGATGGTGAAACTTTTCTTGTTCAATATTTAATTTCAGTCAGATGCGGCCAGACACAGTTAACTCTACCTAGTTACTTTCTTCATCCTGACTTTCTTCCTCATCTAATCAAACCACATAAAAAAACAACAAAGGCCACTCGAAGATAAGGGTTAATTGAGTTTGTCTGGTGGACGGCGAAACATCGAGGAGATTTGTAACAATGGTTGTAATTGGTCAGAAATTGATTATTTAAGAGGATGGCTCAATAAGAATTTGTTTACATTAGACTTGAAAACAGCCATGTTGTATTCAGTCAGGAAGCAGCTCCATGGTACTGTGTTCCACAGACCGGCAGTTCTAGGAAAGAAACTTTGCTCATGGCAGTTCTGTTTAGTTTTAGGTACACAGAGGTAGAAAGGAAAAGTATTGGCAGTGGTTGTAGCTCGACGAGTTTTTGTTGTAAATGTTTTGCAGAGGGAAACCATAAATTGAAGCTCAGGCGAGCACCTACCATGAAAATAACGATAGAGCAGAGAAAGACTAGCAAGTCTCTTCTGTAAGAGAGAGACTGTAGGGAAGAGAAGAGGACATCTCCCAGTTTTGAAGACGGTTTTGTAATCTGTCAATGCAAGAAAGGGTGCTCTGAGTGGCACCTCCCCAGATGTGGCAACAGTACCTCCCCATCTTAGGACGTATTTGACTCCTGTACAGTGTCACACACAGCCTTCGTCGGGACCACAGTGGCGAGCACGTGACAATGTTAAATGAAAAAAAAAGTAAATGTGTCCGGAAGTGGTTCGTAGGTCACTAGCGCCCAATATTTATAACAGAATACAGAGGAAGGGGATTCTCCAGTTCATGACATCACATAGAAATGAGGAATAACAACGAACAGGTAAGAGACGACTCAAACACCAAGTCAAAATTCGAAACAAATATTTATTTACATAAAGGTAAGAAACGTGGCAAACATGTATGGGTCAAAACAACAAAAAGAACCAAGTAATATTTTAGGGGAAACGGATAATATCTAAAGTTATCTAATAACGAGCAAAATCTATAAACAAAAATCGTGTCCAGACAAATCAAGGAAAAATAGGGATTACTTACAAAGAGGGATGAGTGGTACAAGACTCCTCACGAGAGTTGAAAAGTTCAATAGTCCAGGAATTACACAATCATCCAAGATTCACACTAATCTTTGGATGTAAAAGTCAACGGCAGATACCAAGGCAGAAATCCTTCAGAAATCAGGTATATGGGTGGGGTCTCGGAGTCTTAGTCGGTACTACACAATCCTCATATAGAATTTTTAGTCATATTCTCTCGGCGATACTTGGTGATGTGGAGAATTTGTCTCAGAAGCATTGAGATTCACTTTCAGCTGTAGATCAATATAGAAGAAATCTCAGGGCCACTCGCCGGGCCATGGAGTCAGATCCTTGTCTGCTTCTTTCTTTTCTTCTTCTTCTTTCATTCCCTCGCGTAAACGATTGGCAAGAGTTGTCTCTTGTTGACAGAAACTAACTGATCGACTCGCCGACACTCTTTTTATATATTCTCTGCTGATAAGCGTGGGTGGGTACGTGAGTGTGTTGAAAGATTCGCCGTGCAAAAGGTGACATGCACTTTGATTTGAGGTCAAGGCAATGCGTAAGTGTTAAAAGGGGAAGGGGAGATCGGTTGACAGGAAATAGCGTTTGACTTCCTATCGAGTAAGGGGTTAGGATAGGGGAGAGGGGAGAGGAGGTCGGCCGACAGGAAATAAAATTCAAGTTCCCTTTGGTGGTGAAAGGAGAGAAGCTTGGTTTTAGATGTATTAAAAGTAACCAGACACCTTTTTCCCCATTGCTCTAGGTTGGAAGAAAGAAAATCAAAAAGATCTTGATTAGCAATGCTCTTCAAAGTGTTGCCATAAATGGTTATGTCATCTGAATAAATGTTGACGAATGATCTTAGAATGTGATTTGAGAGATCATTGATGAAGATCAGGAAGAGGGTTGGGCACAGAATGGATCCTTGAGGCACGCCAGTGTTGATACTATGTGCTTCAGACTTTTGTCCATACCCGACTACTTTTCAAACCTATCAGAGAGAAAGGATTTGATGATTGAGAGGACATTTCCAGATATTCCATACCTTGTGAATTAAACCTTTATGCAAAACCCTATCAAAGGCCTTTGATATATCAGGAGATATTGTTCTAGTAACAAAGCCCCTGTCAATAGATTTACTGATCCTGTGTGATATTACAGTCAGCACATCAGCTGCTGATGTTGCAGGACTTAATCCATATTGCTTGTCACTGAGTAGGCCGTTTTTGCTGAGGTGATTGACAACTTCTTGATTCATCACGGATTCAAACAACTTACTCATGACGTACAGGAGACTGATCGGTCTGTACTGAGATGCAGAAAACCGATCTCCAGTATTTTTAAACAGATGAAGTTTTACAAGATGTTGTAAGCATTTCTCCGTTAAGCAACGATTGAACAGCTTTGTAAGGATATGAGCTAGTTCCGGTTGCAGCTTTTTAAGCATTATTATTGGAATGTTGTGAGGGCCAGTTGCTTTGCTGGTATCGAGATTCTTGATAAGTTTGGCAACATCCCAGACAGATATATGGATGTCGCTCAGGGTATTTTCAGTCAAAAGGGGAAATTTAGGAGGTAGATTGCAAAGAGTAGAATTTGATTTAAACTTCTTTGCAAAAAGTTTGGTTTTATCGGATGCTGAGGAAATCACCTCTGGTTAGTTGATGACGGTTGGGATAGAGGTCACGCATCTGTTCAGGACCCTGTTTGTTATTCGCGAAAATTCTGTTCAGCTACTCTAGATTTAATGGAGAAGTAATGAGAAATCAGATTTGACCCCCCACCCCACAAAAAAATCGTTGAATTATCTCCCCCTTTCATATTTCTGCCGGTCTCGACCACGTCTCTAAAGAAGCACCGAAAATTTTACCATAGAGCTCCATTACTCTTTCTTTCTTTTTTCCAGTTTTTTTTTTCTCTCTCTTCCTCTCGTCTTACTTTAAATTATATTTATTAAATAAATATATTACATATTGAATTATGTCATACCAATGGTTTCATGCTGGTGAATCTGTACTTATCAGTGACGTACCAACTTCGCCTTCTAACTGTTGCTTTTATTAGTGTTCGGTGTTTGATCGAGTTAATCCCTTGATTTGAAAAATTCTTGGTCTCTTGGAAAGCACCAAATATAGCGGTAAATTAGGTAGCACTTTTTCTTTTTTCATTTGAGATATGGGGCATCGTTGAAAGGTACTTTTGTAATGATCCAGTTTGAATTTGAGGGTGATATGTCTTCAGCAGATCTACTTCTAAATTGCAAGTGAAAAGGCTAATTGATTTTTTGTTTTTTCCCTTTCTTTTCCGTCACATTTAAGAGATTAATAAATTTGTATCGAAATTACAAAACTGTTCATATTTATCTATCTATATAAATAAATGAGAAAGATTTTGTTTCGTGTTTACAGCAACGTTATGAATGAAATGTTTATTATTTTAAATTAATGTTTCAAGTATTTCAAGTAGCAAACTTTGCAAAGCGATAGCGAGCCGGGAAAGCCAACTAGTATCTTCATAAACTTAAGAGTTGAAAAAAAAAATTGAAAGTATTTATGCAATTTAAATTTCAACATTTTGTATAATGTCCGACTGATTTTATTGCAAAACTGATTTTGTTTAAGTACATTTATTTTTTCCAATTTTTAATTTAAAAATCTCTGCTCTCAACCACACACACACACACACACACACACACACACACACACACACACACACACACAAAGTAAATAAATTAAACTTTTAATGTCACATTCCTGAAAACTAGAGGAAGGATTCTTGCAACAGTGCACAAACTAACCATATATTTGATTTTTGTCTGTAAATGTTTGTTCAAGCCAGAAATTACTTTCTTTTAGTCAGTTTAAAGACTTTGAAGGTACTATAATTGAGTCATGGTGTCTGTAACAGCAAGCAAACTGGAGCAAAAATTTCGGACACAAATTATACTGATGAATATATATTTATTTGCGCGCACGTGGCCAACGCTGAAACTATAACATCTTTTCACCGTAAAACTGGAAATACATGAAAATAAACAAGTCTTACAAACACGTTCTAAGACAAAACAAAGCAAATTATAAAAGAGTAAAAATTCAAATAGGTTTAGAGAACTATGCGTTGCTTACCTCTATTTTTGCCAAGCTACTTGCCCCAGAGCCAACGTCCATCACAAGCGGAACAAACGTCCGACTCCCATGTTGACTGATTCGAAAAGACCGCCTCTGGGCAAGCAGGCGGTGTAGAGGCACGACAGTTACCCCGTGCGCATGTCTTCCGGAAAAGGACGGTGCTGAATACAAAATGTCCCTTCCTGAATTATGACCGGCCAACATGTGAAACTCCTACGTTTACAGTGTCTATTGAGATTGTCGAGACAGGAGATAGCCATTTTACTGAGTCGGCCATGTCTGTACGTATCTGACTTGAATAAGAATAGTATCACCAACGTTTTCTCTACAATTTATTTAACTGGAACAAGAATACAGGAGCGTAAACATGTGAGATGAGTTACTTGGTCGACAGGCATAAAGATAATATAATTCCAGTTGGTCTTGAGTTTATTCCTGCCACTTGTCACAGTGATGATGATTAGGGGAGAGAGAGAATGCCTGTCTGTCTACGTTGATGTCTCGACTTGAACTCATTTCTATTTGCCCGGGAAAATAGCTGGGTGGAAATCAGGGGGTTCGGAATTAATTACAACTCGAAATTAATTACAACTTGGACTTAATTTATAAATTTTATTTGTTATTCAACTAATCAATCTCATTTTATTTCTTTCATTTGCAAAATTATATTGTACGAATTAAAAAAAAAGTTTTATTTCATTTTATCATCAAGAATTTATAAAGTCGTATATTAATCATATTTTTTAAAGAAATGTGTAAAGTCGTATATTAAACATATTTTTTAAAGAAATGTGAAAAGTCGTATAATAATCATATTTTTTAAAGAAATGTGTAAAGTCGTATAATAATCATATTTTTTAAAGAAATGTGTAAAGTCGTATATTAAACATATTTTTTAAAGAAATTTGTAGCATATTTTATCATTTAAGAAAATTCATAAAGTATATTTATCATATTTTTTAAAGAAATTTGTAAAGTATATTTATCATATATTTTAAAGAAATTTGTAAAGTATATTTATCATATTTTTTAAAGAAATTTGTAAAGTATATTTATCATATATTTTAAAGAAATTTGTAAAGTATATTTATCATATTTTTTAAAGAAATTTGTAAAGTATATTTATCATATATTTTAAAGAAATTTGTAAAGTATATTTATCATATTTTTTAAAGAAATTTGTAAAGTATATTTATATTTAGATTTGTAATTAATTCCGGTTTGTAATTAATTCCATCACCCGAAATCAGTAGGCTTCAAGTGCGCATGTCAATGGTGTACTAATCACCTGTGTATCAATACGCCTGTTTACGTCTACCAAACTACAACTCGACATAACGCAAAATATTGCGCGTACATATGAACAAAATAGATCTCTCATGTAACTGCTACACTACTATCGAATTTTGAAGTGTCACAGTATTATAAATAAGTCAGCTATTTCAATCTTTTTTTAATAGCTGAAATAAAAAAAGAGGAATAATTTTCAGGATTTAAAAAGATCTAATTATTAACTTGTCTTGCTACTATTGCTGAAAAGAACCTTCCCTTTTTTTCTCCGTGTATTTAGCATCAGATGGAATTTCCACTGACAGAGTTTCTTTTCTGGAAACTTCCCGTCTGCGGAACACATTGCCACGGGACTGCTTCCCTGCGGACTATGGCTACTTGTTGTAAACCGGCAACCGTAGATAATCAAATTTTGTTCATTGTGTTCATCATTTTCAATCCTCTCATAATATTCTTCGTCATTCAAGTGACTATCTATCCATCTCATTAATCCTTATCCTTGAGTGTCTTTTAGCCTTGATAAGTGGTGATTCATTTGTAAAAAAAAAAAAAAAAAAAAAAATCTGGCACTTGCGCAAAAACAGAATCAGTCTCTTTCCGCTTCAGTGTCAGAACGATTGAATATTGAAAACAAACTTCCCATGGAGCCCAGACCGATGAAGATAAACTTAGGGATGCAATAAAAAAGAGATCGGTTTATTTTTCTAATACTGATTACTGATGATTAAACGAAGAGTTTTTGAAAAAAAAGTAAGAAAACAAAACAAAAAACATTTAAATGATTTTTAATAAAATATTGCATCTCAAAACGTGGTCTCCAAAAGCATTTTATTTGTCTATTTTCAATTTCCTAAATATTTTTAAAATTTAAAATAAACTTAATTTCGACGATATAACGTCTTCTTCAGGAATAGTAACTTTTTTTTTCTTTCTCTTTTTCCTTTTTATGGCATGGTGTCACTAAAACCTCCAGTGATTTAAAAAAACAAATGTTTTAGTCAGAAGGATAGCGCTGGTGCGCATGAAATCAATTAGAATTGTTTCTCAATATTACTTATTGTTCAGTTGCGGCAAACGAGTAGAGTTGTGGAGAATTGGGGGTAGGGAGTGTACGGGAGTTGACAGGAATTGATCTCTTGAACTTGCTAGTCAGCTGTTTTCTCTCGGTCTAAATTCAGGCTAGTTAATATAACATTTTTGGACACACATCTACAACTGCATATTTGACTCCATATGTGAACATGGCTTCTAGCCATGTATTGTTTATTTAGGGAACGGATGTATTTGTTTCGTCCACAGTGTCTGCAGGTGTCTTTCCATAAAATCGTCATATGTTTATACTTCCAGCTAAGGTGAATGTCTCTACATCAACCAGCCGGGTTTTATTTCTTCCGGCCAGGTGTTATTTCTGGTATCCCAGACCCGATATTCAACATTAGAACCACAGGAGAAAAAAACCTTCTTTCTTTATTCTTCTTAGTTGCTAAAAGTCATCAAAGGTAAGAACTGTTCACACAACAACGAAAAAAGACAGCAAACCATTTGCACTCATTCACTTGAAATTGCAGAAAGCCTAAATATATATATATATATATATATATATATATATATATATATATATATATATATATATATATATATTGGAGATGAAAAATGACAAATTCACTAACACTCCCACCCCTCCCCTTTTTCACTCACAGCTGTCCACATTCATTTCACTCTCTGCCGCTGACAGCCCGGACCTTCGTCCAGCGCTCTCAGTAGCCACGGCTACTACTTTTCCTTATCAACCCATCATGTCAACCCTTGCATGACATTTTTCTTAAAATTATCATACTGAGGAAGTCTTAAAATAAAGACGAAACGTTGATGAATATATAAAAAATATCTCTTGGTTTTTCCTTTTTCATCTCCCATTACGTCGGATTACTCTCATCCTTCCTTTCTCATATATATATATATATATATATATATATATATATACTAGTAACCTATATTTTTTGTACGTTTCTCCAGCTCTCCTGAACACTAGCCCAGTCTAATAATACTGAACCAGCAGTGAGAATAATGTATATGTATACCCTCAGAGACAGAAATTACTTTCTATTTGTCAGTTCATAGGGTTCAAAAATGCTTCAGAATTTCGAAGATTCACGATGTAAAGACATGTCAGCCATTTTTTAATCTATTGATACAATTATTAATTCGAAGCACGTGTTTACCATCATGCGTCTTTGGCATCTGAAAATAATTTTGAGGCTTTTAAACTGACAAAAAAAAAGTAATTAAAATGTTTTTTTTAACTTTTATTCACAGCATCAAACAGAATTTCCATGACCAGAGTTTTTTTCAAAGATTTCCCATCTGTGGAACACAATACCGCAGAGCTGTTTCCCAGCTGATTACAACATGGTCGTCTTCAAATTCATAAACTGCCCTCATAAGTATTCATATTTGATCCATGCATGGAGTATTGTTGCCACATCTGGGCTGGTGCACCATCCACTAGTCTCTCCCTCTTAGACGAGGTCCAAAAAGAGTCGCTAATCTAATCGGTCCCTCACTATCGATCAAGCTCTAGCCCTGTCCCATCGCCGCAATGTTGCATCCTTGTGCTTGTTTTACAAGTACTTTAATGGAATGTGCCCCAATGAACTTGCTGCTCTGGTGCCCCTCGACGTATATACACTAGACCAACCCGATAATCAGCTAGGTCCCATCCATTCACTGTGGAGATCCCCAGATGCCGGAGAACGTTCTACTCCAATAGTTTATTTCCTCCAGTTGCCGGCCTTTGGAACTCTTTTCCCGCTCCCTGTTTCCCCGACTGTACCGATATGCAGAAATTTTAAACTAATGTGAACAAGTATCTCGCTGCACAGCTCCCAATTTAGGATGACCTCCTAAACTTTCACCCTAATTCTCAGTAGCCCCTAACGTCTACAGTGGCAACTTGCCTTGTTTGGGGTGAACTAAGTTAAAAAAAAAAAATCCATTTATTATTTTCAATCCTCTTGTAATATATTCTTCGATCATTCAACTGAAAATCCATCGATCTCAATAACCCTTATCCTTGAGTGGCCTTGCCCCTCCCTCTCCCATGGGAGGTGGCAACATCGTAGTGTCAGAGCTATGCTTGCTGGAACTCCAGTTCCTGGCAGCGCTACTCATGTCGGACAGGTCTGGCACTCAGCAATATTAGGGCCGCAACCCGGCCAACAGGCTCTGATGAAAATCCAGGATTCGTCGTCTTCTGGTTGTCTTTGTCCTTCATGTAATAAGCACGGAACCACAAATCAATAGAGTTAGAGTGCTCGATTCCTTTGTGTATTCTTCGACCAAACCTTCCCCGACTTTGTATGCAGCCACTGAGCCTTGTTGTTCTCGGTGTTGGGGTAAAAAACCTGCAATCTTAAAGGTTTAACAAAAAACTGCGACCAACGATCCTGAGGCACGATCTTCGTGAGCTTCATGCAAAAGTCTGACTCGCTGTTGTGATGGGATAACCTGACTTTCCCATTCACGAAATAGATGGACTCGTCGGATTATAAGTACGACTACAGCGAGCAGTCGACACATTCGAGTTAAGACACATGCAGTCTTAACATTCTGTCTTACGTATTCTCTAGTCGGTCTGCCCTATCACATATTCTGTATCCTGTTAACATATCTTGTATGTACAAGAGTACATACAAGATATGTTAACATACATATAGATATGTTACATACAAGATATATATATCTGGAAATAAACCTATTAAAGACCTGCCAATGCTCGTATACAACAAAAGATTCTTTGGATTCGCCGTCAACGGGTTTTACGAAGACTCTTGAAAAAATACAGAGAATCAAAGAAGATTGATAAACATCTGTACCATGAGCTTTACCTGAAATGTAAAGGTAATATCTTCAAGAATAAACGTGTCTTGGTGGAACATATTCACAAGAAGAAGGCCAGGAAGCAGAGAACCAAACTGCTCAGTGACCAAGCTGAAGCCCGCAGGACAAAGGTCAGAGGCATGAAGAGCGTATTGCCCCCAAAAAAGGCTGATTTATTGAAGTCTTACCGTGACGAGGATGCTCAGAAAAAGTAATGTCCTTTATAACATCCAACAGAGAAAAAAAAAAAATTGTTAACACTCGGGTTATTTGTCATTATATCTTCAACAAGATATATCGCTCGCCTAACAAACAAAATGGCTTCTGACCTTGAAAAGAAAAAGAAAAGTCATTTTTTATTAAAAAGTGAAAAAACAAAAAAAGAAATCAAAAACTGGTTGCAACAAAAAAAACAAGCTGCATTTTTATTTATTTAATATATAATTGTGTGTAAAAAAAAAAAAGCAAACATTGGTCAGTCTCCTTTTCGGCCACGAAACCGCGTCCGCATATCAAGTAGTGAGCGTTTACATTCAAAAAACGAATTTCTTAAAGCCATGCATTCTGATGGGACAGACGGATGATTTCCCAATTTCAGGCATTCCTTCATTGTATGACCATCCTTTAGAAGAAAAAAAAAGAAAGAAAAATGATTTAAAAGAAAAAAAAAAGAAAGAAAAATGATTTAAAAGAAAAAAAAAAGAAAGAAAAATGATTTAAAAGAAAAAAAAAAGAAAGAAAAATGATTTAAAAGAAAAAAAAAAGAAAGAAAAATGATTTAAAAGACAAAAAAAAAGAAAGAAAAATGATTTAAAAGACAAAAAAAAAAGAAAGAAAAATGATTTAAAAGAAAAAAAAAAGAAAGAAAAATGATTTAAAAGACAAAAAAAAAGAAAGAAAAATGATTTAAAAGAAAAAAAAAAGAAAGAAAAATGATTTAAAAGAAAAAAAAAAGAAAGAAAAATGATTTAAAAGAAAAAAAAAAGAAAGAAAAATGATTTAAAAGAAAAAAAAAAGAAAGAAAAATGATTTAAAAGAAAAAAAAAAGAAAGAAAAATGATTTAAAAGAAAAAAAAAAGAAAGAAAAATGATTTAAAAGAAAAAAAAAAGAAAGAAAAATGATTTAAAAGAAAAAAAAAAAGAAAGAAAAATGATTTAAAAGAAAAAAAAAAGAAAGAAAAATGATTTAAAAGAAAAAAAAAAGAAAGAAAAATGATTTAAAAGAAAAAAAAAAGAAAGAAAAATGATTTAAAAGAAAAAAAAAAGAAAGAAAAATGATTTAAAAGAAAAAAAAAAGAAAGAAAAATGATTTAAAAGAAAAAAAAAAGAAAGAAAAATGATTTAAAAGAAAAAAAAAAGAAAGAAAAATGATTTAAAAGAAAAAAAAAAGAAAGAAAAATGATTTAAAAGAAAAAAAAAAGAAAGAAAAATGATTTAAAAGAAAAAAAAAAGAAAGAAAAATGATTTAAAAGAAAAAAAAAAGAAAGAAAAATGATTTAAAAGAAAAAAAAAAGAAAGAAAAATGATTTAAAAGAAAAAAAAAAGAAAGAAAAATGATTTAAAAGAAAAAAAAAAGAAAGAAAAATGATTTAAAAGAAAAAAAAAAGAAAGAAAAATGATTTAAAAGAAAAAAAAAGAAAGAAAAATGATTTAAAAGAAAAAAAAAGAAAGAAAAATGATTTAAAAGAAAAAAAAAGAAAGAAAAATGATTTAAAAGAAAAAAAAAAGAAAGAAAAATGATTTAAAAGAAAAAAAAAAGAAAGAAAAATGATTTAAAAGAAAAAAAAAAGAAAGAAAAATGATTTAAAAGAAAAAAAAAGAAAGAAAAATGATTTAAAAGAAAAAAAAAAGAAAGAAAAATGATTTAAAAGAAAAAAAAAAGAAAGAAAAATGATTTAAAAGAAAAAAAAAAGAAAGAAAAATGATTTAAAAGAAAAAAAAAAGAAAGAAAAATGATTTAAAAGAAAAAAAAAAGAAAGAAAAATGATTTAAAAGAAAAAAAAAAGAAAGAAAAATGATTTAAAAGAAAAAAAAAAGAAAGAAAAATGATTTAAAAGAAAAAAAAAAGAAAGAAAAATGATTTAAAAGAAAAAAAAAAGAAAGAAAAATGATTTAAAAGAAAAAAAAAAGAAAGAAAAATGATTTAAAAGAAAAAAAAAAGAAAGAAAAATGATTTAAAAGAAAAAAAAAAGAAAGAAAAATGATTTAAAAGAAAAAAAAAAGAAAGAAAAATGATTTAAAAGAAAAAAAAAAGAAAGAAAAATGATTTAAAAGAAAAAAAAAAGAAAGAAAAATGATTTAAAAGAAAAAAAAAAGAAAGAAAAATGATTTAAAAGAAAAAAAAAAGAAAGAAAAATGATTTAAAAGAAAAAAAAAAGAAAGAAAAATGATTTAAAAGAAAAAAAAAAGAAAGAAAAATGATTTAAAAGAAAAAAAAAAGAAAGAAAAATGATTTAAAAGAAAAAAAAAAGAAAGAAAAATGATTTAAAAGAAAAAAAAAAGAAAGAAAAATGATTTAAAAGAAAAAAAAAAGAAAGAAAAATGATTTTAAATATACAAAGTAATAAGAGAGAAATGTGAAAAAATTTTTTTTTTTAACACATGAGAAAAAGTATAGTATCTGTTCTAATACTACACTTCATTTTTTCTGTCCTCGGTCAGTCAGAGAGAAATCCTTTTAAACTAAGGCAATTTTTATTTTTGTCCCAATCCAGAGTGCCCCTTTTGGGGAAAGCCGGATTTTCGCCTACATTAAAAACCGACCTTGTGTCTAACTCTGACCTCGTAGGGGAGGCAAGTAAATCTAGCCTAACCCCCTTCCCCCAAAAATAACTTTTAGAAATCCTATTTAAAAAAAAAACTGATTTGATAATCTGAATACTTACTCCTGAGCAACGTCAGGTCGGGACAGCTAGTTCTAAATAATTTTCATGGAATATATTTTAAGAAATATTTAAATTTAGTTTTATTTTTAAAAAGATTTTTCAAGTTAAAAATGGACAAACTGCTGCTGAAATTAAAGAGAGAGGACATGTAAGTTTTTAAACATGGAAGACAGAAAAAAGAAAGAAACTTACAATAGTAGCATATTTTAACTTAAGGACATTTAAAAAAAGTAATTTCTATTAAACCGTCATTTTTTTTTTTACGCGGTTTAATAAGATTTGTTTGAGGTTAACATTTTTTTCTTTTCAAAAAGTGCTTAAATGAACTGTTACAACTCCAATTTTAATTGGCAATTTATCTTAACTGATTACAAAATTTATCTTAACTGATTACAAAATCTATCCAACCATATTTGGTAAAAATGACCTTCAGTATATGTCTGACTTGTTCACCAGGTTTCAGGTATGAATGACCCTTGTTTTATCGCCGTTCAACGATAAGCACACTTGAATACGATGTACAAAAAATTGTCAATAACTCTGACGTCACACTCCTCTCTTGGCACTGCTTTGATTTTGGCTGTGAATGCCGCCCTCTTTAGTTTCACAATAGTTTGGCCATTGTTTTCATAGACATTATCTTTGAGATAAGCACACAGATAAAATTCTGGAAGGCTATGGCCCGGTGAGTGTGAAGCCCAATTCAGGATCACATCAGTGTCTCCCTACATAATTGACTGGCAATAAAACATAGACTGTTGGACATTCATGACTGAAACTTGGTGAACAAGTCAGGCATAGACTGAAGTTTATTTGTACGAAATATGGTTGGATTGCAGAAAGGATTGTGAATTTTATTAACGATTTCATGGATGGCATATTTTCAGGGTCACCCTATACTGTTGAACATTGATGACTGAAACTTGGTGGACAAGCCAGGCATAGACTGAAGCGTATTTATATTGAAATATGGTTCCATTGCAGAAAGGATTGCGAATTCCATGGATAGCATTTCGGGGGAGCGGAGGAGGGGGGTTTAAGGGGTCACCTTGTATTATGTAACTGGTGGAATATTATTATACCTATGTAATTAATACAAACTATCTTTGCCAATCGTTGGTCTGAGTTAGTTTAATTGAGAACAACACCTGTTCTAATCTATTCTTTGTTTCTCAAGAAGAAACTCACGATAAAAGAACTATTTTTAAATAGGATTCAGTTCACTTGCCTCATGACTCCTAGTGTAGGTATTGTTTTCATAGACATTATCTTTGAGATAACCTTGAGTTATGATCCGGTGAATGTGAGTCTATTGTTCTTGATAGTATTATTATTAGTAATAATAGTTGTAGTAGTAATAGTACTAATATTGCCACACACAGGCAATTATTAAATGAGGATTGATAATTTGGATTATTGAGATTACTATTTCAATATTTTATATTTTTCCCGGGCAACGTCGGGACACGGGTCCGGCTAGTGTTAAATAAATAACACCTGTTGCTATTTATCTTCCTCCCACAGCGGTAAGATGTGACACAAGGTTGGGAAAGTGGGATTTGAAAAGCCAGCGCCTGAGAAGGTGAGCACTCTGGCCTACAAAAAATGCCTGGGCAACCCCGTTGGCATTCCCTGGTAGGGGCGCCTCAGGCAGTAAGCGATAAACTTACTGCACCCCAAAGAGGGGAGGCAAAGCCTGGGAGGGTGGACCTCCTAGAACTGCACAGAACAAACCTACAGACCGGCGGAATCAAGACCCGAAAGCCAAAACGATACCGGTCTATAGGGTGTAGTATCTATCAGAACAGATTGTATTTAGGGCAATACATCCCGGGAAACATTAATTAAGGGAATTAAAATTATATTCCCAGAATGCATCCACCCTTAGGCATGAAAGTCCACTGTGGAAGGGGGAAGTCGGGGGTCATTGTGACATAAACAAACAATTGTCAAATGAGGATTGATAATTTAGATTATTGAGATTACTATTTCAATATTTTATATTTTCCCCGGGCAACGTCGGGACACGGGTCCGGCTAGTGTTAAATAAATAACACCTGTTATTTAAAAATATGAGCAAAATCACAGCCCAAAATCAAGGCTGTGCCAAGAGAGGAGAGTATCAGGTGTTCTTATCTGTGGGATTATTTCCAATATGGTTGAATTGCAGAAAGGATGTGAATTTTATTCAGGAATCTGTGTGTAGCATTTGGGGATGGGCATTCTATATTTCATGAAAAATATTGTTTCAGAATAGTTTGGAGATTGTTTTCATAGACATTATTTTTTAGATAATCCGATAGATAAAAATCAGGGGGGAGGGGGGGCGTAAGGTCCTGTTAGTTTGGAATCCATTCAGGATCACATTTACTGGTGAGACAATCACCAAAGTGTCCCCAGATTATAATTGAATGGTGATAAAAAAAAAACTGTTGAAAATTCATGACTGAAGTTTGGTGGACAAATCAGATACTTGTACAAAATATGGTTAGACTACAAACGGATTGTTAATTTTATGAACGATTTCATGGTTGGCAGTTTTTTGGGGGGAGGGGGGAACCTTGTATATAGTTATAAAAGTTACTGGTTTGCTCTGGTTCATGCTCTACTAATGTATTGAGCACTATTGAAATAAATAATACTGGATAATTCTGAGAAAACATTTGAATATATATAAAAGTGTTCCCAGATATGATTGAACGGCGATAAAATAAAACTGTTGGAAATTCATGACTGAAACTTGGTGGACAAGTCAGGCATTTGTACCTAATATGGTTAGACTGCAAAAGGGATTGTTAATTTTATTAACGATTCCATAGCTGGCATTTCAGTGGGGGGGGGGGATCACCCTGTATATATATATATATATATATATATATATATATATGTATATCTAGGCAGCATCTTCTCTTGCAGGCAAGTATTGTTGAATATAAGAGACACCTCATGTCTAGATATCCTTTGGTAGATCCTTTCAATAGTCCGAATTAGGATCTTAATTTCGGAGGGGAATTGGCTGATAAATTTGCCATAATTTGTATTTGTCTCCCAAGTACTTTCGGACCCATCTGGGTCCATCTTCAGGGGAATGAGGTTAATCAGGTCTAGACCATGTGTTAGTATTTATAGAAGGTTATATATATATATATATATATATATATATATATATATATATATATATATATATATATAGTAATCGAGTTACTGGTTTGCTCTGATTCAGGATCCAAAACTTCTAAAAAAACATATCATATTTTACATCATATATGTTTTTTAGTACCTTAAGACAACAGTCACTTTTAGCCAAGCATTCTTTCAAATCTTCACGGAGTCCTGAACAAGCCGGTTTCCAGGTTTTAGTGTCTTCTTCTTCATAGAACCTGGGCATGATGGCTGCAAAACATATGCAAAAAAAGATTTCAATAGAAATTGGAGAAAAAAAATTCAATGTCAATTTTTGCTAGTACATATAATGTAAGTGTTCAGTTTGCTAATGATGAACAGATGAATGTGACCATTTCTTGTTGATGTATGCGACCCCTCCCAAAGGAGAAGCTAATACCTGGGAGGATGGTATCATGACAACCGAACAGATGCTACTGTATCCCTCACCTCTGAATTGAGCATTGAAATATAGTACAATTAATAGAAGTAATAGTATAGTTTGGGATCCAGACAGAGAGATACCAAATTACTGTTAGTAATAGAAGTACAATAATACAATTAATAAAAGTATTGTATAGTTTTAGCTCCAGACAGAGAGATACCAAATCTCCATTAGTCATAGATTATTAGTCAGCAGCGCATGTGTTAGCTACTGTGAGGACAGATATTCGCATTTACCTGATCCAAAGCGCCCTCCGGTACTTGCCTGCTGAGCCGTCATTTACAAGATGCCCAAGATGCATGTTCGATGTTGAGCCTTTTGTGGGTATCGACCATTTGAATGTGAAGACAACCACCTTTAAAAGGCAGAATACAACGATGGTGAGGACGAGAAGAAAAATGTAATGGATTCAAACACTTCTCTCAACAATAATGGCCGACCATACCGGTCAAAGTGCAGATGACTTTGTGTGTTGTCTCTCTGGTGGAAACGGAGACGCTGGTTATTCCAAACAGCTGGAAAAGCGAAGCGGGACTGGTATGCAAACATTCCGGACAGCAAATTGTGTTGCATCCGATTATGCAAATGAGTCGTTTTTGGTACAATATAAACAGGCATAATTCACCATTTTAGCAATTGGCTTTTGAGTCTAATGTTGTTCAGATCGGTGTTTGTCGGAAAGTTTGAATCCCGTGTGAAATGTCGTTTCTATCATTCGTGTTTACTGCCATTTGTTGGGAGAGGTTTTTTGTTACAATAGAGGTTTTCTCTCACTAATTCAACAAATTCTAAAAGAAATTTGACTTTTCGTGGGTCCTTTCTGCTGTTCTGTGGAAGTCAGGGTGCAAGCGATGCCCTGTTCAAGTTTTATTTACAATAGAAAATGGAAGTGGAAGCGAGCAGATGTGGCAAAAGAGTTTTCCAAAGACTGTGCTATTTGCTAGCAGAGGAGTGAGAAGAAAGTTTTTGTTTTTGTTTTATGGCATATCAACTATCAATGGGTTATTTAATGCCGAATAAAGTCGTCAAATGTAATTTTACAGGTAGGATAATTATTTTATATTCCTAGAATACATTGCTTCTAGAATACATTGCTCCTAGAATACATTAGAAAACATTGCTCATAGAAGGAAATTTCACAGTGAGAGTGGGAACATTAATCTTAGAAAATATCACTCTTAGAAAACATTACTTCCAGAAAATATTACTCTTAGAAAGAAATTTTACAGAGAGGGCAAATGCATTACTCTCAACACGATTGACCCTCAGCCGCCACCTTCTAGAATCTATTTGGGAAGAAAAAAAAAGGATAAATAAGGTTTTGATTTTTTGAAGAATCAGATTGAATAATACAGTTGGGGATGAATTTATAGATACTAGGGCATGACGTGACCAGTCAATTGATCGGATCGGGCCGCTCCAATCTCCCATCTAGCCGAAGGAAGGACCAAAGTGTAAGAATGGCTCAGCCATCAAGATCCCACCCTAAGGCATCACAGGCTGCCACCCACGGCCTACAGGTAGCCCTGTTTTCGGGGGATTACCCTTCTGCATAGAAAGGTTGTAGTCGGCAGATTCGTGGCCTCGCCGATAGGGCAAGGAGTATAAAAAAGTGGGAATCAGATGATGAAGAGTAAAAAGGTGAACCCTCTGATGAATCTACTGTTTTATTTTGTAAAGTTGAGGGAGTTGTTGGACATCGCCATTTTGTAAAGTTGTGGGAGTTGTTGGAGATTGCTATTTTGTAATAGGGTAGTTGCGTCTGTATTCATCTGACTGGCCTTGTTTGAAAGGAAGAAAAATGGTCACCAAGTTTGCATTAAAAGGACAAACATCTTCTCTACAATTATAATCAGCTTTATTTCACAGTTTTGTCAACACAGAATATAGTCCGGAGAAAGTTAGGAACACAAGAATATAAGACAGGTTGGTTCAGACGGCATGTATGTACTCAGTGGCGTAGCTAGACCTTTTGCCGCCCGGGGCGGTAGTAAAATTTGCCCCCCCCCCCCCCCCCCGGCATTTGGGTGCCCGGAAAATTCGTCCATGGATAATTCGCCCATGGATAATTCGTCCATGGAAAATTTTTTGCTAGGTAGGAAAACTGGTCCATTATTATTAAGTTAACATTATTCTTAATTTTCATACCTTGCGAAAATTAGTTCTGCGGTATCTAATTTTCCTAAATTCAATTAAATTAAAATTAAAATATGAAAACTGATTTTTAATATTTTTTATTCATTTGAGATTTTATCTGTTTTCCTTTTGTTTTAAGTAGATGGTGGGGGTTGCCCGGGGTGATTTTGTCCGATCCCCCAGCTAGCAATTGTAAAGTTTACAAGGAGTTATAAAAAGTATGCTACAAAAACAAACGTTTGGACAGTAATAAAATTAATGAATTCAAACTTTCGCATCTAATGTTATTTTCTCTTTGATGTCGGTGTATATACACCCAAATATCCAACTTTCTTTTCGCACCTATTCGATAAAAATTTATATGAAAGTTCCCCTTTAAGTATGAAATCTTTCTGAGGTCATTTTGTTTTTTTGGTGCTTGGCCGAAGCCTAGGCTTGGCCCTATCCTGTTAGGTCAGCCGGTCACTGAGTATATCTCCAGAAATAATTAATGGCGCGAAAAATCTGTTTGTAAATTTTCAACCCACTTGATGCCTTGCGACAGTTCTCTCACAAAAAATAAATTTATAGCCTTATTTGCCATTCATAAATACATTTGTTTAAAATATATTAAAACTATTTTTAAAAGAGTTGAAACGTTATTAACAACAACAAATTTCTGAAAACCGAGCGATTACACACACGGATTTAAAAAAGCACCGATCCAAGACGTTTTTTTCTCTTCGGAGGGCTCGCCCTCTTAATAATAACATTATGAAGACAAAGAAAAGAAAACTACATCGGACTATTCTCTCCTTGATACATCCATGTTATTTGGCGAAAATTCGGACTTTAACAACAACGACAAAAAAGTAAATAAAAATGATTTTATCATTTCATAACATTTTCAGGTTTTCAAATGTTCTCATTTAAATTTATTATTATATAAAATTATAGTATAAAATTTCATATTTTTTGTTAACTTTTGTTTTTTAAAATTTTTTTCTCTACTTTCTATTTTTACCCTCTCAAAATGCCGCCCCCTCAGGTGTGCCGCCCGGGGCGGCCCGCCCCCCTCGCCCCCCCCCCTAGCTACGCCAGTGTATGTACTATAGAAATGGAATTGAGTCTGTGAACTTTCATCTCGTCTCACAACGCTATTACAAGAAACGAGAAGAGAGGTATACAACTTGTCTCGAGGACGTCTCCAAATGAACATTTAATTTGCCTCCTACCCCATACATGACGAGAGGCGAGCAAGGTAATATGACGTCTTGTGAATGTGTCGCTTGAAGTTTGACTGTTTGTAAAAGGCGCAAAACGGCCTTGGACGGAAATGGAAATAACAGTGCAGGCACAGAGTGTTGTAATTGCCCGACGTATAACTACACGAGTGAGAGCATGCCTGTGTTTTCTTACCGAACCGCATACTAATCACTCTGCGAATGATAACATGCAAGTGCGACAGAAAATAGATCTTTATTATGTAACTGCCATAATTTTTACACGGTTACAGTGACCTATAGGCTCCAAAACTACAGACTTTCATAGATTAATATCATCTGCGGTATATATATATATATATATATATATATATATATATATATATATATATATATTATTTCATGTATCCACATAAAATGTTATAAGGAGATATAATCTTTTATGTATCAATTTTCAGTATTTACTTGAACAGTGCTCAATACGTGAGTAGAGCTAGGTAGTAAGTTATGAAAATATATTTATGGCAATTAAGCTACACAGAGGCTTCCGCGTTTCATCCCCGTGGGTAATCGTTAGGCTAAAATGCATGGTAATTTCAGATCAAGGGAACAGAGACATGATTTCAGTTTTCACCGTCTACAATAATATCACGTGATCCAAATTTTCCGAGGCCAGAAATCTTGGACTACACAAGTTGAGAAGCACCGCATTCTGTTTAGGCATACGATTTCATCATTTACCAAAAATGATAAACAATCATGAACAGTAATTAAACTTATCCGGTGTAATTGAAATAATTCACAGAAATTAGGGATTTCAGTTACACCGGATATAAAGTAAGTGTCCGTTTAAACATTAAGGTATAAGTACCCCCCCCCCCCCCCCCGTGGGCGCAGAAAAATAAATCCAATTGGTTTTGATAAACGTGAGAATCGCACATGATCTGCAGGGGTTTATTTTGCATTTCGCTCCCAAACGATGCGGTCTCTATTCCGAAGCTCCAACAATAATTTACAAAAATAGAATAGAAAAGGCTTTAATATCAAACACAATGAACAGTCTTAAGAAAGCGAGTTTGAATTAAATCAAGAGTTTTTGTGAAAAGGGGCAATCGTTATTAACCTTGAGAATTGGCACGGTAAACTTCAAAATCAAACATTCACGAAACATGAGACACAAAAAAAGGTTACTTTACGTACTTCTGTTTGTAAATGAGCGTACTCGAAGATGGCCAATTTCGTTATCGAAATCCTATTTCATTAACATTCAGCCTCAGGTATACACCGAAAAAAACATTTACCTAAGTGCGAAATGTGTGGTCCGGCGAAAATGGCTGAAAATAACAACAACTATGCAAGGGAGATTACTCTAAAAAAACTTTGCAAAGAACAACGATTTAATTTGTCAAAATAGTTTTAAAAAACAACCCCAAAAAATTCCACTTGCGATCACTAATAAACGTTGGTGTTAATATTGCATGCTTGAGTGCACCACGTTTGAATGTTATCTTGTTGATTTTATTATTAAATTATCCCCTACTCTATAATATATATATATATATATATATATATATATATATATATATATATATATATATATATATATATATATATATATATATATATAAGTGGTGTACTAAAAGCGAACTTTTAGGAAAAGTGAAACCTATTGTGAAGAGTATGTAGCTCAATATCCAGGATAGAGCAGGTAGAATGAAGAAGATGATAAGATTTTGATCTTTGAAAAGCCTGGCTTAAGGAAAATTTAACTTGAATAAATTGCCTTTTTTGCGGAATATACCTTGCTCTGAGCAATTGAATTGAATTATGATTTGACTTTTGCTTCTCTAATTCCTTTCCATTCTTCTTCATTATATATATATATATATATATATATATATATATATATATATATATATATATATATATATATATATATATATATATAGGATCAAATATAAACCAAAAGTAAAACTTTTAGTAGATGGAACCTATAGTGAAGAGGTTTAGCTCAATATACGAGATAGAGCAATTGTAGAGATAGAAGAGATAGAAGAAAAAAGAGTGATATATATATATATATATATATATATATATATATATATATATATATATATATATATATATTTAACATTTAACTTTAACATTTAATTTGAATAAATAATATTTGTAAGAAAAAATCTTTAATGGTGATCATTGGTGTCCTGAAAGGAATGCTTTGGTAAGCCTTCATAAAATCGCATATATATATATATACATATATATATATATATATATATATATATATATATATATATATATATATATATATATATATATATATGGGAAAAGGAAAAACCAAAAAGGATGTTTTGTATATATTCATCAACGTTTCGTCTTTATTTGTAAGACTTCCTCAGGATGATAATTTTAAGAAAAATGTCATGCAAGTATGTGAAAATATTGGGTATTTTCACGTACTTGATATTTTTCTTAAAATTATCATCCTGAGGAAGTCTTACAAATAAAGACGAAACGTTGACGAATATATAAAAAAAACATCCTTTTTGGTTTTTCCTTTTCATTTCCCATTACGTCGGATTACCTTCATCCTTCCTTTCTCATATATATATATATATAAAGTCAAAATGGCGTATTAGTGGGCTCTCCCACGTGAGTTTTTTGCTCTCTCTTTTTATTTGTTTTTTGTTTGTTTTCACCCTAAAATGAACTACTGTATAGTGTAGGTTTTTTCAAGACACTTTAATCCAAGAACTTTTTACTCTTTGTGAATTTTTTCTGATGATTTTGTAGTGTTGCAGAGACGATATTGACATAAAAATGTTGTTTGGCACAAGACAAATGAAACGGATCGTAAAAAATATATCTCACAGAAATTTTATATTTTTTTGAAATGTAAAAAATAGAAATAATAAAATAAAACCATGGTTATTGGAATATAATATGAACTGACTTTTTTTTTTTACATATTTCACCCCAAACAAGGCAGGCTGCCACTGTAGACGGAAGGGGCTACTGATAATTAGGGTGTCATCCTAGTTTGTGAGCTGTGTAGCGAGATGTCTGTTTACATTAGTTTTAAACCCCTGCATGTCGGTACTGTCGGGGAAACAGGGAGCAGGGAGAAAGTTCCAGAGGCCGGCAGCCCGAGGAAAGAAGCTATTGGAGTAGAAGGCTCTCCGGCATCTGGGGACCTCCACAGTGAATGGATGGGATTTTGCTGATTGTCGAGTTGTTCTATTGTATTTACGTCGAGGGGGGCACCAGGGTAGCCAGTTCATCGGAGCACAATCCATTAAAGTATTTGTAAAACAAGCACAAGGATGCAACATTGTGGCGATGGGACAGGGACTGGAGCTTGGTTGATAGTGAGGGACCTATTAGGTTGGCGACTCTTTTTTGGATCTTGTCTAAGAGGGAGAGACTAGTGGATGGTGCACCAGCTTAGATGTGACAACAATACTCTTTCATACTTGTCATAAACCGTCCTCATACGTCATCAAATTTTATTCATTATTTTTAATCCTCTCGCAATATTCATCATAATTCAACTGACGTTCTATACGAATGTGTGTCTGTGTGCATTCACTGCACAGGCCATGATCGTCTGCTCGTTGTGCTGGTCCAAATTCGTGGTGTCAATTGCGTGGTCTTAGTCAATGCTATAACAGAAGTTGTCTCCCTCAAAATAAAATTTCAACCCCAGTTTAAAACAAGTAACAAAGGTTTATTTTCTTTGGAGGTCGCAACGATACTCGTTTTCTTCTACTGAACAACAGACTTGCAAATGAGAATTCTTCTTAGCCCGACCAAATCAAAACACAGGTCCAACCGAACACAAACAGCCCATCTGTTCCTGAGAACCACCAAAAACCAATTGTCCGTTAGACTTCCAGAGGGCCAACTGGCCTCATCTGCTGGAATATATATTGATGTCACTGGGGCCACACTAGAAAGACTACTTGAGATAATCAGCTGCCAATCTATGGATATAAAAAGCTGACTGACCAGGGGGTCCCATATCTGGACGGCCATTATTTTTGGTCAACCTCAAGTGGGTTACAACCACAGCAGGGAACCTCGTATCTGTAGAACCATTCACTAGACCAACTCGACAATCAGCTTAATCCCATCCATTCACTGTAGAGGTCCCCAGATGCCGGAACAGAAGTATTCTCCCTCCAAATAAAATTACAACTCCAGCAACAAAGTTTATTTTCTTTTAGGGGCTACAATGATACTCGTTTTCTTCTACTGAACAACAGACTTGTAAATGAGAATTCTTAGCCCGGCCAAAGCAAAACACAAGTTCAGCCTACCACAAGCAGACTATCTGTTCCTGAGGGACACCGAAAACCAACTAATCATCAGACACCAAAAAAAACTTACGCCCCTCCCCCCATGTCCATCTGCTGGAATATATACAGATATTAAGGGACCACACTAGAAAAGATCCCTTGAAATAATCAGGTGCCAATCTATGAATAAAAAAAAACGACTGTCTAGGGGTCCCATATCTAGCCGGCCATTATTTTTGGACAAAACTTAAGTGGGTTATAACCACAGCAGGGAACCTCTTATCTGTAGCACCATTGTTTTTTTTTCAGCAGACAAATCAAATTCGAGGTGGTCCACCTCAAATAAAAGATATTTCCCATATCTTGGGTTATTTCTCTTCTCTAAGTTAAATATTTGGCACTCCAGAAAAACATGCGACTCTGAGTCAGCGTGCCGCTATTTCGAATTCACAACAGCAAGCCACAATCAGTAGACTGTCTCTCCGGTCATAATTTTTAAAAAGTCAAAATCTGTTATAATTAAAACTTGGTGGTAAACTTTTTTTAAATGAAAATTAAATATAAAGTAAAAAAATTTTTAAAAAAATAATTTATATTTAAAAGGGAAGTAACTCTTTGCTGTTATCTTCCTTCAAATAAACAACAAGTTTGGAAAGCAGAGTTATATCCCTTGCATTCAGCCAATTACGTCCTCATTATTAAGTAATTCTTTTTTAGCTGTAATTATATAACAAATAATTATCAGTCATTTTCATCCAATTTATTCTTCATATTTGTGTCTTACAACTCACAAAGACCACGTTATTTCAATAGTGAAATTAATTAGATATACTGTTTTTTTTTAGCAGTGTTATGCCAGTTGCTTTCTTTATGACTCAGTAATTTTTCTTTATCTCGAACTGTTGTAATCAAGTCCACAGTATGAGTGCATTTGCACTAACAACATTTTGTTACGTTTTCATTACAGTTTGCATTCAACTCAGTTACATCTTTTTTATTGAAATTTTTCAGAGTTTTTGTTAATGGCACAACGTCAAGTTTGGCTCTTAATTTAAAGGTTGCTGGTTCAGAACAAACTTGAAGTTGATTAGTTTTATTTTATTGTTTACCTTTTTCGAATGTGTTAGGTGGATATCTAGGCTAACTAATACTTTTAAATATTTTTATATTTAAAGGGAGAAGACTCTTTTGTACACTGAAGTTATCTCCCTTACCAAGAAACGTTTTGAAGCATGATTGATCGGCCAGCGTTATCTGCCTCTGCATTTGACCAGACAACAAAGCAGAAAAATTCAATGGAGGACATTTACCGACATAAGCCCAGTGACAGATAATTAAAACCTCCTCATTTCATAGTGATTCTCCCAGTTGTAATATTGTTAATAAATCATTTATTATTGTTGATCTACATAGAATCGTTTTCATCCAATTATTTCTTCATATTTGTGTCTTAGCACTCACACAAACCACTGCACAACAGAGTGAAACCAAACACCTTTGTGATTTACAGATAATTTATTGTTGCATATACCTCCCATCCAAGAGGGTCTAATGTCTCGTATGTCACAATCAAATAAAATACATGTTCGTTATCGAATGAAAATCAATATAGCCGCACAGTTAAATCATAACTCTCGTCCCCCACGTTCAACTACAGCACTCCTTCACGACGGAGGCACTTCAACCAGGATCGTCTGCATAGGGAAGGGGAGCAATTAAAGTCCGATAACAACCAAAGAAAAAAAGAATATTCTGAATTTAGAGAAGGACCATCCATTAAGCTGTTAATGTTGACCCCTTAGTTTATAATCGATACTTAAGTCATTTCTTTACACGTGCTGTCTGCTTTAAAGCTTCACAATGAACTCTACTTCTCTCCCTCTCCCTTTGAGCCATGTGACGTCATGCCAATTTTAAGTATACAGCAGGTCGAGGTGACATCAGTTAACCCCCTGGCCCTGATTTTCTTTTTATGTGTTAACGTCCCCAATGTGAATTTAAATCACCAGATAGGTACTAGCGAACGTACCCTTACTATTTAACAAGTGAAATAAACCAAACAATTTGAAAATCCTATTTAGAAAAAATTATTTATTTACAAAAAAAATAAATAAATAATAATCAAAAAATTTAATTCACTAGAATGCATTTCAGTTTCTTAGAAAACAAGCCAGTCATTTTAATGAATTACTTTGTGGAATTTGAGAAGGACCCGTTGCAAAACGAGTAATGTAACACATACAGTATTCATTCCGTTGTTTCCTGATAAAAAGACAATTATTCCCATTTTTTGGATATACATTTTAGAAATTTTAAAACAACTCCATAATGACTATTTTTTTTTTTTATATAATGGAAGTCGCGCCACACAAAGAATAAAGCCACTTGATGTCAGGAGCTAAAAAGAACGAAAGATGATTAAATTGCATGCTAACAAAAAGGGAGATAAAGGTAGAATCACTTCAAAACAGAGTAGTTTTTTTTTTAACTGATAGTGATGGCACCATGACAGGCAAAATAATCGAACGTGAAGCCAAAACATTGACATGGCAGTGAGAGACCCAGTCATCCACAAAGGAAACACGCACGAGATATCTATGTGAAACATAGCACTTGAGAATACATCGACATTTAGCGAGTTCTGATGAAAAAGTCTCTCAAGGAGCTACCCCTTAGTTGCATAATAACAAAAAGGGTGAGGAATGTAGAATCACTTCAAAACAAGGTAGTTTTTTTTTTTTTAACTGAACAATAATAAATCTTTTTAATCTTTTAATCCATTTAATCTTTTTCCACTTCGGCCGAAATAAAAAGGTATTTTTTTAATTTTTTTTTTTTATAGAAGTCACTCCAGATAAGGGATGAATCCATTTGACGTAAGAAGCTAAAAAGAACAGAAAGATGATTAAGTTGCATAATAACAAAAAGGGAGAGGAAGGTAGAATCACTTCAAAACAAGGCAGTCTTTTTAGTGACGGTGATAAATTCAGAGACAAGATAATCAAACAAAAAGCCGAAACATTAGCATGTCAGTGGCATACCCAGTCATCCACGCAGTAAATACCTCAAAGGACACGCATCCATGCACAACATGGCACTTAAGAATACCCCGACATTTCGCGAGTTCTGATGGAGAAGCCTCTCAAGGAGCTACCCCTGAGCTCGATCTCTTGTACAATCACCCGGGAAAGTGCCGACCAGAAAAGGGCTATCACCTCACCCTCTACCAAGGATACTTAACTACCTTCATTATCTGTCAGTTATAAGACAAACTAAGCCTTAAAGAGATACCACCACCAGCGTTCAACCCTCTGGACTCCAAACAGGCTGGTCAAAAGATAAGCCGTTCAAGAGCTCAATCTTGGATATTGTTTCGTGGGATTTTTATTTTTGAGTTTGATTGAAGAGAAAAATGAAAATAAAATCGCCCTGTACAGGGATTGAACTCACAACCTTCAAATTATCACCTATTACATCATTTTCAGTAACGATCAGAATGATGGAAACATGCACGCACACCTTTCATCATTATGGTTAAGTTATTGATTGATGCATATATTTAGTCGTCATAATAAACCTGTTGTTGTGGTTTGTTCACAGCTACCAATTCCGTCAGGACACTTTGAATGCTTGAGAAAAATGTTAGCACGGTTTTGCAGAAGAATTCAGAATAAGACAATGTTTCGAGAGAAAGCCCTGTACAATATAGGTATACACAATTTTGGTGGCAGCGTCCAGTCACGTATAAAGGTACTATGACTACAGACACCAGATCGAGTAACCGTGTATCGTACATCTGGTATGTGAGGTGATCCAATAGGTACACATCAAGAAAACATTGACTCCATTTTTTATAATGTCACCAATATTCTCTTCTTTAGAAATTTGCAGATAAGAGAGAGTTCTAGGAGGAGAAGAAAGAGAAGGAGGAAAGAGGAAAAGGAGGAGGCAGAAGAGAAAGAGGAAAAGAAAAAAAAGCGGAAAAAGAGAAAGAAAAAAAGAAGGAAGAGGAGGAGAAGGAAGAGGAGAAAAATAAAGAGGAGGCAGAAGAGAAAGAGGAAAAGGAGAAAAAGAAAAAGGAGAAAAAAGCGGAAAATGAGAAAGAAAAAAAGGAAGAGGAAGGAAGAGGAGGAGAAGGAAGAGGAGGAAAAGGAAGAGGAGAAAAATAAAGAGGAGGCAGAAGAGAAAGAGGAAAAGGAGAAAGAGAAAAAGATGGACGAGAAAAAGAAGGAAAAGGAGAAGGAGAAAAAGGAGGAGGAGGCAGAAGAGAAAGAGGAAAAGAAAAAGAAAGATCAGAAAGAGGGAAAAGGAAGAGAAAAAGGTGGCCGAGAAAAAGAAGGAATAGAAGAAGGAGAAAAAGGAGGAGGAGGCAGAAGAGAAAAAGGAAAAGAAGGAAGAGATAAGATGGACGAGAAAAAGATGGAAGAGGAGGAGAAGGAAGAGGAGAAGGAGAAAAAGGAGGAGGAAGAGGAAGAAAAGAAAGAGCAAAAGAAAGAGGAAAAAGAGAAAAAGAAAAAGGAGGAAGAGGAGGAGAAGGAAGAGGAGAAGGAGAAAAAGAAAAAGATGGACAAGAAAAAGAAGGAAGAGGAGAAGGAGAAAAAGAAAAAGGAGAAAGAGGAAAAGATGGACGAGAAACAGAAGAGGAGAAGAAGCAACAACAACAACAACAAAGTAATGGAGAAATTATGAAACTTATTTTTATTTTATGAATTCAAGTACAATAATTTGTATCAGCCAAGATAGACATTATTTTTTTTTTATCACGTAAGAGACTGAACAATGTGCGGAAGAGTGACAGACTGGGACGTCGGGGAGATTGGTTCAGGGGAAGAACTTGCTGTGGACAGAGTCACAGACATTTGAGGGGGTAGGTGAAGAGCCACCTCGCTGGATAAAGTGACAGGTTGATCAAGGTGTACGGTCTGATGGATAGAAGGGACGGGTAACGTGAATGTAACGGGTCCGATAGCTGAGGTGATCACAGATGGTTGCGGGTCGGCTACGACAACAGTCGCTGCGACCATAGAGTCATTAGTCAACGGAATGGACGGTTGGGAGAGAGTCATGTCATGTGAAAGCTGGACCTCATGACCTAAGGGGATCTCCTGAGCAACATCTGTAATGTCCTGGGTCAGAGGCACCTCATGGGAAATGGTCACTTCTCTAGAGATGGACACGTCCTCGGATAAAGTGATCTCTTGGGGCAGAGAAATCTCCGCATTTGCTTGCACGTGGTGAGTTGCATAGATTTCTTCGAGTGCAGCCGAGGTAACGTTGGGTGAGATCGAAACAGGAACCATGACCGACATCGGTGGAGGCGGTTCAGTCTGGATATTCGCGTCGGGTTTCGCAACGTTAATTTCACTTTCCGCGATGCTCGCAGCCAATGACGACAGAACCATAAGACCCTTGTGCGTCTTCTTGTGGCGGGCGAGGTCTGTCGGAGTGCAGAAGGACTTTTTGCAACAATTGCAGGCATAAGGGCGGTCGGCCAAATGTTGCCGTCTTATGTGGATCTTTAAAGCCGAAGACTCCCGGAAAGATTTTTCACACTGGTCACAAGCGTAAGGCCTCTCGTCTGTGTGAATACGCCGGTGGCGGACCAAGCTACTAGCGATGTGAAACCTTTTCTGGCAAAACTCGCATTGGTACTGCTTCTCCTTGTCCCCGCTGTGAGATGTCCGCATGTGGACACCAAGGCTACTTGACTGCTTGTAGGACAAGCCACAAAGTTCACATATATAAGGGTTATTTTCTGGGGCGTGGGTCCTTTTGTGAAGGGTCAGAGAACATTGCGTCACATAGTGTTTCCCACACATGTCGCAAGAGAAGGGGCGGTCACCAGTGTGTGAACGCATATGCACACGCAGTTCTCCGGGGCTGCGGTAAGCCTTCACGCACAGTTCGCATTTGTGTGGCCGGAGGTTTACATGTTTTAGTTTATGGTGAACGTTTAGGTGGCTGGATACTGTGAATGACTTTTCGCAATGCAGACATTTGTACGGCCGATCGCCTGTGTGCAACCGTTCATGTGCGACCATTGCATAGTAGCGGCTAAAGTCTTTGGTGCAATAGCTGCACTTGAATGGTCGGTCACCGGTGTGGATTCTCCGGTGAGTAGTCAGAAGGTGTTTTCTTTTAAATATCACATTGCAGTACTCACACTGATGGACTTTGCGCGGTTTACCTTCTGTAGCAATCGCAGGAGCAATGTCTTCTTTCCTGCCATTGCTGACCGGGTCATCGGTCAGCATTCTGTCCATAGTTAGAGTATCCGCCTTCAGAAACACGTTTGCTGCAGCTGCTTTCTTCGGACGTGGGCTACTACCGCCTTTAGCCTTGAAGTGGTCGTGCAAATGTGTAGAGAGATCGTCGAACAACTTAAACCCCATCGAGCACAGCCCACACCTGTAGGTGTTTCGCAGGTGTTCCTCGATGTGGGTCAGCAAGGTTGAAGATTCGGTGAACAGAGATTCGCAGAATCCGCACTTGAAGCAGGGGGAAATATCGTGGATTTTTGTGTGGGCGGCAAACTGCACCTGTTTCGTGAAACCGCGGGAGCAGATCTCGCAGTTAAACGGTTTCTTGGAATGAGTCTTCAGATGCGTGGATAGAAGAGATTTGAACATGAATTCGGTAGAGCAGATCTCGCAGGAAAACGTATGCAACTGTTTATGCAAGCCCAGCTCAGCGGCGCTGCCAAACATTTTGTTGCAATAGTTACAGAGGAGGCTTTCATCCATTGGGACTGGAATTTTTTTGCGATGATTGCGACTTTGTTCTCCAAAATAGTTTCTTATTCTTTTTTTTTGGTATTAAAGAAAAAATGTAAAAAAAAAAAATAAAATAAAAAAAAAATTCTATAAATTTTTAGTTTTTTTTTTTTTTTTTACTACAATTTCCAAATATTTCAACACAGAATCATCGACACTATAATAAAGAGCAATGTATATTTATTTGAATATATATATATATATATCCGTGCAGTCACACAAAAGTTAGTAGGTAACAAACTGCCGGACGAATCCATTTCGAGTATTTAAGAGAATTGAGAAGGCAAATAGCAAGTCAGACAATCCCCTGCCTTCAATCTATTTCCATAATGAGACGTTTTTTTTTCTTTACACTTTCTATACCGATTTATACGTTTTTTTTCTCTTCTTTTTAACTGCACCAATTCATTTTATATGAATATGAATATTAGTGTGAACACTGGCAAATAATTTTTCTTTCCCCTTCATTTTTGATGGAGGGTGTACATTTGTTTAATAATAATAATAATGATGATGATGATGATGATGACGACGATACAAGGCTAGATAATATGATGATGATAAAAAGTTCTCTAAATAATCAGTATGACTTGAGGGATATTTTCTCTCGTATGTAAATTAGATCATTCCATAGACAATCTAATAAACGTCTATGAAATCTTCTATCTTGTTTCAAAATGAATAAAAATCCGGACGAGCAATGTTTGACCAACTTTCAATTCGTCTCCTCTGATCGAAAATACCAATTTTGACAGAACTTAAATTTATTTTCAATTAAAAAAAAAAAAATATTAAAATTTATCCAAAATGATAAAAAGTTCAATCAATTTTTTTTTATTTTTTTAGATTTTTGTTTCAAAATGAATAAAAATCCGGACGAGCAATGTTTGACCAACTTTCAATTCGTCTCCTCTGATCGAAAATACCAATTTTGACAGAACTTAAATTTATTTTCAATTAAAAAAAAAAAAAATATTAAAATTTATCCAAAATGATAAAAAGTTCAATCAATTTTTTTTTTTTTTTTTTAAACTTTGGATTCTTGTCCGAAAAAGAATTCAATAAATTTGCATATCCAGACAAAAGGCACAATATTTTAGATATCCATCTCTCAAGTCACTTTTGATAAAATGTCTTTGGGAGAACGCAATCAGAAGTTTAAAAAGAAAAAGAGGAATAGAATTAATTTTATTCCGCTTTCATTCTAATGTTTCGAACCTTCTTCAGAGTATGAGGCATTTTCGTAGGATATTATATCGTAAATGTATCAGTGAAGAAAACTGACGAGAAAAATATTCATCCTGGATATTGTATTTTGAGTGAAATCAGTCATCTTCATGGTTATTGCTGGTTTCTCGTCGCAAGAAAACCATATAACGCTAATGGCAGGCAAAGAAGAAAGATGTGTAGACATTTTTGAAGATCTTGCTTTTAATGGTTGGACCGCGTTAGATTCTGAAAAAGAAAAGAAATTGAATAAATAAAATGGCAAAGAGAAGATGAAAATTAATAAGGACAGCATGTGAGTAGAGTTTTTTTTTAATTACTTTTGAAATGGCGAATAAAATTTTTTTTTTTTTAATTACTTTTGAAATGGCGAATAAAATTTTTTTTTTAATTATTTTTGAAATGCCGCATAAAATTTTTTTTTTAATTATTTTTGAAATGTCGCATAAAATTTTTTTTTTTAATTACTTTTGAAATGGCGAATAAAATTTTTTTTTTTTTAATTACTTTTGAAATGGCGAATAAAAATTTTTTTTTTAATTACTTTTGAAATGTCGCATAAAATTTTTTTTTTAATTACTTTTGAAATGGCGAATAAAAAAATAATTTTAATTTAACACATTCTTTCCCTATCTAGATTGGGGTCGTAAATGGTTCGTAACTTTTAATGCCACAAAGACAAAGCTCCTTTCCTTTAATAACTACAAGAAACCTCTCCAACCACCGATTGTCATGGCAAATAACACCCTACCTGAGAGTTCAACATTCAAACTCCTCGGTCTAACCTTCATAGGTAACATGAATTGGAACAAATACATTGAAGACATTGCCAAGGCTGCAGCAAAGAAGGTGGGCTCCCTCTAGCGTGATAGTAAACTCCTCACACCTGACATTATTCTGTATCTCTACAAAGTCACCACCCGCCCATGTATGGAGTATTGTTGCCACATCTGGGCTGGTGCATCATCAACTAGTCCCTCCCTCTTAGACAAGGTCCCAAAAAAGTCGCCAACTTAATAGCTCCCTCACTATCCACCAAGCTCCAGCCCCTGTCCTGTCACCGCAATGTTACATCCTTGGGCGTGTTTTACAAATACTTCAATGGATTGCGCTCCGATGAACTGGCTGCTCTGGTGCCCCCACGACGTAAATACACTAGACCAACTCGACAATCAGCAAAATCCCATCCATTCACTGCAGAGGTTTCCAGATGCCGGAGAGCCTTCTACTCCAGCAGCTTCTTTCCTCGTGCTGCCGGCCTCTGGAACTCCCTCCCCGCTCCCTGTTCCCCCGACTGTACCGACATGCAGAGATTTAAAACTAATGTAAACAGACATCTCGCTACACAGCTCCCAACTTAGGATGACACCTAAAACCTACACCCTAATTCTCAGTAACCCCTTAAGTCTACAGTGGCGGCCTGCCTTGTTTGGGGTGAAATATGTTAAAAAAATAAATAAATGTAAAAAAATCACGTATACAAACACGTGTGAAGTTGTCATTCTTCGGCAGTGCCAGGAAACTTTCTGGAGCTGCTGTCTTGATACTAAGGAGTCAGAAGTAGTCCTTCAAGTGTTCGGTTGAAATTAATACGCCCCGGAGCATGGGCGTCATCAGAATTTTTAACAGAGGAGGGGGGGGGGGCAAACAGTGTTTGGCGATATGCAAAAATACCTCCCACATGCCTAGGGCAAAATAACTTCGCTGCCGGCTGCTGATATAAGGCTATTCCAACAAATTTATATTCCCTTTTTTAGCCATTAGAAGAAATATGTCTATGCCCGAGCGAGTGTTATGAAAAGAAACCAGGGTCAGTTTAAACAAAACCGGTTAGAGTCTCATACCAAATATTCCTAAGATGCGTCCATTCAATCTGCGCGTTTAGTGCTGAAATTGCTATCTCTATCTTTATTATGTTTAATGGCTTTACTGTATCTTTATAATGTTTAATGGCTTTACTCTATCTTTATAATGTTTAATGGCTTTACTCTATCTTTATAATGTTTAATGGCTTTACTCTATCTTTATAATGTTTAATGGCTTTACTCTATCTTTATTATGTTTAATGGCTTTACTCTATCTTTATTATGTTTAATGGCTTTACTGTATCTTTATAATGTTTAATGGCTTTACTGTATTGTCTGTGACATAAAAAAAAAATAACACACTCTTTTTGTCATTCCTTCTTTTAGTAAAGCCAAGTACATTCAGGGGGGCATCTCCATAAAACCATCCCAAAACCACTCGATTGGAAACAGGAGTGATTCTATAAAATTATCTAAATTTGTGCCACGAAAATGATGGCGTCATACAGACCTTGTCGATATGTGAGGGTGTCAATGAAAGTGAATAAACTGAATCCATTATATGTTCTTTTCTATTTACTGGATTCTACTTTTTGATGGGGTTAATAAGACTTTTGGGCAATCCTGTAGGTTACTGCATAATCTGTAATAATCAAAATAAATTAGCGAAAACAAAAACATCTAAAAAAAAAAGAATTTTTTAGAGAGGGCGGGGGGGGGGGTGCACCTTTTTCTAGCCAATAACTTGTTTCAGTTCATTTGAAAAAAAAAAATAACAATAATAAAAGCGAGATGTTTATGCAACATAGACGTCCCAAGATTTTCAGTACTTACGGAGATTCCCGAGTTTTGACGTACGTAGCTACGAGAACGCTAGGCCAATAGAACTGTTTTTTGAATTTTGCAAACAATTTATTGTTTATTTTTTCTTGATTGCTCACTACTCAGGAAAGGGCAATGTTTTATTTTTTTTTTCCAAAGTTTTTTTGGGGTGGGGGTAAATGGAGGACGAAGGCGGTAAATTATATTTTTTATTTATTATTTTTAGTTTTTTGGGGAAGAGGGTATGTTGCCATCAGAATTTAGGGTTAGTGGTAGAGTTCCAATGCTTTGTTTTTTGCAGGAGAAGAAAGACTGAATATGGAGAACGGAATCTGATTAATTGGAATTAAGAAAAAATTTTTGCTAGTGTTCGCACGAAATAATGTTGCCGAAATAGAAGGTGGATGATGTTCTTTATCCAAAAACGCGTACAAATCAGAAATCTGTGAAAGGATCGGATTTTCTAAATATTTGTCTCCACAATGTACCGTCTGCATATCTCGGCCAAGTCCGGAATTTATTGTCAAAACTCGGGTATCTCCACTAAATTATTGGATATCTATTCTGTACAAGTACCAAAAGGGAAATAATTTAAAGTTTAATTATTTATTTACATTCCTTTCTTAAACTTTCCTATTTCTTATTTCCTAGATGACTGGATCTTCCGGGAAATACTATTTTTGGTTTAGAAGCACAAATGAACCTTAATGCTCGACATTTGCCTTTGAACTTTTAAAAATGCAAATGTCGAATATTATGAGTTCATTCAGTTTTGCTCCTAAACTGAAAGTAAACCATCGTTTTGCACGCTCCCTTTTTCATGGCTGAGAACAAAATTTAAAAAAAAAAGGATAAGCAAGTCATAAAGATATTTTAAAATTATGAAAACTAATGAAAAGGTGTTTAAATCGCGTAAAAGAAATGTTGGAAGAACATGTGTTTGAGTTTGTTTTGAATTGAACATAAACACGACTGGCGTTTTCGTCTTCAACATGTACGTCTTAAATTTGTCCAATTGAAGATTTCAGATGCAGATAAAAATGAATAAACAAATACAAACCTGAAGTAGAAAAAAAAATACAAATGTTATTTTTGTGTTCAAAGTTCAATCAGCGGCCGCTTGATGCTATGAATCAACTTGATGTAATAAGTTTTCCTCCTAAAGTATTAAAATTTGGAAAACTGGATAATGGCGGTTTTTATAAGGGAGGCAATTCTTGCGTAATTAAAGATTAAAGAGCGCTCTCCCCCCCCCCTCCCACTTCAATCCGCGTAAAAAATTAAATAGAATTGACTTATTGTAGATTAACACCCTCAACCAATTTATTTATCTTCCTCCCACAAGGTAAGATGTGACACAAGGTCGGGAAAGTGGGATTTGAAAAACCAGCGCCCGAGAAGGTGAGCACTCTGGCCTACAAAAAATGCCTGCGCAGCCCCGTCGGCATTCCCCGGTAGGGGCGCCTCAGGCAGTAAGCTATAAACTTACTCCTCCCCAAAGAGGGGAGGCAAAGCCTGGGAGGGTGGACCTCCTAGAACTGCACAGGACAGACCCATAGACCGACGTAAATCAAGCCCCGAAGGCCAAGACAACACCGGGCTATGTGGTGCAGTATCCATCGGAACAGATACTACACTTTGTTCCTGGCCAAAAGACCGAGAAAGCCATCACCCGCCACACACCGAATAAAAATAGATTCTACGTTTTTTCAGGCGATTACCGTGTGAACACCCCGAAAAACTTTGCGGAAAGAACAAAAAAAAATTTATAAAAACAATTAATTTAGAATTTAGAGTGGGGGATCAGTTTCGCATATATATTTTTAGATGAAAAAATCCAATGTTTGTCTGGGGTTTATATCGAGAAGAAAATCAGATCGACGACTTAATTGGGAGAGTAATTCGCCTGGCTAAATCTGACTGAAATATAATAAGCACACAGGATCGCCATTCCTAATGAAATAAACGATGGCTTCACAACTAAAGAGATATGCAGTTTTATTTAGAGGAAACACAGGAACGAAATGAAGGTTGTACAATGGGTTGATAGACAAAACGAAATAATCTTATCCTGGAGTTCATCGACTTGCCTACTGCAGGGCCGGTAGAGAGCGTAGGAATGTACGTCTTGTCTATTTGAAATACTGCCTGTAACTGAAGTGTTATGTTGATCACATGATCTGGTCTTAGCGCCAAGATGATTCATCGCGCATGAAACTCGTTATACGCAGACATGCTATACGCGCACGTGGTGAAGGGGTGATTATTACATAATCGCTAAGCCGAATCACGTGCCACTGGCTGTCACGTAGATCAATACAAAATAGTTCACCCATGTAACTGCTACATAACCCCCTGCTTAGGCTTTTAGCCGATAAAACAAGAGAAACTTTATTGATGGTAACAGCACATGAAGTGAAAATGGAAAGAACATGAAAAATCAAAAATAGATTATATGATTGATAAATTTGAACAAAATGTCTCTTTTGCTGAAAAAGAAGCAAAAATGTAATAATCTGAAGTGAAAAGAGAAAATATTAATTTGTTCAAAGGTGAAAAATGTTCATTTGCTGAAAAGTGAAAGAATTGCACATTTTTTAAAAAATGGAACAGGGGTTGATTCAGAAATAAAATTTTTACACATGCAGGTGCAAAATTGTAGAAGTTTAGGAAATGGAAATGTTCAGATATATAAGGTTTTACAAAACATTTTAGGCCAATGAACATGTCTACCAGAACATGTAGTGGTAACGTGAGTGGGAAGACATGATTGGGATGTATCTGAAGATACTATATCAGTTAACTCAGGAAATATTATGGTGGGTGTAACGTTGGGTTCTTGGGTGTCGTTGTCTGTATATGCTCGCTTAAGTCTGTCGACTGACACAGTCTCTTTAGTTCCTCCAATATCCAGAGTAAAATATTTTTTGTTACGATTGACCACACAACATGGACCGGAATAAGGTGGTGTGAGTGGTGGTTTAACCGAGTCATTTCAAATAAAAACGTGTGTCCATGATGAAATGTTTTTCGGTAAAGTTGACTTGATGCTTTGATGATGAGTGTTCATGGTTGGTAAAATGTTGAAATAACATCTAAGTCTATTTACATAGAGTTTCAAATCCACCACTGTTGACTCTGGAGAAGTGAACGTATGACCAGGTAATGCCAGTGATGTACCATAAAGTAGTTCGGCTGGTGAATAACCCAAGTCTTCTTTCATAGCAGAGCGGCAGCCAAGGAGAATGATGGGACCGTACTCCATCCAACGCTGTAAATCAAGGGCTGCACGTAATGAGGCTTTTAACTGTCGATGAAAGCGCTCAATAATTCCGTTGCAAGCTGGGTGATAGCTAGTAGTCCTAGTTTTATTTATCTACCTCCCACAAGGTAAGATGTGACACAAGGTCGGGAAAGTGGGATTTGAAAAACCAGCGCTCGAGAATTTGAGCGCTCTTGCCATTAAAAATTGCCTGGGCAGCTCCGTTGGCATTCCCCGGTAGGGGTGCCTCAGGCGATTAGCAATAAACTAACCCCTTCTCAAAGGGTGAGAAGGCAAAGCCTGGGAGGGTACACCTCCTAGAACTGCACAGGACAGATCAGACCGATAGACCGGCGTAAATCCAGACCCGAAGGCCCGGACGATACCGGTTTATTAGGCGGGGTAAAAACCCCTGGTTGAACTAGTACGTTTAAAATCAAGTATCTTTGATAGCTCTTGAAATAAGGAAGATTCAAACTGTCTGCCACGATCAGTCGGTAATTGTTGCTGAGACACCATAACGCGGAATCCAGCCCGCAATAAGGGCACGCGCTACAGTTTCAGCAGATATGTCGCTTAGTTGGATGGTGTCAGCACCCCCCACCTCCCACCCCGTGAAAAAACGATCAATACATGCCCGCAAGTAAGAATAGCCTTGGCTGACTGACCAAGGTCCAACCAAATCAATGGGTATGTGTTTGAATCTAGCATCAGGGGTGCTGAAAGTGCCAAAAGGGGATTGCATATGTTTGTGTACCTTCGATTTCTGACTTGGTCGGCAGGAACGGGTCCAAGCAGTGATTTTGCGTCTCATGTTGGGCCAGAAGAACCGGGCCGAAATAAGTTTCACTGTTGTTTTTCCTTATTGAAGTTGCACCGGTTTTATTTTGTTTCAATTTTTTTAGTTTGTTTATACATTTTGCGTAAAAAAATGTTTATACATTTTGCGTAAAAAAAATGTTTATACATTCTGCGTAAAATAAAATGTTTATACATTTTGCGTAAAAAAATGTTTATACATTTTGTGTAAAAAATGTTTATACATTTTGCATAAAAAATGTTTATACATTTTGTGTAAAAAAAATGTTTATACATTTTGTGTAAAAAAATGTTTATACATTTTGTGTAAAAAATGTTTATACATTTTGTGTAAAAAATGTTTATACATTTTGCGTTAAAAAAATGCTTATACATTTTGCGTAAAAAAATGTTTATACATTTTGTGTAAAAAAAATGTTTATACATTTTGTGTAAAAAACATGTTTATACATTTTGTGTAAAAAAAATGTTTATACATTTTGTGTAAAAAAATGTTTATAACTTATTTTTTAATTAAACATTTTTTTTATATATTTCTAAATTTACAAAACAAAACGTACACAAAACTTACGTAAATTAAGCAAGTAGTTTTCTTTTTATCACACATAATCAAATTTTGTTATTTTGTTCCATGCCCGCTTGTCACGTCGCCATCTTTGAAAAACAAGGGACGTAAGTCAGCCCAGCGTTACAAGCCCAGCTTGTCATGACAAGCGAGCATGGAAAAAATGACAAAATTTGATTTTCTGTGATATAAAAAAAAATACTTGCTCAATTTACGTAATTTTTGGTGTACGATATATTTGTTCCGTCCCGGTCACATACATAATACAGATATGTATTTATTATTTGTTTTTTCTTATTGAGGCTTTTCCAAAGTTGCACCAAATATCCGCAAGGAAAGAATTTTAAAAAAATAAATCAATTAATATTTTAGAGTGGGGAATCACTTTCCTACATAAATGTAACGTAAAATGAGCGGCCACTTCCTGACCAGTAAGTTGTAAATGGAAACGTGTTACTAATTGTTTTTTTTTGTGTGTTTTCTTTTTTCAATATTTTGAGGGAAAATTAGGATTCGTGCGAGATGGAGGGGGGGGGCAGTTACAATAAAATAACATGTAGAAACAATATTTGGTTAATTCGTCGTTTCACAGTCAAAATGGCGGACAATGAATCGGCGGCATTTTTCTGATTTTTTTTTCGACCTCACAAATGAGTAAGTAAACCCAAATAAATTGTTTTGGACTAATTTCCCAACTGTATTTTCCTTTAAGATAATTTAAGGTAAATTTGGAATTAGTTCAAAACAATTTATTTGGGTTTATCTACTCATTTGTGAGGTCGAAAAAACTGCAGACGATTCATTGTCTGCCATTTTGGCTATGAAACAACGAATTAACCCAATATTTGATGTTTTAGCATACAATAAAAAAATAGTGTAGAAAGTATTGGGGGGGGGGGGCATAATTTTTTTACTTATCCAATTTAGCTTTTTTCTGCTTTAAAAATAAATCAAACCATGTAAATAGATAAAAATGGGGGAAACTTTTTGGGGGGAGCGGTGAAAAAACTTTGGGGGGGAAGCATAGATATACTTTAGGTATATCTAACTAAACTCTAAACTAACCTTAACCCTAACCCTAATCCTAACCCCTAACCCTAATAAGAAGTAGATAGAAGCGATGTAGCCGAAAATGAAATAGTTTTTTTTCTGAAACAGGGTACAATTCAGAAATTTGTTTCAAAATATGTTCGAAAGAAAAATAGAAAAGAAAAAAAACAAGAAAAAAAAAACAATTGGTTACACGTCTTCATTTACCACTAACTGGTCAGGAAATGAGTGCTCATTTTACGTTAAATTCATATAGGAAAATGATCCCCCCACGTAAAATCTAAAATATTCATTTATTTTTTTAATTTCTTTTTTGCAGATATATTTTGCCAATAATTTATTTTTCAAAACATTCAATAAATTATTATTTTACAGTCTTCTAACCTAATCCTAACCCTAGCAAAACCCTAACTGGCAGCCACTCGGACATAGGATTAGTGGTAAAAAAAAAAAATTGTTAACTGCCCTAAAACGTTACATTAAATTTATACACGAAACTGATCCCTCACTCTAAATTCTAATTTTTTTTTTTTTTTTTTTTTTTTTTTTTCGGGGTGTTCACATGCAAAGGCCTAAAATGAGTAAAATCTCATTTTGTAGGGGGTTAGGGTTAGGGTTAGGGTTCGGGATGATTCAGCAGATGGTGTTAATCTACAAATGTACAAAAAAAACACTTTTTTCTCGCTTTTTAAGGTAAAGAAAATAATGTAACACCATAGTAATAGGCAATTCCAAAACCCAAATTAACCGAAACGAAATCACTCCATTCAAGAAAGTTCAAAAGTCACATGTAGCAGTCACATGATTAAAATCTATTTCCTGTTTTACTAACATGTAATCTCCCATGCGCTTTTATGCTCAGACTTGCGTAGCTATGTCGTGGACGTTTTCGAACACAGTGCGCATATTCACCTTTTACCCTAAACTGTTGTCTTATATCTTGGAGAACACCATCCACTTCCATATTCCATCCCATTTAACTCCCACTCCCAGTTAGAGACTGAACGGCTTGTTTTCAGATCATCCAGAAATGACGGAATTTTGGGGCCGTTATCAAAATTCATCTTTGGGTAACAATATAAATCGGGAAAAAGGGTGGAAACAAAAAGGAAAAATAATAACTTAGACCCAGAAATGTAATTTAATACAATTTTATTTCTAATAAAAAATAAAAGCAGTTGCTTTTGTTTCCCAAAGCTTGGTTAACTTCGTTAACCACAGGTAACAATAAAAAATACAATAAAAAGCATTAAGCTCATTAAAACAATCAGTTTGAGCACAAAAGGATACATAATACATAAAATAAAAAATGGAGTCTCCTTGACCTTTTGGTCAAGATCAAAGTGTAGTATCTGTTCCGATACTGCACCCCATAGACTGGTATTGTCTTGGCCTTCGGGGCTTGATTTACGCCGATCTATGGGTCTGTCCTGTGCAGTTCTAAGAGGTCCACCCTCCCAGGCTTCGCCTCCCCTCTTTGGGGAGGAGTAAGTTTATTGCTTACTGCCTGAGGCGCCCCTACCGGGGAATGCCGACGGGGCTGCCCAGGCAATTTTTAAACCCCACTTTCCCGACCCGACCTTGGGTCACATCTTACTTGTGGGAGTAAGATAAAAACTGGCCTTGTGCCTAACTCCTGGAGAGGAGTAAATCAATACTCAAGAGACTATTCTTTAAAAAGGGGGGGGTTGCCGTTTCAGACGATAATAGGAAGAAAACAAGTTATTCCAATAAATATTACCGTTTCAAACGACACCAAAAAATAGATAGAAACCGACAGAACAAGTGACAAGACAAATGAGAAGTCTCGCACCAAATACACAAAAAAAAAAAGAACAAGATATCATAGATAAAACAACGGAGAAAAACGTGAATTAGTCTCGCTTTCCTCCCAAAATAAAAGGACAGGCTTACTTGAAAAAAGACTGAAAAAAAGAAGCGACATGCAGTAACACGCAATACAAATTGTCTTTCTTAAGGCTAGTGTTGTGATCGAAGGTCGTGTTCCCCGACTATAAGCGTGTTCGTTAAATCAAGCAATGTTGCATGCAAAGACAGAGTAATAATTAACAAACAAAAGGAGGGAGTTCAAATAATGTTTATTGTACGTGTGTATACGTGGAATGATGAAGTGTGTGGTGTATGTATGTGTGTCGATAAGAAACACTTCTTGAAATGAGTATGTGAAGAAATGAGTCCGGCGTGGGAAAAGTCCTTGAAAGCCGTATACAAAGAAAATGAGTTGAGAACTCTTACCGTTGTTTGAAACATGTGCTGACGGAAGAAACGTGTGTTGGTTGTTGCTTTGCCGAGGCCAGTTGAAGAGAAAAGAGCGAGATGGAGCGCTGGTGTCAGCGTCGTTCTGTCAGGGCCAATTGAATAGACAAGAGGGTGATTTTCCGTTTACACCGGTTTTTATATTCAGAAGGGCAGATAACTCTGGTGTGGCTTTTCAGCGCCACCTGTCGGTGAAAAAGCGACACCTAACGGCCAACCGGTGCAGTTATGTTTTGAAAAGAGGAGGTAACTGCTACACTAGCTTCAAATGTCTTTTTTCTTCTCTGTCCGATATCTTTTTAAAACAAAACCCACAAAGGGTCAAAGTCTTTGGTTTTCTCGCCCAAAATTCAGTAAATAAAATATCATTTTCAAAGGATAATTGTTGCTCTTCAAACGACGAGATCCGACAAAGTATGCCAGGAAAAACTTTTAACACTCCCCTTTTTTTAGAGCCAATGTGCTCAGAACATGAAAAGGGAAATTCTTCTTAAGGACGCACTGTTCTTATACAAATAAACCTTTCTTCTTAAGGACACTCTATCCTTGTACATAAAAGCCTCTGACGTCTTCAGATAATTCTTTAAAAGGGCTCTCTCTGAGTTCGGGTCTCTTAAATAAGTTTTAACGTTACTGTTCCTTTGTTGACGGAGCTCGACAAAAACTCTCCTGTCTTCAGGTGGAATTGACCAGTAACTGCCGAGAAAAACGCAATAAGGGGGTGCCAAAATTTAAAAAGGGGCAATGAATCTCTATCAGCCAATCAAAGCGCAATTCCTTCCTCCTTGCTTGTCGGAAGACTGCTAAGACACCGTCGTCACTCATGCCGACATAGTAGAAAGCGCTATGCTTACTATGATGATGCTGATAGGTGAAAAGGAGAGACAAGCAAAGAGCTATGCTGACAGCCACCTCATAGCAACAGGCTGACAATGAAAACAAGAGAAGGGAACACTTAGCATAGCAGGGAATGTTTACCTCCCCCCTCAACCCACACTGCTTAATGGCGAAGAAAATAAAATTTCCAAAAGAACAGTGAGCGGTCTAACACTTAGCAGAGGGTTGGAAAGGCCCTACTAACCTACATTTTTTCCTTTTTCTTGAATATTTGTAAATGTTGTCCCACTCCCCATGATGAATTTTTTGTAAACAAAATCTCTTTAAAAACAAATTGGGAATCATTTAAGTAGGATCAAGCCACGGAGTAAATGTGGTATTTTGGTGAGAGTGTCTAGCATAATTTTTGACAAAATTGTATGACCATCGACCGCCCCTCTCCCTCAAAACGATTCGAGCTTAATACCTAAGGCAAAAGATGAACTTTATGCTTATTATTTTTGCTACAAAAACCTTTTGTGAATGTAAATATTTGTCTTAATAAAATACTCACCTTTTTCCTCATTTCCACTAAGACAGTTTGGCACACAAATTGACTAGTTCTTGTTGAGAAGCCAAAGTAGACGGACGTGGCATTTTCCATGCTCGCCTCTTGTCATGGTTGATGAGAGGCGGGAATAAACCCAAGGCAAGATACAAATTCATGTTTGAGATAAAAAGACCTGGATGCAATCACATTTATATAATACATGCCTGCCGAACCAACTTGCCTGGTTGTCCTATATTTCTGTTCTGTGTTAACGAAACTGTGAAATAAAGTTGATTAAATTGTAGAGAAAATGTTGGTATTTTTGAATGGAACTCTGGTGACATTTTCTCCTTCTTCTTCTTCTTCTTCTTCTTCTTCTTCTTCTTCTTCTTCTTCTTCTTCTTCTTCTTCTTTTTCTCTCCCTACATTCGTATATTAATATCCTTTCTATTTTTTTTATTTTGCTTCGTCTTTTCTTTCTTTTTCTCTGTGCCTAAATCTATTTCTTCTTCTTCTTCTTCTTCTTCTTCTTCTTCTTCTTCTTCTTCTTCTTCTTTGTCTCTCCTACATTCGTATATTAATATCCTTTCTATTTTTTTTATTTTGCTTCGTCTTTTCTTTCTTTTTCTCTGTGCCTAAATCTATTTCTTCTTCTTCTTCTTCTTCTTCTTCTTCTTCTTCTTCTTCGTCTCTCCTACATTCGTATATTAATATCCTTTCTATTTTTTTTATTTTGCTTCGTCTTTTCTTTCTTTTTCTCTGTGCCTAAATCTATTTCTTCTTCTTCTTCTTCTTCTTCTTCTTCTTCTTCTTCTTTGTCTCTCCTACATTCGTATATTAATATCCTTTCTATTTTTTTTATTTTGCTTCGTCTTTTCTTTCTTTTTCTCTGTGCCTAAATCTATTTCTTCTTCTTCTTCTTCTTCTTCTTCTTCTTCTTCTTCTTCGTCTCTCCTACATTCGTATATTAATATCCTTTCTATTTTTTTTATTTTGCTTCGTCTTTTCTTTCTTTTTCTCTGTGCCTAAATCTATTTCTTCTTCTTCTTCTTCTTCTTCTTCTTCTTCTTCTTCTTCTTCTTTGTCTCTCCTACATTCGTATATTAATATCCTTTCTATTTTTTTTATTTTGCTTCGTCTTTTCTTTCTTTTTCTCTGTGCCTAAATCTATTTCTTCTTCTTCTTCTTCTTCTTCTTCTTCTTCTTCTTCTTCGTCTCTCCTACATTCGTATATTAATATCCTTTCTATTTTTTTTATTTTGCTTCGTCTTTTCTTTCTTTTTCTCTGTGCCTAAATCTATTTCTTCTTCTTCTTCTTCTTCTTCTTCTTCCTCTTCTCCTTCTTCTTCTCCTTCTTCTTTTCCTTCTTCTTCTCCTTCTTTTTTTCCTCCTCTTCCTCCTCTTCTTCTTCTTCTTCTTCTTTTCAGTGCACGATTATATGACAGTTTTTAATTTCTTTACACAATCCGTTTGCATTATTATTGAACTCTGTGAGATCTTTCAAACTACGCTGGTTGGGTAGTAGAAGGCAGACAAGGTAATGCTCTATCGTATGTCCACTCTTCTTCATTCAACTCACATCAACTTCCACTCTACAGTACCAACAATTCATTGGCATTTTTTTTTTGTTGAAAAAAATTAATATATAATAAAAAGATTAAAAAATACTTTTCATCACTTAAAAAAGTAGATATTATTGCCAAAATAATATTTTATTTATTTAGGGGGTAGAGGCACGGCCGTCATGGTAGAGGTATGGCCAATATTCATTCACACAAAAAAAGAGAGAAATTGATTTTTAAAGGTCCCTAATAATTTAACGGTCTCGCACAATTCCTTGTATAGTTAATGTTCCTGATCAAACTTTAGTATATAAAATATCAATGTTAAAAATATTAAACTGGACTTGAAGAGGACTATGTTGTAGTCAGCAGGGAAGCAGTCCCGTGGTAATGTGTTTCACAGATGGGAAGTTCTTGGAAGAAACTCTGTTCATGGAAGTTATTCAGTAGTAATAGCTTGACGAGTTTTTGCTGTGAATTCCGAAACAAGTTTTTATAATATTTGTGAGTGCAAGTGTTGGATAATGGCCCTCTGGGGGCGGACGCATCTTGAAGTGGACGCATGTGTGAGAGATCGTTTGGTTTGGCTTGCGCGATTTAGTGCGGGTGGACCCGTACAGTCGAGTGCAGAATGGGGCTGTTCTAACAGTCGAAGCTCACAGACGCTGACAAGGTCACCACGTTGACGATACCTCAGATCAAGAGTCAATGTGCACCTGCAATAGGGGATCTGTGACGTCATGGGCTTTTGCGTGGGAAGCTGTGTTTTGCCAGTCTGGGGTTTGGAGGCGAGCCGAACAGACGTGTTTCTCTATGTAGTCCTCAAATGATTAGGGGAATTAAATTCCCAAAGAGAATACAGGCATGGGATTTCTTCTCCCCCCCCCCTCCTCGAATGGCTAAGGACTTAAGCTAGGAATTAACTACTATAGAGTAGTAATTTGGTCTCTCTCTCTCTCTCTCTTAATGTAGGTGAGGCATCTCCAAGCGATAGAAATCTGACGCCTGAAATAAAACAGAATTGAAAGTTTACAAGATTGTTTATTTCCTGAATCAGTCATGAAGCTTTTTGTTGTAGCGGCGATGTTCACGGCAGTACAGAAACGAAGAAAGAATCCAACCATGGGACGACATCAGGAGGGCACCCCCACGCGACGAGGAAGTAGGGGTACGAGAATTTAAAGACTAGACGACATCGAGACGGCGCCCCTCCGCGAGGAAGAAGTAAAGGTACGAGAGATTAAAGATATGCAACATATACATTTTTGGTGTTAAAAATGACCAGTTGTTTCAGCGAGAACTGCCGCGGCCCATTCCGGGACGGGTGTACAAAGCGAGAACTGCCACGGCCCATTCTGGGACGGGTGTACAAAGCGAGAACTGCCACGGCCCATTCCGGGACGGGTGTACAAAGCGAGCACTGCCACGGCCCATTCCGGGACGGGTGTACAAAGCGAGCACTGCCACGGCCCACATTGGGGACAGTATGCAACACGCGGAGGGGTTAAAATTTTTAGTATAAATCTTTTACGGTCAAAATTTGTTATTTGCCAATTCAAGTTGCTCGGATTGAATGAGGATCACTACCGTGTCTTTTTTTTTTTGCACTATGCTGATAATACCATACTACTTTCTCTTTTTTTTTTACTGTCCCCTTCCCGATCCCCGTTTCGTCCCCTAATATAGTCGGAAGAAACTGAAATTTTGAAACATTCTGAATTAGTGTCATACATACGGTTTAAATTTCATTAGAAACGCATATTGCAGTTTTAAGGGATTCTGAACTAGCTCCCTTAGGGAGTCATGTAAAGATTCAGCATGATCCCCATTCAATCCTGGTTATATTAGGGGGCGAAACGGGAGGAGGGGGCAGTAAAAAAAAAAAATGAAAGAAAGTAATGTGGTGTTATAAGCATAATGAAAAAGTACATAGTAGTGATCCCCATTCAATCCCGAGCAACGTCGGGTCTTCCTGCTAGTCATTATACTAAATGTGAGTTCATCAACGTTTGTATCCCTATGGCAGGGGCGGACAACCTTTTCAGAGTGAGGGCCAGGTGAGACTTTTGGAAAGAGATCGTGAAGAACCCTCAGGTTAGTTTTATTTTCTAGCCTTTAAAGAGTGAACATTAAAATCGTCCACTGAATTCTAGTGAAAGATAACATCTCTTAAAACACCATACGTAATAAATTTTATGATATATTCTTTCTGAGTATGTCTAACTACTAATGCAGAACCAGTCATACCCAACAGACAGCTCTTTCTTCGTAGGTTTATTTATTCTTGAAGAACAGTAAATTGAACCGTAATAATTAAGGACTTTAAAAATATTTAGTTTGTTCTAATTATGAATTTTGGAACATAGCTGCTAGGCGTAAATAGGTCGTAATGTGGGCTATATTTAGTTTAATGCAAAGGGAGTAAAAAAAAGGGGGATGGAAGCTCTTCGTGAAAGTTCAGATACCTCTGGGTTTTTTTTTTTCTGAAATTTTAACAATGGGTATTAGGCATTCATTAATAAATATTCCCTACATTTCAATTTCTTTGGAGTATTTAAAAGGGGTTTTAAGGGACATATGGCACAACTTGCCATTTTGAAAAGTTAAATATTTCAGATTTGCAATGAATTTAATCAGTAGTCATTGGACACCAATTCAGCAAAATATAGATAGAGAGATAGATAGATAGAGATAGAGATATCTATCAATAAAAATAGATATATAGATTCTTCTTTTTTGTGTGTCTTTCAAGCATGTGGTCATGCAAACAAATTATTTTCTGGTCCCCATGAAAACAATATTTTGACTTTGTCTATTTATTTTTGAAACTTAACTGATTATTGTATGCATTCTTCTCTGATTCATCGTCTTTGTGTGTCTTTGAAGCGTCATGTCGTCATACAACAGTTTCACACTTTTTTTTTACGCAGTCATTTGCATTATTGTTGTACTCTGCAAGATCTTTCCAGCTTCACCAGTTGGGCAGTGTTGCATCGTATGGTCCTCCTCTCCACATTCGAAGATGGTTGGGTTTTTTGGCTAAGATCAAAGTGTAGTATCTGTTGTGATGGATACTGCACCCCATAGACTGGTATTGTCTTGGCCTTCGGGGCTTGATTCACGCCGGTCAATGAGTCGGTCCTGTGAAGTTCTAGGAGGTCCACCCTCCCAGGCTTCGCCTCCCCTCTTTGGGGAGGAGTAAGTTTATTGCTTACTGCCTGAGGCGCCCCTACGGGGGAATGCCGACGGGGCTGCCCAGGTAATTTTTAATGGCCAGAGTGCTCACCTCTCGGGCGCTGGCTTTTCAAACCCCACTTTCCCAACCCTACCTTGGGTCACATCTTACTTGTGGGAGTAAGATAACAACTGGAGAGGAGTAAATAAATACTCATAATAACTTTTGATCGCCCCCATTCCCGTTCTCAGGTGATTTATTGTTTTCCACTGGAGCCAGGGTGCCTCTGAACCGGGAGAATGTGCTCCGACGAACTTGCTGCACTTGTGCACCCCGCCTCAACATACCCCACCCCCCGACCAACCCGCAAAATAACACCCCTTCACTGTAGATGCCACCAGATGCCGGAGAGCTTTCTACTCTAATAGATTCCCCCCCCCCTCGAACTGCTTACCTTTGGAATTCCCTCCCTGCTCCCACTGCTGTACCAACATGCAGCAATTTAAATGTAATGTGAACAAACATCTTGTTTTACAACCCCCAACTTAGGATGCATGCTATCAATCTGGCCCCTAATCACAGTAACCCCTTCACGTCTCTGTGGCAATTTGCCCCCTTGTTTGGGGTGAAATAAAATAAATTTAAAAAAATAAATTAACAAAATCGATATCATTTAAGACATGGAGTCGAAATAGAAATTTTTAAAAACAAGTTGTATATACACAGACACGAAAAGAAGTAAATAGACACCCGTATTATCATAATTTCGACTGCTGTCAGAGGGCCCTGATCGACCTAAGCAAGATAATATCCCCCCTCCTCGCTGATTAATTAGAAAATGACTCAGTTAACAATGGAAAGTGAAATCCCGAGGTTTGCAGCGATTTGATGCTGATTAAGTCCACCTTCAGATTAACCCATAATATGGCTCCTCTTAAACACTGACAATTCTAATGTGTCTCTGGCCTTGTGTCATACTTAAATTGTGATATATGATAAATATATTGATATCTGAAACAGAAAAAAAAATGTCAATTTGTAGAAAATATCGACGTTTCAAACTTTTATTGCCGTTTTGTACAACTCCGAATGCCAGCCGTCAGCAAAAAAGCAGAAACTTTAAACATGTGCGAATTCTTTTTGCATCGTGTCTATTTACTTCTTTCGTGTGTGTGTGTGTGTGTGTGTGTGTGTATATATATATATATATATATATATATATATATATAATATGGGGTAAGGTACATGATAATTCATGAAAATGAAATGTCGTGGTGGACAAAATGTGTGAAAAAATGACAAACGGAAAACAAGTTAAAGTGCAGGAGAAAAACAAAAACAAGAGATTTTTTGACCGGTGTCTTCAGAAAAAATTTTGTTTTTGTTTTTCTCCTGCACTTTAACTTGTTTTCCGTTTGTCATTTTTTCACACATATATAATATATATATTAATTATATATAATAATATTGATTATTTCCCCTCACTGATGAATTTGATGATCAATCAGTTAACAGTGGAAAGTAGAATCCCGAGGTTTGCAGCGATTTGACACTGATTAAGCCCATCTTCAGATTAACCTATAATATACCTCTTCTGAAACACTGAGAATTCTAATGCTTCTCTCGCCCGTGATGTTAATAATTGAACACCTACACAAAAAAAAAAAAAATTAAATTTACATAAAATAAACTTTCAAACTTTTCTTTCTTTGTATGGCTCCGAGTGGTGGACGTCGATAAAAGAAAGCAGAAACTTTAAACACGTCTGAATTATTTTTGTGGTGTTTATTTATTTCTTTCATGTCTGTATACAATTTTCAAATAAAAATAAAAATAAAAGAAATACAGAAACCCGTGTAGATTTTGTATAAATATCATTTATTTCTTAAACAGAAATAATAACTTTTAAAGTTTTTTTTTGTTTATTTTGTCCAACAACCAGTCAATATGAGAAGTGTTTTAATTTTTTTTATTCAATAGACACAGTAGCAAAATGGGAAGGGGAAAAAAATAGGTCTGTTTTGTTGGATTTATCATGGTCACCTCGTGTATTGCCACTGAGCCTGATAATGTAAGATCCAATGATCCATTCCAAAACTGGAGTGGATAGCGAGTAGTTCTTTCTTGAGTTAGGAGGAAGCAATCAAAAACAAAACACCCAGAAAAAAATCAAAAAAAAAATTTTTCCATCAAACCCAAGGGTTGGTAAATCACCCGGTCAATGTGTGGGTGTGGTGGGGGAAGGTCAGCCCATTCTCCAAATTTTGAAAAATATTGATGAATATTTTTTTTTTTTTAAATCTGGGAAATCTGTCTTCCATATTCTTCTCTCTTTCACAAGATTAAAAATGTTATTGCATTAAAGGCAAAAATTTGCAAGATGGAAGATTAAAAAACAAAAAACAAGAAAAACTGTCATAAACAAAAAAACATTTACTGTTAATATAAATGACATGGTACTACGGAACCTTTATAAGCTTTTTATGTGATAAATAAGGATAAGTGATAGTAAATTTTAAAGGGAGGGGGGGGGGGGAAGGATTTCGTTTGTTTTTCTTAAAGAAAACAAAAAAAATATTGAAATAAAATGAATAGAATTTTTTTTTTTTTTTTTTTTAAATAAAAGAGTAAAATATATTTTACATGTTTAGAGGATATAAAACTGTTGCCATACATAAGAGAAGCGGGTCAGAAATCGACCTGTGATAGGATTGAAACTAGACCAAACTCAATTTGAATAGTTTATCTTTGGCTTTGAAATCCCATAAAAATCAGACCCTACATCGTCTTTTTTTTTTTTTGAATGAAGGGTGGGGGTGAGAAACATGATATATAAATTTAAATCATTGACATACTGATACTTTTTATGACTATCTGACCTCTTTATTTTCAACTATTCTTCTGCATCCTTCAAGTCTTCTGACAAGCGTAACAGAAAAGTTTGTGGCAATGTGTGGGTGTGCTATATGTCCGTGCAGTTTGATGTTTGAATCTTTGCCAGATTAATTTTTATATCATGGAAGGTGTCACAATCAGGATATGCGAGCTTAAAGTAATAATATTGTCGATAAATAACTAGCCATCAATGATAAAGTTGGTGTTAGACGGCTGTTGATTAAATGGATATATTTTGACGTTTAAAATTTGAGAATTTAGTTTCTAATGTTGAAAGGGATGTTTAAAGAAAACAAGTCATTGAGAAAAACGGAGAGTTTGTTAGTTGGCAGGCGAAAAAAAAAAAAAAAGAATAAAAAAAATGAATAAAGAATAAATAAAAAAAGAATGAATAAAAAAGAATTAAAAAAATGAATAAAAAAAAATGAATAAAAAAAATGAATAAAAAAAATGAATAAAGAATAAATAAAAAAGAATGAAAAAAAATGAATGAAAAAAATGAATTAAAAAAAATGAATAAAAAAAATGAATTAAAAAAAATGAATAAAAAAAATGAATTAAAAAAAATGAAATAAAAAAGAATGAAAAAAAATGAATTAAAAAAAATGAATAAAAAAAATGAATGAAAAAAAATGAATAAAAAAAAATGAATAAATAAAAATGAATGAATAAAAAAAATGAATAAAAAAAATGAATAAAAAAAATGAATTAAAAAAATGAATATAAAAAAATGAATATAAAAAAATAAATAAATAAAATAACTGACACGAGGAAATCAAAATAAAACAAATTACATGCTTTGTTTGTGATAGATATATTTCATCACTGACATTTGTTGCCCCATATCAGACTTGTGACAGGACCCATTTCAAAAAGAAGCAGCCATTTATGCCAGAACCATTGCCATCGTGATACACCAGAAGAAGTTTTTTTTTTTTTTTTTTTAATTTCATGTGGCATTGGTCGATTTTTAATTGCTTAAGACTAATCAAACGTGAGGAGGTGATTCTCTCTTAAACCGTACACATTTCTTTATAAATACATAATTTGTCATTATTTGAAAATTTCATTTCAAAGTTTAATTTAATAGTGAAAGTCGAAGTTAAAAAACCTGAACATAAATACACACCGCATTTGTTGTCGACCGTAACCGGGTCTTTGAGAATCACATCTTACAGGAGCACTTCAACTTTTTCCCCCTATATATGGAGTAATGTAAAATGTCTTTTACATAAAAGTTTTGTCGTCTACAATTTATTACGATGACTAGATGTAGCAAGTGTACCCACGGCGACATTCGAAACCCGAATGGACAGTCACAGAAGTGATCAGCAGTCAAGTACCTTATCCACTATGCCAAGAAACTCGCCACCGACAGTAGAAGAAATGGTAGCGTTTTATGTACTTTCTTTGTTTACATACATTTTTTACCACACTACCGGTAGCCTGAGAAATCTATTCTTTACAGAAGAGTATTGCTTTACGCTAAGTGGAAACCGTTATTAGTTTCTTTATGTATTTTTGAAGCGGACTTTGAAACAACTGGGCTAATCACATGACACGATGAAAGAATAGACCAAAACAGTGGAAATTATAAAAAGTTAGACAAAGTAGTTAGATAGACAAATTATCAAAGGAAAAAAAATAAAAATTGTGGTGAACAAGCTTGTTCTTTTGGTCTTCAAAAATCTATAGACCAAACATTCTCATCTTAAAGAGAGAAGAATAAAAGACAAGGATTTTTTTGTGGTAACTTTATCTCATTTTTTTTTTTTTTTTTTTTTTTAATTTTTAATATTTCTTAAATTCATTTCATATCTAATTTTTTTCTGAAAAATTATATACAATTTTTTTTTCTTTTCTTAAAAACCTGGTGGGAAGGGGGCTTTATATCAATGAACATAATGAGTTAATATAATAATAAAACGAAACTAATAATGTGGCAACTTGAATAAAATAAAAACAAAAAAGTAAACAAATATACATGTTGTGGTGAAGTCAATCATTCGTTCAAACGCGCATTATTGTTTTTGTTTTTTTCTTTCTCATTCATTCTAACCACAATAACACAATTTTTGTACAATATGATAAAAAGGATATTTGAGCATGAATAATAAAAATTAAAAAAATCCAAAATGAAGGAAAACAACTCAAAATATCAATAATCAATAATATAATAGATAAATAAGAATTAAAGTGCTTTTATATATATATAAAAAAAAAAAAAGATGAAGAAAACAATAGTCTTTCTTAATCTTTAGTTAGATTTCTGAAAGAAAATTAAGAGACTGATGGGAAAGGGGTGAAGAAAATTAGAGACCGAAGGGACAAATAAAATTGGCATCTCAGATGGTAAAAAAAAAAAAAAAAAAAAAAAAAAAAAATTATTATTATTATTATTTTTTTTTTTTTACTGATCTTTGCTGATTAAAATAAATCTTTTTTTTTTTAAATAATCTTTTCAATCTTCACTTTGTCAGCCATTATAAAAGTTTGAGAGAGAATTTGAGTGCCTACAAGACACTGTCATTGAGTGTCTAAGGTCTCTGTACAGGGGTTTGTCAGGACAACCTGGCATGAGGATACTTCATCCTGCAAGTAAACCCTGACCAAATATTTAAAACAACATAGTATTCGAAGCTAAAATAAAATCCCCTCGATAGGGCTACACCACACTGGCTTATATGAGGAATGGTGCACCTTCTCCAAGTGACGTTGCCTCTAATAACAACACTAAGCTGGATACTCCACCAGACTAGATGAATTCTTGTCCTGGAATCCGGTAAGACCAAGAGATTACAAGAAAGATATACTATAACATAGTTAACGGATCAATTGGGGAGAAGAAAATTAATATTCTTAACTAGCACAATGTTTGAAAGGTATCTATGTATCACAAAGAGATCTAGTGTTAGCCCCAGGAAGGGACCCCTTGATTTCTGAGAACTTACATTGAAGTAAAATAATGAAAAAAAAAAAAAAAATGATTATTTCACTACAATTTTGTAAAGTTTTATAATAATGTAATGACTTTTCTGGAAATGTTAATCTTAAAAAAAAAAAACAATTAACAGTAATTTCACAGCGGAAGTCATTAGTAAAAAAAATAAAAAATAAATAAACAAAAATATAAATTAAAGAAATAAAAAAAATAAAAAAATAAAAAAATAAATAAAAAAATAAAAAAAAAATAAAAAAAATAAATAAAAAAAATACAAATACAATCACAAAATCCCCCCCCCCCCAAAAAAAATTTATATTGTGAGTTAGTGTAACTGAAAGCTAAGATTTTTCTTGTATTTTGCTTGGAATTCACTTGAAAATGATTTAAAATGGCCTATAAATGATCATATTTGAACAGCTGGATTAAAAGATAATATAACAAGAAATGTTTGTATGTCTGCCAGGAAAATAAAATTTCTGACTTAAATAGCTATTGCAGGCTTTGAACAGAAAGTTAAGAGAACTCAGTGAGTTTTGTCGGGTTCTATAATAGTTATGAACAAAGAGTTAAATATATATAACCCCCAAAACGATTGCACTAATTCTGAAAATTTTAAAGTCGATTTCATGCATAACAGCAGGTAACATACACACATATTGATGGTGAAGTTTATATAAAAAATATATCTGAAAACGAAAATATATGTAAACATTTATATTAACGAAACATATATGTAAACATTTATATTAACGAAACATATGTAATCATTTATATTAACGAAACATGTGTAAACATTTTTATTAATGAAACATATATGTAATCATTTATATTAACGAAACATATGTAAACATTTATATTAACGAAACATATATGCAATCATTTTTATTAACGAAACATATATGTAATCATTTATATTAACGAAACATATATGCAATCATTTATATTAACGAAACATATATGCAATCATTTATATTAACGAAACATATATGCAATCATTTATATTAACGAAACATATATGTAAACATTTATATTAACGAAACATATGTAATCATTTATATTAACGAAACATATATGTAATCATTTATATTAACGAAACATATATGTAAACATTTTTATTAACGAAACATATGTAAACATTTTTATTAACGAAACATATATGTAAACATTTTTATTAACGAAACATATGTAAACATTTTTATTAACGAAACATATATGTAAACATTTTTATTAACGAAACATATATGTAATCATTTATATTAACGAAACATATGTAAACATTTTTGCATTTTAAAATTATCAGCTGCTCTATTTATGAAAAAAAAACAAAAAAAAACTTAAAATAAGAATTAAATTTATCCACTCGACAATGGGAAAAGCCGAATCGGTGGTTTCAAATTCGAACATTTGAAGAGATTACAATATATATTTTTAAAAATTCTACTGATGGTTGATTCATCTCCATTGGTTTGAAATTGTTTTGTAATCTATTTCTTCAACTTTCTTTTGAGTTCTCAACATTCTTCTTAGGGTTAAGGTTAGGGTTCGTGTTATTCAAATGAAAAATGCGTGTATAGCGCAATATTTATGAATTACACCATTCTGGACCGATTTGTGAATTTCAACCATTCAACAAGCTAATTCGGTTGTCGTCTGACAAAATCTAAACAAATAAAGACGGCAAATAAAGATGCAGAGTACATAAGAAAAAGTTTGCATTAATTTTTTTTTTTTAATGAAGTACAGGTTTTGGTTGTTTTTTTTGGTTTTTTTTTTTTTCAAAAATGTAGAAAAGAGTTTACGTAGATGAAATTATGGTAAAACCCAAATATCTTGTGAAGAAAAACTAACAAAATATGTAGATTGATTGTATTATGTCATACTAGATAAAGTTATAGAATTTGAAATTAATTTTTAAAAAATAAATAAAATAAAATAAAATTGAAAAAATGAACATTAAACCAAGCTGCCATTTTGATAAAACTTGCAATTTTGTATTAAATGAATGGTGACTTGAGCTCATCAGGTTGAAATTTTTTTTATTTAAAAAAAAAAAAAAAAAAAGACCAAGTTTAAATTCAGCATCAAAGACAATTGAATAAATGTGTTGGTTTTGTTTACAGTAAGAAAAGTGTTGCACATTTGAGTGACGTCAAATACAGTGTTATGCGAAAACACATGCCTTTCAGAGACCAGCGCAACTATGATACCGAATTTACACCTGCTCAAAAATGTAAAATATGTACAATTTAAGTTATTTTATTTAATAAAATAATTGTTTCTTTGTTATATCAGACTAAATTATAGGCATACGGTATGACCACGTTGACACACCAGTCCTCATTAGTTACGCAAAGTTAAACCTAGTCAATACCAAACGGGTGACCATTTGGGAATACCAGGTACTGTATGTATGAGGGCGGCAACAGCTCTTCTCTGCAAAAAAACTAATATCGTCAAAACCTTCTCTCTTTACCGGGATAGACATGCTACTGGGGTCCGTTTGTGAATTTAATATTCCCTAGAAACTTCCTCCTTGAAGGGGAAGCCGGCTAAACCAGCATCAGGAAGCCTGACCTAGTTAGTGTCACTAACTTTTCTTCATATATGATATCACGATCACTAGCAAGCTTTTAAGTTGAAATAAAATCATCAATATTTTATGAAAATTATAAAATTGAAACCATCTTGGATTATCTTAATTCTTGATATGTTGGGCCAAAAATTTAAGTCACACGTTAGAGAAAGAGTGTTCTGAAGCATTTTTGCTTGTCTTCGAGATAGATACACTTGACAGTCAGGAAATTCGGACTCAGCCCAGGTAGCCAGACAGCTGAAGTAGTCACTGGACTAAATTTAATCTTATTACATATTTCAATTAGCAACTTTCAATTATGTAAATAAAATTCAGAGATATATAATTACAGTTGGGCTTTATTTTTATTTTTTGCTCGTGACAGTGAATTCTTGAAATTACGAGATGAGAGGACGTGAAGAGAGAAAAAAAAAATCTTGATTCTTTTTCAAAGTTGAGTGAAAACTTATTTAAAAGCCGCAGATAGGAAAAAAAAAAATTTACGAGGGCAGAGTTAGACACAAGATCAGGTTTTAATGTAGAGGAAACCCAGCTCCCAAAAAAGGGACACACTGGATTGGGACAAAAATTTAAATTGCCTCAGTGAAGGAGAAATCCTTCTAGACTAACAGAGGACAGAAAAGATGAAGTGTAATATCAGAACAGATACTACACTTTGCTCCAAGCCCAAAGGCCAAGGTCAGTTCAGTCTTGCGTTTAAAAAATTTGACAATTGAAAACTAAATGTATCTCAAATTGAGACTAATTAGTTTCCTTTGGGATTTTTAAAGAACACTTTGAACTCTGAATTTTTAATTTTCCGGATATTAAAAAGAAAAACATTTTTTTAGTATTTCTTTTAGATAAAATTGTAAAAGAGAAATCCGTAAGAAGGAATATGTTGAAATTGCATTAAAGATTTTTTTAGAATGAACCTTCCATATTTTGAGTTTGTTAAATTGGGTGTGAGCAACAGGTTTCGTAATTTTTAAGTTAATAGACTTAATGCGATAGATAGATAGATAGATAGATAGATGGAGAAGGAGAGAGAAGGAGGAGGAGAGAGAAGGAGGAGGGGAGAGAGGAGGAGGAGGGGGGGAGAGAGGAGGAGGAGGGGGGAGAGAGGAGGAGGAGGGGGGGGAGAGGAGGAGGAGGGGGGGAGAGAGGAGGAGGAGGGGAGAGAGGAGGAGGAGGGGAGAGAGGAGGAGGAGGGGAGAGAGGAGGAGGAGGGGAAAGAGGAGGAGGAGGGGAGAGAGGAGGAGGAGGGGAGAGAGGAGGAGGAGGAGGGGAGAGAGGAGGAGGAGGGGAGAGAGGAGGAGGAGGGGAGAGAGAAGGAGGAGGGGAGAGAGAAGGAGGAGGGAGAGAGAAGGAGGAAGGAGAGAGAAGGAGGAGGGAGAGATAGAGCTAGATAAAGAGATAGATAGAGCTAGATAAAGAGAGCCCCCCCCCCCAGTTAGCACCAATACAGCAGAATAAAAACAAAATGAGAGAAAAAGAGATGAAATTATGATAAAGCTATGTGAATAATCAAAAATCAAAATGATGAAATAAATAATTTTAAAAAGTCATAATTTTTGAAAACTGACGAATTGTTAGGCACACAAATTGGGCCAAATTAAATAAGCAAGAAATACACAAGAAAGAAATCTACATGATTTTGATATTTAACTTAATACGCAAGCAAAATTGTTGTTTTTTTTGGGGGTTTTTTTTTTCATTCATATAGATGTCCAAGCATCGTTCTAAAAGGCTCGTCTGTTGGTCCGTCACACTTGATACATAACCTAAATAAACGCATTTAAGGAAGGTTTGGTTTGTTTTATGGCATATCGACCATCTATGGGTTATTTAATGCTGAATAAAGTTGTCAAATATAATTCTATAGGTATGGAATAATTATTTATATTCCTAGAATACATGGCTCCCAGAATAGATTATTCTTAGAAAACATTACTCTTAAAAAGGAACCTTTACAGAGGCATCTTTAAAGAATATTTGTTTTCATTTAGTAAGAATGAAAATTCCTTTAATAGCAGAATGAGTTTGGAAGAGATCAGACCCCAAAATACTCTGAAACAAACAAAAACGTGTTGCTCTGGTGAAAAAAAAGAGCTTACATAACTGAAGTTATGGACTGAGAAAGGTTTTAATTTAATGTGGAGTTTAAACACCATTAGAAATCTAATGAAACGATCAAAGTTTGGGAATCTACATCTAAATGTGCCTGTATTGATTTACTCCTCTCCAGGAGTTAGGCACAAGGCCAGTTTTTATCTTACTCCCACAAGTAAGATGTGACCCAAGGTCGGGTCAGGATAGTAGGGTTTAAAAATTGCCTGGGCAGCCCCGTCGGCATTCCCCGGTAGCAATAAACTTACTCCTCCCCAAAGAGGGGAGGCGAAGCCTGGGAGAGTGGACCTCCTAGAACTGCACAGGACAGACCCATAGACCGGTGTAAATCAAGCCCCGAAAGCCAAGACAATACCAGTCTATGGGGTGCAGTATCCATCGGAACAGATACTACACTTTGATCTTAGCCAAAAGGCCAAGAATCTAAATGTGCCTGTAGCTATGACTTACATCTCATTAAAATCAGAAGTAAAAATAATGTGTGTTTGTGGGAAAATGTACACTCAGGAAGCTGGAAAAAAAAAAAAGAAAGTATACGACCCCCCCTTAGACCAATTTGCATAAACAGAGGATCATTCCTACCAAATTTCATGTTTGTAGATCTAATAACTTAAAAGTGGCTAGCAGACAATTTTCGTATTCGTATCTAACATATAAAGTTATCTTGTGAGATTTTAAAAGTTGGACTTAAATAGCATTTAAGCTGACATATCAAATGTTGATTCGGTGCTTGTGCTGATGAGCGGCCGTACGAAAAAAAATTTTTTTTATGAAAACAATACTATATACTTATTCAGCGTTATATTCTTACTCACTGTACAAAAAAATAGAAAAAATTATCCACTAAAACTTTAATTACAAGTATTTTTCCATTCTTCGTATCATAACAACAATTCGTTCAGTAAGCATCCATCATTTTTCTTAAAAATAATTCAAGGGCAGATAATTCGCAAGGGAGATAATCATGCAATTTAAAAAAAAACAAAAAAAACAACTACATATATAAAAATTAAATTTATTCCAATAAAACATTTCGTTATAATGCAATAAATTAATTTAATTTCGTTTATATACTTTCATATTGTTTTTATAAAAAATAATTTTTTCGTACGGCCACTCATCAGCACAAGCACCGTTGATTCAGATGAGCCAATTTTCATTTATTATTGATGTACCATGTTATTGGGACTAAAATAACGTATTTAAGAAACAATAACAATTCTTACAAGACAAATTCTTGGAAAATCTGTGGAAGACGCTTTCATGCTAGAAAAAGTCATCCACGAACTAGTAGGATTTACAAAGGAACAAATTTGACATACAATCAAAGAGGATTAAAAAAAAAAACTGTGACCTAAATCAAGTGTGTGTGTGCGTGTGTGTGTGTGCGTGCGTGTGTGTGCGTGTGCGTGTGTTATAAATGTCTAACATTTTATTTCATGAAACGTTTTGAAAGCAGCAACATTGAATCTAACAGGAAATCCATTTTTTAATGTGTAATATCTAACATATAAAGTTATCTTGTCAGATTTTCAAAGTCAGAACCACATATATCATTTAAGCTGACAAAGCAAACTTTGATTTTAAGTAGCCAATTTTCATTTGTTATTGCTGTACCATGTTATTGGCAATATAATATTGTACTTAGGTAGAATTTATTAAAAAGAAAAAAATGACCTAGTCCGGCCCAGACGATTGCTATTTTTTAAACAACAAAAATCACAATCAGCAAGGAGGATAACTCACTTTAATTTGAACAATATTCTAAGAGTTGTCTACCTTGAGTTTAAAAATGTGCCAATAAATATTAAAAACTAAAATGACTTCCCTGCATCCTGGGCGATGCGAGGTAAGTAGAACTATATATATATATATATATATATATATATATAAACTTCAAAATCAAGAGCGTAATATTTATTTTTTGGTACAGAAAATTAGTACAACATTAGTACCATTGGTTTCAAGCTCAGAAGGCGTCAACCATCCGGCTCTCTTCAGCTTATGTTGTCACCTGGTCAATAAATGGGAACATTAAGTATATATACATATATATATATATATATGCATGTGTGTGAATATGAAGAAAAAAAATTTGGATAAAATCTGAAAAAATGTAGAAGATGAAACGGAATAAGCAGATATACCAAAATAATAAACTCAAAATAACTTACTTGGTGGCGTTTTAATATTTCATGTATTTTATTAAAAGACTTTATCGGAAAATGAACAAAAAAAATGTTACTTTTTTTTTTTTTAAAGATCTACAATTGAAAACAAAGGCATGAGATAAAACGAAAGAGAGTGATGAAAAATTAATTTTCCGATAAACTCAATAATAATGATGAAATATTAAAATCTCAACAGGAGTTAATTTGATTGCATTGTTATATCCACCTTTTTTCCATTTCATATCTTTCTCTCTCTCACATAAATTAATATCCGACAAAAATATCGAATATCCAAACAGGATTTCAACCAACGAAGGAGTTCTAATAGCCAGAATGCTCTCTAACACTCTCAGCCACAGAAGTAAGAAAACATTTCTCAGAAAGTATATCTTCTCTACCGAGATAAATTCATGTTTTGACTATTAGAAAGGACCGTTTGTGATGCAGGTTCAAATCCTGTTAAGGATTTTGTATTTTTCTCCAATGTATCTTTCAAAACTTTTCATTAAATATATATATATATATATCTCAAAAACCGGGTACAGGTAGACTGAATATTTAAAAATATGCCACAATTTAACTATTAGTACGGTCTGACCCCCCCCCCCCCCCCCAATTTTAGTCTGATTTGTTTTTAAATACCCATAAGTTATGAACAGGTTTGAAATTGTAGGATTCAATCTATTTCATTTGTCATCTACGTATAAATCAAAGGTGTTTGTCTGGATGTAAGCTTTTGTCAACAGAATTATATCTGTATGGTTGAAGATCTTTGCAAATTAAAAAAAGGTAATAACATAAAAAATAAACAAAATTTTATGGAGACAGCATTCCAAAAGTTACGATAAACAAAAAAAGTCTAATCTTAAATGTGTATATGGCTGATACTATTTTGTGTATAATGAAATATATTTATCAAAATAGTTAAATAAAGAATTTACATTGCAAATAATTTATTTTGGAGGAATAGAAATTGTTTGTATTTTTTCTGCTAATCTTTCTAATGTTAATTAGATTCTTTAAAAACATTTTTATTTATTATTCATTCATCACAGGTATTATTAAAAATATTTTTTTAATGATACATGAACAACATGGGGTAACCCTATCAGTATTCAGTATATACCCTTTACTATTTTAGAAAAGCTTTCACAGCACATATGTTAGTTTCCACAGCAATTAGGATATTTGAAGATTTTTTTTTTAAACAACCAACCATTTTTGCTGATGAAACTTTCAAGTTGCACTCTAAAGAAATTCCCCGATACCAATAACAAATATTAGAGAATATCTGGTGCAACTTCGGAAAAGCTTCAACAAGGAAAAAAAAAAAATTAAAAAAAAGAAAAAAAAAAAAAAAGACATACTGGTATTATGTATATGACCGTGACGGAACAAAGACATCGTACACCAAAAATTACGTAAATTGAGCTAGTAGGTTTTTTTTTTTTTTAATCATACATAATCAAATTTTGTCATGTTTTTCCATGCTCGTTTGTCATGTCGCCATCTTTGAAAAACAAGAGACGTAAGTCAGCCCAGTGTTACAAGTCCAGCTTGTCGTGACAAGCGAGCAAGAAAAAAAAATTAAATAAAAGACAAAATTTGATTTTCTATGATTAAAAAAAAATACTTCATCAATTTACGTAATTTTTGGTGTGCGATGTCTTTGTTCCGTCACGGTCACATACATAATACCAGTGTGTCTTAATTTTTATTTATTATTTGCTTTTTCTGATTGAGGCTTTTCCGAAGTTGCACTGAATATCTTTATTAAGCCATGATAGAATTATCTCCCTTGACTTCCAGACTTACAAGACGGCACACATTCGAACTTTTATGAACATGTTACATCAACACTTGCTTCAGTACGAAGTGGCTACAGGATTTCGTTATAATTGTCTAAATGGCTACAGGACTTTGTTAATAATGTCTTGACCTCGAATAAGTTAGGTACAGATAAAGTCTTGTCGCCGCTTAGTGATGCAAATGTTGACATCAGCACAATTCATATAATGGTTAGAAGATCTGTTTTTAAATGCCCATAAAGTCCCTCGACAAGGGATGTTAACTGTGATGACTTAATGAGGATATTTTATAAAATAGCGACAAATTGTTTTCAAGTTAGATATGCTTACTCATGGTTAGTACAATTTTAAATCCTGTTTGGATCAAATATTTTTCAGATAATTTAATGCTGAAAAAAAAATACTTATTGCAAACATTTCATTGAACACAGATTGCTATTTACCCATAGCTGGAGAGGGAGGGGAAGTTCATGCATTGTATTTCAGTGGAAGTGATTGCAATAGGTCTGAACTCTGCTTAGACGATTCAATAGCTTAGTATCCATTACACTGTTCATTTTTGATTTATCAGCTGTCGAAAACAGATATAAGTAAATTATACAGGTACCCATTTTTTTGTGTTTTTTTTTTTAATGATTTTCTTAAAAAATATTAATCTATGTCAAAATTTATAGACATAGATTAAAAAAAAAAAAATGAAGAAAAGAAAAAAAAAAAAAATGACAAAAAAAAATGGAAAAAAAAAAAGGAAAGAGAAATCACCCATACTTGCATAGTGTATTTAAGCAGTTGTTGAACTGACATATCTCTTTTTGTACCCCAATCATTCAAATAAATGCTGATGGCTATAAAATTTTTAAAATAGCTAATAAAAATCAACAAAATTTATTCAAATATTCAGGTGCACTAAAAAGATCTCAACAATATATTCAATATAATAGATTTACTAAAAATGAACCCGTTTTATTAGCCATTTAAAAATTTGGAACCCTTCAATATGTATTCAAAGATTTGCGGCAGGTGTACACAAAAGAGATACGTCATCTCAACAATTAGTTACCTAATAGAAAAGAAAAGAAAAAAAACGTTGGTGCTTATGCAGATGAGCGGACCATTAAAAAATAAAAAAAAATTGTTTTTTTATAAAAACAATATTATATACTTATTCAGTGTTATCTTCTTACTCACTGTGCAAAAAAGTAGAAAAAATTATCCACTAGAACTTTAATTACAAGTATTTTTCCATTCTGTGTATCGTAACAGCGACTCGTTCACAGAGACGCCATGTTGTTTTTATTATGATTTCGCAAGTTGATTATCTCCCCTACGAAATCTTCTTTCTTTAGAAACAAACTGAAGTCTCTGAACGAATCGCTGTTACGATACGCAGAATGGAAAAATACTTTTAATTAAAGTTCTAGTGGATAATTTTTTCTACTTTTTTGCACAGTGAGTAAGAAGATAACACTGAATAAGTATATAATATTGTTTTTTATAAAAAAATAATTTTTAAAATTTTTTTAATGGTCCGCTCATCTGCATAAGCACCAAAACGTTTTCTGACGCATTAAAGTAATTTTTCAGTGCTCGCATACTCTCTAAAGCAAACACATACTTTCGTCATCTGACCCCACCCCCTCCCCAAAAGAAAACAAACTCTTCAGTACATTCAACTTTTTAGATACAGGAATACCAAACAAACTTTTAACAAGGCAGTATTATTCAAGAGAGACCAAATATTGCCTGGCTTGATTTTTTTCTTCTCCATTTTTCATGAAGAGGATATATTAAAGAAAAATGGGTGAAAAATAAATAAATAAATAAAATAAAAATGGTTTCTTTATATTTTGTGAGAAAAAAGTTTTCTTTAAAAAAAAAAAAAAAAAAAAAAAAGAATTAAAACAAAACATAACTAGAATATTTTTTGCCCATCTACCAAAATAATTTTTTTTTTCTTTTTTAAAAAATATTGACATTTGACTTCCACCTCATTTAATCAGAAACAGGCACACTTGCATAGAGTATTTTGAAAGAGGGGAGGAGGGGACAGACTTTCTTTTCTTCTTCTTCTTAAAGAAAGTAAGGAAAGAAAAGAGTTTAGAGAAAGTAAGAGGGTCAAGAGAATGTAAGAGGGTGAAAATATTAGAGAAAGCAACAAAGAAAATATTTAAGAGATTATCTTTGACTTTTCATTGGTTGAAAATTCTTAAGTCATTTTTGACAAGAGGATCAAAAAACCAAGAGCATCTCAGGCTTTCAGGAGCGCATGGACAACAGCTTTGGCATTCAAATTTTTTAGGTCAGTGTAAGTTTGGCCTGTACCAACGAAGACAATAGGTTGACCAGTTGTGTAAGTCATGGAAATAGCTGCGCCAACCTGTTCAAGGAGAGAGAGAAAAAAGGTAAAATTATAAGAAAATAAAAATTGACTGTTTAAATATATATAACTACAAGGTCTGAAAAGAAAATAGAACAGCAAAAAAAAAAAAAAAACAAGTCGCGCGTGCGTGGTCCCCCTCTCGATGTGGCGAGTGTAAAATGCAATAAATTTGGGCAATTTGGGGCATTTTTGACCCTCCTTTGACCTCCTGGGGGCACAAACCAGAATTTTTCTGAGGTCAAGGCGGCTCATTTTATATCCAGAACAATTGCCTCTACATTTTGGTCAAGTTTCAGAAAAATTGAACGGATGGATCAAACGTTATGGGAGAAAAGGGTCATTTTTTGCTATTTTGGAGGCTTTTGACCCCCTGGGAGGCGCGAACCAGATTTTTTCCAAGGTCAGCGATACTTATTTTCTATTAGGAACAATTGCCTCCACATTTTGGCCAAGTTTCAGAGAAATTGAATGAATGGATGAAAAGTTATGGGGCAAAAAATGTCATTTTCTGCCATTTCGGGGCCTTTTGACCCCCTGGGGGCTAACCAGATTTTTTTTCAAAAATTGGAGAATGTTACTTTCTAACCTGACCAAAGTAACAACTTCATGCAAAATTTCAGAGAAATTCAATGGATGGTTGCGAAGAAAAATCCGGACGGAGGACGGACATGCCT
>OY744543.1:68314074-68381574 GCA_963556195.1 Sepiola atlantica | reverse complement strand
CACTTTATTCAAAATCCCATTTATTTATCCATTTATTATTTATATATTTTGTGCAACACTTTATTCAAAATCCCATTTATTTATCCATTTATTATTTATATATTTTGTGCAACACTTTATTCAAAATCCCATTTATTTATCCATTTATTATTTATATATTTTGTGCAACACTTTATTCAAAATCCCATTTATTTATCCATTTATTATTTATATATTTTGGGTAACACTTTATTCAAAATCCCATTTATTTATCCATTTATTATTTATATATTTTGTGCAACACTTTATTCAAAATCCCATTTATTTATCCATTTATTATTTATATATTTTGTGCAACACTTTATTCAAAATCCCATTTATTTATCCATTTATTATTTATATATTTTGTGCAACACTTTATTCAAAATCCCATTTATTTATCCATTTATTATTTATATATTTTGTGCAACACTTTATTCAAAATCCCATTTATTTATCCATTTATTATTTATATATTTTGTGCAACACTTTATTCAAAATCCCATTGGCTGATTAAAAGAGGGGACTGAGTAAGAAGAAAAAGTAGCAATTATTGAATCATTAATAATTAATATTAATTATTAATAATAAAGGTTATAGGAAAAAATAGTAAGAGAGGGAGGGTATCTGCTCTTAATACATTATCATGAATAAATACATTTTTTTTTAAATCACGAAAATGAAGGCGGCTTATTTTTATTTTTCTGAAAAGCTTTCATTCTTCTGATCTTGATCAAAGGAATAATGTCAGAAACAAATTTAAATTTGCGTGGTTGGCTGAGTCGAAATGCAGCGTCTTAGTAAAAGCGAGAAGCGATCGAATTAAACTAGATTGGTTTAATTACATGATCGTGTGGGTAATTGGACTGCGACCCACTGGCTTAGTCGGGGACAGTTTGACTGAAAGCGAAAAGATTGAGTTTAACCAAATTTGGTAATTTAAAAAAAAAATTGTTTACTGATCGGTATACTTTTATCGTTGCACTGATGGGACAAAACGAGTGATCCCTTTTTGGGGGAGCTGCAATCCCCCGCACTTGGACAGCCACGATCAAAATTTATCTGCACTTCAAACGTGTCAGCGCACCAGTTTCGGTCATGTTTTGGAAAACTGATGGCCGGTGCCAAATCAATTCAGTGACAGATGCATGTGATGGCTTCAGAGATCAGATCGACTGTCACCGAGATGAAACTAGGAACAATGGCAGCTGAAAGAGAAACCCAGACGAAATTGTTAAATCATAACAAAACACTGAGAATACCTTATCTCTCTCTGTCTTTCTTTGTGTGGTGTATATTCTCTCTCGTTTAGGCTACGGCGAAGAGATATTAACAGTCTGTTTTCACCGAGCATTAACAGACACGTGTCTGGGGCAGTCACCAACTCAAGTTTCTAATTATGATTCTTCGGCAAAAATATAAAGTATATTTTTATATATAAAAGAATGTCTTGTTCGCTCATTACATATAAAGTAATGTCTTGTTCGCTCATTACATATAAAGTAAGGTCTTGTTCGCTCATTACATATAAAGTAATGTCTTGTTCGCTCATTACATATAAAGTAATGTCTTGTTCGCTCATTACATATAAAGTAATGTCTTGTTCGCTCATTACATATAAAGTAATGTCTTGTTCGCTCATTACATATAAAGTAATGTCTTGTTCGCTCATTACATATAAAGTAAGGTCTTGTTCGCTCATTACATATAAAGTAATGTCTTGTTCGCTCATTACATATAAAGTAATGTCTTGTTCGCTCATTACATATAAAGTAATGTCTTGTTCGCTCATTACATATAAAGTAATGTCTTGTTCGCTCATTACATATAAAGTAAGGTCTTGTTCGCTCATTACATATAAAGTAATGTCTTGTTCGCTCATTACATATAAAGTAAGGTCTTGTTCGCTCATTACATATAAAGTAATGTCTTGTTCGCTCATTACATATAAAGTAATGTCTTGTTCGCTCATTACATATAAAGTAATGTCTTGTTCGCTCATTACATATAAAGTAATGTCTTGTTCGCTCATTACATATAAAGTAATGTCTTGTTCGCTCATTACATATAAAGTAATGTCTTGTTCGCTCATTACATATAAAGTAATGTCTTGTTCGCTCATTACATATAAAGTAATGTCTTGTTCGCTCATTACATATAAAGTAATGTCTTGTTCGCTCATTACATATAAAGTAATGTCTTGTTCGCTCATTACATATAAAGTAATGTCTTGTTCGCTCATTACATATAAAGTAATGTCTTGTTCGCTCATTACATATAAAGTAAGGTCTTGTTCGCTCATTACATATAAAGTAAGGTCTTGTTCGCTCATTACATATAAAGTAAGGTCTTGTTCGCTCATTACATATAAAGTAAGGTCTTGTTCGCTCATTACATATAAAGTAAGGTCTTGTTCGCTCATTACATATAAAGTAAGGTCTTGTTCGCTCATTACATATAAAGTAAGGTCTTGTTCGCTCATTACATATAAAGTAAGGTCTTGTTCGCTCATTACATATAAAGTAAGGTCTTGTTCGCTCATTACATATAAAGTAAGGTCTTGTTCGCTCATTACATATAAAGTAAGGTCTTGTTCGCTCATTACATATAAAGTAATGTCTTGTTCGCTCATTACATATAAAGTAAGGTCTTGTTCGCTCATTACATATAAAGTAAGGTCTTGTTCGCTCATTACATATAAAGTAAGGTCTTGTTCGCTCATTACATATAAAGTAAGGTCTTGTTCGCTCATTACATATAAAGTAAGGTCTTGTTCGCTCATTACATATAAAGTAAGGTCTTGTTCGCTCATTACATATAAAGTAAGGTCTTGTTCGCTCATTACATATAAAGTAAGGTCTTGTTCGCTCATTACATATAAAGTAAGGTCTTGTTCGCTCATTACATATAAAGTAAGGTCTTGTTCGCTCATTACATATAAAGTAAGGTCTTGTTCGCTCATTACATATAAAGTAAGGTCTTGTTCGCTCATTACATATAAAGTAATGTCTTGTTCGCTCATTACATATAAAGTAATGTCTTGTTCGCTCATTACATATAAAGTAATGTCTTGTTCGCTCATTACATATAAAGTAATGTCTTGTTCGCTCATTACATATAAAGTAATGTCTTGTTCGCTCATTACATATAAAGTAATGTCTTGTTCGCTCATTACATATAAAGTAATGTCTTGTTCGCTCATTACATATAAAGTAATGTCTTGTTCGCTCATTACATATAAAGTAAGGTCTTGTTCGCTCATTACATATAAAGTAAGGTCTTGTTCGCTCATTACATATAAAGTAAGGTCTTGTTCGCTCATTACATATAAAGTAAGGTCTTGTTCGCTCATTACATATAAAGTAATGTCTTGTTCGCTCATTACATATAAAGTAATGTCTTGTTCGCTCATTACATATAAAGTAATGTCTTGTTCGCTCATTACATATAAAGTAAGGTCTTGTTCGCTCATTACATATAAAGTAAGGTCTTGTTCGCTCATTACATATAAAGTAAGGTCTTGTTCGCTCATTACATATAAAGTAAGGTCTTGTTCGCTCATTACATATAAAGTAATGTCTTGTTCGCTCATTACATATAAAGTAATGTCTTGTTCGCTCATTACATATAAAGTAATGTCTTGTTCGCTCATTACATATAAAGTAATGTCTTGTTCGCTCATTACATATAAAGTAATGTCTTGTTCGCTCATTACATATAAAGTAATGTCTTGTTCGCTCATTACATATAAAGTAATGTCTTGTTCGCTCATTACATATAAAGTAATGTCTTGTTCGCTCATTACATATAAAGTAATGTCTTGTTCGCTCATTACATATAAAGTAATGTCTTGTTCGCTCATTACATATAAAGTAATGTCTTGTTCGCTTATTACATATAAAGTAATGTCTTGTTCGCTCATTACATATAAAGTAAGGTCTTGTTCGCTCATTACATATAAAGTAATGTCTTGTTCGCTCATTACATATAAAGTAATGTCTTGTTCGCTCATTACATATAAAGTAATGTCTTGTTCGCTCATTACATATAAAGTAATGTCTTGTTCGCTCATTACATATAAAGTAATGTCTTGTTCGCTCATTACATATAAAGTAATGTCTTGTTCGCTCATTACATATAAAGTAATGTCTTGTTCGCTCATTACATATAAAGTAATGTCTTGTTCGCTCATTACATATAAAGTAATGTCTTGTTCGCTCATTACATATAAAGTAATGTCTTGTTCGCTCATTACATATAAAGTAATGTCTTGTTCGCTCATTACATATAAAGTAATGTCTTGTTCGCTCATTACATATAAAGTAATGTCTTGTTCGCTCATTACATATAAAGTAATGTCTTGTTCGCTCATTACATATAAAGTAATGTCTTGTTCGCTTATTACATATAAAGTAATGTCTTGTTCGCTCATTACATATAAAGTAAGGTCTTGTTCGCTCATTACATATAAAGTAATGTCTTGTTCGCTCATTACATATAAAGTAATGTCTTGTTCGCTCATTACATATAAAGTAATGTCTTGTTCGCTCATTACATATAAAGTAATGTCTTGTTCGCTCATTACATATAAAGTAATGTCTTGTTCGCTCATTACATATAAAGTAATGTCTTGTTCGCTCATTACATATAAAGTAATGTCTTGTTCGCTCATTACATATAAAGTAATGTCTTGTTCGCTCATTACATATAAAGTAATGTCTTGTTCGCTCATTACATATAAAGTAATGTCTTGTTCGCTCATTACATATAAAGTAATGTCTTGTTCGCTCATTACATATAAAGTAATGTCTTGTTCGCTCATTACATATAAAGTAATGTCTTGTTCGCTTATTACATATAAAGTAATGTCTTGTTCGCTTATTACACAAGCCTTCATTTCCAGCCGACGGTCCAAGCAGAGAGTTAATTCTCTGGAGAGAATTAATAACACCTATTGATGCAGCCAGCAACAACGAAATACCCAGCCGGGTATAATTAACCCTTTCATTAAAGGGATGTACTTATTGTTTAGTCCGGAGGGCTAGTCTGGTATCGTGCCAGGACTATAAGAGCCCTTCTACAGGCGTCTCCACCGCGCAGACACACTAAGTTACACTCTCCAGCGAACGATCGTACCACACTGATACTAAGTATTTAAAATACCAGTTTGTGGTCCATTCAGACAGTGTCACATGCCCTATCATTCCTGGAAGAGCTGCAAATAAGAGGATAAAAAAAGGAGTAGCCATTTTTGTCTTCGTGCTGTCCTTGTGGATTCTTACTTGGTTTTACTCCTTGTTGAGGGTACACTCAACAATGGCGGTTTCAACCAACACTGAAAAGTCGATTGTTTGTCTGGCATGGTGGGGTGGAAGGGTTGTTAAAGACACATTTGAAACCTTCGAATCTAAATTTGTTCCTATATATATATATATATATATGTAAGTTTTATTTTTTTTTAATTTCTAAGGAAAATAAAAATGAACACACTTTATTGTTATCTAAAAAATCATTTTTAAGAGTTTGAATTTATTATATATGTGCTTTAGTTTTGTTTTTTTTCAGACTTTATTATTCAAAAATTATTTTTTTTAAAAGATAAAGAAAAAAGAGAAAAAAAAAAAGAAAAAAAAAATTTTTAAATAAAAGAAAAAAAAAGAAAAGAAAAAGATAAGGAAAAAAAAAGACAAAAAAAAAAAAGAAAAAAAAAATTTTTTAAATAAAAGAAAAAAAAAGAAAAAAAAAAAAGAAAAGAAAAGAAAAAGAAAAAAAATATGTTGATCTAAAACTTTCTTGGTGCCTGACTTTATTCAAAATCAATAATTAGACGAAATTTACTTTTTGACAGCAAGGAGACACTAGTTACAAATAGTAATACTTACTACCAAAGGTTCCAAGTACTTTGCCTTCTAACTTAGTGGCAACAGAATCACACAATTTTTGAGAAATGTCAGAAGCAACATTTTTGGCTGCAAAAAAGATAAAAAAAGTAATTACGTAATTTTTAGTCTCAATAAAAATAAAAGGATAAACATTATCGCAACCCGTTTTGCTTTATGTTTATGCATTTTTGAGATGAGGATTGATCATTTGGATTATTCGGACAACTGTTCTCATCTTGAGTGTTATTCTCACAACGTTTCGGCCAACATAACCTCCAACCTTCTTCAGGTGTATCTTGTCGAAATCCGGAATCTGTACGGAATTTCGAACAGAACTTTATTTAATCCACAGGGGATAATATGCTCTCGTTCAGCCATGACCGAACAGAAGTCCGAAATACTTCGCAATTGTAGAAGAGTGACGTCACTTAGAACTGAATGTCACTTAGTACTTTATCCGTTGCGCCACGGATCCTTGCAGACAATTCTAGTACAAATTTTTTTTTTATTTTTTAAGTAATTTAAAAATGTTTCATACTAACAGTCATCTGGGCTGGACTAATTAATTTCCATTATTCTTCAAACGAAATGATTATTTGTAAATTTAATTTTCAGATTATGTCCCATCAGAGTCAGAAAAGTTAAACTCTCAGAATGTAATCAAGGTTTATAAGATTTCCTCATTTGGGACATAATCACTCATTACAAATTGTTTTTTTTCTTTAGTATAATACTTATAAACATAAGTACATAAATATGAACAAATAAATAAATAGATAGATTTTTTAGTATAATACTTATAAACATAAGTACATAAATATGAACAAATAGATAGATAGATAGATTCTTTAGTATAATACTTATAAACATAAGTACATAAATATGAACAAATAAATAGATAGATAGATTTTTTAGTATAATACTTATAAACATAAGTACATAAATATGAACAAATAGATAGATAGATAGATTTTTTAGTATAATACTTATAAACATAAGTACATAAATATGAACAAATAGATAGATAGATAGATTCTTTAGTATAATACTTATAAACATAAGTACATAAATATGAACAAATAGATAGATAGATTTTTTAGTATAATACTTATAAACATAAGTACATAAATATGAACAAATAGATAGATAGATTTTTTAGTATAATACTTATAAACATAAGTACATAAATATGAATAGATAGATAGATTTTTTAGTATAATACTTATAAACATAAGTACATAGGTTAAATATGAACAAAAATAGTCGAAGAAGTATTGAATATTTCAATTTTACACTAAGAAAAATTTCCCCTTTTGTCCATAATGAATAGAATAAACTTCAGAAGGGTTGCGTTTGATTTCCTTTATAATAATGTTGTAACTTTGTCTCTAAAATATTCATCATTCAAAATATGAACATTAAATTTGACCAAAGTATTCTGCTGAAATTGAATAAATTATATACATTTGGCCATCTCATCTCTTTATTTGGCAGTTCAGTAAAGTAAACAATGGTATGTTAAATTCCAATGACCCAAGTCTTTATACATTTTTTCTTGACGAATTTCAAAATAGTTCAATGTAACTTGACAATTGCTTCGCGCACACAAACAACTGGGAATAAACATATTTATCAGGATCTTTCATTCATGCTGCTTATCATAAGACTAACAAATCATTCGCGTAAGAAAATCCTCAAGCAAAAGAAAAATATAAAAAAAACAAAACTTTTACATGCATTTCCCATAGAAATCAGTTCCTTAAAGAAAGCAAGGACTCCATTCATAGACAATCGGCCATTTTGTATTTATATGCATAATCCAATTTCATCACTAAACTTTCATATTTATATATATATATATGAGAAGAATGTTGTAGTTCGCTTGGAGCATTGTGTATAGAGTAAGAATATTATTTTTTTGAAGGCGATAACAATGCGTTGTTAGAGTGACACATACAACACGTGGAATCGTAAAAACAAAACAAAGTGACAATATTGAAAAGTCAATAATTTTCAAAATTTTCAAAATTTTTTATTTACCAGTGTATCGTGACCGTGGTGTTGGGTTGGAGTGTGTCCTTTTCATTATTTTTAATTTTCGAGGGTATCCCTCATCCTCAGAATAAAATAAATACTACCACTCGATACACTGGTAAATAAAAAAAAAAAATTTTGAAAATTATTGACTTTTCAATATTGTCACTTTGTTTTGTTTTTACGATTCCACGTGTCGTATGTGTCACTCTAACAACGCATTGTTATCGCCTTCAAAAAAATAATATTCTTATATATATATATATATTTTTTTTTTTTTTTTTTTTTTTAATTACCTTTGTTTTAGTCTCCTTACTCACTTACTTGGTAGTCAAGTAATAATCGTTGGTGTGTTTGACCCCCCCCCCAAAAAAAAAAAAACTTGCAATTAAAATATTGTTCCTGTATATGTTATTACACTTTCGTTGCAATTTTTTAATGTTGGTTTTATACCGGCGCTCTGGCATGTTGAGGCAGATGTTTTCAAGTATTCCGGAGTTGACAGGGAGGTTAAATTTAGAGGGGGGGGGGGGACTTTAAAAAAAAAAAAAGAAATTAAGCAAAGTTAATTTTACTTACAAATCAAATGGTCTTTCATCTTTTCCACCACAGGTTGAATATCTTCCATAGTCAAGGATTTGGAACCAACTAAATTCTTAAACATACTGAAAACGCCAAAACCGCTCTTTGAGGAAGAAGACTTTGTGGTGCTTTTGAAAGTAACATTATTGTTGCTGAAAATTGAAATAAAGTATAAATAATCCTCCCTACTATAATAATAGCAATTGTGTGTATATATATATACAGGGTGTCTCAAAAAAATGTACTCACTCTTAGAATGACGAGACGTTTGCGAATCCCTTGGTGCGCGTTATCAGCTTTGTTTGAACAATAATGGTCATCAGTTTGAACATTTGCGAACATGATTCTTCAATTACATTAGTCTCATGTATTCGATGCTATTTCATTTCACTCTATGTTCATAAATAAAAGTTTTCTCGTGATTCTACGAGTGAGTACATTTTTTTGAGACACCCTGTATGTATATATATATATATGATTATTTTTATTTACACAGACATGTACAAAATCTGCGACACTGGCATGTGGATGTTATCAATCAACAGCTATTATAAACTGAGATTTCATCAGGCAGAATTAGAATCCGATCTTAGAAAGAAATTTAAGATTTAAATTTGGAAAGTCATGTGGTTAGGACCGTTAAGAATCAAAATCAAAAAGTAATAATGTCAAAAAAAAAAATAAAAAAAATATTAAAATATTATTATGAATGTCGCCTTTAGGAAGATATTCCCATTTTAAATGATCGTTTCATATTGCTCATGCTGTTTATTGGCCATCTTTTGCTGAATTGACCCATTTTGGTAGAAAGCTTTTATTACTTTAAGTCGTTAAATATCTTTAACTGGTTCTTTTTAGACTAAATTTATATGTATATCACCAGATACACTTTCAAATCAGGCCTATTTTTCTATTTTCTAATATTTTTTCTTAACATCTGGCCTGATATTTTTTTCTTAAGCTTTTAATTTGTAAAATTTCTACCAATACTGGTGGAAAAAAAAAAGAAAAAATTATGGCAAGCATAAAAAAAATAATAGGTATTCTAACCTAATTTTGAGATGCATTTCTGCCCTTTTGGATTGGAAAAAAATATTCATTCATTTATTTCAAGCATAACTAATCTCTCTAGATATAAAGTTAGATATGTGTATATGTTTATATATATATATATATATATTTTTATATATACAGGATTCACTCCTAAACTAATGAACAGATCACAAATTATTGAATATATATTCTAGGCAATGCATGCAGATATTTCTTTTTGCAAACATTACCAGAAAACTTTTAAAATAAGTTAGATACAAAAAATTAATAGAGAAAAAAATTGCTATACATCAAATTTTGAGTTATGTAATTTTAACCAAACTGGTGTTCTGCATGAGCAGAGTAAACTCCTAAACTAATGAACTTATTATGACTTATGGGATACGTATGAATTATGGGATACGTATGACTTATGGGATACGTATGACTTATGGGATACGTATTCCAGGCAACACAATGAGTAACGTGGGCACATGATTTTTTTTGTGTTTGTAAACTTTACCATTTAGCAAGTGTGCCCTCCAAAACTGCACCCTACCCCCCTCCCAACAAAAAGAAAAAATTAAAATTAAAACTAATGCTATACTTAATGCTTATACTCATCTCAAGATAAGTATTCTAGTACAGTATAAAATATCATTAAACTGAATTCGATAAAGTTTTTGTAAATAAAGTTTTTCAAAAGATTGCCATATGATAAGTCTAGTTGATATCTTTCCTTGATAAAATGCATTTTTTCAAAATACTTGCCTCTTTTTATCATTTTTCTTAACCGGTTGCTCTATTTCTTCCTCTTCCTCTTCCTCACTGCTACTGTCGGGTTCCATATCTTTCAAACCACCTTTCATCTGACCTGTCATACTCTACAAAAAATAGCGGCAATAGTTAAAAATAGAATCTTTTTTTACTATTAAAAATTAAGATTTATAGAAAAGAAGGCATCAGTCAGTTTTAGCACAAATCGTGAAAAGCAACGTCTTCTCATTCAAACAAGTTTGAGTAAACAAAATCTTGAAATTCTCTCAGATAAATAAAAGTTTTCAGCTGGAAGTTATTTTATTGACATTCTCGTTTCAGAAAATGACAACAAAATGCTATCTACACCCTCTCCACTCCTTCGAAAAAGGAAGAGGTAATGCCTGGGATGATGGTATCAAGACAACAGAACAGATATTACATTAAAAATAGTGTTTTCGTATTAAACGACATTAAAAGATAGTATGCAACACCGCTCTCAAATGAGAAGGATTTCTTTCGCTATAAATAAGATTCAAATTGAGCATTAAAAGAGGGTAAAATAGTATAAAATAGTATAGTTTTGGTTTCAGACAATAGTATAAAATAGTATAGTTTTGGTTTCAGACAATAGTATAAAATAGTATAGTTTTGGTTTCAGACAATAGTATAAAATAGTATAGTTTTGGTTTCAGACAATAGTATAAAATAGTATAGTTTTGGTTTCAGACAATAGTATAGTTTTGGTTTCAGACAATAGTATAAAATAGTATAGTTTTGGTTTCAGACAATAGTATAAAATAGTATAGTTTTGGTTTCAGACAATGGTATAGTTTTGGTTTCAGACAATAGTATAAAATAGTATAGTTTTGGTTTCAGACAATAGTATAAAATAGTATAGTTTTGGTTTCAGACAATAGTATAGTTTTGGTTTCAGACAATAGTATAAAATAGTATAGTTTTGGTTTCAGACAATAGTATAAAATAGTATAGTTTTGGTTTCAGACAATGGTATAGTTTTGGTTTCAGACAATAGTATAAAATAGTATAGTTTTGGTTTCAGACAATAGTATAGTTTTGGTTTCAGACAATAGTATAAAATAGTATAGTTTTGGTTTCAGACAATAGTATAAAATAGTATAGTTTTGGTTTCAGACAATAGTATAGTTTTGGTTTCAGACAATAGTATAAAATAGTATAGTTTTGGTTTCAGACAATAGTATAAAATAGTATAGTTTTGGTTTCAGACAATAGTATAGTTTTGGTTTCAGACAATAGTATAAAATAGTATAGTTTTGGTTTCAGACAATAGTATAAAATAGTATAGTTTTGGTTTCAGACAATGGTATAGTTTTGGTTTCAGACAATAGTATAAAATAGTATAGTTTTGGTTTCAGACAATAGTATAGTTTTGGTTTCAGACAATAGTATAAAATAGTATAGTTTTGGTTTCAGACAATAGTATAGTTTTGGTTTCAGACAATAGTATAAAATAGTATAGTTTTGGTTTCAGACAATAGTATAAAATAGTATAGTTTTGGTTTCAGACAATAGTATAGTTTTGTGTTTTGGAATTTTTGAGATGAGGGGTGATTATTTGTAGAATTTGGTATATTCGGACTACTGTTCTCATCTTGGGTGTTTTTATCACAACGTTTCGGATGATGTAACCTCCGACCTTCTTCAGGTTTACCTTGTCAAACTAGAGAATCTGGACGGAATTTCGAACGAAACCCTTTATTAAATCCACAGGGGTAGCATGCTCTCGTTTCATCTGCCATGACTGGGAAGACATTTTCAGTAATTCGCAATTCTTCGTATCGCCTGCACTGAGGATTGAACCTTCAACCGTCAGATATTTTTTTATCCATTTAAAAAAATATTTTTTCTTTAAAGTAAACAATATGCCAAATACAAATATAAATGATTGTTAGAAGTTTGGTTGGCTAAAAGGGAATGCTAAAAATGTTGAAATAATTTCTAATGTTATTTTTATATACTTTTAATTTTGAATAATGAGTTAAAAAAAAAAAAAAAAAAAAAAGGTTCAATAAGTTCTGACATCGATAAAGAAATTAAATCGAAGGTGCCGATTTTAAATTTGCGGTGAGTTTGGTTTTTAGTTTAACTGTGATGCTGCGACATACAGAAGACTTTGCTTTATATATCTCACACGCCAATTATTTATTTATTTATTCATTCCTGGACAATGTCAAGGTCACCAGCTAGTGATAAATAAATCTCCAAGTGATGACAAATCCTTTTACTGGAACGATGAATTAATTATCAAACTAATTTAAGAAAAATTCAATGCTATTAATTTGGAAAGGTTAGAATAAGAAAAAGTTCCTGTAAATGCTTACCAGATCATCTTGAGTAAGACTTTTGAGAATGTCAGCATCAGAGATTTCACCATTGGAGACGCCATTGACACCACCGCTAAAATCCAAACTTTCCATGTCTTTCGAATTTCCCGAATTTTCCCACTTGCGGGCTTCTTTTCCTTTTTTCTTTTTATCCTGAGGACTTTTGCTACAAAAATTAAAAAAAAAACAAAAACCAAATACACAGAGAAATTAGAAAATCTGTAATGTGCTAAAAGGGGCACCGATTTTTAATTGGGTATTGTCAAAATCGGTTTGGATGTCTTTCAGTCAGTGTTTATTATATTACAGAATGGGAAATGTGTTTGAAACAAAAATAAGATTCTATATACAACACATTAACGTTTAGAAATTTATTTAGTTTTTTTGAAGAGCAAATATTTATTTTTTTGTTCACAAGTGAATTGAATAACAATAACTATTGAAATTATTTACAATAATAGCCTTATTTTTAAAGATTAATCTATTCAAATGTAAGAATCAAAGGAAAAATTTTAAAAATAAAATCAAAGTATAGGCACAACAGCGATTTCACAGGTAACTGATGCTTCGGCATCTCTTTTAATTTAGACCAAATCAGGAGAGAAAACTTCATAATCCCTCTGCTGCCAGACTAATTTACTGGGCAGCCAATAAGATGATGTTAGGGCAACCTAACAAAACAGAATCGAGTTATTTCCCTTGAATCAAAAAGAGTTATCGCCCTTGAATGAAAGTCGTCTGCCATGACAGTTGGAAAGTAAACAGAACGGCTCTCACAATCAAACAAGCATCTCACGTTCAGCGGTTTCAATAATTAATTTAATCATGCTTTTTTGTTAAAGGTTCTACTTCGTCTTTCCTTCATTTTTAAGTTGTTATTAAACCGATAACAATGTATAAACATCAGACGTAACCGATGGCTCTGGGTGTAGTGCGTCATCAATTTCTTTCTTTACACTGCACCTGCTGGTAGTAATCTTTCGTTATTTTGAGATTATACCTTATTTTGCTTAAATTTGACCCCGGCTATGGCTCCACGTGAAAATTGAAGTGGCAGCTGTGATGTAAAATGTAAAACACTGGCTTATTTCCATCAAAGAAAAAGTTAAATTGCTGAAAAAAAAAAGCTTTCTAAAAGGGTTCTAGCAACCCCTGATTGTTTGTAGACATGTATAAATAGTGGGGGGTGTCTATTTACTTTCTACTCTCCGTAAGGGGGGGGGGGGAAGGTTGTTAGACATAAGGTCGGTTTTTAATGTGGAGAAAATCCAGCTCCCCAAAAAAAGGGAAACACTGGATTAGGACAAGAACAAAAACTGCCTCAGTCTAAAAGGATTTCTCCTTTACTGACTGAGGACAGAAAAAGTGAAGTATCAGAACATATACTACACTTTAGTCCTAGCCAAAAAGGCCAAAGATAGTGGGTTATGGGTGTGTTGAGCTATATAATAATAATACGGTAAGCCACTACGTACGTTCATTTTACATCCATTTAAAACAAAAAGGCCAAATTGTCTGATTAGCAAAGATGGTGATTAATCTGATGTCGCTAAGGTAAAAAATTCCGACTTTACCCATTTTAAAATGAATTGGTCCAAAATCAAATTATGCTGTCCCATCGACTAAAAAAGTACAATTTTAAAGAAATACATTTCAAAAGTGACCATTCGTTTTATTGATTTGAACAATATTTAGCTGACAGAGATCCCGCGAGTGAATTATTTAGCTAAAATTAGATGGTCCGGCCAAACAGTTAATCCAACAAGACTCTGGAACCAAAAGTGCCAGAATAATTTGTGTTGAATCTTTATTTTAATCATTACAGTTAAATACTTTCAACTTAAGATTGGAGATTAATTCCAGGTAGTCAAAGTTAAAAAGAATTCTATTGAAAGTAATTTTTAACGTCTCACAAGAATCTTTTATACATAAATATAATCTTTCACAGAATCTAAAGACACCATTAAAATTTTCCATCGATTCCATCGGAGATCATTAGAGGCAATTATCGGTTAGGTCCATGAAATAATTTAAATATATTAAAATGTAAAGAAACAAAATTCCTTTTTTTTTTTAAATAGATTTTCATTGTTTTATAAAACAAAAATAAAATTAAACAAAGAATATCTTGGTGAAGGCTATTGAAAAATAAAAAATTCAAACATTGAAAAAAAAATTGTTTTTATTGGTATTTTTTAAATATTAAATAATAAATTAATTTTGATTCGTTGAAAACTATCTGTTTTATAGAAAAACACTGTCAACATTTTTTTTTATTAAAAAAAAAAAAAAATTTCTTTGATTTAAGAAAACACCACAATGCTAACAGTTTTTGTTTTTTTATTACTTGATCTCATATTGCAAATGTTATTTTTAACTTTTCTTTCCAGGCAAAAATATCTCCACACGGGCAACGCCGGGTGAAATACTGGGAGTTATATATCGTTTACAAAAAAAAAAAAATAAATTATAATTTTACAAACCTGCTATCTGCTTTTGGGGTTGATTTCTTTTTCTTTGCTAATTTTAATAGTTCAATATTCCTACGTATTGTCTCCTCATCCAGTTCTCCATTTGTACTAGTGACAGGCGACATTTTTGGTTTAGGTGGCGTTGTTGCAGCTGGAGCCTTGACTGGAACTTCAACAGGACGGACTGCTGCAAATGAAATAAACAGTTTAATTTCTTGTTTCGTAGAATGTGTGTGTGTGTGCGCGCTTTTTTTAATATGAATCAATAGCAAAGATGAATATGTTATTTCATTTCACCATAATACTAGAGGTGGGACGTAATGGGTGAAAATTTCAGATTCATGCGAGTAGTATTTTTTTGTGATCATTTATACATAAATAACACTAAACAATCAAACATTTTGAAAATTTTGCAAAATTCAGAAGGGGTGGGACGTAATGGGTGAAAATTTCAGATTCATGCGAGTAGTATTTTTTTGTGTTCATTTATACATAAATAACACTAAACAATCAAACATTTTGAAAATTTTGCAAAATTCAGAAGGTGCAGGCCACTAGTTTTTGGCTATTTTACATTCATGAAAACCCTTTCACAGCCTGAAAATGGTCCTAAATTAAAGTACTATATCAGATTTAACCATATATATCCATTCATAGCTTTTGAGGATGTTTTAGGACCTGCAATGTCGCATGAAACTACTTTTTCACCGAAAAATAATGAATTTTGAGTCCCGTGGAACCCTAACGGCTATTTTTGGCCTGCACCTTCTGAATTTTGCAAAGTTTTCAAAATGTTTGATTGTTTAGTGTTATTTATGTATAAATGAACACAAAAAAATACTACTGAAATTTTCACCCATTACGTCCCACCTCTAATAATACGTTGGAAATTATTTTATGCATTTAAAGATAAAAACTGATCAATTACAAATGTTATCATGCAATAAATGAAACCTTTTTTTGCCAAGTTTTAGATCTTTAAATGTAGAAAACCAAAAAATAAATTAATATAAGTATTATATATTAAGTAAAATTTGAAACGGAAAATTTGACAACCTAATCTTACAAAGAATAACAAATGTTTTCACCAATTTTTAAAATCAGTGAGGAGCTGCTTGTTGTTAAAAACTCAATATTAACTGATTTTTTGTTTTTACCCGACTTAAAAGATGAGATTTTAATTACAGAAGATAAATTTAATTACAGAAGATTAAAAAGAAATGAAGCTAGATATTTGGAAAAGTAATTTACAATATAAGAAAATAATGCAATGCTTTATTTTATTTTTTTTTACATTTGGCCTTTTGGCTAGGATCAAAGTGTACTATCTGTTCTGATACTACACTTCATTTTTTTCTGTCCTTGGTCAGTGAAGAAATTTTTTTAGACTGAGGCAATTTAAATTTTTGTTATAGCCACGAGTGTCCCTTTTTGGGGAACTGGATTTTCCCACATTAAAACCAACCTTGTGTCTAACTCTACCCTTGTGCGGGAGACAAGTACATAGGAACTGAGAATTTAAAGTATAATAAAAATTTATTTCAAATTTTATTTGACTTTTAATTCAGTCTACTACTTAGCTAATAACTAATTTTGTAAACAAAATAAAAATTTTAAAAAAATGTTGTATAGAAAAACAAACCGATAGACATAAAAAAAAACTTGTAAATTGGAAAAAAATTCTCATTTTGGACTTACTTTTTTTAATTTATTATATGAGCAATAGTGCAAGGTAAAACGGCACAAGTGAATAATTAGGAAAAAATGTCACAAAACAAGAACATAGAAAAGGGACAAGCATAATAAATATATGTTCTGTGTGGAGGTAAGGTAAGATATTGCTTAATGGCACATCAACCTTTTTTGGGTCATTTCATGCCATGAATGTAGAAGGAAATATCCTTCATTTGAGTCTTAAGTCAGTGGGTCATTTATAGTCATTAGTTAAGAGCTTTGGTATTTTGAATTGTTGTCATTTTGGTGAAGGTTTTTATGCTTCAAATTCTTTATATCTTCAAATGTTTAATCATGGTTTTTGTTTTAGTAGTTTTGTTTTACGGCATATCAACTCTTTTCGGGTTATTTAATGCTGAATCCGGTCATTTTGGTGAAGTTTTTATGCTTCGAGATCTTTATATGGTTAAGTATTTATTCATGGTTTTTGGTTGAGTGAAAGGGGGGGGGGAGAGGGGAGAAATTGTTTTTTGTTTTGGATTTTGCAGAACATGATTGAGTTTTGCAAAGGAAAAAAAAATTAAACATCAATATTTAATGCATTTTGAGTCAGGAAGTCAATAACTTCAGACAGCCTGATTTGGTAGTGCCAGTAGGTTCTATTTGACCCATAGATGGGGCCCTTACAGGTACTACCACTCCGGGCCAGAGTGGACCTGGGAACAATGGCAACTAAGTGGCAACTCCACATTCCCCACAGCTCCCAAATGGAGGCCTCACCACTGGATGTCTTTTAAGGTCATACCCAGGACCGTGTTCTGTGTGGAAGATGAATTAGTTCAGTTGTCAGTGGTTTAATTATTAAACAGAACCCAAAACTAGAAATATGTGTTATTATAATTTATATATTACTAGTTGTTGGCTGTATAAGTAAGAGACGAGCATAATCCTGTGTGGAAGATGATCACCCACCTTCCGACCAGATAGCGTTTGAATGACGTGTAACCATTTTATTTTTAGGGAGGGGGGGGACCGTTACCACTTGGACTTAGGGTCTGGGTGGCAGTGCTAGGATTACAAATTTTATCCAATCTTTTTATTTTTCCATTATATTATGGACGAAGGATATACAGGACCTTACCGCGAAGAACTGAAACTAACCTGTCGCTACTCTGATCCTGTTTTATTTACTACATAGATCCAATGGGATTTGAACTCTGCATAGATTCTATTAGATCAATTATGCACTGCCTTAGAGGGGGAGGGAAGAAGTCTTTCAAAAATACGTCTGTCTTGTCTTTCAAACAGAACCAAAGAGAGAGAGAGTCACTAGTCTTCTTTTTTTTTTTTTTTTTTTAAAGTCACTTCCACAAAGAGGCTCTATGTTCGCAACGTCACTACTTGTTTCAGCACGTGACTCACATTTACTAACCTATATTTTGCGTATCCTACTTATCTCACGTTACATATTGTTGCATCATGAGAGCTAATGAAAAGAGAGACTAAGGAGTTCCTTGTTAGTCTTATACAATGAACATGTCTAAATATTTTAATATAGTTTGGAAGATGTAGAAAAATAGTTTTAGATTTCACATTGGGAGATAAACAATAAAATGTTTCTTGTTACCTTTACTGGGCTTTTCTTCTTTTTTCTTCTTTTCTTCTTTTTTGTTTTCTATCATGGAGGCTACCGTCTTTTTAGATTTCTGAGACTCTTCGTAAGTCTTCATTTTTCTAAAAATTTTCAAACATTGAGAGAAATAAAAGTTATATTAAAATGTAAAGAATAGGCACAAAACCGTTAACTAAAATGCTAATCTTTCAAACATTTTCTGAATACATAAGAAAAAAAAAAAAAAACCATCATCCATTTCAAAAATGGAAATTCCCCCTTCCAATTGAGGAAAAAATATTTGCATATTTTATGTAACAAGCAAATAAAAGAAATCACCCAACAATTTCTGTATATGTAATCATGTTAAAATCGATGCTACATAGTAAAGATTTGTTTAAAAAAAAAAAAAGAAAAGAAAAAAAAGCTATACCAAAATAAATAAAATACATATATAGAGACGCCAAAAGTATCTATATAATTTTATTTCAACATAATAAATATAACATGGAAGAAATATGCAACTGCAATATACAAACTAACAAAGGGTTCACTTAAGTTATTTTGCAACATAAAACATGATGTTTATTCCGGCATGGAAGATTATTACACTGGAGACAACTTTAAATAAAAAAGTAACTATTTCAACAGAATAAATGAAACATAGAAGAAATATGCAACTGCAATACAGAAACTAACAATGGATACACTAATTTTTCTTGACAACATAAAACATGATGTTTATTCCGGCATGGAAGATTATTACACTGGAGACAACTTTAAATAAAAAAAGTAACTATTTCAACAGAATAAATGAAACATAGAAGAAATATACAACTGCAATACAGAAACTAACAATGGATACACTAATTTTTCTTGACAACATAAAACATGATGTTTATTCTGGCATGGAAGATTATTACACTGGAGACAACTTTAAATAAAAAAGTAACTATTTCAACTGAATAAATGAAACATAGAAGAAATATGCAACTGCAATACAGAAACTAACAATGGATACACTAATTTTTCTTGACAACATAAAACATGATGTTTATTCCAGCATAGAAGATTATTACACTGGAGACAACTTTAAATAAAAAAAATAACTATTTCAACAGAATAAATGAAACATAGAAGAAATATGCAACTGCAATACAGAAACTAACAATGGATACACTAATTTTTCTTGACAACATAAAACATGATGTTTATTCCGGCATGGAAGATTATTACACTGGAGACAACTTTAAATAAAAAAAGTAACTATTTCAACAGAATAAATGAAGCATGGAAGAAATATGCAACTGCAATATAGAAACTAACAAAGGCTACACTTAATGTTTTATTTTGAAAAAGACTTATGTTTATTAAAAGCCGCGTGCTCTACATAGAGCTCAATGCGCTTTGCTAATTTTTCAGGGCCGAACGGCACAGCTCAAACAGCACTTGAACAATGGCAACTTGGATTTGTTCCTCATGTACAACGATGCTATGAAAAATATACGATTTCCGCTTTCAAATGACACATGAAATAGAAGAAATGCTTCAGTATCAACAAAGTTACAAACAAAAGAAAATATATAATCACTTATGGCGGATCCTATATATGTATACACTTTAATCACAATATATAATAACTAGACTATTGTCTGCTTCTTGGCTGCTGTCATTTTCACAACATTTCAGCTTTCTTCAGATGCCTTTTGATGTCATCTATAAACCCCTGGGAATGTTTAACAGAACGCTTAATTCAATTCAATAGATTTTCAGTGTTCCATGCCTACTGGAGACATGGCCAAGTGGATATAGGCATTGGTTAAGAGATATTTTAGACTAAATTCTACCCCGAGGTTAAGAGCTCTACCCTCAGCAAAATATCTTGAGACAAAAAATAAAAATTAATTTTTAAAAATTGCTTTGAACGTTAAAGAGCCCTTACATAATGGATTCAATTTAAATTCTCAGGATATAAGTTATGTCGAAAACACCCGAAGAAGGCGAGAGAGTACAACAGCCTAAACTTTGTGAAGATGGAAGCAACTAAGACGAGGAAAACAGCTCAAAACATGTAAATAATACCTCATCTCAGAAATATATCGTCTAGTAATACTAAAATCAGATTCGCAAAGTCGAATAGCATTTGGCTACATAAAAGGAATGTGAACATGCATTGTAATGTTCAGCAGTGGTGCAATGCATGCGTGTTATAAACGGCAGACTTGTGATGGGAAAAATGTCTAGATTTGACCACCCAGAATTTGTTTTTTTCCACTTGGAAAAGTAATTGCCTCTTAAAAACGAGGTTTCATGCTGAGATTGCATACCCATCTGAGATTCTACAGAAATAATATCCACTCTAGATAATAGACACCCTGGTGAGCAAGTAATGTTCATACCAGATGGTGATCCACCCTGGTCAACCAGTTTTTATGTCCATAGATTGACAGCTGATAAATCTCAAGTGGTTTCGCAGTGTGGTCCAATTGATATATATTTTTGGAGAAAGACAGGTTAGGTTTTGATTTCTGTCGTTATCAGAAACAGATGATTCTTTGGACCTTAAACTGACGGAGAGGTTTGTGTTCAGTTGGGAGAGATGTTTGATCCGATTGCAAGTCTGTCGTTCGGTATAGAAAGCAAGTATCATTTTTACTTCTCAAAATAAAACATTGTTACTTGTTTTAAACTTGAGTTGTGGTTTTGTTTGGAAAGCAAATCCTTTTGTTGCAGCAGTGACCGAGACCGTATGATTGACAGACCGCATAATTGACAGTACGAAGACAATAAGGAAAATCTAAAAAAAATTAATCTGATTTCCCTTCTGTAACAAATAAAGTATTAAAAAAAAAAATTAAAAATAAATAAATTTAAAAATCTAAAATGAATAAATTAAAAAAAATTTTTTTTTTTTAAATAAAAAAATTTTAAAAAAATTTTTTTTAAATAAATAAAAAAATTAAAATAAATAAATTAAAAAAAAATAAATTTTTAAAAATTTTAAAAATTTAAAAATTAAATAAATTAAAAAATAAATTTAAAATAAAATAAAATAAATAAAAAAATAAATAAACATGTTTTTTTAAATAAATTAAAAAAAAAATAAATTAAAAAAAAATTTTTTTTTTTTTTTTAAATAAAAAAAATAAAACGATTTACTTACCTTGGCTTATGCGCCTGCTGAATGCTTTTATCCTCCGTTTCTTTAAGTAAGTGAGTAAAAGCTTCGTGGAAATCAAAATTCCGATATATATTCCCCCGATGTAAATCATCTTTGTATTTGTTTCGAAACTCCTTTTGTATAACTATGAGAAATTCATCTACATACGATAATTGTAATATTTTTTGATATGCAACCTGAGGAAGAAAGAAAAGAAAAATAGAAACGCATTTTTATCGGTAAACTGCCCGAGATGCATTAAAGTCATTTTAGTTTTTAATTTTTATTTGCCGGTACATTTTTTTTTTTTATTTAAAAAATAGACGAGTATTATATTCTTTAATTTAAAAGGAGTTATCTCGACTTACTGATTTTTATTTTTAGGTGATTATTTAAAAATGTTTCATATTAAAAGTCGCATGAGCAAGAATTTAAAAAAATAAATTGTAGATATGTATGTTATTATATTGCCAATAACATGGTACAACAATAACAAATAAAAATTGGTTAGTCAGAAGCAAAGTTTGATTTGTCAGCTTAAATGATATTTGTGTCTGACTATGAAAGTGAGACAAGATAACTTTATATGTTAGATTGAATGAAGAAATGTTAGAGTCAGTAAGCATGATAGTTTGATTTATTTGTTTTATGGCATATCAACCCTTTTGAGGTTATTTAATGCTGAACCAAAGTATCTTTAGAAGACGATCATAAATCATTACAAACACAAGTTGTGATTTTATCTTTGGCTGGAAGGGGGTGCTTATATATTCCCTATTTGTATTACAATGTCATCATCATATTCGGTTTAATGTCCGACAAAACACCACAATATCAGATTCAATTTGGTACCGATATCGATCCTGAACCAGCTTTCGTGACGTTCGACTCGGAATCGTTCGGCTGTCCTACGCAAACGCCCGAGTGTAGACGAACCGAAGCAGCGAGCAGCCGATAACTTGTTTCGAAGATGGATTTTTTGTCAGGAAGTTTTTTTGAAGAAAATAAACCCAAAATGAATTACGAACAGCTTTGCACTGCAGTATCATCGCGAGCAAGTAAAAATAAATAATAAAATTTTAAAAATATGTCGTGATAAAAGTAATTTTGGTACATTTTTTTGGGGTTTTTTTCAAAAAAATTCCTTGTAAATAAAAATACAGTATTCATTTTATAACAGTAACCTCGCTATGTTTTTTTTCCTGTTGTTCCTTTCAAAAAAATTCATGTAAATATATTTAATTTTCTTTGTTGTTTCTTTAAAAAATTCCTTACCCTAAACATAACCCTAAAAAACAAAAAAAAAAAACAACAAGCAAAACATTATTATCATAGGACGCAGCACCGTATCAAAAATGTCGTCTGGTACAAATCGGCTCGTCAACTCTCGGGCGTTTGCGTAGAACAGCCGAACGCTTCCGAGTCGAACGTCACGAAAACTGGTTCAGGATCGATAAGAGCACCTTCATTTTTTATGCAGTCATCATTCTTCTCTATTTCCATCTGTCAATTTAAATTTCTTCGCTTTTGAACTAAAAAGAGAAGTTAACTTATTTTCAACCTCTCTTTAAGTATTAATTAAGTATTCTTATAGATGACGCACCATGTTTCCGTGAGTTCGTGTCGTCAACTTTCGGGCAGGTTACAGAAACACCCGAGAGTTAACGAGACGAAAACTGCCAAACGCTAAATTGAAGACTGGCAGCCGATAAATTACGACGAAGAAAATCAAACTAAAATACATATAAAAATAAAGAATGAACAAACCATAGCTAAACAACTGTTAGTAATTAGATGTTTATTTTTGTTCTTTTTTGTCAAAGGAACCATTGTTAAGCAAATGTTTTTAAATAAAATGTTCTTTTGTTTGTGCTCCGGAAAGTTTTAAATGATGATTTAGTTTGATTTGTTAAGCAAATGTTATTGTTAGTTTAATTTTTTTCAATGTTTTTTTTTTTGTTACATTTTTTTCTTGTTAACATAAACACTGCAGCAACTGTTTTTAAGCAAACTTTTTTTTGCTTTGTTTTCTTATTTTTACGAAAACAAACTGTTTATGAGCAAATGTTTCTTGGTTAATAATTTCGCCAACTCTCGCGCTTTTGAGACCTGCCCAAACGTTGACGACGCAAAGTTACGGAAACACGGTGTGTCAGCTATTAATTGTCTGAAATGATTTTGTAAACTTTAAAAGAGATGGTAATCTGTTGATGCAGAGTCCGTACAACAAGGTGGGTGATGCATAATTTTTGAGAGATATTCTTATAGATCTTTGAGTTGTTTTGCAGTGTGATGAAGGATGATAGAATTTACTGCTAAATGTGCGTACATTTAACTTTTTATTGCCTTTTGAAGGACTGTTTTCTTGGCAGACATGTCTTTTTTTTTTTTTTTTTTTAAAAGAGTATAAATTTCAAAAATAATTTATAACAAACAAAAAATACATCCCATAATATATATTGCCTTAGTTGAGAAAGGACAAATCAGATCCTTTCTCAAAAATAAAGACAAAAAACAAATAAGACACCACAAAATATCAGATTCAGTTTTTATGCAGTCATCATTCTTCTCCATCACCTCTTTCCATCAGTCAATAAATTTTTTAATTTCATGTTCATAAAATTTCTTCGCTTTTGAACTAAAAAAGAGAAGCTAACACATTTTCAACTCCCCTTTTAAGTCTTAATTGTCTCAAATGATTTTGTAAACTTTAAAGACATGTCTTCTTTTAAAGAAGACTAGTATAAATTTAATAATTAAAAAAAAAAAATTAAAAAAATAAAAAAAACCACCCCATAATACATACTGCCTTAGTTGAGAAAGGAAAATCCAATTCTTTCTCAAGGACAATAAAAAAGAACAATATTTTAAAGAAAACTAGCATAAATTTAAATAAAATAAAAAAATTTAAAAAATACATCCCATAATATATACTGCTTTAGTTGAGAAAGGAAAAATCAAATCCTTTCTTAAAATTAAAGACAAAAAAATAATTTAAAAAAAACAAACCCTTAGTTGAGAAAGGAAAATCCAATTCTTTCTCAAGGACAATAAAAAAAAGCAATATTTTAAAGAAAACGAGTGTAAATTAAAAAAAGTTTTTTTAAAAAATACATCCCATAATATATATTGCTTTAGTTGAGAAAGGAAAAATCAAATCCTTTCTAAAAAATAAAGACAAAAAAATAATTAAAAAAAACAAAAAAACACCTTAGTTGAGAAAGGAAAATCCAATTCTTTCTCAAGGACAATAAAAAAGAGCAATGTTTTTAAATTTTACATATAATTAAAACAGTCTTAATTTTAAAGTTCAATTAATTGCCAATATAAAGTTATATCAATTATAATTAAAGCAAGAATAATTACCACAAACACCAGCTCGTGTTCATTGTCTAAACGGTACTGGAGTGTTAACGCTTCATGTGTATAAGAACTATTGCCAGTTCTTTCCTAGAAGACAAAAAAGAGAAAGAAATAATTATACAATTTTAGTAGCCTAAAATATAACAAATACAATGTAAAAAAAAAACAAACAAACAAACAAAAGCAAAACAGACATTACACACAACAGAAGTAAATAGACATCGTACAAAAAAAAAAAATAATTCATACAGTAAAACCAGTCAATGCATGCACTTCAAGGGAGAAAGGCGTAGATGAAAAACTCGTTAAACTCGTGGTGCACCCTTTTTTCTAGCATTGTTAGTTCTTCATTCAATCTTTTTTGTCTTTTAAAAGGCATGGTTATATCTAGCGTGATTTTAAGGTGTCCATCCTAGAATTGATTCGGGATGCTGTCTCCTAATGTGTTACTCATCCTAGAATCAGCTGTCTATTCCACAACTCTCCGAAGTCACATTTTGAATTTCTCTAAAACATCCAACACTTGAATCGGCCTGATCTAGCATAAGACCATTCAATATTCGACAATTGGTCTCTAGAATCAGCTGTTTATTCCACAACTCACCTGGTCTCTCGAAAAGCATATTTCTCTCCTATTCCGGGTGTATTTCAAAGACGCTTTACAAACTTTACTTTACTGATAACTATTTTTCTGCTACGTTCCATCCAAGATGAGGAAAGGAGAATTTTTGCCAAAAGCGATACAAGAAAAGCGACTGAAGCCGGCAAAGAAGCTGATCGACAAGTTGAAACACCTACTGAAGCCAGACATGCTGCGATTCTTCAACGAGAAAAACTTCTGCCAAAACCTGAAGATAAATTCCCAGAACAACAGGTAGCTTGCTGGCTCATCCGAAGACGCGTCCAGAGTTCTGAAGACAAAGTTCCCAGCAACAACCACAATCTTCGGTGTAGTGACCACTGACGGTGCCTTAATGAGAGCCTTAAGCTGAACATCAACGGCTACCTCCGCGTTCTGAGCGAGGTAGTGAACCCCTGGGTCGATCAAGTAGCCGCAGGTAGGCCGTACGTGTGGCAGCAAAGGTCAGCACCCTGACATACCAGCTGGAAGACTCAGGTCTGTCTGGCTGTCGGTGAACTTATGTTCTTGGCCTTTTGGCTAGGATGAAAGTGTAGTATCTGTTCCGATGGATACTGCACTCCATAGACTGGTATTGTCTTGGCCTTCAGGGCTTGATTTACGCGGGTCTATGGGTCTGTCCTGTGCAGTTCTAGGAGGTTCACCCTCCCAGGCTTCGCCTCCCCTCTTTGGGGAGGAGTAAGTTTATTGGTTACTGCCTGAGGCGCCCCTACCAGGGAATATCGACGGGGCTGCCCAGGCAATTTTTAAACCCCACTTTCCCGACCCGACCGTGAGTTACATCTTACTTGTGGGAGTAAGATAAAAACTGGCCTTGTGCCTAACTCCTGAAGAGGAGTAAATCAAAACACTTCAGCTGACCTCTCAGCTTGCAACCCCCTCGCACACGGGAAACAAGACACCAAAATATTCAGCTGTAACACAAAGAATGAACTAATGGCCACGATCACCAGAGTCTTTCAGAGTCTAAGTTGGTTCCTCGGCCGCCGCAACACTTTATTCATCAAAGCCAAATGTGGGTTCATCGACAGAACAAGTCGCACAACTTTGATGAATAAATTTTAAAAAACAAAATTACTGTTATTTTTTTCAGACAGCAATCTTGCAACCAAATATCGTCTGCACCTTATATATATATATTGAACAATCGAATATACATATCTATATAGATATGTATCGGTACAGAAAGTCAGTACAACATCAGTACCATTGGTTTCAAGCTCAGAAGGCGTTTACCTAACGACTCTCGTCAGCTTTGTTGACATCTGGTAATCACCTAACCATTTTCTTTACTAAACCTGAAACCGATGGTACTGATTTTCTGTACCACTAAATAAATATTACGCGCTTAATTTTGATTTTCTCAATTAATCGAGCACTCTGCTGGGATTTTTCCTACCATCTTACAAAAGAAGTTTACATATATATATATATAAAGTAAGTAAAATCAATTCGTCATTGCCAACATCATTCACTTACGATTCTCTTCTCGGCCGAGGAAGCTTTTTTAAATGGCCAGATATCTTCATTTTAATTCCGTTTAAGTACGTTTTATCTACGATTTGAACTAAATTTTCACCATTGGATTTACTTCTTTTTGAACGCCTTCCTGTGATGCCTCTACGAAACTTTTTCTTCTCCACTGAAACTTTCTTCCATTGGACACCTTATCGGCAGACAATTACCACTTGGACAAACCCAATATCTTTTTACTCAAACTTTTGTTCACCCATCTCTTTCTTAATATTTTTTCAAATGTTGAACTTTGGCTTTTCTATTGCCAACTTATCTATCTGTATAATTCCTCTGATGATAAGATCTCGATCTTTCAAAAGCCTTGGCTTAAGGAAAGAACAATAAACATAATTTTATTACAGAATATACCTTGCATTGAACATTTGAAGTTTGAAATAAATTTGGACATTCGTGCATGTTTATCACTCTTCGTCCATCTATCTTATATATATATATATATATATATAGTGAAAATATATATAATGAACAATCAAAATAGTAGTCAACTGTAACAAACGCTGCAATCACCAATAAAAACAAAAACAATTGCATAAAAATACTTTAAATATTTAGGTGATAAAAATCGTACATATTTCTAGGTAGGGTGTCGTAGTCCAATGGTAAACACGCTGGACTATAGACATCAATATCGAAGGTTTGATCCTTGTCTAAGTTAGCCATGCTGATGACGGCTGTGAGCCAGAAACACGTGTCCATGGATTACTTTTATGAACGTATAAAATTAATTTTAAAAAATCAAGGGAGGCGCGAGAGCGCTCTATCCCTTAATAGACTTCAAAAATGGCCTATGCTGGAAATCTCATTTCTTTGATCAATCATAACTCAAAAACCAATAAACCAAATTAGTTAAAACTTTGCACAAAATTTTTATTTGATAGGTTCTATAAGTGTGTAGAATTTCAGCATCATTAGTCAAGGCAACCCAGAGATCCAGAAAGTTCAATCATGAAATCATGTTATCTGTGTGTACGTACTACGTACGTATGTGCCACCCTGTATCTCATCAACTATTTGATGGATTCAGCTGATTTTTGGCAGAGATAGAGGTTCTAGGGTCTAGTTGATGGCATTTTAATTTCAGTTTACGATATACCTTAGTTTTCCAGAAAATTCCAAAAAAACTTAAAAATAACCATTGTATTTAGGCATAGCCTTTACAAAAGTAGTGATTCCATGATAAATGCCAGTATACTGAAATCATATGCCCTTAATAGGGTTAAGATGAAAATTCATATACACTAAATGTACAAAAACAAGGAAATTCACAAATTTTTACACTTTTATTGTCATTAAGGGTATGCGAGCAGGGCTATGTATTTTACTGGTAGGAATTTTTCTTCAGCGCACCTCACACACTTCATCCACTCATGCATAGAGATTTATACTGTAGTGATGTGATAATGAAATGGTTTGGTTGATATGTAGTCATACCCTTAATGACAATAAAAGTGTAAAAATTTGGGAATTTCCTTGCTTTTGTACATTTAGTGTATATGAATTTTCATCTTAACCCTATTAAGGGCATATGATTTCAGTATACTGGCATTTATCATGGAATATAAATATATATATATAAAAAAAAACGTGGATTAAGCCTATATATATATATGGCTTAATCCACGTTTTATATTGTAATTAAAAAGGCTTCTCCACCAAAAATGACGAACTTCACATTTGAAAAATAAAAAATAGCTTTACGGCAAATATAAAAGCATATGAATTAATGAATTTTTTTATATTTCGAACAGTCCTCCGTCCTTTATCAAAAATGTGTTTCTTGATGAAAATGAATATGAAACTTATATGAATAGCTTGACATCAGATACAGTTATCAAGAGTGAATCAACATTTGTTTCCTAAAACCTTTTTTTTAAAAATCAATATAATAATAATACGCTGAGGCAATTTTATGTTCGTATACACGTTATCACCCTCCACCCCCTTTTTTAAAGATGGGATTGCCCGATCGCCGAAGATACAATGCAAACAAAGTATTTTTTTAAATTTCATCTGATTTTGCTGTTTTGTTGAACGTGAATCTTAAACTAAAATACACTTTCTTGCCCTTTATCTGCTCTGTCCAAAAACAGTACAATAATATTAGGGGTTAACAGGGGGGGGGGGGATGGCTGCATTAGCACTGGACGTTCATAGAATGGAAATATGTCGCAATCTCCTAATCGTCAGATATATTCTGAAACTACATTGACCAGAGTATTTAGATAAATATGTTTCAGTTTGAAGAAAGGTGATACAATAATATCATGGGGTCTGTGTTTGTGCCGGACATCCATAGAATGGAAATATTTTTAAGCACAGCAGCAATATATACAACAGCTTACATCAGATCCGTTGCAAAGGTCGCTAGGAAAATGGTTGGATCTTTCTACTGCTCCAGAAAGTATCTCACTTCTGGTGCAATCCTGTACCTGTATAAGAGCCAGATACGCCTTAAGATGGGGAGGTACTGTTGCCACATCTGGGGAAATGCCGCTCAGAGCACCCTCTCCTGCCTTGACAGTGTACAAAATCAGCTTTGAAATCTTGTGGAGGTGGGGTACCCTCTTCTCGTCCCTGCAGCCTCTTTTGCACAGAAGAGACGTTGCTAGTCTCTCTACTCCAATCTCTGGTTTCCCCCCTGTAAAACATTTACAGCAAAAACTCGTCTAGCTACAACCACTGTAAGGAATTTTCCATTCTTCCTGTGTGTACCTGGAGCTAAGTGGAACTTCCATGAACAGAGTTTCTTTCCAAGAACTGTCCGAATGTAAAACTAACAAAAATACACTTTCTTGGCCTTTGGGTTAGAATCAAAGTGTAGTATCTGTTCTATCCAAATATGGTACAATAATATTGTGGGGTCTCCGTTCGCACCGGACGTCCATAGAATTGAAACTCCTACAATGGTTTTCGAGATAGACCTCCATAACCAGAGTATTCAGATAAGTATGCTTCAGTTTGAACGAAGGTGGTACAATAATATTGTAGGGGGTTTGTTCTCGCGCCAGACGCCCATAGAAATATCTTTAAGCATGGTAGCAATATACAACAGATGGAGGATACGACTGTAGAATTTCTCACCAGATCTCGCTGGTATACTTTAAATGATACAAAATACATGCTAAAATATTCCTGAGTTCAAATAGTTTGATTGCTCAATCGCCCAGAGCAGACCGTTAAGTGCACCAATTCTTTTTTTAATTTGGGAAAAAATAAAGACTATCACTGAAATGTAGGGTAATGTTTATTATATATATATATATATATATATGGTCATTAAGTCGGTCAGTCATAAGTTGAATAGGTCATAAATCAATGACAACCTGTATATCTTATTTTGCTTAAATTTAACTCTAGTTATGGTTTCACAGGCAAATTCTCGGGGCATCCATGGCGCCAAACATGAACACCGATCTAGAGTAGACTTTGATGGTATGACCATGTTGAAAGAATGGGTGAGTTCTTGGGTTAGTAGATGTAGAACAGTTGAATTAGCAGGGCCTGTTCACAGAGAAAGGCCAAGGTAAACATAGGAGGAAGCGAAGAAAAATGGATCTGACAGGAAAAAGGGATAAAGACCTGGCCAGAGATAGGTTAATTTGGAAAAGTCGTTAAACGCATGCCAGCATGTAAAACGGACGTTAAACCAAAGATGATGATGATGATGATGATGATGATGATGATGATGATGATGATGATGATGATGATGATGATGATGATGATGATGATGATGATGATGATGATGATGATGATGATGATGATGATGATGATGATGATGATGATGATGATGATGATGATGATGATGATGATGATGATGATGATGATGATGATGATGATGATGATGATGATGATGATGATGATGATGATGATGATGATGATGATGATGATGATGATGATGATGATGATGATGATGATGATGATGATGATGATGATGATGATGATGATGATGATGATGATGATGATGATGATGATGATGATGATGATGATGATATTTCCATCAAAGAAAAAGTTGAACTGCTGAAAAAAAATAAAAAAATTTCTAAACTTTTGAAAATGCTTTCAGAAATCTCTGATGGTTTCCAACTACCCACGTCAGTCATGAACAGTCAGTCCACAAAAAAAAAAAAAAAAATGTAATTACCAACTCCGCTTAAAAAAAAACTAACTAGTACCTAATTCCTTATGGCCTAGTTTGTTTGTTTCCATCAGAGGTGGCTCAGATAGAAACAAACTAGAAATGGATAGGTTTTCCTCTGGTGGATTCAGATTAAATTCTTTTAGCAATTTACTTTGCCTTTTGGCTAAGATCAAAGTGTAGTATCTGTTCCGATGGATACTGCACCCCATACTGGTGTTGTCTTGGCCTTCGGGTCTTGATTTACGCCGGTCAATGGGTCTGTCCTATGCAGTTCACCTTCCCAGGCTTTGCCTCCCCTCTTTGGGGAGGAGTAAGTTTATTGCTTACTGCCTGAGATGCCTCTACCGGGGAATGTCGACGGGGCTGCCCAGGCAATTTTTAAACCCCACTTTCCCGACCCGACCTTGGGTCACATCTTACTTGTGGGAGTAAGATAAAAACTGGCCTTGTGCCTAACTCCTGGAGAGGAGTAAATCAATACTTCTTAGTTGTAGTGTCCTTTGCCAATACTAGTGATTCCCATGGCCTATGTTCCACTGGTGAGTTTAGTAATATTTGGATGGGGACTGACAGCTTAATCACAATGAAATTAAAGCATCTTTTGAAATAGACTTCTTTTTTTTTCTGTGCAATGGAGATGTATGTTTGTTTTTTCTTTATAAAAATTTAATAAGTAAGGGTAATGGCCCAAAACATTTGCGAACCATCAGTCTTAATCTAATTTCACCATTGAGTCAACTCACAAAAATGTTATCATGTTCGGTTTAATGTGTTGTTTTACATGCTGGCATGTGTTGGACGGCTTTTAGAAATTTACTTCCAAACTAACCTATCTCTGGTAATCTTTATTTAGCCCTCCACCTTTATCACTTCCTCTCATGTTTTTCTTGGTAGGTGTATAATTAATAGGTTGGGGAGATGGGGGGGGGGGTTGATGAATTATTATTATTATTACAGTGAAATCCGATGGTCCAGCAAAAAAAAAAAAAAAATTAAAAAAACCCTAGCAAGACTCTGGAACGAAGTGTGCTGGAAAATCCGTGTTGCACCTGTACTATATTAAAGAACTAGCAGGGTGACCCAACGTTACCCGGGATTGAATGAGGATCACTATGTACCTTTTCACTATGCTCATAACACCACATCACTTTCATTGTTTTTACTGACCCCCTGCTCTTGTTCGCCCCCCCCCCCATATACTCGGAATAAGCTGAAATGTCGGAAAACTTAATTAGTGTCATATACATATGGCTTAAATTTTATTAAAATCAGATACATATTTGAAGTTTAAGGGGGGGGGGACACATAGATATTCAGCACATAAAAGTAACGCAAAGATTCGGGACCACTTCCATTGTTTTCCCCAGAAAAGTTTATATATATGATATAAATTTCATAAAAATATTTGAAGCTTTAAGGGGGTTATGCCCACATCGCCCCCTTAGAGATACAAACATTTTCATGGTCTTCCCCGGTAAATATTACATAAAAAAGTACTTTTAGATTTTATCTAGATTCTCTGACCTTTCTTTCTATAGGGAACACACAAACATCACACAAACGCACAAACATCACACAAACGCACAGACATTGATAGAAGATATCGCCCAGGCAAACAAAAAAATTCATTATTTTATCTCCAACAAAGTTTTAAATTCTCATTTTAAAAATTAAACTTCAAAAGGTTCTAAGCCAACATTCGCCAATGCATCGAGTATTGTTGTTACATCTGGGCTGGTGCACCAACCACTAGCCTCTCCCAATTAGACAGGGTCCAAAAAAAAGACTAATGTAATAAGTCCCACACTATCTACCAAGTTCCAGCCCCATCGCCGCAATATTGCATCCGTGTACTTGTTTTATAAGTACTATAATAGAATGTGCTCCGACAAACTTACGAACGATTAGACATAATCCCACCCCTTCACTGTAGAAGTTCCCAGAAGGCTTTCTTCTCTAATAGCTTCTTTCCTTGAACTACTAGCCTTCAGAATTCCCTCCTTGCTCTCTGTTTCCCTGACTGTACCAACATGCAGAAATTTAAATGTAATGTGAACAAACATCTCACTGCACAACTCCTCACCTAGGCAATCTAGGTAGGGAGTTGTAAGTATGGCCCTTAATTCACATGCAAGTGTCGCAGATTTTGTACGTGTCTGTGTAAATAAAAATGATCATATATATATATATATATATATATATATACATGATAGAGAGAGAGAGATTTGTGTTATTGTTAAAGATGAATAATTTCATTTTCCTAATCGGTGCTTCTACAGATGAGGGTACATATGAAAATCACAGTTCCAATTAAATTAACTGGAAATCTCTGATATATTTATATATCAAGCAAAAATGGGGTTGTACACCAAAAATTAGCAAAAACTATCGAGTAGAATTTTAATAAAAAATAAAAAATCTGTTATATCGTTTTTTTTTCGGGTTCCACCGTTGATTCGAGCGAAAAACAAAACACGAAATTCAGGAGGGAGGATAACCCAGTCTGTCATATTAACAAGTAATAAATCAATGGCAGTCATCAAAATACGATTAAACTGGTTTTTATTGTTAATTAAAATTCTACTCGATCATTTTTCCTACTTTTTGGTGAGGATAATTATTTAAATCTGCTGCGTAAATATATAAGAATGTTGTTTTTTTTGTGTGGTATTGATAATTTAATACTCACGTGTCTTCGGAGAAGAACCAAAATAATAAATAACCACTTTTTTTTTATCTATGATGCTATCCATATATATGTGTATATATTATATAAATATATATATATGTGTGTGTGTGTGTGTGTGTGTGTGTGATTGTTAAAGATGAATAATTTCATTTTCCTAACCTATTTAATGTAAACAAGACGATAAAGTTAAAAATGTAATCAACTTAAATTACGCAGGTAACATGGCTCGACATTAAATGCGCTTTGTAAAAAAAAAAATGAATGAACTGTATTTAAAATCATAGGGGGCTAAAAAAAAAAAAAATAAACAAAGTTAATATTTTTGTCTTCCTTGCAGTTGACTATCTAATTATTTATTTTTTGAGAGTAAAGTAAAAATAAAAACTAAGTCTTACTGCTCAGTCCTTAAACATTTTGCGTCACGTAAAATCCCAGAATGTCGAAATTAATAAATCTATTTTTTTATTTGCAAAAGTTTTATTGAGATTTTAAACCAGACAATATGGTTGACTTTCCTTCCAATAAAAGTGCAGTATCTGTCCTGTCCTAGATCAGAAGAAAGAAAATTTTTTTTTTTTTTTTTTCTTTTAAATTTTTTGTCCTGAATGAAGAGTGGACCCCTTTTGGGGACCGACCTTGTGTCTAACTTTGAACTCGTGGGACAATATGTTTGGGAGAGAAAGAAAGAAAATCATCATATATGTCAGCTTTTTATTTTAATTTTCAGCCAAATGGAATCAATAAGTCATACACATGGCTGTTTTAAATTTATAGAAGATTTTTTCAGGAAATATTTGATAACGAACGGAGAATTAAAATGGATGAATGACGAAAAAGAAAGTATATATTATATACAGTAAGCGTCCCATATTGATTAAATCGGTTTTATTTTTTTTATTATTATTATTTATTTGGTTTTATTTTTCAGCAATAACAGTTTTTGAGTTACCTTATGGTAACATTTATTTTTTGTCATCACTGCTTCATAGAATCATAAAATTGATAGTCAACGTCGTCTACACTTTAAAGTGTAACACAATATTTATTTACACAATAACGGAATGAAAATATACATTTTATCCGCCCCCCCCCCATTTCATCCTGAAGTGAAAAAAAAGAAAGGAACATCAGATGATTGCGAGTGTTTTGAAATGTGCCACATCACACGCGTGTGTTTAGTGTCGTCTTTTTGTCGCAACAAACTAGGCCACTGACTTTGTGACCACATGTTTCTCCGATGCCCATTATTAAGAAGGCACTAAAACTGCGAATTAACCTATATTTTACTTACTTGTAGGAGAACAGTCTTGATCAGAGCATTAACGGAAGGCGTAAACAACTGGGTTGTTCCCTGAAAACACCAGAGGACGATGCCTCCCTTGCTGAAAATGCTGAAGAAGTCCAACATATTGCTCCGACGAATTGGCGAATATGTGCGTGTTCTTCTAGGAAGTGATGACGTCTCTGGCGAGAGAGCGAACTAAACTCTGCCGCCGGAAGTGACGTTTCATTCTATTCCGTCGCGTTCGTTTTTGTCTTCTTCGTTTCCTTTTCATTATTATTTCATAAATATAAAAAAAAAAAAACAATGGAATAAAGGAATAAGAGATTCTCGGATTATAAAATCTGACAGTAGCTTTTTTTCAGCGAAACGACGCAAATTGATTTCTCTGAAGTTCCTGTTTCCGGCAAAAAGAATGTGTTTTTCTTCAAAACAATGTTTAATTCCTTTTTCTTTCTCCTACCTGTTGCCATGTGTGAACTCGATTCTGGCGATTTAGAAGAGTTTTTTTTCTAAAATTTAAAATTATGAAAATTGATTCTGACGAAGGAAAGAAAAAGAAAAGGAAAAAAACATTATTATTCATTTTTTTAAGAACTTTTATTTCAACTTATTCCGTTGTCGTTTGGAGTTAAAAACTTGTTAGGATATTATTGTAGAACATCCTTAGCTACCCCCCCCCACACACACATAAATGAGATTCTACTTATTTAAGCGATTGCATTTGACCAACACCCTGAAAAATTCGGAGGAAAAAAAAAGAACAACAATTATTATAAAATTTAGATTCGCACATAAAGTTAACCAGTTTTTTTTTTTAGGGAGGGGTGGCTTGCCACTCGGACTTAAGGTTAAGGGAGGTTCTTAGAGGGGGGCTGCCACTCGTACTTAGTGCTAGTGGCAGAATTAAGAGAGGGGTTTTAGGGAGACATTGCAACTCGAACTTCGGGTTAAGGGAGGGTTTATTTTGAGGGGGCTTGCCACTCGGACTTAAGGTTAATGATAGAGTTAAGAGAGGTTTTATTTTGTTTATTTTATTTTAATTTTTATGGAAATCGCTCCAGACAATACATAAAGCCACTTGATGTAAAGAGCTAAAAAAAATACTACTTCGAGGAAAAAAAATAGCCACCTATAAATGTTAGATGGATAGATTCCAACCCAGAAAATGGCAATTCTTCCCCCTTTGTAAGAAACATCGCTCATCGAATGTGAGGAATAAAGGACAAACTAAAGGAAGCGAGAGTTACGAGGCTGCCGAAAGTGAACCCAAGGTCCACTTTCTATTCTCCTTATCACTTGGACTTAGCCTCATCACCCCCCCCCCCAAAAAAAAAATAACGCACAGAAATTATTTGTAAAAAAATGTTGAGTTAATGCCCTAAAACACTAACTGGTTCGACAATGGCCCGAAAATAAGGGATTATGTTATGTTAAATAAAATTTATATTCGAAACTGATCCTCCACTCTAAATTCTAAAGTAATTGATTTTTGTTTTGTTTTTTGCCAAGTTTTTAACATGTAATCGCCTAAAAAAGTAGAATCTCATTTTATTGTGGGATGATTTAGCCAAGGATGCCCAACTGCTCATCTACAAATTTACCCATATTATTTTTTGCTTTTTGGAGGAAAAAATGAGCGCCATACAAAATTTAAAACCATATTCAAGTTATCTCCCCTGAATTATACTGGACAACAAAATATGCACGCTTCTATTCAGAAGTACAAAAGGATTCACTCCATGCATCTGCAAAGATTTAAACCAAGGCCTATTCTCATTCTGGCTGTGGGCCTGAGTTGGGTGGATGTGTTCCGACTAGCTATATATTTTTACATGGTTTTCACGACTGTGACGTGTTGACCATCAGATGTCCTATTACGTGTCACAACTATCGTTCACAAATAGATATTCAATCATAGTCCTTTTCTACTGATCGCAGAATTCATTCTCAGAATAGTTCTCAGATAATATCAAAGATGTATCTACTTTTAAAACGCTCATAGATATTGTGGCTGACGCCACAACTGGCCAGGGGATATTTGTTGTGACCCCTTTCTTTCTTTGTTTACTCAATCCTTCTTCGTCTCTGATGTAGAGAAGAGTGGGGTGATCTCGTGAAAGCACGTTGACCAAAAATTCCGGCCAATCAGGAACCAACAGGTCAGCTTGACCACGCGTGATTTGACTCACTATAAAACAAGCCACGCACCCTCTTTCTTTCTCTCTTTTTCTTCTGCTTTCTAGCCGAACGCACACAGATGAGATCGTCGACAACCCCCCGTACCCCCCCCCCCCGGCTCGACCAAGGAGGTGGGGGAGGCAAAAGGTAATCTCTTTTAATTCCTACCACGAATGATGAACTATTCTGTCAAACACACTCACATTACAATTGCCACACAAAAATACATCAAACACATTCGTACAAAGATGAACTTACAACTGGAACTTTTGCTCTCCTTAAAAATATGAACTCTACAAAATATCTTAGTCAAATAAATTGTTTTGCTTTAATATAAATGTTTTACTCTTAATTATTGATTTTACAAAATACCATTCTTGTGTGTTAGCTTTATTATTCCTTCGCTTTCTTTCTAATATAATTTCCAAATAATAATAATGTTTTCTCTTTCTTCCCTTTGTTTGTTTTAATCTGTTAATTATAACCACACGTGGTCGGGCCACTTTGAACAATCCACACGTGGTCGGGCCACATCGAACAGTGGGAATGACATGCTGCTATAAAGGCCTCCATCCCATAACCATTTGTCCGGCCATCCATCGCCACATTGGTTTTTCCTTTGTTCGGAACCCCTGGCCATAATATCTCTAAAAATTGTTTGCCCTGACAATTCATGTTTATTTTGATTTTGGTCTCTTTCGTTAGTCATTACGTCTGTAATTTTCACCCCTTTTTATGATTCTGTTTTATTATGTCTCTCTTACGCTTGTCTTTGACAAAACCTTCTCTGTGATAATTAAATATATATAATTGTAAATAGCAACTGCTTCTTCATCATTATCCTTATCGTTTTTTCCTTTTTATTCTGACCTGGGGAGTACCCAACAACACACAACATACAACATGGCGGCGCTCATGTTGGAGAAGAGGATCCAACACATACGTCACTATAAAATGTAAAAATAGAAAATAAAATAATCGTATTTTTCACTTTTCAAGATTTAATAATGGATAAAAAAAAACTTATTTTTCTTTGAGATTCAAAATCATATGAAATTTCTCTTTTGGACTCATTTGTCTTGCCTAACACCCTACCCTACTCGGCCTAACATTCACAGATGACATGAATTATAACACATACATTGAAGATATTGCCAAGGCTGCTGCAAAGAAGGTGGGCTCCCTCTACCGTGCTAGTAAACTCTTCACACCTGACATTATCCTGTATCGCTACAAAGCCACCATCCGCCCATGCATGGAATATTGTTGTCACATTTGGGTTGGTGCATCATCCACCAGTCTCTCCCTCTTAAACAAGGTCCAAAAAAGAGTTGCCAACTTAATAGGTCCCTCATTATCAACCAAGCTCCAGCCCCTGTCCCATCGCTGCAATGTTGCATCCTTGTGCTTGTTTTACAAATACTTCAATGGATTATGCTCCGATGAACTAGCTGCTCTAGTGCCCCCTCGACGCAAACACACTAGAACAACCCGACAATCAGCTAGGTCCCATCCATTCACTGTGGAAGTCCCCAGATGCCGGAGAGCCTTCTACTCCAGCAGCTTATTTCCTCGTGCTGCCAGCCTCTAGAACTCCCTCCCTGCTCCCTGTTTCCCCCGACTGTACCGACATGCAGAGGTTTAAAACAGACATTTCGCTGCACAGCTCCCAACTTAGGATGGCACCCAAAACCTACTCCCTAATTCTCAGTAACCCCTTTAAGTCTACAGTGGCAACCTGTCTTGTTTGGGCTGAAATATCTTTAAAAAAAAAACCCCAAAACACGAATCTTGTCAGTAATCGTGTCAGTTTAAGTGATTATGAAAAGCAATCAACATACAGTCAACTGATACTAACCTTACCCTAGAATTACAGTGTAGTATCATTTGCCAAGAGCAGCACACTCCCCTCGAGTCCAACAATCGCCAACTGCCACTAGCGTACAACGCAATGCTCTTTATGTAAACAAATGGAGCTTTCGGTATTTGACAATGTTTATCATTGGGTTGAGCTTTCTGGTAAGTGAAATCGCGAATTGTGATTTCCCTTACTCTCAGCAGCAGCCAGATGATGGCCAAGTGGTTAGAAGCGCCGACTGTCGTCGAGATGGTCGAGTTTCGATCCCAGCTTGAGAAAGTTGCTTGTCTAACCACACTGAAAAGCTGTGATACAGCGAAACAGTCTATCTGTGGATGACTATATAAATATATATATATAGAGAGAGAGAGAGAGCGAAAGGGAAGATCAAAAACTCACAAGATATATCTCAATATTTCGCCTAATTGTAGGTCTTCTCCTTTTTTAACCTGCCACTCTTGATAAAGCTCTCGTAAGAGTTGGGCGAAACGTTGAGATGCATCTTTACGTTTTGATCATCCCTCTCTTTATTTTTTCTCGTCCCATCGGATTTATTTTATCTTTTTAATTCATCACGTATATTTATATAAAGTTACGAGTTATGTGTATATGTTTATGTATTTGTATGTACAGATGTTCACTCCTAAACTAATTAATCGATCATTATGAATTTTAGAACACAGCTGCTAGGCGTAAGGAGTCATAATGTTGGCTATATTTAGTTTCATGCAAAGGGAGTAAAAAGAGGGTGGAAGCCCTTCGAGAAAATCCATATACAACTGATTTTTGTGAAATTTAACAATGGGTATTAGACATAAATGAATAAATATTGCCCAAATTTCAGTTTCTTTGGAGTGTTTTAAAGCGTTTTTAGAGGGCATAATATGAGGAAAATTCAAATATTTCAGATTTACATTAAATTTGATCCATGGTCATTAGACACCAATTAAGCCAGATTCCCTGAGTTTCGATTTCTTCTTAAGACTCCTTAAACTGATGCCTTAAATTATTTTTAAAAATTCTAGAATCAAAATCATGTAATTGAGTGTTGATTAAAATTGGAATAAGGATTCTAGACATAAGGTTTAGTGGCATTATATCTTGATTTTAATCTTTGCAAGAAGATATAAAAGTGGTGCAAAACTATTCTGTTCTGGGAAATAATTTTACTTGTCCTGGGGCTGGTATTCTTCTAGTATATATATATAAAATCCAATTGTTTCTTTACCATTATCCTTTTTTGCTCTTGATTCTAACCGTCGTATATGTATCCCAAAAAATATCGGCGCTCTTGTATAAGCAGTAACCGATCTGAGGGAGATAACTCTATTTTTCTTAGCCGCCGCTATTCCGAATTCGCTTATACTTTGGCAACGGAGATAACTTTGTTTATTAATAAAAAACATGTTACGGTTTTGACATGCGTTAAAAACCCTAACCCTAACTCCTAACCCTAACCCTATCGCAGCATGAAAGAAAATAACTTTTATGCCACAAATTTCATAAACTTTATAACAATTAATTAAAAACATGTTACGGTTTTTAACGCATTTCAAAACCGTAACATGTTTTTTTATTAATAAACAAAGTTATCTCCCTTGCCAAAGTATAAGCGAATTCGGAATAGCGGCGGCTAAGAAAAATAGAGTTATCTCCCTCAGATCGGTTACTGCTTATACAAGAGCGCCAAAATATCATCCTCATGCTTTGGAAAATATAGCCAAACACGTGGGTCACTAAAAACTGTTAAAATAGCTAAAATATCTCGTATTCGTTTAGGTTGACACTATTAAATGAACGCAAGTTGCTATTTGACCCATAACTGGGAGGAAATTCTTGGTACAAACCTTGCCCAACAGTATTAAGACTTGGTTGGCAAGAAAACGTCCAAATGGATTTGAACGCAACAGAGTTAATTGCGTATATTTTTTATGATAATGTCTACGTTTTTATGGGCCAGAGCTGAAGCTGTTCCCTTGATCCTTGTCTCGGATAGATGATATACGAAGTGTGTCGAAAAAGTAACGACACTAGTGTAACAATTTATTTCAATTCCAAATAGCAAACCACATAGTCTTCTTCTTCTTCTTCTTCTTCTTCTTCTTCTTCTTCTTTTGTGTGAATCAGATGATTCTGGTGTTGGCATTAGTTTCGCCGATGTTTTTCTAGTTAGAAATCTTTCTGGAAAGACATCGGGTACTTACGGGAAGGACCACGAGAAGGTTGCCAACACCCCTAAGTGAAAGTGGTAATGTGAAACCGACTAAATTCGAACTTTGAACATCCAGGTTGTCTGGTTGTCTTGTTTTACGGCATATCAACCCTTTTCAGGTTATTTAATGCCGAATGCAGTCATTTTGGTGAAAGTTTTTATGCTTCAAGTTCTTTATATGTTCAAATATTTATTGATGGTGTTTGGTTTGGTTGTTAAATCTGTTTCTATTTAACCCATAGTTGGGACCCTAACAGGTACTACCACTCCAGGTCAGGGTGGACCTGGGAGCAATGGTAATTAAGAGGAGGCTCCACATTCCCCAAAGTCCGTAAGCCGGATCTCACCATCGGATGTAGTTTAAGGTCATATCCAGGACCGGGAGTAGGGTAGGAAAAATAAAATAAAAAAGGGGAGGGAGAAAGGGAGAGGGGCTGTTGTTTTTGTTTTTGGTTTTGTAGAACATAATTAAGTTTTACAAAAAAAAAGAAAAAAAAAAAAAAAAAAAGTCAATGTAGGTGAATTTCGTCTCAGGGAGCTACAAGGAACATCCAGGTCTTCAGTTTGTGTCGTTATCCACTTAACCACCGTCACCTTCCAAATGACATAGTGCCCCCATTGAGTTTAATCCATTTCCCATCCTTCCTTGCCATGCTTCTATGCACTGCTGGAAGGATCTGCATTTACGGCCCTCTTGATGGCTTTATTTGCAGTAGCCAAAACAAACATGTGTACTCGATTTGTCCTCATATGAAAAACAACTTTTTCACACAAGAAGTTTCCTTTGACAGTTTGAACTCTCGATCTTTGCCGAACTCTTTATCCAAGAATCTGACATAGCTACAGCCGCACACACGTTGATTTAATAATGTAACACCCACGCACATCTACATACACATGGCCTGACTTCAACGTACGTACGGACTTCCTCATACAAACTTTCTCATATATAAACTTTTCTCTGTTCCTTACAAATAGGACATTTATCCTACTCATGGACTCTCTAACCTTTTGATTTCTCATATATGAACTTTTCTCTGTTCCTTACAAATAGGACATTTATCCTATTCATGGACTCTCTAACCTTTTGATTTCTCATATATGAACTTTTCTCTGTTCCTTACAAATAGGACATTTATCCTATTCATGGACTCTCTAACCTTTTGATTTCTCATATATGAACTTTTCTCTGTTCCTTACAAATAGGACATTTATCCTATTCATGGACTCTCTAACCTTTTGATTTCATGGACGTATTTATTTACTATTACTCTTCTCTTTTATTTAAACCACTTCGTCGTTTTATTTCTATAGCAGCGCAAGCTGAAACAAACATGTGTATTGGATTTCTATTTTCACTCAGGAACGTACGTTGGACATTTTCAACTTTCATTTGTATTCTACGAACTCTTTATCATTGTTGTCTTGACAAGTTTTCGAATAAAAATTAATTAATTTTATATGAATAGACTTTGTCATTCTTTCCTTTGATAGTGGCCTATCTTCCACAGCTTCTGTAATGAAAATCAAATACCTGGAAACAGAGTTTGTGCTTTGTGCGTGGAAATAATAAGATAACTTATTGACCCAAACCGGACACTTTCAGCATCCGACGAATCTTCTTCATCATCATCATCATCATCATCATCATCATCATCATCATCATCATCATCATCATCATCATCATCATCATCACCACCACCACCACCATCATCATCATCATCATCATCATCATCATCAACATCATCATCAACATCAACATCATCAACATCAACATCATCAGCATCATCATCATCAACAACATCATCATCAGCATCATCATCAACATCATCAACATCAACATCATCATCATCATCATCATCATCATCATCAACATCATCATCATCAACATCATCATCAACATCATCATCATCATCATCATCATCATCATCATCATCATCATCATCAACATCATCATCAACATCAACATCATCAGCATCAACAACATCATCATCAGCATCATCATCAACATCATCATCAACATCATCAACATCATCATCATCATCATCATCATCATCATCATCATCATCATCAACATCATAATAATATTCGGTTTAACGTCCGTTTTACGTGCTGCCATGTGTTGGACGGCTTTAAGAAATTGACTTCCAAAGTAACCTATCTCTGACCAGGTCTTTATTCATTCCTCTTTCCCTCAATTTCCCTTGGCCTTCCCCTGTGAACAAGACCTCCTACCTTAACTGTTCTACATCTACTGAACCTGTGGGCTAACCCTGCTACCTCTATTGTTCTACACCTAATAACCTATTCTTTCAACGTGGCCATACCATCAAAGTCTACTGTTTTACACGCATCTCCCTACACTGTACAGATTTAATGTTCCTCTGGAGTCATCAGATCTAAGCCTGTCTTTAAGACTCACATTATACATCCATCATATCATTCTTATATCATTTCTCTCCATGCAAGGCATGCCCTCAATCCTCACTGGCCAGATTTCGCTTCCATACATCACACTGCGTACACATGCCTGATAGACTCTTCCCTTGGTCAACAGTGGTTTCCACCATTATTAACTTGACCAATCAGAAAATTTGCTTTCTTTTGAGGAGTGAGAATTTGTTTGAGTTTCGTAAACGAATGTGCATCTCTTTATATTGTTAGAAGTGTAGCAGTTACATGAATGATCTATTTTGTTTATATGTATGTGCAATATTTTGCGTTATGTCGAGTTGTAATTTGGTCGGCATATTAATACACGGGCAATTAGCGTATCACTGACATGTGCAATGGAAGCCTACTGATTTCCGCACAGAGGATTTAGCGCCAAAGACAAATCAGTTCCCAAGTAGATTTCGTCAGGGCAAGACATCCCCTATCCTGTTCTCGTCTGGTGCCAGAATCGCCCGGGCAAGATGTCGAACTCCAGGATACCGCATTCTGTTTGTGACAAAAGCCAGCTGACCTAGCAACTCTCTTTATGTTCAAGTGTTCCCTTTAAATAAAGTTGATTCATATTTTAGTGGAAATGTTTGGTGTTTTTCATGGAAGATGGTGACCCTTTTTCTTATTCAATATTCAATTTCAGTCAGATGTGTTCAGACACGGACAAGCCTACAAAGTGACTTTCTTCATCCTAACGTTCTTCCAAACCAATCATCCCCCAGCTAAAGTAGTTTTAGCCTCTGAACTGTTTACGATCATTTACCTTTTAGGAATTTTGAACACGGACTCGTGATCGGACTTATCATTGGTTACTGTCTCCTATGTTAATACCTTACACTTTCAAAACTGACCCCCTTGGGCATCAGAAAAAGAGAGAAAAAAAAGTCACATGGAGCCATATCAGGCGAGTAGGGAGGTTGTTATATTTTTAAATTTCTGATAAATCAACTCCTTTCGACAAGTCATCCTCACCAGACGTCTGCAATGGTTGGGTCATGGCCTCCGTCATCAACTACTTCATCTACAAAGCAATTGCTCCAGTTCCCCTACAGGGTTGAAAAAAGCAATATGGTGAACAACAAAAAACCTGGCTAATGACGGTTAAATCTGAGCCCTTGTGTTCACTTTTGGAGCAACAAATGGCTAGAAATCACCCAGTCGTTGGCTTGGTTGGCTTTCATGAGAGACGCAGCGGCGAGGATGGATGGAGCCGGCTCAACTCACCCCACGAGGTTAATGCTGTTTCAAAAAATAAGTAGTAGTTATAAGAGGGGTTAGGGTTAGGGTTACGGTTAGGGTTAGGGTTGTTTCAGCGATGTTCTTTTTATCTGTTTCTTGGCGTTCATCGTTCATCGTTTGTTCCTCGGTGTTCATAGCTGAACAATCTGACAAAGATGAGGTATAAACAAAAGTATCTGAAAAAGTAACGATACTAGTGTCATAAATAAAAAGTAACGAGACTGGTGTCACAAATAAAGAATAACGAGACTGGTGTCACAAATAAAAAGTAACAGGACTGGTGTCACAAATGAAAAGTAACGATACTAGTGTCACAAATGAAATGTAACGAGACTGGTGTCACAAATGAAAAGTAACGAGACTGGTGTCACAAATGAAAAGTAACGATACTAGTGTCACAAATGAAATGTAACGATACTAGTGTCACAAATAAAAAGTAACGATACTAGTGTCACAAATAAAGAATAACAAGACTGGTGTCACAAATAAAGAAGAACGAGACTGGTGTCACAAATAAAAAGTAACGAGACTGGTGTCACAAATAAAAAGTAACGAGACTGGTGTCACAAATAAAAAGTAACGAGACTGGTGTCACAAATAAAAAGTAATGAGACTGGTGTCACAAATAAAAAGTAACGAGACTGGTGTCACAAATAAAAAGTAACAGGACTGGAGTCACAAATAAAAAGTAACAAGACTGTGTCACAAATAAAAAGTAACGAGACTGATGTCACAAATAAAAAGTAACGATACTAGTGTCACAAATAAAGAATAAAGAATAACAAGACTGGTGTCACAACTTAAAAGTAACGAGACTGGTGTCACAAATAATTTATTTCAATTCCAAATGACAAACCACAAGGTTTCCCCTTCAAAGTAATCCGCTTCGGATCTAATGCATTTTCCTCGGCCTCCTTTAAAACGCATCCCCTTCATGATTCTTTTTGTAACAAGATGGATGCAAGTGTGCAAAAACTCATATTAAAAACGGTATTTTACACATGAAGTTAGAGTAGTAGAAAATTCCATTAGAAGTTAAGTTAGAGTTATTGCTACGTGTCAGAACATTGCATCACAAACAAGAAGTCGGCAGTGACACGTAGCACATAAGCTGATGAGATCTCTCTCTTTTTTGCTAAACCATGGGAAAGAGAGCAGTCGGTTTGGAGACAGCTGCTCTCATCCCCATATTGGGGATGGGTGTGAGTATTATCTATGTATACTGTATGCTGGAGAAGAAAAATAAAAACCCTGAAAGTATTGTAAAACCCCAAATGATTTTACGCTGTTAGTATTTACAACTGTTGCTATTAATCAACGCACATCACAACAGAATAACAATGAAAAGAAGAGGAGATAGTACGAACAGCTGCTATGTGTCATTTACACAACAAGACTTCAGCTGCCTATGTGATGTGCTACTGCTTGGATAATTCACTGGGATTAAAGAATTGGCCCTCATAGTGTTACACTTTAAACTGAGGGGGAGGAAAAAAGTCACACGGAACAAGATAAGATGAATAGGGAGGTTATTCCAATATAGTGATGTTCCTTTTATTTCTTGTCATTGTTTATTGTTCATTTGTTTCTTGGCCCTCAGTGCTACACTTTAAACTGAGGAAGAGGAAAAAAAGTCATACGGAACAAGATCAGATGAATAGGGAGGTTATTCCAATATAGTGATGTTCCTTTTATTTCTTGTCATTGTTTATTGTTCATTTGTTTCTTGGCCCTCATAGTGCTACACTTTAAACTGAGGAAGAGGACAAAAAGTCATACGGAACAAGATCAGATGAATAGGGAGGTTATTCCAATATAGTGATGTTCCTTTTATTTCTTGTCGTTGTTTATTGTTCATTTGTTTCTCGGTGCTCATAGCTGAACAACCTGAAAAAAAGGTGGTGCAAACAAAAAAAATACAATTGTTGCGGAAATTTAAGATTACAGTTATGTATTCCTAAGATTTTTTGGTAGATGACAACACAATTTCATTATCCCTCTTTTGGCCATAGCTCACACAGCAAACCAAGTCCCATTACTTTTCAGACTGACCTCGTATTCATGAAGAAAGAGCCAACGATTTTAACTTAAACTTACTAGTTTATGTTCTCTGTTTTAAGTGATGACGTCATAAAGGATCTCTTCCTGATTGCTTTAACCTGTTTTATTGGATGACGTCATCCCTTTGTGACGTCTTCCTTTTGTGATGCTATATAAGGATTTTTCCAGGTCTCCTCTAAGTCTTGAGTTATTCTGACCAACATTAAGGAGATGCGTTCCCCTGTCCGGAAGTTTAAAAAACTTGTTTCACGCATGTGCAGAACTTAGAACGAGTCTCTCTCTCTCTCTTTTCTGGACATGCTTTCAAAGTCCTCATACGTGGTCGGACTGGCTGTCACTTTTTAACATCGCATGGCCTACACAAGCCGTGTCTGTTAGTGTCAGGCGCCTTTCCTGGTAGCAGTCGTATAAACTCCCAGAACAACCCAATTCAAATGTAAGTAATATTATCCATTGTTCACGTAACTTCTTTATCTATGACCCTGGCAACACATGTGTCTTTCTTATTGCATTGAGACTTTAATGTATTCTTTCTTTGGTACTAATGTCTGTTGTTCTCCGCTTGCATATTATATCATGTACCACATTACATGCTTCTGTACCCCTTTCTACGTTTGTCTTCGACAAACTGTTTATCTGTGAATAAATGTGTATGTATGTAAATCCAACTGTTTCTTCCCTGTTGTCCTTTTCTCTTTCATCTGATCCTCAATTTTGTTATCATTGAAAACACAACAGACAAAATCGTGGCCACCTGTACTAGAAAGATATACCCGAACACGTGGTCACTAAAAAAGTAGGATATAAAATAGTCGTTAGCTTTACAGTATGTATGGGTAAAATAGAAAGTATCCACTTCATCATGGCCGCTGTATCTGAAATCTGAAATTGGAAATTGCGAACCGGCGTTAATCCCCTTAAAATCCCCAATCATTTTAGGCCGCATAGCTTTTGGCGTGATTTTTATATTTTTATCATTTATAAAAATAAGTTTGAATTCATTATTTCTTAATAATTGTTTGTTCCTTTGTAATATAATTATATTTGATAATTAATTAATAATTATACTATTTTAAAAAATGTTTTCAAAATTAAAAATAAAAGCATACTAATTATACAAAAAAGTTTGTTATTTTCAAAATAATAATAAAAAATTCCAATTATAAAACACAGTTTGATATTATTATTTGTTAATAATTAAACAAATTGTTGAAAACAAATTATTTGCCCTCCCTCTTCCCTTCCCCCCAAAAATTGTTAATAATTAAACAAATTGTTGAAAACAAATTATTATTTCCCCCCCCCCCCAAAAAAAAAAATTGTTAATAATTAAACAAATTGTCGAAAACAAATTATTATTTCCCCCCCCCCAAAAAAAAATTGTTAATAATTAAACAAATTGTTGAAAACAAATTATTATTTCCCCCCGCAAAAAAAAAATTGTTAATAATTAAACAAATTGTTGAAAACAACTTATTATTTGCCCCCCCCCCCCAAATTGTTAATAATTAAACAAATTGTTGAAAACAACTTATTATTCCCCCCCCCCCGCAAAAAAAAAATTGTTAATAATTAAACAAATTGTTGAAAACAACTTATTATTTGCCCCCCCCCCAAAAAAAATTGTTAATAATTAAACAAATTGTTGAAAACAAATTATTATTTGTCCCCCCCCCCAAAAAAAAATTGTTAATAATTAAACAAATTGTTGAAAACAAATTATTATTTGCCCCCCCCCCCCCCAAAAAAAAAAATTGTTAATAATTAAACAAATTGTTGAAAACAAATTATTATTTGCAAAAAAATTGTTAATAATTAAACAAATTGTTGAAAACAAATTATCATTTGCCCCCTACCCCCCCAGAAAAATTGTTAATAATTAAACAAATTGTTGAAAACAAATTATTATTTGCCCCCTACCCCCCAAAAAAAAAATTGTTAATAATTAAACAAATTGTTGAAAACAAATTATTATTTGTCCCCACCTCCCAAAAAAACTTACCAAAAATATAATTAGGGTTTTTTTTTTGATTAACACCGGTTCACAATTATCAATTTGAGATACGGCAGCCATGATGAAGTAGATACTTTCTATTTTACTAATATGTGTGTATACTTTCAAAACGTATATTACTGTTAAGTAGTATTTAACATGTTACCTGACATAGGCAGGTTATTCAACTAGTAGAGTTATAATGGAGGTCATTTAAATTTGAACTTTGTTCTATTTGACCTTTTGTCAGACGACTTTTACCAAATCAAAATCAAAATCAAAATACGGGTTACAAGTCAAAATATTTTTGTCGCATACCCAAAACTTGATGGATTTGGAATTTTAATATCTGCCAACTGAAAAACAAACATTTTCTCCAAAAGTTTGATGTTCATTTAAAAAAAATGTATTTTTAGACTATCGCTCATGAGCCATCAATAATGATATTGATAGCATTTAACATATTTAATTTTTAGAATCCGCAATGGGTTTATCGACCAACTAGCATGGATACCCGGAATTGCCCGGGAGCATGGATAAGAAAATAGTCGAATTAAAAATAGTAAAGTGTAATAAATATTACAGTATATTCTCTCTCTCACTTTTTTCCACACATCCTCAGTCGTGTTATTTTTTGAATACATCTTCCATCAACTGCCTCTCTCTCTCTCTCTCTCTCTCTCTCTCTCTCTCTCTCTCTCTCTCTCTCTCTCTCTCTCTCATTGGCAACTGGTTCAATAGAAAGAAAAGAAAAAGAAAGAAAAGAAAATGTCATCATCATCAGCTGACTGACTGTTTGATATAGTTTCAGCGTTATTTTTGGAACAACTACCAGTAAGAATGAAATAAATAAATTATTTTCTACCCCCCCCCCCCCCAGTTTCATCTCTGGTGACTCCAAATGAATAAATATTACAGTATATTCTCTCTCTCTCTTTCTCTCCACACATCCTCAGTAGTGTTACTTTTTGAATACACCTTCCATCAACTGCCTCTCTCTTTCTCTCTCTCATTGGCAACTGGTTCAATAGAAAGAAAAGAAAAAAAAAGAAAAAAGTCATCATCAGCTGACTGACTGTTTGACCTAGTTTCAGTGTTATTTTTGGAACAACTACCAGTAAGAATGAAAGAAAGAAATTCTTTTTACCCCCCCCCCTTCCCTGCACTAGTTTCATCTCTGGTGGCCCCGAATGAATAAATATTACAGTATATTTTTATGATAACCAGCACGGGGGTCATATAGAATCTGATGATGTTTATTTTGTTCTATTATATTCTGGCATGTGAGTTTTTTCACAATACTGTTATTGTGCACCTGTTTTTTCACAATACTGTTATTGTGCACCTGTTTTTTCACAATACTGTTATTGTGCACTTGTTTTTGTGCACCTGTTTTTGTAAACATGTTTATGTGCACATATTATTGTGCACCTGTTTTTGTACACCTGTTATTGTGCACCTGTTTTCATGTGCATTCACTGCACAGGTTGTGATCGTCCGTTCATTGTCTCCATCCGAATTCGGTGCTTGATTTAAACACTGGTCAATCATGTGGTCTGTCAATCATGTGGTCTGTCAATCATGTGGTCTCGGTCACTGATTTAAACACTGTCCAATCTGCTGTAACAAAAGGATTTTCCTTCAAAACAAAATCACAACTCAAGTTTAAAACAAATAACAATGTTTTATTTTTAGAATTTAAAATGATACTTGGCTTCTCTACCATACGAAAGTCTGGCAATCAGAACAAACCTCTCTTCCAACTGAACACAGTCTGTCAGCTTAGGGCCCAAAAGCCTATCTCTCCCTAAGACCAATAGAAACCAGAAATCTCCCCTTGCCTATCTTTCTCAGAATATATATAGATATCAATTAGACCACACTGCGAGACCATGCAAGATTTATCAGCTTTTAATCCATGGACATCAAAATTGACAGACCAGGATGTCTGGGCACAACTTTTGTGGAATCTCAAGTGGTCTGCTTTCTCAGCATGAACCCTCGTTTTTAAGACCCCATTATCTTTTCAAAGAGGCTATCCAATTTCTTGGGTGGTTTTCTCTTAGCTAAATATTTTTCCCATTGCAAGTCTGCCGTTTGTAACATGCATCTATGCACCTTCACTAAACGTGCCGCATTGCGCATGTTTACATTATAACTTGACACTTGGTTTAGTATCTGCGACACTTCTTTTATATCTAAGGAAATATGTAGGAATAATCTATACGTCCTAAACTTAGTTTCATCCAATTTTAAACCAAATTTAATCTAATTAAAATAAAGTGGTCTTTTGTGAGTGGTAAGACACAAATATGAAGAAATAAATTGGATGAAAACGATTCTATAGATCAACAATAATAATTCTTTATTACATAAATAATAACTGAAAAAGAATTATCTTGAAAAATGAGGATGTATTTGATTGTCTGTCGCTAAGCGAGCATCCGTTGAATATTTCTCTGTTGTCTGCTGACCTAATAATGTATGAGCAGATAACTCTGCTTTCCAAAATGCTGTTTTGATCAAGAGAGATAACAAAGGGTAAAGAATTACTTCCCTTTTAATATAAAATAAATAAAAGTACTATTATTCTGTAGATGTAGTGGCCTATAAAAATTTATTTGCTCTTTTTACATTTGTTGGGGCCTTGTTTTGAACATACTTTTTAGCTTCTATTTCTAGTCAAATATCCATATTTACCTCCTCTAAGATTAATATTTTAAATATTTTAAAGTATAACACTTTCAGAACTATGCAAATAAAGTGAGTAAATTTTATACCATATTAATAAAATTAAAATCTAAATTAAATTATATTTATAATAGTTGTTTGATCAATAATTAACTTTCAATGTGTGTGATCAACAACGGTAATAGTTTAATGTGCTAATTAATTGAGTATAACAATCCTTTGGGCTATCACTTACAATTTGTTCATTTGCACCCAGACTTAAATAATGTTAGGCCCCTTTAATAAATTAAATTCTAAATTTAAAAAAAAATCTTAACATTTTTCTAAAGATAATACTAACTTTAACTATCAACATTATATTCATTTCTAAACAGCCTGTTTTGAATTTAACCTAATCTAATTTACCTATTTGTCTTGGGAATCCCAGAGTTATTTCCCTTTGATTGTTGAATTTTCATAACTGAAAATTCAACAATCAAAGGGCAATAACTCTGGGATTCCTAATACTTGATGAAGCACTGGCATATTTCTTTTCCCTTGAGTTCGGAACTCTTCATCAAAAAGCAATAACACGAAGATCCCGGCATGCCTACTCTGGACTATTCTCTAATGAAACTTCCTTTTATTTCTTCTGATTATTTTCTAGCTAAATTATGTGCTCCTTTACTAGATCATTGGACGTTTTTATTTTTAAATGTGGTTTTAAATCTTTTTTTGGTGCACCCTTTTTTTTTTTTTTTGATGAGAGGGTACATTTACTTAGTCGTTTTGGCAGCATTTTAAAACACGCTTCCATTGTTTTTTCATACTTTCTGCCGATTCATTTAATAAAGGTTTTTCTCAAAACGTACATAAAAAATTACGTTTGTTGGAACTTTTTACTTTTGAAATCTGATTTAAATGCTATTTTTTATTTTTTAAATCTTTATACTTTATAGCTCTATTCTTTCATGTACAAGTATTGAGCTTTTCTTTCTTCATTGAAAATCGGGCATAATTTGTTTAGATGGCTACAATTTCTCTTATGCAAATTTTACTATGATTATATCCAATTTTGTTTATATAATTTATTATCTTCTGAATATATATATATATATAATTATAAATATTTCTTTATCTACATATGTAGACGTTTCATCCTTCCAGAATCGTCAGTGTAGATATATATATATATATATATATATATAACTATATATTGCGAGATCTAAGACGATTTGTTGTTGTTGTTTATCACTACTCGCCGACTTGGTTCTATTTATCTTCCTCCCACAAGGCAAGATGTGACACAAGGTCGGGAAAGTGGGAAAAAACCAGCGCTCGAGAATTTGAGCACTCTGGCCATTTAAAAATTGCTTGGGCAGCCCCGTCAGGATTCCCCGGTAGGGGCGCCTCAGGCGATTAGCAATAAACTAACCCCCTCTCAAAGGGTGAGAAGGCAAAGCCTGGGAGGTTGCACCTCCTAGAACTGCACAGGACGGACAACCAATAGACCGGCGTAAATCCAGACCCGAAGGCCCGGACAATACCGGTCCATTAGGCGAGGTAAAAAACCCTACTCGCCAACTTAGTATTTACAAAGTTAAATTCCTCCTAAATTCCAAGCTAATTTCTGGTGGCCAATTGGTAAGTCTCTTGATTGCAAATCAGTGGCGATTTGTGATCGGAGTTCGCGCCCGTCGACCGTCAGGAATTAGCTTCCTGCACTGAAGATTGTGTAAGCATGCGACATCGATGTCTGTAGGCAAGATTAGGAGGTTTTTCGACTTTATCTTTTCATAAATTGATGTCAACTATTTTTAATTAGGAAATTTCTTCATTTAGTATTTTCGACCAAAACATATCTTATGAGTTTTTATTATTTGGAAAATTAAAGATAAATTTATTTCCATAAGGAAACGATTCTTTTTACCCTTGGATGAGTTCATTCAAAGCCAAAAAAAGCTGTAAAAACTGCAACACAATTGCTGTGCACAATGATGAGCAAACCTAACCAAGTAATTATTTTGTCAATTGATTTTTGATTATTTCTTAACAATTTAAAATTGAGGTCATAAAAGCTTTGAAAATAAGATAATCAGGGGAGGCAATCCAAAGTGCATTTTCTTTTCAAGGGAGATAACAATTTTCTAAGATAATTTACTAAAAATCTATTTGAAACATTCAAAACTTTATGATAGCAATGATTCATTCACATCTATACTACATAAAAATGAAGCAGTCATCATCTAGTATTCTAAATTTCAAGTTAATATAGATTTTCACCCTAGTAGTAATAGGCTGAACTCTATAAACTAATAGTATTACTTTGTAGAGAAAAAGGAAATATCAAAAGAAATGAGTATGCCAAAACAAATGAGCGGACAATTGTCATGTTTATACAACGTAAATTAAAAATGCTAAAATATTTTTTTCATTTTTCTTTTGAGGGAGTTAGCTGACGCTTGGGTAGTGTCTTGCCTTCATATATGCTCTAATACAAGCATTTACAAATGAAACAACACGGAAACGCTAATATATGCAAAAAAAAACATTTATTCCTCGTAAACCCGATAGGGTTCGCTTTGAGATTGTGTCCATAAAAAAGTGTACAATAAAGTCTGCAAAAAAGTTGTGTATCTTCCTTTTTTTCAATTTTCTTATTTCTGTTTTCGTTAGCATAGGGACAGAGCATTCTTCCAAATGCCAGACTATCACCTGCTATTTAGAGGCTCCAACTGAGTGCTCGTTTAAGGATTTTGGCCGTTCCCTTAAGTGCAATTATTTGGATTTCTTTTGCACTTGGTTTTCCGGGAATACTTTCCAGATACTTTTTGAAATTTTTCTTCATGGGGCCTTTAGCTCCTATTATAACTGGGATAATGTTGATGTTTTGAGGGTTCCAATTTCTCTTCATATCATACATTAGGCCTTGGTATTTTGTCACCTTCTCCCTCTCTGCTCTGTTTAAGCCACTGTCATTTGAAACACTCACCTCAATCAGTGTTGCCTCTCTTTCTGCCTTATTTAATATGACTATTGTGGAAGTTGAGGGAAATGTCTTACATACTGTGAAATTCGTGTGCATAACGCATGGGTGCTAGTGTGTTCATCAGAGTCGAGACTGGAACAGAGGAACATTTCTTGTGCGTCCCTTTTTATAAATGCTGATTGGAGTGCCACCTACCATTGTGAAAGGGGAGATAATTCGGGTCTGAAACGCCTCCTGGTGAATGCATGTATAAGTATGTAGAAAAGGGTAGTGAATGCTACATTTTAAAACTTTTATTAATGAACAGTTCCCAAATTCATGTGTTAAAAAAAGAAAAATCAGATTTATGTCACACAAAGTACATTTTATTTTGTTTTTATATTTTTTAGGCTGTGTTTACCTTGTCATGGCCTTGTCATGGCGTCTTAGCGATAAGCTATGCTTACTTTCTTAAATCAAGTATGGTGGGCCAAAAGCGTAAAAAAACACATTATCAGTAGCCACTGGAGGCAAAAATGAATAATCTCCACAAAAGACAAACAAACAAAACTAGCAAATTATATATCCCCACATAGCTTCCATAAAAAAAAAATATAACAATTTTTAAGAGGTTTATGTAGTTTGCTTGAAGCATTGTTTATTAGTATATAGAAATGTGATACTTAGAAGGCAATACAATGCAGAGGTGTGACGGATAGACACAAGTTGGAGCAAATAAGACATATAATGGTAGAACAAATTAAATAGTTTCACCCTTAATACAATGTGTACATACACACACACACATATATATATATATTTTTTTTTTCACAAACACACATATATCTGTCTATCTACACAATGTTTCAATGTTATGTAATACCTGTACCAAGATGGTCTGGTGGAAACTCCGTATAATATTTCGGGAACTCTTCTCTTCTTCAGAACCGCGCTCAACTCAAGTTCAAGCGAGATATTCTAAATATTTTCTTCATATGAAATGTTAGTATCTTTAGCTAAATTTTCTTAATATAACATTTTCTTTAATCAAACAAATATGCCTTTTCGTTACACTGATTTATATCGATTTAATTTATAATTATTGATTTTAAAACACATCTAAAAAAAAAAGAAAAGAAAAGAAATATGCATAACTTAAACTTTTTAATATCATATCCCAAAAAATAAGCTCACGATTAACAAAAAAAAAGAAAGCCCAAAACCGGAAATATTTTGTCTTTAATACGAGATTTAAGTTAAAAAATCCTATCAATTTTATTATTTAAAATTATTTATTTTTATTTTTTATATATTCCTTCATTCAATTATATTGTCCAATGATATAAAATTTATTTTAGTTCATCAACTCAATTACGAGAAAATGTATTTTTTAACTATGGGGAGTACACTGAAGGGGGGGGGGGGGGTCAACGCGTGAAACAAAAACTGAGCAAAAACTCATTTTGCCTTTTAAATTTGGAGTAAACATTTATTTAAATAAAAGTAATTCGTTCATTACTTCATATACCGAAGATTTGATTAAAATTGGTCAGTAGTTTATTTTAGCTGAAAAAGTTCCCGCGATCCCACACTTCTTGGCATAGACAATAATTGGGCATACCTAAAAAGAAAGGAAGACAAAGTGTATCCATATAAATTTTTATTGACAACTTGTTAAGACAAGCAAAAGTAAAGAGTTAGTAGTGAATGAGAGTTCAGAATGTTCAGGAACGTTCCAGGTGAAGAAAGGGTTGTTATATCCATAAAAAAGAAGTTTAGTAGACATGTTTATTTCGGTTGTCGCCGTATCAGTTTATGTGTGACAGTGTGCAAATTTAGTAAGACTAACAGGCGGTGTGTGTATGTATGCTTGCCTGTCTTTTAGACAGTGTGTAAGTATGTGCGTGAACTTGCGTGTGAGTGAGTTTGTGGATGTTTCTTGCTGCGTGTGCCACGGCCCTTGTCTCAGTGGCTAATGCTATTTTCTAGAGGGACGTTCTCACGTGCGTTGAGTTTGAAAGAAAACCGGGAAAGAGAAAGAGAACGCTGGTGTTTGAGTTTTTATATTATATGCAAAATTTAGAGGTCAATATCTAGAGGTCAAAATTTCAGCGTCTGCGATTGGTTGAAAGAAACTGCTGATTTGAGATTTTGTCCAATCAAGAATCAATACTTTTAAACAATATTCGCTGCTGCTGCTGCGCCCTATAAATTCAAGTTTATTATTATTCCATGAAAAATGGCAGTATACTGAAATCATATGCCCTTAATAGGGTTAAGATGAAAATTCATATACACTAAATATACAAAAGCAAGGAAATTCACAAATTTTTACACTTTTATTGTCATTAAGGGTATGACTACATATCAACCAAACCATTTCATTATCACATCACTACAGTATAAATCTCTATGCATGAGTGGATGAAGTGTGTGAGGTGCGCTGAAGAAAAATTCCTACCAGTAAAATACATAGCCCTGTTGTGCTCGCATACCTTTAATGACAATAAAAGTGTAAAAATTTGGGAATTTCCTTGCTTTTGTACATTTAGTGTATATGAATTTTCATCTTAACCCTATTAAGGGCATATGATTTCAGTATACTGGCATTTATCATGGAATGTCACTACTTTTGTAAAGGCTATGCCTCAATACAATGGTTATTTTTAAGGTTTTTTGGAATTTTATGGAAAACTAAGGTATATGGTAAACTGAAATTAAAATGCCATCAACTAGACCCTAGAATCTCTGCCAAAAATCAGCTGAATCCATCAAATAGTTGATGAGATACAGGGTGGCACATACGTACGTAGTATGTACACACAGATAACATGATTGACCTTTCTGGATCTTTGGGTTGCCTCGACTAATGACTAGACCCTAGAATCTCTGCCAAAAATCAGCTGAATCCATCAAATAGTTGATGAGATACAGGGTGGCACATACGTACGTAGTATGTACACACAGATAACATGATTGACCTTTCTGGATCTTTGGGTTGCCTCGACTAATGATGCTGAAATTCTACACACTTATAGAATCTATCAAATAAAAATTGTGTGCAAAGTTTTAACTAATTTGGTTTATTGGTTTTTGAGTTATGATTGATCAAAGAAATGAGATTTCCAGCATAGGCCATTCTTGAAGTCTATTAAAAGATAGAGCGCTCTCGCGCCTCCCTTAATTATTATTTTCATTATGAACACATTTATTGGTAAGAAAGATAAAATAAGTGCTTGAACTGTTCATAGTTATTAAAGTCATTAGCAGCTTAAAAGGAAAGTTCAGTGATCATAGTTAACGATAAAAAAGGGGTGAACAAAATAAATAGACAACAAATAACTGTTACCAAAGACAATAAAAGTTATTTTTCTACCTACCGTGATAAGTTTCTTTTGTGTTTTTAAGTATTTTAATATGTTTTCATTGCATTTTAATAATCTGGTAAAAGTACGATGAATGTGAACCTAATTTTCAAAATGGTTGCCAGCACTAACCGGAATTTGCCGAAGATTTGATGAGAATTGCTAACCAAGTGTTTCAGTGGACCCTGATGGGAAAAGAAAAAGAGGAAGACCAAAATTGAACTGGAAGCAAACGATCGAGAGAGATTTGCTCACAGTGGGAAGAAGCTGAAGGGATGCTGTGGATCTAGCTTTAGACCGAAAGCGATAGATAAGTTTGACTGCCTCATGCGTCGCAGGACGCGGAAGTTTCCTAAGTCAAGTCTTCTCTTTCCAATTATTCACTATTTGTTTATTTCAACCCTTTTTTTTTTGTTAACAATCGCTGAAATTGGAAAAAGAAAAAGATAATTGGAAAGAGAAAAAACAGAAAAAGATAATTGGAAAGAGAAAAAAAAAAAAAAAGATAATTGGAAAAAGAAAAAAAAAGATAATTGGAAAGAGAAAAAACAGAAAAAGAGAATTGGAAAGAGAAAGAGAAAAAAAAAGAAAAAGATAATTGGAAAGAGAAAGTGAAGAATCAAATTTTCAGCAAATTCCTCTACGTGTTGGCAGCCATTTTGAAAATTAAGTTCACATCCATCGTACTTTTACCGGATTATTATTAAAATACTTTCAAACACAAAAAAATCTTATCCAGCTGGGTAGAAAAGTAACTTTTATTGCCTTTGGTAACATTTATTTGTTTCCAATTTGTTTTGTTCACCCTTTTTAAATTAAAAAAAAACAAAAAACTATTGTACATGATGGTCGAAAGTTCTATTGGTCTTTTTAAAAAAAGTAAATCTATGGTTTGATTTAAAGTTCTCTAACTTGGGAATTATAATTTAAATATGTTGACATTCGAAGTTGCAGTTGGTGCAATGGTGATTGATGCATTCAAAGTTGCAGTTGGTGCAATGGTGATTGATGCATTCGAAGTTGCAGTTGGTGCAATGGTGATTGATGCATTCAAAGTTGCAGTTGGTGCAATGGTGATTGATGCATTCAAAGTTGCAGTTGGTGCAATGGTGATTGATGCATTCAAAGTTGCAGTTGGTGCAATGGTGATTGATGCATTCAAAGTTGCAGTTGGTGCAATGGTGATTGATGCATTCAAAGTTGCAGTTGGTGCAATGGTGATTGATGCATTCAAAGTTGCAGTTGGTGCAATGGTGATTGATGCATTCAAAGTTGCAGTTGGTGCAATGGTGATTGATGCATTCAAAGTTGCAGTTGGTGCAATGGTGATTGATGCATTCAAAGTTGCAGTTGGTGCAATGGTGATTGATGCATTCAAAGTTGCAGTTGGTGCAATGGTGATTGATGCATTCAAAGTTGCAGTTGGTGCAATGGTGATTGATGCATTCAAAGTTGCAGTTGGTGCAATGGTGATTGATGCATTCAAAGTTGCAGTTGGTGCAATGGTGACTGATGCATTCGACGTTGCAGTTGGTGTAATGGTGATTGATGCATTCGACGTTGCAGTTGGTGTAATGGTTACTGATGCATTCAAAGTTGCAGTTGGTGCAATGGTGACTGATGCATTCGAAGTTGCAGTTGGTGCAATGGTGACTGATGCATTCGAAGTTGCAGTTGGTGCAATGGTGACCGATACAGTTCAGCAATTAAACATGGACTTGAGTAATGCCATCATTCATCGTAAATTGAAAAGGCTCGTTAAAGTTGTGCAAGAGCGTTTACCTAACAGCTCTGTACTCTGCAGAGCTTCCAAACAGAAATATTACAAGTACTAAGAAACCGAAAAGGAATGCAAAGTACAATTCATGAATTTATTACAGCTGACAAATACAAAAGCGCGAACACATTATTCATACCATATATAAAGCAAAGTCAGATGTTGGGTTCTCTTTACCTTGGCATGAGGTATTTTTATTCTCCATTTTGCTGGACGTTGAGCCACAGACGTCTAACTCTCTTTAATCTTTTTTGGTCAACAAAGGGCCATAACTTGCCTGCATTTTGTGACCAACATAATCGGAGATTTGTTTCATCCCTACATGTCAAAGTTCGGAAAATGTGTTCCGCATGATCTCTGTGCAGAAAATCGCAAACATATCGACTAACGTGCATGATTGCACTTATGAGGATGGTTTAATTCATAATGAACTACTAATAGTCAAACAATAGCTCAGACATTCGAATTGACCTGGGATGACCTTATAAGGGTTGAAAGGTCGTTAAAACCCAACAGACATTCGAAAGCAGCTTTGCAGCAAAACATCCATTATTTCAAGAAAAACAAACAGAAAAGGAGTCATCCATCATTATGATGATACTAGACCTTACACTGCACAACATACCAAAGATTTTCGAGAGTTACACAGTCAGATCGTCTACAAGAATCTCTCATTTAACACAGCCTTATACCAGACATAAAAGTTTCTTCATTTGTTGTCAGACAAATCCTGGTGCCGTCCGAGAATCTTCTCACTTTCATTTTTTTGCGCTTTTTTCTTTTTAACTATGAATTTCGTTTCTTTTACCAAATGATTTGACCCCCCCCCCCCAACGATTTTTAAAGTTAAATTTAATTATTACGATATTGTTCGGTCATTAAATTATTAATTGAACCAAAGTGTTATGAAACTAGAACTAATTTTCTTAAGGTAATGTTTTTAATCTCTACAAAATTATTGGATGTGAAAAACTTTAAATCCTTTTAATACATGAGGATTTACTAAGAATTTTAACGCCAGAAATGACTTTCTATTCGACAGTTTTAATGTTTCCAAATTTTTTTCAAATTTCGAAGAGTCACAAAATTCATTCTTTTTTTTTTTCCACTAATAAAAAATTATTAAAATGGCTAACTTACTTACAAAGAAAGCGAAATGCATTGAGATAGATTTAATTTTCATAATTAAGTTATATTTTTAAATAGGATTTTAAAAAAAATTTCGTTTCTTTATACGTTATTGCATTTTTGATTTCCATAAATATTCGATTAATAGTACATACAAAATAATTTAGGCGTAATTATTAAAGTTACGTTGATGTGAGAAGTACACACACACACACACACACACACACACACGTGTGAAGCTGTCTCATAATTGTATTAATATAGAGATCCATAATCTTAAATCTGCAAATAGAAAATGATTTAATACTTGACATAACGATTGTGTCAGTAAGTAAACAAAAGTAAAAATTTATATTATCTCAGCTGTGAAAACGACAGATGCCCACCAGAAAAATCCGACCATTATTTGATGGAAATTTGAAGAGCGACTGGAGCCTCGTACGAGTTTTCAAATAGTACTTTTTTACCTGCACCAATATAAACAAGTAAATCCTGAAAATATTGCGTTTTTGCTGAGGTGCAGGCTACTCACCTCTGTCAGTAGCCTGCACCAAACGTTGGCCTTTTGGCTAAGATCAAAGTGTAGTATCTGTTCCGATGGATACTACACCCCATAGACTGGTATTGTCTTGGCCTTCGGGGCTTGATTTATGCCAGGCTATGGGTCTGTCCTGTGCAATTCTAGGAGGTCCACCCTCCCAGGCTTCGCCTCCCCTCTTTGGGGAGGAGTAAGTTTATTGCTTACTGCCTGAGGCGCCCCTACCGGGGAATGCCGAAGGGGCTGCCCAGGCAATTTTTAAACCCCACTTTCTCGACCCGACCTTGGGTCACATCTTAATTGTGGGAGTAAGATAAAAACTGGCCTTGTGCCTAACTCCTGGAGAGGAGTAAATCAATACTCACCTCTGTCAGTATCTTATATCTCTACAAAGCCACCATTCGCCCGTGCATAGAGTACTATTGCCACATCTGGACTGGTGCACCAACCACTAGCCTCACCCTCTTGGACAGGGTGCAAAAAAGAATTTCTAGCCTAATAGGTGCCGTACTGTCTGCAAAGCTCCGTCCCCTGACGCATCACTGCAGTGTTGCATCCCCATGCTTGTCTTACAAGTACTTCCACAGAATGTGTTCCACTGAACTTACTGCACTAGTACCCGCTAATTGAAAATACAACCGACCCGCCTGACTAGCTGCTAAATTTAACCCCTTTGCTGTAGAGGCCCCTAAATGCTGATAGATTTTCTACTCTGATAACTTATCTAGGACCGCTTGCCTTTGGAATTCCCTTCCTGCTCTCTGTTTCTCCGACAGTACCAACATGCAAAAATTTAAATGTAATGTGAACAAACATCTGGCTGCACAACTCTTCACCCAGATTGCACACCCCTATAAATCTGGCCTTTACCACAGTAGCCAGTTATGCTTCAGTTGCAACATATCTTGTGTGGGGCGAATAAAAAAAAAAATAGAATTGTAATCTGAATTCTGCAAATAGCAAATGATTTAATATTAGACGTAATTAATGGCCGTGTTCTCAATACGCAAATAAAAGTAAAAACTTATATTATCTCAGCTGTGAAAACGACAGATGCTCACCAGAATGTCAATGAACCTGCAGCTTTTATATTGAAAAAAAAACTTTAAAAAAATAAAAAAAAAAGATTAAAAAAATAAAGATTTGTAGAATTCGGTATATTCGGACTACTGTTCTCATCTTGGGTGTTTTTATCGCAACGTTTCGGCCGATGTAACCTCCGACCTTCTTCAGGTGTACCTTGTCGAACTCAGGAATCTTTCTGTCGAACTCGGGAATCCGGACGGAATTTCGAAAGGGAAACCTTTATTAAATCCACGGGGTTAGCATGCTCTCGTTCCATCTGCCATGACCAGGAAGAAGTCTTCAGTAATTCGCAATTCTTCGTATCGCCCACACCGAGGATTGAACCTACAACCTTCAGATGACTATCACTGAACTTAACTTAGTACTATATCCACTGTGCCAGGTCGGAGGTTACATCGGCCGAAACGTTGTGATAAAAACACCCAAGATGAGAACAGTAGTCTGAATATATCAAATTCTACAAATTATCAACCCTCATCTAAAAAATTCCAAAACACGTATTCCATTGCTAGCCAGCAGCAAGAATCGCATTCCTTGAGCTTCCCTAGAGAATAACCAGAGAAAAACGGGCAGCAATTTTATTTCCTATTCGCACTCTTCAAAATGGCAAACCTCCGACCAAGATCATCTATAACTGAGTTTTTCTACATTTTCCTCGTTGCAACACGTGTGTATGCTTAAAAGCTTTAAGAATACAAATAGAATTAAAAACAATTAACCAATAGAATTGTTTTAATAAAAACAAAAAATTCAAAAAAAAATTTTTTTTAATTAAAATTTTTTATTTAAAAAAATTTTTTTTTTTTTTAATTTTTGGGAAAATCATTAAAAAGATAAACAAAACAACAAACAAACAAAAAAAACAAACAAACAAGTTTAAAAAAAAAAACTAAATTTTATTTAAAATTCAAAAAATAGCAATAACCTTGATTTTAAATACAACTTTTACAATGTTTTTTTTTTTTTTTTTTTTTTTTACACATTGTAAACCGTAGTTGATAACATACTAGTTCGCTTTGCCGGCTCGCTATCGCTTTGCAACGTTTGCTACCTGAAATACTTGAAAGAGTAATTAAAAATAATAAACATTTCATTCATAACTTTGTTGTAAACACGAAACAAAATCTTTCTCATTTATTCATATAGATAAACATTAACAGTTTAGTAATTTCTATACAAATTTATTAATCTTTTAAATGTGATCAGAAAGAAAGGAAAAGAAAAAAGAAATTAATTTACCTTTTCACTTACAATTTAGAAATAGATCCCAACTTGTTGAAAATAAAGTCGGTCCTTCTAAAGAAAGGGACATTTGAACACAAATGCTAAATATTTAGCAATAAAAAATAAAACAATATTTTGACACAGAACTATTTTTGAGATGAGGATTGATAATTTGCATGATTTTGGTTATTCGGCCTACATTTCTAATCTTGAGTGTTATCATCACAACGTTTCGGACGCTGTAACCTCCGGCCTTCTTCAGGTGTATCTCTTCAAACTCGAGAAAAAAAGTGGATATAGTACTAAGTTGAATTCAGTTCCAAGTGATAGTCATCTGAAGGTTGATGGTTCAATTCTCGGTGTGGGTGATACGAAGAATTGCGAATTATTGAAGGCTTCTCCCAGTCATGGCTGACGGAACAAGAGCATGTTAACCCGTGGATTAAATAAAGAGTTCTGTTCAGAATTCCGTCCAGATTCCAGAGTTCGAAGAGATAATCTGAAGAAGGTTGGAGGTTACAGCGGCCGAAACGTTGTGCTGATAACACTCAAGATGAGAATAGGGGTGGGACGTAATGGGTGAAAATTTCAGATTCATGCGAGTAGTATTTTTTTGTGTTCATTTATACATAAATAACACTAAACAATCAAACATTTTGAAAATTTTGCAAAATTCAGAAGGTGCAGGCTACTAGTTTTTGGCTATTTTACATTCATGAAAACCCTTTCACAGCCTGAAAAATGGTCCTAAATTAAAGTACTATATCAGATTTAACCATCTATATCCATTCATAGCTTTTGATGATGTTTTAAGACCTGCAATGTCGCATGAAACCACTTTTTCACCGAAAAATGATGGATTTTGAGTCCCGTGGAGCCCTAACGGCCTGCACCTTCTGAATTTTGCAAAATTTTCAAAATATTTGATTGTTTAGTGTTATTTATGTATAAATGAACACAAAAAAATACTACTCGCATGAATCTGAAATTTTCACCCATTACGTCCCACCCCTTCTGAATTTTGCAAAATTTTCAAAATGTTTGATTGTTTAGTGTTATTTATGTATAAATGAACACAAAAAAAATACTACTCGCAAGAATCTGAAATTTTCACCCATTACGTCCCACCCCTTCTGAATTTTGTAAAATTTTCAAAATGTTTGATTGTTTAGTGTTATTTATGTATAAATGAACACAAAAAAATACTACTCGCAAGAATCTGAAATTTTCACCCATTACGTCCCACCCCTTCTGAATTTTGCAAAATTTTCAAAATGTTTGATTGTTTAGTGTTATTTATGTATAAATGAACACAAAAAAATACTACTTGCATGAATCTGAAATTTTCACCCATTACGTCCCACCCCTTCTGAATTTTGCAAAATGTTCAAAATATTTGATTGTTTAGTGTTATTTATGTATAAATGAACACAAAAAAATACTACTCGCAAGAATCTGAAATTTTCACCTATTACGTCCCACCCCTTCTGAATTTTGCAAAATTTTCAAAATGTTTGATTGTTTAGTGTTATTTATGTATAAATGAACAGAAAAAAATACTACCTGCATGAATCTGAAATTTTCACCCATTACGTCCCACCCCTTCTGAATTTTGCAAAATTTTCAAAATGTTTGATTGTTTAGTGTTATTTATGTATAAATGAACACAAAAAAATACTACTCGCATGAATCTGAAATTTTCACCCATTACGTCCCACCCCTTCTGAATTTTGCAAAATTTTCAAAATGTTTGATTGTTTAGTGTTATTTATGTATAAATGAACACAAAAAAATACTACTCGCATGAATCTGAAATTTTCACCCATTACGTCCCACCCCTTCTGAATTTTGCAAAATTTTCAAAATATTTAATTGTTTAGTGTTATTTATGTATAAATGAACACAAAAAAATACTACTCGCATGAATCTGAAATTTTCACCCATTACGTCCCACCCCTTCTGAATTTTACAAAATTTTCAAAATATTTTATTGTTTAGTGTTATTTATGTATAAATGAACACAAAAAAAATACTACTCGCATGAATCTGAAATTTTCACCCATTACGTCCCACCCCTAATGAGAAATGTAGTCACAATAAACAAAATTATGTAAATTATCAAAAATTCAGAAAAAGAATTATTTGTTATATTAAAATCAAAAAAATCATTGAATTAAAAACGATAACAAATAATACTTAATAAAACGGCCAATTTAAAAATCAATATTCAAACGAGTTAACCGTGCAACTGATATCGCATGGTGAGTCTAGCGTGTCAAGTTGACTGAACTTGAAATCGGGCGTTTTGACTTTTTACTGTTAGTGTGAGAAATGCGCCTCACTTTCACATTTATTCATTTAGACAAGTATCTTCTCATATCTTTATGCAAATCGTACAAACTTATCAGATTTGTTTTCGTTCATCTTGTTCTAGGTTAGGGTTAGGGAATGAATGGTTCATTCATTTATTATGAATCTGATGATTCTATTGTCGGCATTGGTTTCCCCGATATCTTTCTAGTTAGAATTCTTTCTAGAAAGAAATCGGGTACTTACAGGAGAGACCACGTGAAGGTTGCCAACATCCTAAGGGAAAGTGTTTTTGTGGAACAAACTGGATTCGAACTTGGCAACCCCAGGTTGTCGGTCTGTGTAGTTAACCACTTAGCTACCGTCACCTCCCGATTGAATGAAACGTTGACAAAAGCAAATAATCTAAAACAAAGTTGGTTCGTAAAAAAAAAAAAAAATCAAAAAAATCATTGTATAATACATGCATCATGAAAATCTATGATTATTGATTATTATAGCGTGAAAAACAACAGCAAAAAGACAAAAACAACAAAAAAAAACAGCAGAAATTATGGGATAACCAAATAATCCAGATTAAGATTCAACGATTAACTAAGTCAGACGATGGAACAATTAATCCATCTTCATAAATCTATTTTATTAGGTCGTTCTGAATGGATTAGCTCCTATTGTCCATAACTCTCCGAACGACCCAATAGTAGCTAAGTCCGTTCAGAACTTTTACAAACGACCCAATAGTAGCTAAGTCCGTTCAGAACTTTTACAAACGACCCAAAAGTAGCTAAGTCCGTTCAGAACTTTTACGAACGACCCAAAAGTAGCTAAGTCCGTTCAGAACTTTTACGAACGACCCAAAAGTAGCTAAGTCCGTTCAGAACTTTTACGAACGACCCAAAAGTAGCTAAGTCCAATCAGAACTTTTACGTACAACCCAAATAGTAGCTGAGTCTGTTCAGAACTTTCCAAAAAACCCAATAGTAGCTAAGTACGTTCAGAACTTTCCAAAAGACTCATGAGTAGCTAAGTCTGTTCAGAACTTTCCAAAAGACTCAATAGTAGCTAAGTCCGTTCAGAACTTTCCAAAAGACTCAATAGTAGCTAAGTCCGTTCAGAACTTTCTAAAAGACTCAATAGTAGCTAAGTCCTTCAGAACTTTTCCGAACGACTCGATAGTAGCTAAGTCCGTTCAGAACTTTTCCGAATGACT
>OY744543.1:68089074-68309074 GCA_963556195.1 Sepiola atlantica | reverse complement strand
CCAACTTATTGTAATTAAGTATTCTTAATACAATTCCAGTCTTGGGTTTCTTATTTACTTATTGTTATTCTTACGATAGAACAGTTCCTCCTTAATTCATTTTTGAATTTCAATCAAAATTCGATTAATAGTAAAAAAAAAATTGGGATTTTTGAATATTTGTTTTAGTTTTTCTTTAATATATTTTTAAATTTCAATCAAAATTCGATTAATAGTAAAAAAAAAAAATTTGAATTTTTGAACATTTGTTTTAGTTTTTCTTTAATATATTTTTAAATTTCAATCAAAATTCGATTAATAGTAAACAAAAATATTGGGATTTTTGAATATTTGTTTTAGTTTTTCTTTAATATATTTTTAAATTTCAATCAAAATTCGATTAATAGTAAAAAAAAAAATTTGAATTTTTGAACATTTGTTTTAGTTTTTCTTTAATATATTTTTAAATTTCAATCAAAATTCGATTAATAGTAAAAAAAAAAATTTGAATTTTTGAACATTTGTTTTAGTTTTTCTTTAATATATTTTTAAATTTCAATCAAAATTCGATTAATAGTAAAAAAAAAATTAGGATTTTTGAATATTTGTTTTAGTTTTTCTTTAATATATTTTTAAATTTCAATCAAAATTCGATTAATAGTAAAAAAAAAAATTTGAATTTTTGAACATTTGTTTTAGTTTTTCTTTAATATATTTTTAAATTTCAATCAAAATTCGATTAATAGTAAAAAAAAAAATTTGAATTTTTGAACATTTGTTTTAGTTTTTCTTTAATATATTTTTAAATTTCAATCAAAATTCGATTAATAGTAAAAAAAAAATTGGGATTTTTGAATATTTGTTTTAGTTTTTCTTTAATATATTTTTAAATTTCAATCAAAATTCAATAGTAAAAAAAATAATCTATACTCATCACAGTTACATATAGGCGAGAAACACAGAGATTAAGACAATGACTAGTGATGAGCAGTCCTTCTGGTACGCAAGGTGCAGCATGAAAGTAAAGATCTACCGAGCGCTAGTGCGAATGATCCTTTTTTATGGCATCGAGTCCTGACAAATGAGAGTGGAAGACGTTAAACGGATGGAAAGTTTGAATCACCACTGTCTGCGTAGCATCCTCAGTGTCTGATGGCAGCACTTCAACTCAAACGACTCAGTGTCCCCGCTGCAAAATTCAAGTACAAGTTTTTTTGCATTTTTTTATATACTAATGGGTCACCACTTATCAAGGCCCAAAGGTCACTCGAGGATAACGGGTTAATGAGTTTGTCAGGGGTAACGATAGTCGAGACGGGGCAGATTTTGATCATTTACGAGGACAGCGCAACAAGAATTTGTTAACATTGGACTTGAAAATGATTATGTTGTAGTCAGCTGGGAAGCAGCCCTGTGGTATTGTGTTCCAAGGATGGATAGTTATTGGAAAGAAACTTTGCTCATGGAAGTTCAGTTTAGTTTTAGGTACATAGATGAAGAAAGAAAAATTATTTACAGTGGTTGTAGCTGGACGAGTTTTTGTTGTGAATGTTTTACAGGGGGAGGGGGGGACCATAGATTGGAGCTCAGTCGAGCACTTACCATGAAAATAACGATAGAGCAGAGAAAGACTAGCAACATTTCCACTAAGTACACATTGTGCCCAGATTGATAAATATGGGAATAAAATCCCTAACTTTGCTAAAAACGCTTGCCTGTGTGTGTGTAAGTGTAATTTTATAGTTTTGATAATAAATATTTTTGAATCCAATTTCTTAGGGATTCGGGCCCTGATAATCATATTTGGGCACACACACTCAAAATCACTAATTTGGCCATATTTTGACTAAAACTAGGCAGACGTTTTTTTTTTTAGCTAAAGGACGGAATTATGAAATTCACTACGAAATAATTTTTATTTTTAAATTATTTCTATTTGAATAAAGTTAGGTATGTTTATATATTTCTATGTACAGGATTCACTCCTAAACTAATTACTGACCACAAAAAAATGGTACTTGATGTCCCCTTGCTAAAAGGTGAGTATAAAGAGTAAGTGACGTAATCCTGGAAAAGGAGTGGCCCCCTCCCCTACATCTTGGTGTAGTAGTCAATGAAAAGGGAGCCTTCGTCTCGCCCTCGACTACGGTTGAAAGTTACATGACCGAAACGTTTGATGAGAATAAAAGTCCAAAGGATGCAAATTATCAATCCTTATCTAAAAAATTCTGAAACATAGTTCTGATTATGCTTAGAAATGAAAAACAAATTTAAAAATATATATTTTTTTGTTCTTATTTATATATGAACTGATTTTATGAAATTATTTGACAAATTATTTGACAAAACCAAAAAAATACGGTAAATAATTTGTTGATTTAAACTTGGGAATTGGATCAAAAAATAAAAAATAAATAAAAGTGGTTTTGTTTATATTCGTAGTTTTTAAGAAAACAGAAAAGTAGCTTTTAAAAAGGTCAGATTTCTTGGAAATCAATTGTGGAGGTGTGTGTGTGTTGGAAGGGTGTGTGTGTGTTGGCAGTGTGTGTGTGTTGGAAGGGTGTGTGTGTGTGTTGGAAGGGTGTGTGTGTGTGTTGGAAGGGTGTGTGTGTGTGTTGGAAGGGTGTGTGTGTGTGTTGGAAGGGTGTGTGTGTGTTGGAAGGGTGTGTGTGTGTGTGTTGGAAGGGTGTGTGTGTGTGTGTGTGTGTTGGAAGGGTGTGTGTGTGTGTGTTGGAAGGGTGTGTGTGTGTGTGTTGGAAGGGTGTGTGTGTGTGTTGGAAGGGTGTGTGTGTGTGTGTTGGAAGGGTGTGTGTGTGTGTGTTGGAAGGGTGTGTGTGTGTGTTGGAAGGGTGTGTGTGTGTGTTGGAAGGGTGTGTGTGTGTTGGAAGTGTGTGTGTGTTGGAAGGGTGTGTGTGTTGGAAGGGTGTGTGTGTTGGAAGGGTGTGTGTGTGTGTGTTGGAAGGGTGTGTGTGTGTGTGTGTGTGTGTTGGAAGGGTGTGTGTGTGTTGGAAGGGTGTGTGTGTGTGTTGGAAGGGTGTGTGTGTGTGTGTGTGTGTTGGAAGGGTGTGTGTGTGTTGGAAGGGTGTGTGTGTGTGTTGGAAGGGTGTGTGTGTGTGTGTGTTGGAAGGGTGGGTGTGTGTGTGTTGGAAGGGTGTGTGTGTGTGTGTTGGAAGGGTGGGTGTGTGTGTGTGTGTTGGAAGGGTGGGTGTGTGTGTTGGAAGGGTGGGTGTGTGGGTGTTGGAAGGGTGGGTGTGTGTGTTGGAAGGGTGTGTGTGTGTGTGTTGGAAGGGTGGGTGTGTGTGTGTTGGAAGGGTGTGTGTGTGTGTGTTGGAAGGGTGGGTGTGTGTGTTGGAAGGGTGGGTGTGTGTGTGTGTTGGAAGGGTGTGTGTGTGTGTGTGTGAGATTGTTTTTGCATATTGCTACTATATTAACATTCTCCGCTAAAAGAAGATTCTACTACTTTTAGGCATCGTACGTGCGAAAATGGCCGTGGCTTATACGGACTATGGTTGTTAAAACGGGCTTATAATTATTTTAAATAGTTTCCATTTAAATTTTGATTGTGTTTGAAAGATAAAAGCCTAATCTCTAAAGAAAAGAAAATGTAATTTTACGTGTGAAAATAAATGGAAAAATGAAAACTGTCCTCACTTCGGCTAAAAAATACAAAAGTTCAGTGAAATTGAAACTTTAAAAGATTCATTAAAAAAGTCTCTTTGAAAGATAAATATCAATTTTCTGGAACTATTTCAAAGATAATTAGTAAAAGTTAAAATCTTTCGTTGAGTCTTTTAATGGTTTAGCAGTAATATAACTAACAACTTAGTCACTCACTGCCGATGTATCTCTAAAAAGTAAACATTAATGACATTTTAAAAAAGATATTTGTTAAATTTCTTTAGTAATTGTTGGTGATTAGCAAACCAAAGACAATACGGCTTTTCGGTGCTTCTGTAGTTCCACTGACATGTTAGGCCTTCTAAAGAAATGTATAAACTTTGTTTATGGATACGACACCCTATAGACCGGTACCGTCTTGGCCTTCGGGCCTTGATTCCGCCAGTCTGTGGGTTTGTCCTGTGCAGTTCTAGGAGGTCCACCCTACCAGGCTTTGCCTTCTCACCCTTTGAGAGGGGGTTAGTTTATTGCTAATCGCCTGAGGAATGTCGACGGGGCTGCCCAGGCATTTTTTGTAGGCTAGCGCGCTCTTCATTCTCTAGGGCGCTGGCTTTTCAAATCCCACTTTCCTGACCTTGTGTCACATCTTACCACTGTTGGAAGACAAATTGAACGTGGTAGCTGAAAAGAAGACGTACACCTAAAATTACGCTAATTCATCCAGTATTTATTAAATTACAAAACGATGTTATCTACGTCGCCATTTTTCTTATATTTTGAGTTTTTCCGAAAGTTATCTCCCTTGCCTAATCAATAAGCTAAAATGTCTATCGATAGGTAAGATCGTTTTTTTCTTCTTTTTTCTTATAATTTATTAACTACTGGATGAATTTGCGTAATTTTTTCTGTACAATCTTATTTTCAGCTAACACGTAAGTACGTAGATAACAAAGTTTATACATTTCTTAAAATATTTTAATGTCATTGTGAAACTACAGTAGCAACGCACCGGCTTTTCCTTTTGATATGACAGGGGCGCGTTCAAAATTCATGTTTACTCTGATTTAGGAGCACAAAATGAGTATTAACCCCGCAACAATACGTGACTTATTTTGACCTTTAGATTTAGCTTCAAGCTAGAAATTATATTCTAATCGACAATTTAAAGGCCTCAAAACCACTCACGTTGGCCACGACCATCGCAATGGCACATCCAAGAAGTAAACAAAGTGATTTTTGAAGCTTTTAAATTGTCGATTAGAATATAATTTCTGGTTTGAATCTAAGTTTAAATAAAGTTATCGTTGACGTTCATTCGTGCTCTCCTAAAGGAAAACCTTAAGAATGTTCAAACGCGCCCCTGTCGTATCAAAGAGCCTACAAGTTTTACTTTATTTCTGTAGGTAGTCTTTCATTTTAGCGATTAAAATGATTGTCGAATAAAATAACTGGATAATCATTACTATTACCGACGTAAATTATTTTAAAGGAAATACAGTTAGGAAATTATTCAGAAGCAATTATTTTGTTCATATACTCCTTTGTGACCTATTTGCGCTACAAAATAATATTTAAAATTATTTTTGGCGCTTGTACAGAGAAGCGCGCATATGAAAAACGCTAAAATCGCAGTTCCAATTAAATTATCCGGAAAACTCTTTGAAATACTTATGTATCGAGCAAAAGTATTGTGCACCAAAAATGAGCAAAAACTATCGAGTAGAATTGTAATGAAAAATAAAAATCCGTTATATCATTTAATCGGGTTCGGCCATTGATTTGAGCAAAAAACACGAAATTCAGGAGAAGATAACTCAGTCTGTCATATTAACACGTAATAAATCAATGGCAGTCATCAAAATACGATGAAACTGATTTTTATTTTAAACTAAAATTCTACTCGATCATTTTTCCTACTTTTTGGTGAGGATATTTATTCAAATCTGCTGCGTAAGTATATAATACTGTTTTTTTTTTTTTGTGGTATTGATAATTTAATACAGCCGCTTCTCTGTACAAGCACCGAAATTTTAAGCAATTTGCCGTAAATAAAGACTTTGAGTAAAGTAATCCGGTTATGTACTTACTTCCTGTAATGACTGAACATAAATTATTTTACTTACTATTTACGGCAAATTAAATTGCTTTAAACTTTTTTTTAAATATATATTTTTTTTAACGCGAATGGGTCATAAATGAGCAGGTACAGCAAAATAAATGGGCATTTTTAACGACAGAACGAAAAATACATCTATCTGGTATAAATACTAAAAGTCTGTGGACATACATGTTTGTTTGAAATCAGCAGCAGACGTAATTGCTGATCTATATAACACTAAGTCTGTAGACCACGTGTATGTTTGTCTGAAAGCAGCAGTATTGATTTACTCCTCTCCAGGAGTTAGGCACAAGGCCAGTTTTTATCTTACTCCCACAAGTAAGATGTGACCCAGCGTCGGGTCGGGAAAGTGGGGTTTAAAAATTGCCTGGGCAGCCCCGTCGGCATTCCCCGGTAGGGGCGCCTCAGGCAGTAAGCAATAAACTTACTCCTCCCCAAAGAGGGGAGACCTCCTAGAACTGCACAGGACAGACCCATAGACCGGCGTAAATCTAGACCCCGAAGGCCAAGACAATACCAGTCTATGGGGTGCAGTATCCATCGGAACAGATACTACACTTTGATCTTAGCCAAAGGCACTAGCTACAAAGTAACTGTAGTATCTGTTCCGATGGATACTGCACCCCCTAAACTGGTATTGTCTTGGCTTTCGGGGCTTGATTTACGCCGGTCTATGGGTCGGCCCTGTGCAGTTCTAGGAGGTCCACTCTTTGGAGAGGAGTAAGTTTATTGCTTACTTGTCTGAAAGCAGCACTAGCCGTAACTTGGATTTGGAATTTCCACATATTTATGAAACAGGTTAGAATTTCCAAATATTTAAGGATATATAAATACTGACCCAACGGATTGTTGAAATTACTCACTATAGTCAGTACTTGTTATTACCACATTCGAATTTACTGTAAGTAAATTATGAGTCAGAGTTATCTGCCCTTTTTATTTTTCCTATTATCTAGTAGTCAAAATAAACGCACGTCTCGCGTGGAAGCTTACGAAAATGTGTTTGTCTTATTAACTGGAATTCGTCCTGCTAAGAAGAATATCAGAATGTTGCCGAGAACAAAAGGTACGTCTCAAATTCGTGTTATATCGCTAATAATTGTTCACAATGGGTGGGGGTGGAAATATTTCCACCAACAGGAGCAGTAAGGCGCCTCCTTCCCTCCGCTAGCCTGTGGGAGACCCTTAGGCAAGGTCGAGTACCCTCTTAGCGCCTCAATCAGGGAACGTAAAGTCATGGCAGGCAGGTGATGGATGAAGGGTTGAGCAGCCTAATGGATTTTAGAAACTGGTCAACCCTTCGTTTTGTGTTAGGCAGATGATACTGATGTTTGTACAATGGCTAAGACTTCTTGCTCTGTAAGAGCACTGCCCCTATAGAAGGTAATTACAACCCACTATAGGTAACCTCTTTGCAAAGAACATTATGGTGAAACAAAATATTCAAATATCGGAGAGCCATGATCATCGATGTCTGCAAACAGACTTGATACCCGAAGAAGAAGAATTGTTCACACGGATCATGTGTCGTCTAATATATCTATATACTACACAAACTGTGTAGATATCTTGTCGCCGTGCACACTGTATTACGTTACAAAAGGCAGTACTGATATCGATCCTGAACCAGTTTTCGTGAGGTTCGACTCGGAAGCAAACGCCCGAAAGATGACGAGCCGATTTGTACCAGACGACAATTTTGATACGTTGCTGCGTCCTATGATAATAATGTTTTGCTTGTTTTTTTGTTGTTGTTTTTTGTTAGGGTTTAGGGTTAAAAATATTTATTTGATAACAGTAATTTCGCTCTGTTTTGCTCGTTTTATTTGTTTTGTTGTTTAAAAAATTTCTTGCAAATATAACTAAGAATTTTAGGACGCAGCAACGTATCAAAATAAAACTAAATTTATTTGATAACAGTAACTTCGCTATGTTTTGCTTTTTTTTTTGTTGTTTCTTTTAGAAAATTTCTTGAAAATATAACTTACAATCACAGGACGCAGCACCGTATAAAAATTGTCGTCTGGTACCATTCGGCTCGTCAACACTCGGGCGTTTGCGTAGGACAGCCGAACGTTTCCGAGTCGAACCTCACGAAAACTGGGTCAGGATCGATATTAGTACCCAAAAGGCGAATGACGTAAATAAAAGAAACTTTCTTGTAAAACTATCAACCAAAAGTTAATTATATCCTCCACTATAATCTAGAGGGTACTTCTACAGAATTTGAACCGAACTTTTTTTTAACCCTAACTTTTAGGTTTAGTTCCGCAAAAGTCGGTTCGGTTCAAATTTTGTAGAAGCACCATAAAGAGAAATGTATATTTATTTTTGTGCATATATATATATATATATATATATATATATATATATATATATATTCATCCTGTCACACAAAAGTTAGCGAGTAAATAAATCCATTTTAAGTATGTAGACCATAGAGGAATTGAGAAAGCAAATCGACAATGCTCCGCAGTCAATCTATTTCTATAAGACGTTTTTCTCTCTTCTGCTTTCTATACCGATTGGTACGTTTTCCTTTCGTTTTTAAACTTTCCAGTTAGAGACGTTTTTTTCTTAATTCATCGATTTGGACGTGTTTTTTTATATGAATATAAATTTTATTAGCGCGAACAATGGCGAAAGATAATTGTTGGCACTTATGCGGAATAGGGGCACGAGCGAGTTTATTTTAGAAAATCTCCAATAGTGTAAGGGGCAGACAACTCTTTTTTAAAGACGTAATTTCTCCGAAAATGAAAAATATGCGTTTTTTAAATAAGTAATGCAAATTCGATTATTTAATAGAACATTTATCGAAGAAATAACAATTTGTGAAAAGCAACAGTATATTAATAAAACATTTATTGAAGAAAATAAAATTTGGGAAAATGAAGTCATCGGTTTAAAACATTTTTGCTTTGTTTCTTTTTGTGTTTTTTCATTTCAAAACGAACAGTCCTCTTGTTTGGATTAACAGATTAAAAAAAATTTTTTTATAGTTTAAAAATTAAAATATTTTCCATTTTCGGAGAAATTACGTACTTAAAAAAGAGTTGTCTGCCCCTAACACTATTGAAGTTCTTCTAAAATAAATTCGCTCGTGTCCCTATTCTGCATAAGTGCCTAATTAATTATTTTTCGTCATATTTGACGTAGGGTGTACACTTATATTTAATAATAATAATAATAATATATATAACAAATACGGAGATTTAGTATCTTCACAGCCAAAATGGCGGATAATGAATCGGCTGCTTTTTTCTGATTTTTTTTCCGACCTAAAAAATAAATAAGTAAACCCAAATAAATTGTTTGCGACAAATTTCAAATTTACCTTATATTATTTTAAAGGAAACACAGCTGGGAAATTAGTCTCAAACAATTTATTTGGGTTTACTTTCTCATTTGTGAGGTCGAAAAAAAAAAACCCCAGAAAAAAAGCAGCCGATACATTGTCCGCCATTTTGTCTGTGAAAGTACTAAATCGCCACAAATACTGACCCAATGAGTCACGGATGGTTTAGTTAATACTTAAAAGTGACAATAAAAATATGGTACATGTAGACAATGGTCACCCAGAGTATGTCAGTTGTTACGGAGTCAATCCCGACAATCGACGGAGAGTCCCGAAAATAGCTGAAACAGTTTACGATTTGAAAGCCACTTTTTTTCCTTCTTTTCTTTTGAATAAGGTATTTCATTTCTTTTTAAAAACCCTAACCCAAGCCGTCGCATGTTTAGTATTGTCTCTCCCCCCCCCCGCCGCCAACGTTTCAAATCGTAAACTGCTTCGGCCATTTCTGGGACAGACTCTGGAGACTGACTACATAAGTACTGAAATTATCTGGGTGCCTATTCATTGCACGTACCATAAAACAAGTACTTTTTAAAAAAAATAATTTCCAAATAAATGCTACTTTTACTGACAATCTATCGAAATAAAATCTCCTACTATTCTATTATAAAATAGTCCTGTTCAACAATAATCCAACATCAATAGAAAAAAAATTAACTACTTATCAGATTCTCATCCTATAACACTATTTATCTCTTATTAAATTCGGTTCGCATCTCCTCCTACCACCTCAATAGCTTATCTATACTAATAGATAAACTCTACTAATCCCACTCCTCTATAATCTCAGTCACCCCCCTCTAATATTTATGTTGTTGCCCCCTCCAACTCCGTATGTATCTCTAGTTAATTTCCTCCCGTTCTCCTCTCTATGGATTTAAGGGTTGCCTCCTCCTCCTTCCTCTCACTTTCTTACCTCATACTCATACTCACACGAATACACATAGATACGGCGACATCTTGGTTGGTGAAGAAACGGCTTCTCCGGACATTTTTAGAACTGAAAATCCAGGAGGGTGTCCTTTGCAGCGGTCGAAACGTGAAGCGTTAGGTTCAGGAGGCGAGGTGGATCCGTAAACCGACAATAGAGTTGTCGGGATCGCGTCGGAAAGCAGGGAAAACGGGCTGAAGACGAGCAGTAGCGAAAGCGATCGACCATTGCCGTCCGCCATTTTGCCATCCGCTCGTCACATGTTCATTTCTACATCTCACATGACCTGTTGTTTGGCCCCGTGATCAAGCTCTCATTATTTGCTGGCAAATTCAAAAAAACCCGCAAAGAAATATTCCCACATGGATAGTTTGGATCAGGCCCTTGAATCCAGGTAAGCGAACGAGGAAAGAGAACCCTAAAAAAAATCCAGAAACACCGACGGATTTTCTTCTCTCTTAAAATAATGTCGACATCTTTTTTTTTTTTTTGTAATTTTTGATGTCGACGACATTTTATAGGTCGGTCAAGTCTCGCTCTTAATTTCGGTGTAGCAAAAATAAAAAAATAAAATAAATAAAACACAGACAGAACAGCATAACTAACATTCTTTCTTTCGTTTCTTTTTAATTTCTATTTATTTTTTATGTACGTATATACATAGAAAGAATGATTTTTTTTAGAACTATATCGTGGATGCATGTGTAGTATTCGCCGTCCGAATTAATAGTGTTTTCTAATGGATTGGTTGCAAAATCTATCCAGTCTCGCGATTAAATAAACGTGTTATCTATATTAAATACATCGATTAAAAATATGTAATAATAAACAAGTAGCATTTTCGTTTCTTTTTAATTTCAGTTTGAAAAATAAATAAAAAGACAATCGTTCTTAACACTTTTTAGTTAAATTAACAAGATCGGACAAATCAAGATCTTGGAAAACACTTTATTTATATAAAGTGGTAAAAGTTTCTATATATAAAAGTTAAATATATATATATATATATATATATATATATATATAGATATAATGTGTGTGTGTATATAACTTTACACTATAAAAATAATTTAGTTAAAACAAAGTATTTATAAAAAATATTTCTTTCACAACCTTTTTATAGATAATTTGTAAACACTTCTTGTGTCATCTCAATAAAAACAAATATTAACAATTATTTTTAACATTCTCCGAGTTATCAAAATTGCTTCCTAGGATAATGAAAGTGCTTGCGTCGTTTCAGTTGTTTTTTTTTGTTTTTTTTTTACATAATACCCTACTTCCGGTTCCAATAAGACGCCATTTTGTAAAAATGTCGATTATGCTAGCATATTTACACATTTCAAACGTTTTCCCTTAGATTTCAATAGACTTTGACTAAAAAATGGTTCATTATATAATGATCGTAAAAACAATAATATAAACCCATTTTTATCACCTATTCACAAATTTTTTTTTATCGCATTCTGTTTAAGACGGCGATCTCATCATTTGCCCAATTTGATTCAATTAATAAAGTTTATACATTTCTTTAGCTTTTTTTTTTTTTAAAGAGAGGCCTAACATGTCATTGTGAAACTTCAAAAGCACCCAAAATTTAATGATCAAACAATGCCGTAATAATTAGGTTATATAATTCCTATATATCATTAAAGTACAGGGTGGGCCAAAATAAGGGTCCTATCTTTAAATTTGAATAACTTGAATTTGAATAACTTCCACAAAATAAAAGTTAAACTCACCAAACTTTATGTGTGTGTAGACTGACCCTTCCGAGATTTTTTGAAATAAACAAAACAAATTTTAGCCGAAAAACACTTCTTAAAACTTACAAAAACTAAAGTATTGTTTTTTACACGGTTTTGAGTTTTTTAAGCAAAAATAATGTTTTCTAAATGAGGGTACGTTCCTTAGGGCTAATACGGCTCATGCTTGCTTCGGAAGGGGTCCTTTACTTATTCTAAAAAAAAAAATTTTTTTAAATCAATAAATAAAAAAGTTATGAATTTTTAAAAATAGGACACTTATTTTTGCCCACCCTGTATAAATTCAGAATTGAATTTAAAAAAACAAAAAAAATTTGGCGAGAATAACTTTTTTCGGCTCGATATTTCGGTTTTTACCAATATCCGGATTCCTTTCTATATGTTTTTCGTAAACCTATCCTGTTTATTTCCCTTTACATCAAATGTAAATAAAAAAATTCTTGACGTTCAGAAGTTGGCAAGTTACAAAGTACAATCTTGTGTAAAGAAAGAATTTAAAAAAAAAATGAGAAAATAAATGATTTAAATTATGTTAAATTACAATCAAACATAATTTAAATCATTTATTTTCTTTAAGTTTAAATTAATTAAATTAAGTTCGTGAGGTAAACGTTACTATTGACGACATACATTATTTTAAAGGAAATACAGTTGGGAAATTAGTCAAAAATAATATTTTTTGGTTTGGTTTACATATTTATTTGTGACGTTTTTGTGTTAAAAAAATTGGTGCTTATTTAGATTAGGACCCGGGCTAACTTTGACCTCCCGTCTTTAAGGTGGGGGGGTCAAAGTTAACTCGGGGTCCTAATCTGATAAAGTACCAAAAATTTAATAGCAGTTATAGGCATTTTAAGTTCCGTAATTATTGGTTGCGAGTAAAGTAAGGAAGTGTCAGACATTTTGTTTATTGACGCGAAGTAAGGCACCGGATGCGGACCGCTTATTACTTTACTCACAACTAATTATTACGAAACTTAAAATTCTTATAACTAATTTTTTTTTTCAAAAATACATGACAAATGAGTAAATAACCTTAAACCCAAATAAATTGTTTTTAACTAATTTCCCAACTGTATTTTCCGTAAAATAATTGGTACTTCTGCAGTTTACGGACCGTGCTTAAATAATAACGTTATTATTTAGAAACTCATTCTTAATATAGAGAGGGGGGCTTTGTTAACTATTCTGTACTTTCACCTAACAATTTAATAAACAAAAGATAATTGGGGTATATGTTACGACGCTCAGCAGAGGCGTGAACGGGGTCCAAAAAAAGAACGAGAAAGAGTTTAAAAACATAAATTTGCAACAAGTAAAGTTGACTTATGTCTAGAATAGACATTTTTCTACTTACCTATGTAATTTGTTTGTATTTTTACGTAGTATAAATGGCTTTTTATTAGATGTTAAAAAAAAATTTCTTGTTTTTTAAAACATCTAGTTTCTCAAAGAAAATGCCAGCCAGTCCCTCTATATTATTACATAGAGCGGCCATTTTGAATTCTTCGAAAACCGTGTGTTGAACTTAAAGTTCTAATAAATAGCACTTCAAACGGGTTTAAAATACAAACAAATAGCACATGCAAGTTTGAAACTAACTTTTACAGCTTACAGTTACTTTTATTTGTTGTATATTTGTTTTTTTAGCGTTTTTACTCTGCTGAGTCTCGTAAAAGATGCCCGATAATTGAATTTAACTTGAAAATCCTATCTAAGAAAAGCACGGTACCAAATAGTTTATATCGCCAATGGTAACGTTTACCGTTTATGGTTATTTAAACAAACAATCAAGAACTCATTATTCCTTCAATTGTCCGCCGAAAGAAACGCCTCATTGATTGACAAGTTAGAAAGAGAAAATGAATCAGTAGTAATATCAACTCCATCCTTCTAAAAAAAAAACACACACACACACAGGAAATAAATGGATCAATTGAAAAATAGAAATATTTCTATCAAAAAAGTTCCAATAATCCCCACTTATTATTTATAAAATTGTGTGCCCATTTCTCGTGTACACGTACCTTTGATAATTACACATTGAATTTTTATTTACTGTTAATCGAATACTTATTGAAAGAAAAAAAAAAATTATTGACGACAAAATTAAATCCACCATAATGCATTTTGATCTCTTCAATCAGCTATTTTAATGTTGTTAATAGTTGAAAACAATGATGGTTTACTTCGTGACTCTTCGAAATTTGAAATGCCTCTGGGACGAGGCGATTCATAATATTATTATTCACCTTGCTCTGGGAGCATTTAAACTGGCTACAGAACTTTTGGTAAATTCTCATGTATTAAAAGATTGAAAATATTAGAAGCAAGGCGATCTATAATACAGGCCTGGCAAACGTAACTGGGGTCCACGACTGCGGCCGGACATGTGAAGACCAAAATTACGACTAAATAATAATTGCTGAGAAAAACTTTAGTAAGAAATTTCTCAGTAATGTCCAGTAATTAGCTATTATACAGATTACTAGTAAGCAGCTTACAATAATTGATTTATTTCCATCAAATCAAAATGTAAAAAGTACAAAAATATGAAAGAACTAAATTCACAAAAAAAATCACTTCATTCACCATGAATTAAACACATTTTTGATATTTAAACAATCATGAGTCAATTTTTTAATATTGACTACTTGATTACAGAAAATATAATGACATAATACAATCAGAAAGCAAATTCAACATTTTACAAAATCGAATACTTTATGAACAAAATAATGTTCGGAAAAACAATTTTGATAAGTTGTACAAAATTTGTTATGTTTGTTACAGATACAATTTGTTTTTTACAGAAGATGAAGAAAATGCTTATTTCTTCATGATACACAGTCTTAATAATAAAATTTAATGATTTAATGATAAAAATAATAATAAAATCAACTTACATTAGCAAGAACACAAAACCAATAAACTATATGTAAAAAGGGGAAAATATAAAACATATCTAATAACTGCTTTGAAAATTATGTATTAAAACAAAAAACGAGATTCTACTTTTTAGGCGATTACGTGTGAACACTCTCATATATCTAAAATGTGTCTAAATCATGGTGAATCAAGTGATTTTTTTTTTTTTGTGAGTTTAATTCTTTTATATTTTTCTACTTTTTACATTTGATTTCATTGAAATAAATCAATTATTGTAAGCTGCTTCCTAATACTATTTATAGTTTCTAATTACTGTAGATTACTAAGAAATTTCTTACTAAAAAGTTTCTCTATAATTATTATTTAGTAGTAATTTTGGTAGTGGACCCCAGTAGCATGTTTGCCAGGCCTGTATTATGGATCGCCTTGATTGAAAGCTATTTTTACACTCAATAATTTTACATAGCAAAGATTAAAACAAAAACCATCTTAGCTAAATTATTTATAGTATTATAACAATTTGGTTCAATTAGTAATCTCAAAATCCTATTAAAAAAAATATTGGTTAAAAAAAGAAAGCAAAACAAAAATTACTCTGTATAATTTGGATTATTTGTTCTCATCTTGAGTGTTATTCTCACGTTTCGGCAAATGTAATCTTTGACTTTCTTCAGGTGTCCGCAAGGACCCGTGGCGTAACGGATAAAGTACTAAGTAACATTCAGTTCTAGGTGCAGTCTTCTGAAGGTTGAAGGTTCAATCCTCGGTGTGGGCGATACTAGGAATTGTGAATTACTGAAGACTTCTACCCGGTCATGGCTGACAGAACGAGAGCATGCTACACTCGTGGATTAAATAAATTCCGTGCAGATTCCCGAGTTCGACAAAATACACTTGAAGAAGGCCGAAGGATACATTGGCCGAAATGTTGTGAGAATAACACTCAAGATTAAAACAGTAGTCTGAATGATTAATCCAAGTTATCAATCCTCATTTAAAAAATTCAGGAAAAAAAAAAACCAAACTCCATCTATCTATAATACCCCCTCCTCCCAGTCTATCATTTCCCGTTTTCATTATCATTTGAACTCTGTTTGAGAGATGTCACCAATTACAATAAAACTCGAGGGGTAATTATTGAAATTTATCATTTATTGTGGCTTCCAGTTTCTGCGAAGTGGATCGAAAGTTAACCATTAAAAAATATACACCCTTAAAAAATTTTATTTTTCAGGAGACATTTTTAATGGTGCACCACTATTAAAAATGTCTCTCCTGAAAAATAAATTTTTTTTTACTTTAACTGGAACTTTTTTTTTTTTATAAGTATTTCTTGTTTAATTGAAAATGTAAGGTTTTTTTTTTTTTTTTTTTTTTCAAATACTTAAACGAATTCGCATTTTTGTCAGAACTATTTTGTTATTAATAAAATATATTATAATAAAAATTTTTTTTCTATATTGGATACATAAATTTTATGATGTTTATTAAGAATTTAAAACAAAAACCAATTTGAAAACAATTAAAAAAAAAAAAAAAAAAAATTATTAATACAATGATTTGTTTATTAAGAAATAAAAAGAAAACATTCGATTGATTACTTGTGAAATAATGTATTATTATTATTATATCATATTTTAAACTATCATCAGAAGGAACTGTTTGTAACGTTGCACCGACTTTCTATCCACTGAAAAACCGGAAACCACAATAAGGGATGAATTTCAAAAATGACCGACTCGGGTATAGTATATTTAATGTACTTAATTAACGCTACTTACTGAATCCTTCAAATTATTTGCCGTTCAGACAAATACGTTATAACGGTATTGTTTTATAATAACACATTTTAAAAATGACTTTCATACAAACTTGAACTCGCATGCTTCTAAAATCTGTAACTTACTAGTGTTCTGGTCGGGATCAAAGTGTAGTATCTGGTCAATCTCAGAAGACCATCTTTCTTCCAAGGTATTACCTTATCACCGACTGGGCCGTCACTGGGAATACCGACGGGGCCGTCATGGAAAATTGTGCACAGATCCAGAGTGTCCCCCTTTTTTTTTCTTTTTTTTTTTGAGAGGGGGGTGGGCAATGTATTTTCCACTATAAACTAACGTTTTGTCTAACTTTGCCGCGATGTGAGGCAGGTCAATAAACTTACTGTAGCAGAGGTAGTCATGTGTTTTAAGGGTGTATATTTTTTTAATGGTGCATATTTTTTAAGGGTGTATATTTTTTAATGGTTTATATTTTTTAAGGGTATATATTTTTTAATGGTGTATATTTTTTAAGGGTGTATATTTTTTAATGGTTTATATTTTTTAAGGGTGTATATTTTTTAATGGTGTATATTTTTTAAGGGTGTATATTTTTTAATGGTTAACAAAGTTATTTTGCAGATTTTATTAAAAAAAAGATAGTCGACTCGTGCAAAATAATCTAAAAAGTAAGCTATGCATACGTATATTCTCTAACTTTAATTGTAACCTATGATGGTAGAATCGATTGACAGAAATTTTAGTCGTACGTACTGATCTGATTTACTTATTTAATTCTAGATAAAAAAATAAAACAAAATTTGTTTATTAAAGTCCAAGGAATCAGTTTTAGAAAATTGGATTTCAATTAAACATTTCAAATGTAGGATTGAAATTTAATTTCCAAAATTTCAAATGCATGATTGAAATTTAATTTCCAAAATTTCAAATGTATGATTGAAATTTAATTTCCAAAATTTCAAATGCATGATTGAAATTTAATTTCCAAAATTTCAAATGTATGATTGAAATTTAATTTCCAAAATTGAATGAACCCTGTTTACTTATCCTTCACTGACCAATGACAGAAAAGATAAAGTGTAGTATCAGAACAGATACTACACTTTGCTGTCATCATCATCATCATAACATCCGTTTTAGATGCTGGCATGTGTTGGACGGCTTTTGAAAATTGACTTCCAAACTAACCTACTTCTGGTCAGGTCTTTTTTTATCCTTCTTTCTCTCAAGTTCGTCCTTATCACTTCCTCACGTGTTTTCCTTGACCTTCCCCTGTGGGCTGACCCGCTACCTCTATTGTTTTACATCTACTAACCAAAGAACTCTTATCCATTCTTTCAATGTGGCCAAACCAACAAAGTCTCCTCTTCTGCATGCATCTCCTTATACTATCCAGATTTAATTTTCCTCTGAGGTCATCAGATCTTAGCCTGTCTTTAAGACTCAAATTACAGATCAATCATATCATTCTCATTTCCATGCAACACATATCTTCAATTGTCGCTGGCCAGGTTTCACTTCCATACTTCATCACACTGCGTACACATACTTGATAGACTCTTCCTTTGGTTGATAGTGGTTACGCTCTGCTGGTTAGTAATGGCAAAATTCTTGCTATCACGCTAGCACCTGCTCCTCCCTGTGCTCCAATGGTATCACCAAGGTAACAAAATTTCTGAACAAACTCCAATAACTTCGCCATACACATATATTTTCTCCACGTCTGACTTCTCATCCATCTCCATTGTCTTACACTTCTTGCACACAAACTGGTGATCATCTCTCAACCTATAAGTAATTCTACTCCACTTCTTGTGTACCCAATGCTTACAAGTACCACAAAATATTGAATTGCATTCGACTCCCTTCCCACAAACTGATCAGGGTAACCTTCCTCTTTTAGGGAGATTTCCAATACTACAACCACTGATCATTACTTTGGTCTTGGTAACATTCACTTTCAGACCGTTACTTTCCATAGCATTCCTCCAAGTCTTTAACAAAGAACGATACAAAGTGTATTAGACTTGATGGGAATTACTTTGTTTGCAATTGGTAAAAATTGTTTGTGACACCAGTCGCATTGCTTTTTAGGCACACCTTGTATCATTTGTTTAGCAGAAAGTGTATAGAAAAAATTTAAAAAGCGCACTTCTAAATACGAAAATAATAATTAAAAAAATGAGAAAATATTAAAAGATAATAATTATAATAATAATAATAATAATAAAACTAATAATAATTGTAGAGGTGAATTGCATTTGACTCCCCTTCCACAAACTGAGCAGGGTAACTTTCCTCTTATGGGGAGATTTCCAACTCTACAACCACTGATCATCACTTTGGTCTCTCTTCTTCTTTCGTGTGAATCAGATGATTCTGGTGTTGGCATTAGTTTCCCCGATGTTTTTCTAGTTAGAAATCTTTCTGGAAATACATCGGGTACTTACGGGAAGGTTGCCAACATCCCTAAGTGAAAGTGGTACTGTGGAACCGACTGGATTCGAACTTGGAACACCCAGGTCTTCAGTCCGTGTCGATATCCACATAACCACCGTCACCTCCCGCTTTGGTCTCTGTAACATTCACTCTCAAACCTTTACTTTCCATCGTATTCCTCCAAGCTTTTAACTTAACAAGTAAATCTTGCATTGTTTCACAGGTTAGTACTAAATCATACAGCATCCCTTCCAGTATTTTTTTTTACCCTAACCATATTAATGTCTACACTACAGTGCGTACACCCATAGCGTATATTAACTCATAAGTATATCGGCTTTAATAGAGAAAATAAATATTGCATGTGTGATATGAACATATTTGAAAAAGTATAAATCCTAGTGCAATAAGCTTTCACTTTTATCCTCACGGTCATCTCTTTAAACTTATATCACATTAAGAGAAAGCAAAAAAAAAAAATATCCGATTAGTATTAGGGGTGGGACGTAATGGGTGAAAATTTCAGATTCATGCGAGTAGTATTTTTTTGTGTTCATTTATACATAAATAACACTAAACAATCAAACATTTTGAAAATTTTGCAAAATTCAGAAGGTGCAGGCCACTAGTTTTTGGCTATTTTACATTCATGAAAACCCTTTCACAGCCTGAAAATGGTCCTAAATTAAAGTACTATATCAGATTTAACCATCTATGTCCATTCATAGCTTTTGAGGATGTTTTAGGACCTGCAATGTCGTATGAAACCACTTTTTCACCGAAAAATGATGGATTTTGAGTCCCGTGGAGCCCTAACGGCTATTTTTGGCCTGCACCTTCTGAATTTTGCAAAATTTTCAAAATGTTTGATTGTTTAGTGTTATTTATGTATAAATGAACACAAAAAAAATACTACTCGCATGAATCTGAAATTTTCACCCATTACGTCCCACCCCTATTAGTATTGGGTTTTTAATTCTATTTATTCTGTTATGAATTAAAATTTGTAACAGAACCTATAGAATTAAAAACCCAATTCTTATCAGACATTTTTTGTTGTTTGTTTTTGTCTTTTCCGATATAACAAAAAGAAAAACCCGCATGGTTTCTTGTTGATGATGAAAACTATTTTTAAACATTAAATAATTTTCTTGTTGATGATGAAAACTATTTTTAAACATTAAATAATTTTCGACAGAATTATGATAATTTGAACATTTTCGCCAGGCTTTTGGTATGGTTTGGTAGTTTTGTTTTATGGCATATCAACCCTTTTTGGGTTATTTAATGCCGAATCTGGTCTTGTTTTCTTCTCTTTTTTGTTTCTTTCCCCTTTTAATATCTGTTTCTATTTAACCCATAGTTGGGACCCTAACAGGTACTACCACTCCGGGTCAGGGTGGACCTGGGAGCAATGGTAATTAAGAAGAGGCTCCACATTCCCCAAAGTCCGTAAGCCGGATCTCACCATCGGATGTAGTTTAAGGTCATATCCAGGACCGGGAGTAGGGTAGGAAAAATAAAAATAAAAAAGGGGAGGGAGAGGGGCTGTTGTTTTTGTTTTTGGTTTTGTAGAACATAATTAAGTTTTACAAACAAAAAAAAAAAAAAAACGTCAATGTAGGTGAATTTCGTCTCAGGGAGCCACAGGGCAGCCTGATCTGGTATCACCAGGCCAGGCTTTTACAAACACCTATGTTATCTGTGTTGTAAGGAAAGTATTGAAGTTATTTTTCTGTTTAAAACAAACAAAAACAATTCACGTTTTAAGTAAACAATTCCCGTTTTAAGTAAACAAAACTCAAAACTGACATGTTGAGATTCACTCTCATACTTATTTACTTTTTTTCCCACCCATACATTTTCTATTTATAGATTTAACTTGGTTTTATTAAGTAATCTATCTCTCTCTCTCTCTCTATATATATATATTAGATAAAACTCAATGTGTGTGTGATGTTTGTGTGTTTCCTTAAGAAAAAAAGGTTAGAGAATTTACATAAAATCTAAATGTGTATTCTTATGTAAAATTTATGGGAAGACAATGAAAGTGCTCCCAATCTCTAGGTGCACCCCTAAAGGGTCTTTGAGGGCATAAACCCCTTAAAATTTCAAATATATCTTATTTTTATGAAATTTACATCATATGTATAAAAGTTATCCAGGGAAGACAATGGAAGTGGTCTCGAATCTCTACGTTACCCTCTGTGCTGAATGGAAACTTAAAACTTCAAATTTGATTTTAATAAACTTTAAACAGTATGTATAAGACACTAATTCAAAGAGTTTTCGAACATTGCATCTTCTTCCGGCTATGTTAGGGGGTGAAACTAGAGGAGGAGGGTGGCAGTAAAAACAAAGAAAGTAATATGGCGTTATGAGCATAGTGAAAAAGTACATAGTAGTGATCCTCATTCAATCCCGAGCAACGTCGGGTCACCCTGCTAGTAATGTTTAATTTTAATTTAGATTTTAAGCATTTCGAATTGATGCATAGAAAGTTCTTCTTTTCTAAAATTCCAACAAAGTTATGTTACTGTTGTTACGTTTTAACCTGTGTAAGTTAATATTGAAAATTGTACTTTTCCCCCGCGGTTAGTTTGATGCACTCCCTCTGAGTTTGCTAATGAACAGTCGATTGTGACAATTTCTTGGTGAGGTGGTATCATGACAACTGAACAGATATTACACTACCCCGCTCCCCCTTAAATTGAGCATTAAAAGATAGTACATTAGTCTGAAATAGTATAGTAAACTGAATTGAACATTAAAAGATAGTACATTAGTCTGAAATAGTATAGTTAACTGAATTGAGCATTAAAAGATAGTACATTAGTCTGAAATAGTATAGTAAACTGAATTGAGCATTAAAAGATAGTACATTAGTTTGAAATAGTATAGTAAACTGAATTAAGCATTAAAAGATAGTACATTAGTCTGAAATAGTATAGTAAACTGAATTGAGTATTAAAAGATAGTACATTAGTCTGAAATAGTATAGTAAACTGAATTGAGCATTAAAAGATAGTACATTAGTCTGAAATAGTATAGTAAACTGAATTGAGCATTAAAAGATAGTACATTAGTTTGAAATAGTATAGTAAACTGAATTAAGCATTAAAAGATCGTACATTAGTCTGAAATAGTATAGTAAACTGAATTGAGCATTAAAAGATAGTACATTAGTCTGAAATAGTATAGTAAACTGAATTGAGTATTAAAAGATAGTACATTAGTTTGAAATAGTATAATAAACTGAATAGCACATTAAAAGATAGTACATTAATAGAAGTAATAGTATAGTTTCGGCTTCAGACAGGTAGGTACATAATCTCCATTAGTAATCGATATATTCTCAACTTGAAAATCTATATTTTCTTTTGATGGTGCAGCTGCTATAATAACGCATAGGCAACACATATTTCGCAGATTCAACCGCCATAAGTGAAATACAAATAGACAAAAATTCATAGCATCAAATGATGTAATCTAATATATAAAGTAGAGACGTTTTTTCCCCTGTACCTTCTCGGACTATAGGAAAATAACCATACACAAAACAGGCTACTAAACTCACCGCTATACTACACTTATTCACTCGAGCGTGTTTTAGTAAAGTTGTTATTATTTTTTCCAACCTAACACTCAATATTACATTTTGCCCACCATCAACGTCTCTCCGAAAAACCAACTCCATATAGGTGGTAGCAAAGACTTTTCCCCCTAACAATTGTGTACTGTGACTACACTCATCGACACCGGGAAGTAATAACACAGTTTACTTTTCACAAAACAGTCCGTCCTTATTTATTATTTGCCTGGTATTAATTTACTACATAATATAAAACAATACGCAAACAAATAATGACCGCTCCCGTTGAATCCTATGATATTCCGCGAATATCAGATTACGTTCTATCTAATTCTACCTTCTACATTTAAATTCATTCCGGAATTAAGCGAATGAAATTAACGAACACAGTTCCTGCAACATTTAATGATTCAACATGGCGGATAACATTTCTTGATCGAGTCGACTTCCTATTTAATTCATTAAGCACTAAGATACTGGTAGACGCGGATACATTTACATTTTCAAAAAAATACACCTTAAACACGCATATTATAGAAAAATTGCCCAAATGAATTTACTTCATCCAAAAATGACCTACACCGCGTCATTGTTGAAGTTTCCATTTGGTCGGCAGAATGTAATTGTTAACATAACACGCATGTCAATAAACAACCATAGCGTTATTAGCCTATTTACACATTTATTTTTAAATCGTAAGCGTGGAGCCGTGGGTAAGAAGGGAGGTTTAATGATTCGGCGTTCGATCCCATTCGACTCTGCCACTTTTTTTTTTTTTTAAATTTACAACATCCGCCAACACGGTATAGGGGGTGGGGGTGGAGAAAGAACTATAGGCCGTTTTTTAAAATTCGACGTCATGCAATAGGTACTAATTTCTCCCGTGCAACGCCGGGCGACGGGTTCCGCTAATACTAAATAAAATTTTAAAAAGTGCAATAATCAAAGTTACATTGGCACGAGAAATACACACACAGTTTTATTAATATAGAGTATTTTATAGCATTTTGATTTTTTTAAAAGAACAGCCATGTTTATTGATACTCCATGAATTCATTTTATTTTTTAATGAAAAAAAAAAACAAAACATAGCAACCGATTGTTACTTTTTTACAAAAAGAAAGATGACCACTTTAATAATGACACAAAGATTTTGATATTTTTTGTTTTATTTTTGATGCAAAATATCACTTTCTTTTAATCTTTTTTTTTTTTTGTGTCTGAGTCGGCTAATTTTCATCGACGTCTAAAGCAATGGATTTGTTCAGACTCAACCACCGCTCCACTTGTCAAAATTTGATCTGAGATTTGTTTCTCTCATTTGATCACCGAATGATCAAATGTTTTGGTAAACCTCACCCCAAAACTTTCTTCTAATGTTACATATGACCTAGTGTAAAATGTTACATATGAACTAGTGTAAAATGTTACATATGAACTAGTGTAAAATGTTACATATGAACTAGTGTAAAATGTTACATATGAACTAGTGTAAAATGTTACATATGAACTAGTGTAAAATGTTACATGTGACTTTGTGTAAAATGTTACATGTGACTTTGTGTAAAATGTTACATGTGACTTTGTGTAAAATGTTACATGTGACTTTGTGTAAAATGTTACATATGACTTTGTGTAAAATGTTACATATGAACTAGTGTAAAATGTTACATATGAACTAGTGTAAAATGTTACATATGAACTAGTGTAAAATGTTACATATGAACTAGTGTAAAATGTTACATATGAACTAGTGTAAAATGTTACATATGAACTAGTGTAAAATGTTACATTTGAACTAGTGTAAAATGTTACATTTGAACTAGTGTAAAATGTTACATATGAACTTGTGTAAAATGTTACATATGACTTAGTGTAAAATGCTTTTGTAGTCAAGTGTAGAGGTTTGCTGTGTCATTAAGTTTTACTGACATGGTTATATAATAAAATCATTGTGTACAGTGCTCAAGTGCATTACACCACATACAACTTGCATGTTTCGTACATAGGATAATGTACAATTGTCAGGGAAATTAAGTGTATGAGTCGTGATGTGTATGGAGTGCGACATCATGTGTAGTTTTAGCATTTTACTTTTTTCCCCCTTGGTTGGGAGGCGTGAGAGTTTTAAAGGATGTAGTGTCTTGCTAGCCAGCAACTGATGCAAGCAGTTTGTTCCGTGCGTCAGCAGTTCCTAACGTGAAAAAAACGTTTCCAAAAGTCATGGGAGCCGTGCTGTTTTCTGACTTTGTAGGCATATCCACGTATGTTAGACAAAGGTGCACAGAGTAGTTGTTGGGGAGATGGTTAATAATTTTGTGGGTGTTTACCAAGTCGCTAGATGTCGAAGCTTCAATGAATCGAAACCCACGGAAAAAAGGTGTTCATGTTGTAATTGGTTAGTTTAATCTTGGGAAAGAAGTTGAAGGTCGAGTATGATTGAGCTGGGCAGTAGGAATGTGCTCATACTGGCCTATAAAGTGGATCATGGGCTGAATAACATTGCTCATCTCTGCCGGACAAACCCCCATCTGCTGGGTGTGAAAACAAAGATTTTGGCGCTATAACTGATTGACTAGAAGCCAGGGTAGGATTTAAGTCCCTTCTTTTAAACGGATCCAAAAGAAACTTTTCATGGCAAATGCTTTCTGACCCACAAGAGCATCATGTGCTGCATGCCAGGAAGGAAGCCGGCTCAAGTGAGTGATCAGTTGCTGACACAATGTTAGTGATGAAATGTAGTACAGGAAGGAAGCCGGCTCAAGTGAGTGATCAGTTGCTGACACAATGTTAGTGATGAAACGTAGTACAGGAAGGAAGCAAGCTCAAGTGAGTGATCAGTTGCTGACACAATGTTAGTGATGAAACGTAGTACAGGAAGGAAGCCGGCTCAAGTGAGTGATCAGTTGCTGACACAATGTTAGTGATGAAACGTAGTACAGGAAGGAAGCCGGCTCAAGTGAGTGATTAGTTGCTGACACAATGTTAGTGATGAAACGTAGTACAGGAAGGAAGCCAGCTCAAGTGAGTGATCAGTTGCTGACACAATGTTAGTGATGAAACGTAGTACAGGAAGGAAGCCGGCTCAAGTGAGTGATCAGTTGCTGACACAATGTTAGTGATGAAACGTAGTACAGGAAGGAAGCCAGCTCAAGTGAGTGATCAGTTGCTGACACAATGTTAGTGATGAAACGTAGTACAGGAAGGAAGCCGGCTCAAGTGAGTGATTAGTTGCTGACACAATGTTAGTGATGAAACGTAGTACAGGAAGGAAGCCAGCTCAAGTGAGTGATCAGTTGCTGACACAATGTTAGTGATGAAACGTAGTACAGGAAGGAAGCCGGCTCAAGTGAGTGATTAGTTGCTGACACAATGTTAGTGAGGAAACGTAGTACAGGATCCTTTTAGATGCACCCAGGTATAAAGAAATATTGATTTAAAATAATGTGTCTGGTCTCACTAATTTTTTTTTTCTTTTTAGTTTTAATTTCTAATCGAATATCTTGGAATTAATATTTGTTGGTTTTTAAAACCATTTACTAATCGTAAAATTACAAAAATATGCTAAAAATAAATAACAGAACAATGTCTAATCTCTCTTTCATAAAATATAGCTACGTCTAAGGCAAGTAAAGATGTTATAAATAAGTGGACGATGAATAAAATAAGTACAACTCCGACACAGATGAAAGAGAAATAATGATATCATGCAACTTGCACAGGTCCACCTAGTTTTGATGTAAAACAAAAAAAAAAACAAAAAACACAAAGTAAGTGCAATGTATATAACCCACTTTAATTATTTAATTCTCAATGATTATAATTATTCTCTGAAATTTTTTGTGCTAAGTCCTCATTAACATTCTTCTCTTTCTTATGTATTAATCCCGAGCTGCCGGGTGCGCAATGATGGATTTTTGCCTCCACTTGACACGATCACAGGCCGGTTTTGCAGAGTCCTCAGTAACATTGCTAGTTCTATTATGTTTCGGCCTTCTGATCTTCTTCACGTCCGTTATTCATAATGTATTTCTTGTTACTTACATCATCAGATACGATGATGTAGATGTTTATTTTATAAGAATGTTCGTATCGTGTTATGCGTGAGGGTTGATTAATTTGAAAATAAACATTCAAATCATTGTATAGGTAATATCAACATATACAAGTAATCAACATACGGTATATTTAAATGAATTTTACAACTTAAGAAGGCCGGAAAATACAGCGCCTGAAATATCATATAAATATCAGCGTTGATGAGGACAAATAGACCGAAGAAAAAAAAACATGTAACAAAGAAAGAAACTGTCTGACATTAACATATTGTAATACTTTGCTTTTTTATTTAATGTTTTAAAAAAGTTTCTCATTGTCTGTTTTTATTGAATCCTATTGAGTTTTGTATCATGTTAGCAATATACATTGTTTTTGTGTAATAATCATTGCCAAAAAATAATATATATATATATATATATATATATATATATATATAGTCTGTCATGTGACATGACAGGTTTTAGAAAAAAAAATTGAATACTGAATTTATTTCATTTTTAACAATATAAAAATGCATTCTTTAGTGATAAGTAGATCATATTGTTGGCATACTCATTTATAGTGTGTGAGTGTGTGTATTAACCATTTTATGAGGGTTGTGGCTTAATGGATACAACACTGACTATGGAATCAGCAAAGTCGAGTTTAAATCCAATCAGGTCTATTGATGATCATTTACATACTAATACTGTTGGGAAAGGTATGAACCCGCAATTTCCACACCAGTAAAAATAGCAACTTGTGTGCAACAAATCGTATGCAATTAGTATGTTTCAGCATTAAATGGCTAAAGAAAACGTTTATACCCCACTAGCATGGTTATCTGGCGTTCTCCTGGGTCATGGACAACAAAATAAGAGTAAAAAAAATGTGTGTAACATCGTTCTTATAAAACGTCTCTCTATCTCCTCTCTCCTCTCTCCCTCCCCCTCTAACCGTACTCTCTTTCTAAATATATTTATTAACTAGCATGGTTACCCAGCGTTGCCCAGAAGGAGCGTGGACAACAAAATAGTTTGAAAGTGTGTGTGTAACATTGTTCTTTTAAAACTTCTTTCTCGCTCTCTATCCCCCCTCTCATCATACCTTTATCAATCCCATCACCACACCACCCTTTCTTGTTTTCTCTGGCAACTGGAAAAAAAATCGTTGGTGAATTACTAATAATTACATTTTTAAAAAAGTTCTAAATTTGACTAAATCTGATCCTGCTGACCCCCCTAAAAGAATGACTATTAAAAGAAAATGTGCCAATATTTTGTCTGAGACAATGCTGAAAAAGAATATATCAGCTTTGTGAGGTGTGTCTTGTGTAGTTTTTTACTTTCAGCTGAACACACACAGACAACTTTCCTTTGCATAAAAGAGGATTAAACGGAGACCAAACTAATGAATTAATCATTTACAAATGGGTATTTTGTTTTCAAACAGATCGATTTACTGTTAAACAGAAAAAAAAAACAACTTAATGAGTTAGGGTTTGGGGTTATGAGAAAGAGGTGCAACCTGGGTTAGGGTTTGGGGTTATGAGAAAGAGGTGCAACCTGGGTTAGGGTTTGGGGTTATGAGAAAGAGGTGCAACCTGGGTTAGGGTTTGGGGTTATGAGAAAGAGGTGCAACCTGGGTTAGGGTTTGGGGTTATGAGAAAGAGGTGCAACCTGGGTTAGGGTTTGGGGTTATGAGAAAGAGGTGCAACCTGGGTTAGGGTTTGGGGTTATGAGAAAGAGGTGCAACCTGGGTTAGGGTTTGGGGTTATGAGAAAGAGGTGCAACCTGGGTTAGGGTTTGGGGTTATGAGAAAGAGGTGCAACCTGGGTTAGGGTTTGGGGTTATGAGAAAGAGGTGCAACCTGGGTTAGGGTTTGGGGTTATGAGAAAGAGGTGCAACCTGGGTGAGGTGGATCTCATATTATACTTTTAGTCTTGAATGACAAGAACATTCAATCTGAATTGAAATGATTTTGAAAATGAGATAGTGCAGTAGTTAAAATAAGCTCTAATGAATTATATTGTTAACAAGCAATAAAAACTACCTGCCATCTGACGGCTATTAATCTAGTTCCAAGTATTATTTTTAAATATATAATTCACGGTGCTGTTATCTTTAGTATAAATCTATTGTAATATTAAAATCTAATAGTTTTCATATAAATTACCTCCTTTGAAAATTAATGAACATAATATTTTAAGAAAGGTTTTTGTAATGTATTATTGAAGATATATTAATTTAGATTTTTTAGATTATATATAAAAGGCAAAATGGTTTTATAAGGTAAATTTAATAAAACCATTTTGTTTTGTATATAATAAAAATCCAAATTAATATATCTTCTATATAAAATATTTTATGACCGAATCCTATGTAATTGTTCTCTAAAGCTAAAACGCTATTTTAAATTTGATCGAAATCCATTTTGGGGGGTCAACAGCGTCCCATATTTACAGATCAATCTAAACCAGCATCCATTAATAATGAACCGAGTTGCAATGACATTTGGCATAGATTGTATACACACAGGAGATTATGAATGGACTATATTAGTTTTTAAAGTTTTCCTACAAAAGGGGGTCCTATGGAGTACCCCCACCCTAAAAAAAAAGTGCAATTTCTTTTTCTTCGTGAGTGCACTATCTCTACCAATGCAAATATTGGGTGATAAGAATTTCTAAGAGTTAAAAAGCAACTGATGTGAGAATAGGAATCAAAGGGATAACTTGATCTGTCCAGCAATTGAGTATAACGCATGGCCATCCCTACGATGGGTATGGCCATAGTATACCGACATTGCTTTTTTAATCCTGCACCTGAACAACGCAACTCTGCTAGTTTTAAGTGTTTGGGAATTTTCAGGTATTTATTTCAATAATAAATGACCACACAAGTGTTTTTATCATACCTCTTGTTAGGATGTTAACTTGATTACTCTAATAGTAATGGTTTTATAGGCTTAGAAGCCATCTTATTTTTTAATTATTATTTTAATTTTTTTTATGGAAATCGCTCCAGACAAGGCATGAAGCCACTTGATGTAAGGTGCTAACAAGAACAAATATGATTATTGCAAAGACAGGAGATGCCTATTGGCCTGAGTCTTGAAAAGACCAAGATTATAGGTAGAAAGAAAACAGTCAGCAGGAAGAGAGTTCCATAAGCCTGCGGTTCTTGGAAAGAAGCTACTGGAATATGAAGCTGTATTACAATGAAGTATCAAAACAGTGAATTGATGGAGACCACTAGACCAACGAGTCAAACGAGCTGGAACAAAAGAAGCAGGGAATAGATCACATAATTCTGAAGAACACATGCCATAATAGTATTTATAAAAAAGACTGAGACTAGCAACATCACGTCTGTGAGAGAGGGGGTGTAGAGAATAAGAAAGGGTAGGGGCCAATTAAATTATAGATACATTTCTGCACCTTATCAAGAACCCTCAAATGGGGCAGAGATTCACCAGCCCAAATATGACAACAGTACTCTATACATATTCTGATTGTGGATTTGTAGACATAGAGAATAGCCTCAGGTGTGAGTAAGTGATTTAAGTGATATTATTATTGTTTCATATTATTATTGTTTAAATTTTATTTAATATTAGTTTCATATTCAGTAAATAAATACTTACATAAGATATATACAGTGATCTCTATATCCCGCTTCACTTTTCGTGGTTTTCAAATCATACCTATCTAATTTTATATCGCAGATTGTTTTTGCTATATCGCAGTATTTTTCAAAATGATAAAATTTCAAATATTTATTTTAATTATTTTAAAGTAAAATATACAAACCATAAAAATAATAACACAAATTAAAGTAAAAAAAAACAAAACAAAACCTGTACAGTTCTGATTCTAAACATCGCAACTCCGTGAAGTCTCAGTTCTAAAAAAAAAAAAAAAAATAACGATTTAAACAAATATGTGTAGGAGTGTGTGGATGCTATATATTGTTTTGAAATATGTTCACGTGTTTAAATATAATGAAATAAATCTGGTTTCTACTTCGTAGATTTTTATTAATCGTAGGTCTGTCTGGAGCACATTCACCGTCGTGATAGGTAAGGGAGCACTTACCTGTAAACCGATCAACACTAACATAAATGCTCAAACATACAAGCAAAAATATATTTGTTTCATATGTGTGTTATATATATATATATATATATATATATATGTACACGTATATCTAGGCAGCATCTTCTCATGCAGGCAAGTATTGTTGAATATAAGAGACAACTCATGTCTAGATATCCTTTGGTAGATCCTTTCAATACTCCGAATCAGAATCTTAGTTTCGGGGGGGGGGGGGGAATTGGCCGATGAATCTGCCATAGTTTGGATTTGTGTCCCAAGTACTTTCAGATGCATCCGGGTCCATCTTCAGGGGAATGAGGATAATCAAGTACAGACCATGTGTTAGTATTATAGAAGGTTTTGGCAGGAATTATGTAATAAGTACAAAACTATAGTTAGAAAGTATTGAAAGGATCTACCAAGGATATCCAGACGTAAGTTGTCTGTTATATTCAACAATATATATATATATATATTTATATATATAAGTAACGGATAAATTTTATTAGACAGACGAACAGCACAGGTAAAGAATTTTTTTTTTTGTGTGTCTTAAATAACTAATACAAGTTTGCAAAACATTTATATGGAACAAAACATAGATTTAGTATAAGGAACGTTTATGTTTTTGTCTTTTAAGGGAAGTGGGGTCTGATCAACTCTGCTGGGAAGCCATGAAATTAAATACTGTCTTGTTTTTAAATTCCCGAAACAGTTTTTCATGGTAAACAACTGATGATCCCTTAAAATAGTGTTAGAAACTAACTAATATAATAACTGTAAAAAATAAATTGACTTACATGAGTGATTTTCCACTGGAAGACTTGAGACTATAAGTTTTTTTGTTTTTTTTATATAATTTTTTTTTTTTTATATAATTTTTTAAAAATTTTTTTTATATAGTTTTAATGGTTGAGAAACTTCCAAGACTATATATATATATATATATATATAACTTAGTAAGAGAGATAACTGCTTCCCACTTTGCAGAAATGCATATCTCTTCATAAAAGAATAGAGCACGGTAGTCGGATAATTATATATATGTATAAGCATTTATACATTTCTCTTATATATGGTGATGGCTGATGACTCAGTGTTTACAACCAGTTGGAAGCAAAACCAAAAATTACGGGAATTGTAGAAGGAGGAGTTGAAGCTGGGCTTTTAATTTGATTATTTATCATCAATCCTTTTAAAGAAATGTTTAATTTGATTGAATAAATTTATTAAACAAAAAAACATTGACAGAAATATCGAAGAGAATTAATAAAGATTTTATTTTCTAGTCAATGTAAAACGCTTTATTTTCTACAGTCGAAGTAAAATGCTTTTCTAAGCTTAAAAATAAGTTTGAATTACCAGCTTAAAATTTATGCACTTTGTAGCTTCGTAGAACTAGCAGAAATATGCAACCGGGACGTTGCATGTTAATACGCGTTAATGGCAGTTTGTTTTGAATGGAATCTATTTCTAAGTCTGCATAAATAGCAACAAAGATGTGCAGAGATCTCTGGGATTATGCAAATGGCAAAAGTACATAATAGAATTAATGTTCAAATGAGACAGTAATTCTCAATGTTTTAGTTTAAAAAAAGGATTCTCTGTTTTATGGCATATCAACTCTTTTGGGTATCATATGTGTTGCATGGGGAGAAATGATATGAGAATGCTAGAGTGAATGTGTAATGTTAATCTTAAGGACAGGCTTAGATCTGATGACCTTAGAGGAAGATTAAATCTTGACAATATCGGGAGATGCGTGCAAAACAGGCCACGTTGAAAGAATGAATGAGTTCTTGGGTTAGATGTAGAATAGTTAAGGTAGCAGGTCCAATTCACAGGTGGAGACCAAGGAAAACATGTGGAAGTGATAATAAACTTGATGGATAAATAAAGACCTGACCAGAGATAAGTTAGTTCGAAGTCAATTTCTAAAAGCTGTCCAACACATGCCAGCATCTAAAACAAACATCAAACCGAATATGATGATGATGATTTGGTGGTGACGATGATGATGATGGAACGCAATACTTATTGCAAATGATCCACTCGTGTATACGATTGCGTAAACACAAATTTCTATTTTACCCATAGCTTCGTGCGTAATTTAATATTTTTAGAAATTTGTCTTTGTTACAGACGGATGCCAAATCTCCAATTTAATAAGATGGAAAGACTATAAGTGTGTTCAGTGAATTATTGTAGATCACCGAGCAAGCAAAATTTGGGCCAAGCAGATCTATCAGTGGTGTGAAATTCAACACAAGGCAAATGGACATTAAAATATTTATCGATAGTGAGTAGATGCATTTCCATTTGTGTGTATATATATATATATATATATATATATATATATATATATAATTTATATAAAGTTAAGTATGTTTATATATGTGCATGTACAGGATTCACTCCTAAACTAATTAACCGGTCATTATGAATTTTGGAACACAGCTGCTAGGAGTAAAGGGTGGTAATGTGGGCTATATTTAGTGTATGTTATGCGAAAATGGGGTGGATCCATTCGTGAAAATTAAGGTACCTCTTATTATTATGAAATTTTAACAATAGGTATTAGAAGTCAATTAATGAATATTTTTAAAATTTCAGTTTATTTGGAGTATTTTAAAGAGTTTTAGAGGGCCATTATCTGGGCACAACCTCCAATTTGAAAATGAAAATATTTCAGATTTGCATTGAATTTGATCCATTTCTATTTCTTAAAACCCCTAAAATTTTAGACATTTTATGAATCAAAATCATGTAGTGGATTTTGATAAAAATTGAAATAAGGATTTGTGACATAAAAGTGGTGCAAAACTCTTTTGTTGGGGGGGGGGGCTCATTTTATTCTTTTAGTATGTGTGTGTGTGATATATATATATATATGTATATATATGTGTGTGTGTTTAAAGGATGAATATCTACAGAATGTATAGGTAGGTATTTATCTACCTCCCACAGCAATAAGATGTGACACAAGGTCGGAAAGTGGGATTTGATAAGTCAGTACCCTAGAGGAAGAGCACTTATGACCTTTAAAAATTGCCTGAGCAGCCCCGTCGACATTCCCCGGTAGGGGCGTCTCAGGCGATTAACAATAAACTAACCCCCTCTCAAAGGGTGAGAAGGCAAAGCCTGGGAGGGTGGACCTCCTAGAACTGCACAGGACAAACCCACGGACTGGTGGAATCAAGGCCCGAAGACCAAGCCGACACCGGTCTATAGGGTGTAGTATCCATCGGAACAGATACTACACTTTCATCTTAGCCAAATAAGCATGTACCTGTGGTAATTCCTTTTGTTCTTTGTAGCTTATCATTTTTTTTTATACCTGGGTGTGTGATAAATTCTGTATCTATTCGGTTTTTACATCCAATGAACGTATAAAACCCAATTACTGCATTCTGAGGATTGTTTTTATAGATAAAAAAAAAGATAATACTAAGCTTCATTGCATTGACTGATTTTTCGATCTAAACACTGAACCCCAACTTTATGACCGATTCAAAGAGAGATAATTATTTTTTAAATTACATGAGAAATAAATTGTTTTTATTTTAAAAAAATATCTAACTTTTCATATTAAAATTTGTTGATTTACTTTACAGGTCAATTTGCTAGTAAAAAAAAAAGTTCAAGTTCAAAAAACAAAATTAAACTTATCAAATCTGTTGTTGATATACGTTGTGTTTCCATCTGTAGTTTAAGTAAAATAAAGATGTTAATTTAACAACTTTAATTATCAATAAATCTTACTTTTTCCTGATTAGAATTGATTTATAATTGTTTTTTAATGAAAGAATAATTTTTTATTGTTTTTATTATAATTTAAAACAAAAACATTTTTTTCATTTTAATTTATATCAAATTAGAATGGAAAAAAAATTGACTTAAAATGTTACCATAAAATAAAACCAATGTCACATTGAAGTTTTAATTTCTCTAATAGCTACATCTTTTAATTTTTATTTTTTTAAATTCAATTTTTTTTAAAACTATTATAGAAAAATGCTTGGTATATAATAAAGGTTATCAAAAGTAATTAATACACTGATATTTTTGATCCCATATCTTTTAAAACGATATGATATACAGGGTGATTCATAAGTCACTTCACTTAGCTATTTAAAATGATTACCATATGAAGCACAAACATACTATGAACTTTTGATAATTGTTATCTTACTCTCTAATTACTGCTATTTGTTATTTTAAAATTGTTCGTTTATATATTTGTTTCTATATATATTTATTTCATAATCAATCAAATATGCTACAAAGAGTCGTAAATTCCTTGCAAAAAAGAATGGAGCTACGCATGCAAGAACGAAGGTGGAAATTTTGAAAATTTGCTGTAATTTTAAACTCCCATAAATGAATTTGTTGAATAAACTTTTTGTTTTGTATTACCGTATTTTTTAACTTTAGAATTTCAAAAATAAATAGCTAAGTGACTTATGAATCACCCTGTATATTGTATGTTCGATGTTGAAGCCATATACAATTATGATACGAAAATTAAATAAAAAAAACAAAAAAACAACTATGATATGATTTTACATAGCTTAACATTTTACTGTTCAAATGTTTTCCCACTTTTTTCCCCTCCCTTTTTCTTTTGTCTTTCATTTAACCACTAAACTTTTTGGTCTCCCCTTTCTCTTCGGACCATATTTTTAATCCAGCTGTGTCATTTCACTTTCGATTCTCTTTCTTCCTCTCTTATTGCTGTTCCTTTTTTTTTTTTTTTGTGTGTGTGTGTGTGTATATTAGAGTTGGGCGGTTTTGAAATTTTGGTTTCGGTATCGGTTTCGGTTTTTTTCCCCTTAAAACCTCGGTTTACGGTTCGGTTTTTCGTTTTTTTTAAAAAAAAATGTTTTACTATGGAAGCTATTCATTCTCTTGTGTGATGATTAGTTATTATTCAACGTTTAGTTGAATTATGCCACTGTTTCGATAATTTTGTGACTGAATCATTCTCCATGATATGAATCATATAAGTTTTAAGGTGTTGACTGTTGTAATCAAAGTTCTGATACCTTTTCAACAGTTAACTCGTTAAAACAGTGACCAAAGATTCATGAAAGATTTCTGAAGAATAAAACTGAGTGTAATATACATTCTATCTAATTCTTTAACCCATCAGAAGCTAAAATATAACTCAGAAATCCAAGAAATTAAAAAACGAAAATTTATTTAAACAAACAAAATAATTTTACAAATAAAATTAAGCAAAAATGATGATGAAAATGAAATATTGTCAAAATTATTTGACAGATAAAAATTTTAATTTTTTAATAGGTGAAAATGTTTGCAAGACGTTGTGTCTTGTCGCGTAAAATAAACACACCATATACTTCTCGAATTGCCGGTGTTGACTGTTGGGATGTCTGTCATTTTGTGTGCTCGAAGTTCTGTCAACTGGTGCGTGTTGGGGTTAATATTTGTTTTTAAGACAGGGTAATAAAACTTTATAGACATGCGTAAAAGACTAGTAGTACACCCGAAAACCGCGCCAAGGGAAAAGGAAGGATGGTTAAAAAAAGTAGAGATTATTAATTCACCTAAAGTCATTTTTTAAGCTTTAAGGTAATTTTAGTCATAGAATTCATGACTTGGATTAAAGTTTAATAATTAAACTTTCGAATAAATTGTCAACTCTAAATAAATACCATATTAACAATTTAGTAAAATATAAATCGTTGCATAGTCTACTTTTTGAATAACCCATTTTTGGGAGAGAAAACGGTATAGTTGAGAGATAGTTCTCTAGAAATTACAATTTATGTATGAAGTGGCTTTTCAAAAGTAAACAATGAAATGCCTAATGTTTAAAATAATTTAAAAAATCCGAATAAAGTGACACTAGCATTGGCAACTACTTTTTTTCTTTTTAAATGTTTATACTTACTCACTACTTTTCGTTTATTTACTTTTACAAGTATTTTTTTTTAATTTCATTTTAATAACTTATTTTTTTAGATAACTCTGAAACAAACAAATAATTATTTTACAATTTTGAGTTGAATCAAATAGATTTTCGACATCATACGGAACGCGTTTGATTTTTTCTTTTTCATTTGAAAATAGTTTATGCTAAAAATACGATGTCATGTTGTCTGTCGTATTTCTCTTTTTTTCATTTGAAAATTCAAAATGTTAATGATAAACAAACTGTAAACAAAGATTTCTTCCTACAAGTAGCAATACACATGAAAAAATTTAAATTGCTTAAAATATCTCAATAATGGCATATATAGAAAGAGCTTGATGATCTAAGAAAGAATCTTTTTAAATTTTTTAAATCTGACTAAAAATAAGGAAGTTATGACTATTTTTGTGCCTCGCACAATTGGATATTTTCCCCTCTTTAATACCATATGCGTTTCGTCACATTTTTTACACTAATTTTTCAGTAAAAATGTTATATCTTTGTTAAAACACAAGATTAAGCAATGAAATTTACCATATAAGTGTATTTTCGTACAAGGAATCAGAATATGCCACTGAAAATCTCCAGAAATTAATGGTTTCCAAGTAATCTGCACTAAGTGCACATAAATATGCTGCAATACCTTAAAAAATACCATGAATCCATTAAAAGAAAGAAGTTAGAAAACTCAAAGTTGAATTGTAATACATTTTATGTACAAGAAACTAAAATCTAATACTAGGACTGTTTAAAAATGAATATATTTTAAGATTTCTTTAGCATTATTGTAGATTTACACCTTCTGCTAACTCACCCCCTTACCTCCCCAAAATATGAGATTCTACTTTTTTTATTTAGGCAATTACATGTTAACACCCTGAAAAACTTGGCAGAAAGAAAGAAACAAAAACAATTATTTTAGAATTTAAAGTGGGGATCAGTTTCACATAAAATAATCCCCCATTTCAAGGCCATCCTAGCCTTTTAGGCCAGTTAATTATTTTTTCTATGGTATATAAATCCTGTGCGTTTTGTTTTTTTTTCTTTTTTTTTTAGACGATTATAAGGGTCTTTGTGGGAGGAGGGGGGCTTACCACTTGAACTTCAGGTTAGTGGTAGGGCTAGGGGCAATTAAGTGTGAACACCCTGAAAACTTAGCAGAAAGAAAAAAAAACAATTCATTTAGAATTTCGAGTGGGGGATTAGTTTCACATATATTTAATGCAAAATAATTCACCATTTCCGGGCCATTCTAGCGTTTTAGGGTATTAATCAATTTTTTTCTATGGCAAATAAATCCTGTGCGTTTTTTTTTTATGGACGTCTGCTTTTTTTTTTTTTTTTTAGACGATTATGTGTGGTTTTAATGGGCTTTTTTGTAGGATTAGGGCTTCCTACTCGGACTTAGGGTTAGTGATAAGGTTAAGGAAGGGGTTTTGTTTTGGATGGAGGTTGCCATTCGGACTTAGTGTTAGGGTTAAGGGAGTTTTTTAGGAGTGGCTTGCCACTCATATTTAAGGTTAATGGTACGATACGTTCAAGATGGCCTTTTTAGGAGGTGGGCTTGTTAGTCGTACCTAGAGTTAATGGTAGAGTAATTATTTATTTTATAAATTTCACTAAAAGGCAAGAATGGCCGGGAAATCGGAGATCATTTTACATTAAATTTATATGCGAAACTGATCCCCCACTCTAAATTCTAAACAGGTTTTTGTTGTTTTGTTTTGTTTTTTTTCGCCAAGACTTTAAGACGTAATCGCCTAAAAAAGTAGAATCTTAATTTTTTTTTTAAATTGGCAACTAGAAATTCATTACTACTAGAAGTTCGAAAGTTGAGTGAAAACCAGTATTTTTTTAAGTATTTTTTATAAAAGAACCAAATAGGATTAACTTTTTTAAGCACAAAAAGTATTTTTATCTTACTTTTAAAGAAGTTTATAAACAAATTTTACAAGACGCTGCTGCTGATTGATTGTTATATCAGCAATACTAGTAGCCATTGTTGACTTTCGCTCAAAAAAAGGACAGTTTTTTTAGGATAAGATAATTTAAAATTACTATTACCGAAAGACAAAACAACGTACAATTATAATTTTAATGCATAAAAAAAGATGAAAGATTAATTTATTTACTAGTTGGGTACGAAAAATGTAACAACATTTTCTATATTCATATTTTAAAATGTTTAAAATTCGTTCTAGAATGAAAATAAACAAAAATCGCCTCGTGTTTATAGCAGTAATTGCAGTAATATATTTGTTCAATCTGTCCTCTTACTAATATAACATTTTTTGGTAATATTCAATTTTATTCAAATCGGAAAATCTTTTCAACCGTGTTTCCTTGTATATGGTGGCTTACTGTAGTAAAAACACAATACCGAACGGTTACGGTTTTAAAAAAAAAAACCGATTCGGTATGGAGACGAAACCGAAAAACTGCGGTTTTTCGGTAAAACCGCGGTTTTTCGGTAAAACCGCCCATCTCTAGTGTATATATATATATATATATATTTTTATACACAGAGTTCAGATGTGTTCTACTGATGAGTCCAAAGGAGGGCAAAACTCGAATCTAGGACTTCCGGTTTGTTTCTTTCATAGGTTGTGGGCTGCGGCGTTGTCTGATTGTGGAAATAATTATATATATCATCTCACATTAAAAAAAAATCTAATATTTATTTGCTCGCTTCGTTAGCTTGTTGGATAACATCGTCCTAGCGAATATAAAATCTTACTTGTGAGACATTGGGCTGGGTTGTAAGTAGTTGGATAACTACACCCCTTGTTGAGAAGAGTAGGTATATTCCACGGTTGGCCTTTGCCGCAGTTTGCTTAATCTGTATATATATATCTCCGACCAACCTGTTAAAGATGCAAGGATTCTAATCAGGTATCTTCATATTTTAATTAGGAGGTTTTGGGTTCAAAGGCTGCTTGTTTTAAGAACACTTAAACCTCGTGAAAACCATATGTCGCAGTCAACCCAAGTCTTATTAGTGAAGTTAGATACAATGCAATTGTTTGGAAGGCGGATGCTATGTAACATGAGTTGATTAGTACTTTTTGTTTTCTGTGGTATTGAGTATAATTTTTAAATTTTCTTTTTTATACTAATATTGTATTGTATGAAAGTTAACAATCTGCTATTCTGATATGCAAGGCTTGACGTGAAAAGTGTTTGTCCTTCCAGTTTTCTAATGATCAAGATATAAACCGGTTGTAGGAAAATGCCTGGCATTAAATTATTATATGTTTTTTTAATTATTAATTTCTTTTTAATTCATTTCCTTAATTCTTTTTATTGCAGTCAAGATAAAACAAATGATTCAAATGCATCCGACGATGTTCAGTTAACAGGGCATGCTGAAGGTTAGTATTTTTCTTTTTTTTTTCGTTAAGAATATATTTTGTACTTTTGACTTTCACTAGTTTATATTCCCATCTCTCCAAGAAAAAAAAAATTCTAATTTCCTTATTTACAGGAATACCTTTACTCTTGTGAATTTGTGCCAATGAACTTCACCAACATTTCATTAAGTATTAAATTACCTGTAGTTTTTATTTCTGCCACTAAATTATTATTTTCTTTTTTTTATTTTGCATTTATCCCACTAAAGCGGCATCCGTACTGAATATTTGCATCCAGATTTGTTGGATTGTCACAGTTATACATTTATTGCCAGTGCTCTGAAAAGAGTTTTGTTACATGCAGCACCTGATCGTCCGAAATGGTCACCCATTTAGTACTGGCCATGCTCAATATTCCTTAACTTCAACGATCTTATAAGAACCGGTGGGTCAAAATGATTATAGCTGTATAAATCCAGAAATATCTTTTGAAGTGGCAACAATTTTGAAGAAAAATAAATTTTTTTTTTTCATATATCGATTTAAATAAAATAATTTTAAAAATTCTAATTTAAAATCACTCAAAAAAATAAAAAAATGAAAATTAACAAAATATTAATTATATATATTTTATTTTTTGTGAATTCTTTTATATATATATATTTATTATTTATCGGCAATGAAAGCTGAAATTTGCCTTTAAAGTACAAAATGTGTTCCCTTTCATATATAATTTTGTATACTTGTCCTGGGACGGGTTACTCATAATGAGATACAGTTGGAATTTAATAAATGCAAGAGACCAGACACCAAAAATAATCTAAAACAAATTGAAAATAAAGATTACATGACTGAAGTTATGGACTTAGAAAAGTTTTAATTTTGTGAAGTTAGAGGGTCTTAAAATAATACTAAAACAATTGTTCACATTTTGAGAATCTCTTTAATTCTGTACAATTTAACCATGGTTAAAAAAAATTAGAAGTAAAAGAATTTTAAGTATATGTTGGGAGTTTATTATCCTACCTCGGGATAAATAGGATCTTATTAGAACAATATACATACTAAGGTTTCATATCACTGTGGCTAAGTGATTAACGACGCGGACTGAGAACCTGGGTGTACCAAGTTCGAATCCAGTTCGTTCCACAGAAACACTTTCATTAAAACCCACACCTGACCTTGTGTCTAACCTCCTGGAGACGAGGTAAATAAACTTTTAATTTAAAAAAAAAATTGGTTTCGGGCTGTATTATTTTCGTGTTATTAACTTATATCAACTGTTTCTTTTACGGGTACATTAGTGAATAAGTTTTCTACATGAAGAGGAGCAATGATTTTATTGAAACCAATTTAAAAAAAATTAAAAATACTCGAGGCTATCTTTATTAAAACCCAGCAACCTACAATAAATAACATTATGTATGAAACTAGTGACACCATTTTAAAATGTTAACGTAAATACAATTCATCCTGTGACGCTAATTGTTAACGTTTCTCCTGGAACTGGACTGATTTGTTCTTTCGACTGCTTTTTGAAATTCTCTTCTTCACTCCAGCTTTTTTGTTCATTTGTTTTTGTCACCTGAAGATGATTCGATATAGAATCGAAAACGTTGGTGATACATATGGAACATACATTAATTTTTTTTCGATTTTGACACAAAAAAGATCGTTAGAAAAATTGAAAAAAATAAAGAAAAGGGTGTAATCAAGCAGAAGATTCTCTTATGTTTAACAATGTTTGCATAAATGAAAGAATGCTGCCTAAATACACTATATATATATATATATATATATATATATATATATATAATGAAGAAGAATGGAAAGGAATTAGAGAAGCAAAAGTCAAATCATAATTCAATTCAATTGCTCAGAGCAAGGTAAAGTCTGGCTTAAGGAAAATTGAACTTGAATAAATTGCCTTTTTTGCGGAATATACCTTGCTCTGAGCAATTGAATTGAATTATGATTTGACTTTTGCTTCTCTAATTCCTTTCCATTCTTCTTCATTCTACCTGCTCTATCCTGGATATTGAGCTAATTACTCTTCACAATAGGTTTCACTTTTCCTAAAAGTTCGCTTTTAGTACACCACTTTATATATATATATATATATATACAGTTTATAGAAAAATTAACCAGAGTGCACAACAATTACTGAAGCATGATTGCTCTGTATCACCGTAGACTGATGAATGTAATTAGGACATTTTTACTTCTTTCTGTATCCCAAAACATTAAAACGTAAAATACTCTTTAGTTTTTGTATGCGTTCAAAATCATTTTCTGAAGTTGTTTTCGATGGTTATTTGTCAAGTAGTGAATAACTTCATAGTACTTACTAGTTTGAAAAACTTGTTTCCCTCATTAAAAAAGGTAACAAAAGAGGAACAATCACCAAAGCAGAGCTTTATCAAACATCACACAGGTTGGGGTGCCGCATCGTTTGGGGCCACGAAAATCGTCTTCATTCGATGTGTAAACTGAATCCATCACATATTGTTGGTCCCCTCGATTTTATAAATCGGGGGACTAATGTTTTGAGGCATGTCCGTCCGTCCAGATTTTTCTCCGCAACCGTCCATTGAATTTCTCTGAAATTTTGCATGAAGTTGTAACTTTGGTCAGGTTAGAAAGTGACATTCTCCAATTTTTGAAAAAAAACATCTGGGTATCCCCCCCCCCCCCCCCCAGGGGGTCAAAAGGCCCCGAAATGGCAAAAAATGACATTTTTTGCCCCATAACTTTTCATCCATCCATTCAATTTCTCTGAAACTTGGCCAAAATGTGAAGGCAATTGTTCCTAATAGAAAATAAGTATCGCTGACCTTGGAAAAAATCTGGTTTGCGCCCCCAGGGGGTCAAAAGGCCCCGAAATGGCAAAAAATAACCCTTTTCTCCCATAATGTTTGATCCATCCCATCAATTTTTCTGAAACTTGGCCAAAATGTAGAGGCAATTGTTCTGGATATAAAATGAGCATCCTTGATCTCAGAAAAATTCTGGTTCGTGCTTCCAGGGGATCAAAAATGCCCCAAATTGCCCAAATTTATTGCATTTACACTCGTCGCATCGAGTCACATACAGAGGGGGACCACGCACACGCGGCTTGTTTCCTACTAATGTATTACTTGTTCTAGTCTTCTTGTTCTCTTTTACACTCATTAAAATTAATCAACTGAATCCATGACATGTGTTTTGTATTCCTGAATTACTTGTTCCTCTATTTTTGTGGGTAGCAAGACTTTTGGACCACCCAGCACATCATATTAAAAAAAAAAAAACCCAACCAAGCAAAAACAGAAAGTTGTACATGGCAAAAAAAACAAAGCTCGAAACAACTGACTTTAATACTGCACCACTTTGTTTTATTTCGATGTCTGTTTGCCTTTTCTTCTATCCCCGTGAGTCAGCCTGGTTGTTCCAACGCATCTCCCTGGCTATCGTTCGTGGCAACGCTATGTCAGCAACGGCGGCGTCATTTCCGTTCTAATCGTCATCTGTTGACTCTCCCTTTCTTTCTCTCCCCCTCTCTATCTATCTATGTCTGTATCTGTCTCCCCCCCTCTCTTTCTTTCTCTCCCCCTCTCTATCTACTTATGTCTGTATCTGTCTCTTTGCTTCTCTTTCTCTCACATTTATTGTTTTATAAATAATTGGACTTGTTTTGGTTTGTCTTCACAATGGCAGCCATGATTGTTTATTTATTGTTGGTTTGAAATTGTATTTCTTGTCCTGGAATAAAATTTTATCTACTTTAAAAAAAAAAATTTATTGGCTTTATTCCTCCAAGATTTGAATAATCTTAAATGATGTTTGTGTATATTATCGATTTTTTTTCATCATGTCTGAATATATTTTTTGAGTTTAAACGGCTTAATGTGTTTGTTCTCTGTCACAGGAATGGCTGCGTCATATGAAGTAGGTGACTGTTTTTCTACAGGTCAAGTGACCTATCGCGTGGTGCAAGTGACACAGGATGGTAGTGAAGCCACAGCACAAGTTGTGTCCACAGGTTTCCCCCCAGGTGCACAAGTAGCACAGGTAATACTTTTTTCAAATGAATGTTTTTATATCTATTCCGAATGTAATTCTATCACTACCACACTGTTTAGCTTATCTTCTTTTGTTGTTCTATTTTCACTTACTGACGAGTGTATAAACCATTATACACACCTGCGTTGTTGTCGTTGTGAACACCGTTTCTTGTTTGCCTGCCGATACAAAACCACTTAGACACCGATGTTGATCTATAAAAAGGTTTATTTATAAAGAGAGACAGTCAGAGAAAACATCAAAGCAACGGGTTACAGACAGACAAACATCCCTTTGTCTGTCTGTCTGTCTCTTGTGTCTCGCTACATTGTGCGATCCCACCCCCGTTTGGGGACAGTACCCACTGACACGTCTTTCCGCCTTTAAATCTCGCCAGTTAAGAGGCAGAAAATCTTTGCTCGGAAATCGTGTGGTTTCACTACTTCTGTTTGGATCTGATTGGACCTAGTAGTAATGGTAAAATAAATCTAAGATGGCTCCGGCATGCAGCTCGGCATCCAGAAGGAGAGCTCCTCCACAAAGTCACCCTTTCTCTTCTCTATCTGGTTAGGGTCAAACGTGCTAGTGGGTAGTTGAAGACTTGTTCAACCTAGTTGGTCTTCGAATCTGGATTGGTTAGCCATTATCATGTGACATGGGGGAGGAGGGAAGAATAGCTTGAGTAGTTGATATGGTTGGGAAATAGGGTAGGCAGAAGCAAAGGTGGAAAGGGCTGGGGAAAAAATAATTTTGATGGGGGGGGGGGGGGTAGAGGCGAACACTTTGTCCAAGGATGTCCATGGTAGCGTATTGGTAAGAGTGGCGCTCTGTAACAGTAGGAATTAAACCTGCTGCATCCCCCATCATTTTATTATAATAAATTAGTTGTACCTACCCAGTATCGTCCGGGAATTTTTGCTTTCATTTTTAAAATTATTTTTATTTTTTTACTATGCCAAATTATTAGAAAAAGAAAGTTTTTTTGTTTTTTTTTTAAATTAGATTAATTATTAGGGTATCGTTTGGTTATATAATCATTAATTGAAACAAATTATTATAAAACTATAAGTGATTTTGTTATGGTACGAATAAATTTATTTATAAAATTATTGTATGTAAATATCTTTCAATCTTTTAATACATGGGGATTTGCTAAGAATTGTAAAGCAAGAAATTACTTTCTATTTGACAGTTTAAATGCTTCTAAATTCCTTTCAAATTTCAATGGGTCATGGAATAAGTAATTCTTTTTCTTTTCAACTGTTAACAAAAGATTCAAATGGCTGACATGTTTAGGAAGGAACGGAAATGCATTCTAGTGGATTTCGTATTTGAAATAATTTTTTTCAAATAGTATTTTAAAAATTTTGTTTTATTTTACGTTATTGCATTTTTAATTTTAATAAATATTCAATTAATAGTAAAGAAAAATAATATTTAAGTTACGTAGAGGCGAGAAATACAGACACACAAATTGATTAATAGAGATTTGTTATACTTTACCATCCAACAAGAAGACCGTACGTAACCAGTTTGATGTTATTCATAGCTCCCATATATTTGTTATTGTTTTCTTTTTTTATTTCGTCCAGACAACAAAAACACTTTTTGGTGCTTGTCCAGTGCAAAGGCCGTACGAAAAAATTATTTATTTATGAAAACAATATTATGTACTTACTCAGTGGTATTTTATTGTTCAATGTTGAAAAAAGTAGAAAAAATTATCAACTAGAACTTTAATTACAAGTATTTTACCAATCGCTTGAATGAGTATGCCTCCATCTTCTTTCGTTGAACATAATTCAAGGGCAGGTAATTAGTTGATAATTTTTTCTACTTTTTTCAACATTGAACAATAAAATACCACTGAGTAAGTACATAATATTGTTTTCATAAATAAATAATTTTTTCGTACGGCCTTTGCACTGGACAAGCACCCACTTTTTTATATATCAGGGCCGTTTAGTCACATACAAATTCTCTATAAATAATCTTTTCATTCTATGAAAATCATAGTAATAAATTAGAATTACAATTTTGCAATCAAAATATAATTTGATCGTTTAAAAAAAAAATTATTATGTGCACATAGCGTTTATACAATTAATAAAATATCAATTTTTAAAATTGTTAACTATTTCATTTGATAGTTTCCAAAAATGTCTTTAATTATTTTTTTTATCAATAATTCTGTTTATCCTATTATATTTGATCCCCCTCTTCCTACATTTATCCTTAATAGGTTTATTAACAAATGGTTCATATAAGGTCTGTTGTGTTAGTCAGATAGGGCACATATTGGTCTGTGTTGTTAGAAGCAAAAATTTTATTTTCTATTTGCAGTAAAATAACATTAGAATGTATCTCTTTTTTTAATAACTAATATAAGAATATATTATACTAATTAGATTTTTTTTTTTAATAACTAATATAAGAATATATTATACTAATTAGTTATTTTTTTTAATAACTAATATAATAATATATTATACTAATTAGTTATTTTTTTAATAACTAATATAATAATATATTATGCTAATTAGTTATTTTTTTAATAACTAATATAATAATATATTATACTAATTAGTTTTTTTTTTAATAACTAATATAATAATATATTATACTAATTAGTTATTTTTTTAATAACTAATATAATAATATATTATGCTAATTAGTTATTTTTTTAATAACTAATATAATAATATATTATACTAATTAGTTTTTTTTTTAATAACTAATATAATAATATATTATACTGATTAGTTATTTTTTTTTAATAACTAATATAATAATATATTATACTAATTAGTTATTTTTTTTAATAACTAATATAATAAAATATTATACTAATAAGTTATTTTTTTTAATAACTAATATAATAATATATTATACTAATAAGTTATTTTTTTTAATAACTAATATAATAATATATTATACTAATAAGTTATTTTTTTAATAACTAATATAATAATATATTATACTAATTAGTTTTTTTTTTAATAACTAATATAATAATATATTATACTGATTAGTTATTTTTTTTTAATAACTAATATAATAATATATTATACTAATTAGTTTTTTTTTAATAACTAATATAATAATATATTATACTAATTAGTTTTTTTTTTAATAACTAATATAATAATATATTATACTAATTAGTTTTTTTTTTAATAACTAATATAATAATATATTATACTAATTAGTTTTTTTTAATAACTAATATAATATATTATACTAATTAGTTATTTTTTTAATAACTAATATAAGAATATATTATACTGATTAGTTATTTTTTTTAATAACTAATATAATAATATATTATACTAATTAGTTATTTTTTTAATAACTAATATAATATATTATACTAATTAGTTTTTTTTTAATAACTAATATAAGAATATATTATACTAATTAGTTTTTTTTTAATAACTAATATAAGAATATATTATATTAATTAGTTTTTTTTAATAACTAATATAAGAATATATTATACTGATTAGTTATTTTTTTTAATAACTAATATAATAATATATTATACTAATTAGTTATTTTTTTTAATAACTAATATAATATATTATACTAATTAGTTATTTTTTTAATAACTAATATAAGAATATATTATACTGATTAGTTATTTTTTTTAATAACTAATATAATAATATATTATACTAATTAGTTATTTTTTTAATAACTAATATAATATATTATACTAATTAGTTTTTTTTTAATAACTAATATAAGAATATATTATACTAATTAGTTTTTTTTTAATAACTAATATAAGAATATATTATATTAATTAGTTTTTTTTAATAACTAATATAAGAATATATTATACTGATTAGTTATTTTTTTTAATAACTAATATAATAATATATTATACTAATTAGTTTTTTTTTAATAACTAATATAATATATTATACTAATTAGTTATTTTTTTAATAACTAATATAAGAATATATTATACTGATTAGTTATTTTTTTTAATAACTAATATAATAATATATTATACTAATTAGTTATTTTTTTAATAACTAATATAATATATTATACTAATTAGTTTTTTTTTAATAACTAATATAAGAATATATTATACTAATTAGTTTTTTTTTAATAACTAATATAAGAATATATTATATTAATTAGTTTTTTTTAATAACTAATATAAGAATATATTATACTGATTAGTTATTTTTTTTAATAACTAATATAATAATATATTATACTAATTAGTTATTTTTTTTAATAACTAATATAAGAATATATTATACTGATTAGTTATTTTTTTTAATAACTAATATAAGAATATATTATACCAATTAGTTATTTTTTTTAATAACTAATATAATAATATATTATACTAATTAGTTATTTTTTTTAATAACTAATATAAGAATATATTATACTAATTAGTTATTTTTTTTAATAACTAATATAAGAATATATTATACTAATTAGTTATTTTTTTTAATAACTAATATAAGAATATATTATACTGATTAGTTATTTTTTTTAATAACTAATATAATAATATATTATACTAATTAGTTATTTTTTTAATAACTAATATAATATATTATACTAATTAGTTTTTTTTTAATAACTAATATAAGAATATATTATACTAATTAGTTTTTTTTTAATAACTAATATAAGAATATATTATATTAATTAGTTTTTTTTAATAACTAATATAAGAATATATTATACTGATTAGTTATTTTTTTTAATAACTAATATAAGAATATATTATACCAATTAGTTATTTTTTTTAATAACTAATATAATAATATATTATACTAATTAGTTATTTTTTTTAATAACTAATATAAGAATATATTATACTAATTAGTTATTTTTTTTAATAACTAATATAAGAATATATTATACTAATTAGTTATTTTTTTTAATAACTAATATAAGAATATATTATACTGATTAGTTATTTTTTTTAATAAATAATATAATAATATATTATACTAATTAGTTTTTTTTTTTTTAATTAATTTTTTATTTTACTGCCTGTTATCTTGCTTAACCTATTCCGCAGAAAGATTGTTACATTCAAAGACGTGGTTATTTCTGTTTGTTCGAGAAAAAAATAAACAGAATAAAAACAACAGGTACACTATCTCTTGTTTCTTAACATTTCCTTAAATATATAAGAAAAAAAATCTAATTTGGTGGTAGTTTTCTAAAAATAAATTTTTTTGCCAGTAAATTACCAATGTGCCGGTCAATATATAAAAAAAGTGTCTTTCATATTTAGAAATCCCATAATTTTTGTTTGTTTCATAAAATGTATTTTTCACAAAAAAAAAACATGATCTATGTAAAAAAAAAATTCCCCTTTCAGATTAAACACGCTTAAAATCATGCTTGGCTTATATTTGCCAAAAAACAAGGCAGCCTTCTAGCTTAAATACCATATATGGCAAGGGAGATAACTCTAATTCCACAATTATTACGAAAGTGTTACACTTTTTTCCACTTTGGGAGTCATTTTTAGCACACTGTAGGCAAACTAGAGTTTCTCTGTGATCATCAGTACTTTAATAATGTTAACAACCATTTTATATTTTTGGGGGGTATTTCTCATTCCTCTAAGTTTCCTGGGGTCACCAATACATGTAAATAACTATCAATCGTAACTTTTAATGGTTTTTGAGCAATAGGGATATCCCAGAATTAGCCAGCGTTCTAATTTTGTCTGTATACAAAGCCCCCACCCTCTGCTTTTTAAACCCTAACAAAGGAAGAAATTATTAGAGTGTAAAGAAATTTTCACTATTTATTGAACAAATTTTTTTAAAAAATCATTTTATAATGAATGCGTCAGAAAACCTAAAAGTTCTGGAATTTTTTACGGATCACTTTCAAATACTCACCCTTTAGTATTTCACTTAACATTAATTTTGTCTTATAACTTTTTCTATGATATATTCTTATAACTTTTTCTATGATATATTCTTATAACTTTTTCTATGATATATTCTTATAACTTTTTCTATGATATATTCTTATAACTTTTTCTATGATATATTCTTATAACCTTTTCTATGATATATTCTTATAACTTTTTCTATGATATATTATGATAATAAAAAATTCTATAAAAATGTGACTGAAATATATTTTTTTTTAGTTTTAAACATTGAAAATAAGATACAAAACCTAAAAATTAAAAAAAACAAAAACATAAAATATTTTCCATTGAGAATTGGCAGTTATATCATTTGATAAAATATGCAATTTTACTTTATATTATGAAGGAAATAAACTATATTTTTTCTTTAAAATTATCTAAGATTGTATCGTTTACAATTTAAACTGAGATTTTATAATCTTTCCATTCGTGGCATTTGCCAGGAAGATGTTTTTTATTTTTTGTTGTTTTTGTTTTATTTTAAAGCTCTTTTCAGTTAATAAAAAAAAAAAGAAGTTTAACAAAATTATTTTATGTAATCATTTAAAAAATCTGATATTTATTTTTTAGTATTTTTTCCAAAAGTTATATTTTATGTATTATTTGGATTATCCAGACTGCTATTCTCACAACATTTCAGCCGATGCAACTTCTGACTTTCTTCAGGTCTTGTTGAACTCTGAAATCTGTACGGAATTTTATTTATCCCAAAGAGGTTGTGTTCTCGTTCCGCCGGCCATGACCAAGTAGAAGTTTTCTTAATTATATTCTTATCCAGAAGACTGTCACTTAAAACTGATTGATATTTAGCACTTTATCCGTTGCGCCGCAGCTGATGAAATGAATAAAGGGTTCAGTTCAAAATTACATACCGATTCTTGCGTTTGACAAGACGCACCTGAAGAAGGTCGGAGCTTACACCGTAATGCAATTTTGTTTTGACTGATTTTTAATTTTTTAAATATGGCTATTATCCTTAACAAGCTGTACCTAGCGTTTTTATTTTGTTATATATATATATGGCTATTAAAGAGTTTCTTTTAAGAAGTCTTCAGGCATTTAACGACAAGTATTTTTAAAATTCAGTTAATTTAATTCTTTTCTTTTGACTTTTGTTTTGTTATTCTGTAAAATTATAAAAATGAACATAAGTACAATTGTTTTTACTTTTTTTTATCTTTGAGAGAAAAATGTTTTCCTACGTACGAAAAAAAAGAAGAAATTGTTGATTTTTGAGAGAATTGAAAATGATAAATGGAATGAACAAAGTTCGATTACTTATGTTTATGACAAGTATTTGTTGATATTAGATTTGACGATGACCATGTTGTAGTCTGTAGGAAAACAGTCACATGGTAATGTGTTCTTGGAAAGAAACTCTGTTTATGAAAATTTCACCTGATGCTAAGCACATGAAGGAAGGAGGGAAAGTTCTTTTCAGTTGTGGTCGAAAGATTAGTTCTTGTAATGAATGTCTTATGAAGAGGAGCCAAAGATTGGAACTCGGTCGAGCATCTTCCATGGAGATAAGGATAGAGTATTTATTTACCTCTTCTCCAGGAGTTAGGCACAAGGCCAGTTTTATCTTACTCTCACAAGTAAGATGTGACCCAAGGTCGGGTCGGGAAAGTGGGGCTTGAAAAGCCAGCACCTGAGAAGGTGAGCACTCTGGCCATTAAAAATTGCCTGGGCAGTCCCGTCGGCATTCCCCGGTAGGGGCGCCTCAGGCAGTAAGCAATAAACTTACTCCTCCCCAAAGAGGGGAGGCAAAACCTGGGAGGGTGGACCTCCTAGAACTGCACAGGACAGACCCATAGACCGGCGTAAATCAAGCCCCGAAGGCCAAGACAATACCAGTCTATGGGGTGCAGTATCCATCGGAACAGATACTACACTTTGATCTTAGCCAAAAGGAGTGGGAAAGACTAGCAACATCTCTTCCGTGAAAAATGGTGTGTAGAGAACAGAAGAGACTTTCGCCCACTAGATTGTGAAGTCAATTTTGTACTTTGTCAAGGCAGGAAAAAATGCTCTGAGTGGCACCTCCCTTGATGTGGCAGCATTATTCCATTTGTATGCATGTGTGCATGTGTGTGTGGTACTTAAATAAGGACCCAAATGTTAAAGTTGTAAACGATGCTTGATTTTAGATTTGCAAACTTATTTTTAGTTTCTTTCTCTCTTTTTTTTCTTTTTTTTTTTTTTTTTTTTTCTTAAAGGCTGTGATCCAGGCTCCCTTCAGTAACGGAGGTAGTCCAACCCCAGATAATCAACCCGAGACAAGATTCACATATTTCCCCTCTGCATCATCTGGGGAAGGTGCTGTAACCTCTCAAGCTGATGTTTCTACGGCGACTGCTATCGGCCCTGTAACGACTGCTGGAGGTAAGCGTCACAATACTGGTAACTGCAAAGTTTTTTTGTTTTTTTTTTGATTGCTTGAAATGATTGTGTGTAGATTTGAAGTTCAAGGTTGGTGAGGTGCATTACCACAAATATCACTGGGTTAGTCGGGGTCTTCCAATTAGTTTTAGATCGTAATACAGGTGAATATGTTACCTTGTTAATCAATCTTGCAATTATAAATGCTTGATATTTAAAGGACTTTGAAGGGATTGTTTTTTTTTTCTCTTGAAAAAGTTTTTTAAGTATGATTTAAAAAAAAAATTTTTTTTGTTTTCTTCTCAGGTCAGTTCTATGTCATGATGTCACCACAAGATGTCCTCCAAGGACAAAGAAATATTGCACCTAGAACAGGTTTCACACCAAAAATTGAGGGACGGTCAACTCGTGATGATCGGAGGCGAGCAACACATAACGAAGGTTAGTTTTGTTTTTTTTAATTGTTTACTTATCATCATCATCATCATCATCATCTGGTTTTAGTATTTAAGGTGCGGCGATTGTTCTGGACTTTGAGCTGGGCAACACCTGGCAACGTCTCGCAGCTGCTCTCCATGCGATTCGATCCATAGGGTTGATACCAGTCATGTCGCAAGCAGTCAATTCACTTCGTACTCACTCAAACCATATTTTCCTTGAACTTTCTCGTGCCGGGGGTATCTATGTGTGTTAGGAGGTGGCATGCTGTACATGGTCAAACCACCTGAGACGCAGAACGTGTAAGACATCCGATACCAAGCTTTTGATAGAGCACAGCTTAAGGGATTCTTTTCTGTAGTTTGACTGCCGCAAATCTACCTGATCATGGCACGGTCATTATGCTGAAGCCGTTGCAAATCACAAACGTTTCGGGCCCATGTCTCACTGTCAAACTTATCTTTGTATTTCTTACTTATGCAGTTTTCTTAGTTTCATGAGATACTTTTTTTTTTATTTACTTTTTCAAAAATCATCCTTTCAATTTATCTTTTGCATTCAACATTTGTCATTATTTTATTATTTATTTTATTTATGAATTTAGTTTTTAGCCTAATCTCACTGCGAAAAATATCTTTTTTGGCTTAATCTCACTGCGAAAAATGTCTTTTTTGGTCTAATCTCACTACGAAAAATGTCTTTTTTGGCCTAATCTTAATACGAAAAATGTCTTTTTTGGCCTAATCTCACTACGAAAAATGTCTTTTTTGACCTAATCTCAATACAAAAAATTTAGTTTTTGGCCTAATCTCACTACAAAAAAATTTAGTTTTTGGCCTAATCTCACTACGAAAAATTTATTTATAAAAATCAGATTTTTATAGTTACGAGTAACCTAAATGACCTATAATTTTTCTTCATCTCTCCTTAACATTGGCCCAGTTTAGTAATACTAAATCAGCAGTGACAATGAAATATAGATTTAAATAAGTGACTCTAAAGCCGGTGTCTATAAATGCCTAGCATAGAGAAAAAGGCCAGTAGCACAAGGAATGAAGAATAAGACAATGTGAAAAAAAAAACCTGATTGAAAAAAAGTTAATCTTGATTGTACTATTTCACTTGATCTTTCTTCGATCACACATCTATCCTCTCTGTAACTTTTTGTTGTGACCCTGTAAAGGGGCCGGAATGAAAACACAAACTCGGTTTTAGCTAAAACAAGTATATTATTAGAGAAAAATATAATACAACAGAAACAAGAATGGTGGGACGTCGGTCTTGACTGGGGTTGACTCAGGTATTTAATTCCCTCCCACCGCAGGAATATGTGACACAAGGTCGGAAAGTGGGGGGGGGGAGATTCAAGCCAGCGCCCCTAAAGAAGGAGCACTCTGGCCTAGCAAAAATAGCCTGGGCAACCTCGTCGGCATTCCCCGGTAAGGGCACCTCAGGAAGCAAGCAATAAACTTACTCCTCCCCAAAGAGGCGAGGCAAGGCCTGGAAGGGTGCATCTCCTAGGACAACCCAGGACAGTATACCTCAGCTCGGCAGATAAAAGGCCACCGAAATGGCCCAGTTCCTGCCGGACTGATTGTCGAGAACGAATTCTCGACGTCCTCAATCAACCGAAGTTAATGAGAGACTGATCGGGCTGGGGTTGGGTGCAACACTAAGAAGCAGATGCTTCCAGTATTTAAGAATGGAAGAGTCCAAATGTTCATTATAGGTAAGGTACCATAACACCCCCCCCCCTCCCAAGCCTTACCTCCTCAGGAGTTAATAGTATCGTTTCCATTTTGGGTTGACGGTATTCTGAGGCTGCTTGTGGTAGCTGTATGTTGAAAGTGTTATATCTGGTAACCATAACTTCTTCCTGAGTAGTGCTGTCAGTTATTCCCTAGTTTGGTTTAGGTGTTTCCCTTATGAGAGAACTGAGGGCCCCTATCAAATTTCGATTTGATATCCTCCAGTTTTTTTAATTCTAGACATCTAAAAAAAAAAATTTTTTTTTTTTTTTTTTTTTTTTTTTGAGAGACCCAACCTCAAAGCAAATCTGCTTTCTGTAGCAGTTTTGAAAGCTCTTTGAGTTGAACTTTTTGCGATTCGAGTTCTTTAACTATGCTTCTATTCTCTTTAACCTTCAACTGGTTATCCAAAGAATTTCACTTAATTTCTTTCAGATCTTTCATAGTCTGATCATTCATCGTCTTTAACTCTTCTGAAACCTGTTTGAGTTGATTAATTCTAGACGTCTGATTTTTTTTTGCTCATCTTTAAAATTTGAAAAAATCTCTTTTCTTCAACATTCAATTTCAAGATAAGTCTTTCATAGTCTTTAGCTCTTCTGAAAACTCTTTGAGTTGTAACTTTAACGATTCCAGCTCTGGAACCATGAATTCACTGTTTTCGTTTTCGTCAAATTTATTTTATTCTTCTCGACAAAAGGCTTTGGTTGATAATCCCAATAGCATTTTAGCTGCATTAAGTCTACGCCAAATAAATTATTTGAGTTTTTTTAATACGTACATTCTTACTTTTTTCGTCATACCATTTTAAAGTGATGTCGGTAATTATTTTACCCTTGAAATTAATTTTTTTCACCAGTCATTGTTCTGATTATTTGATTGGTTCTTAGCATGGTCGGTTCTCTCAACCTTCTTCACGTATGCATGTTGATAATTGATACGTCTGAGCCCGAATCCAATCGTAGTTTTACATTTTTATTTAAGATTTTTACCTCAACATATCTTCTTATAATACTGCCGCCATGTTCGTTCGTTTTTGTGGATTTAACCCACGTTTTATTTCCTTTTAATTGTTCCACAATGCAAACTTTTGTGTCCGATTTTTTTTTTTACAAATCAGGCCGGTTTTAAAACGAAATGGGCAATCTGTTACCCAATGTAGGTTTCCACAACGATAACAGGGGCTCCTGTTTTTTTAGGACTGGCTTGTTTGTGTAGATGCGTGAAAATCCATTTTTTTGTTTTGTTTTGAACTGTTTTTGAATGAGAGTTGAATTTCGATTTTTTATTTTTTTAAAATTTTTTTTTTTTATTTTATTTATTTATTTATTTTTTTTTTTTAACATATTTTTCTAATGTGTGCAATACCCGACTGTTCGATGTCCTTCGAATTTATACATTTCTGGCATTCTTCAGCTAATTTCTGCAGTGTTAAGTTTGGTTCATTTTCTAATTTATTTAGAACCCTCTTCTGTCTGATCTTGGCATCTTTTCCAGATACCAATCCTTGTACGAAAATTAAGCATTTAAAATTATCAGCACTAAGTTCAACTAATTTAAAATCGTTGCAGTGTTTATTGACGACTTATGCGAACGTTGAACAATCTTTGTCTTTTGTTACCAGGTTTAAACACTTCCAGCATTTGTGAAACAAAGAAGTTTTGGGGCTATTTTAATTCTGTTAAAAAATTAACATCTTCAGCAGAAGTCAAATCGCTCGTTTTGGGGGCAAAATGAAATCTACGAACTTAGTATATTCGGTGGTGCCTAATTTTCAGAACTATAGGCGACCCCTTTTAGAGTCTGCCCAATTTTCACAATGTATTGTGTATAGATCCTCATATCTTCTAAAATATGAAACAAAGGTTTTATTCTCGTCTGGAGAGTAAGTGAAATTGTCAATTGTGCTCCAAAACAGCAATTATCGTTTTCGTTACTCTGACCCCCTAACCGATATTGTTTGCATTAATATGTCAATCCTTTTGTCAGTTTTTCTTTTCTGTTGTAAAAGTCTTTCATTTTGTTTTAAAAGTTTTTTGTCGGTTTCTTTTTTTTTTTTTTGTTGAAGCTTTTGAATTTTAAGGTTTTTCAGAATCCTTTACTGTAACCACATCGTCAGTCGTTGTGGGGGGTCCTTTTTAAGGTTCTCAAGAAAAATCCTTACTGTGGTTGTTGTTTCTGGTGTAAGTTCAAATACCTCATAGCCAATTGTGGCCCTGTAAAGGGACCGGAATAAAAACACAAACTCAGGGTTTAGATAAAACAAGAAAATTGGAGAAAATATACAACAGAGAAACAAGAGTGGTGGTACGTCAGTCTTGACTGCCAGTATAGACTGGGGTTGACTCGGTATTTACTTCCTTCCTATAGCAGGAAGATGTGGCACAAGGCCGGAAGGTGGGGAGAATCAAGTCAGCGCCCCCACAGAAGGAGCACTCTGGCCTATTAAAAATTGCCTGGCAATCCCGTCTGCATTCCCCAGTCGGGGTACCTCAGACAGTAAGCAATAAACTTACTCCACTCCAAAGAGGGAAGGCCAGGCCTGGGAGGGTGGACCTCCTAGAACTATCCAGGACTAATACCTCCACCCGACAGATAAAAGGCCACCGAAATGGCCTAGTTCGTGCCGGACTGATTGTCGAGAACGAATCCTCGATTGGTATTACCCAGTCCAAACTCTCTAAGCAACCCAAGTTACTGAAAGACTGAACGAGCTGGGGGCGACTCAACACTGAGAAGCAGATGCTTCCAGTATTTATTGAGAATGGAAGAGTCTAAATATTCGTTATAGGTAAGGTACCATAACACTTTAAACACCTTTAGGCCTTCTGTAAGTATAAAAGTCTGATTTTCATAAATTCTTGTAATTTATTTATGGAGAACTACTATTATTTGAGTCATCATCATTTTTTTTTTTTTTTTAATAATAAATTTAATTTTTGCTATCTGACTTGAAATAAAATAACGATAAAGAAATGGAGCTTTTCGCAGAAATTGAACCCACTTCGTTTCGAGAGGCTACTAAACTGGAGCACCGCTTTTCAGTAATTACCACTCTCCATTTCTTTGTCATATTTTACTTTGTTTAGGTCAGATGGAAAGAAATTTAATTCTTAAAAATAATAAGATTTCATCTCAAATCTTGAATTCTCCATAAATATTTCTTTATAAAATCTTGTAATGCTGAATTTTTTTTTCTAAGGTTCTGTTTAAAAATTTATTTTTTTAAATTTATTTTTATATGAATTTATTTATTTTTTTTTTAAGGGTCTGTTTAAAATTTTTTTTAATTGTTTTTTTTAAGGTTCTGTTTAAAAATTCTAGATTTTTGAATATAAACTTATGTTTGGTAATGAATTAAAAAAAAAAAAAAAAAGTTGAAGACGACTTTTATTTTAACTTAAAATAATTTTTTGTTTTGTTTTTCAGTCGAAAGGCGAAGAAGAGATAAAATTAATAATTGGATTGTACATTTATCAAAATTAGTGCCAGAATGTTCGCAAGATCACAAACAAGGACAGGTTAATGCAGTGAGTATCATATCTAAGATGAAAATGTGGTAGACATATACGACATTCACCCCCCCCCCCCTCTCCCTCCCCTGCTAAAAATTGAACAATTAACTTTTTAAAATGTTTTGTATAATCTAATAAAAAATTTCTAGGGAGTGGGACGAGGAGAGATCTGTCATATATGTCCACCGAAAATACTAATATCAAAGTCATATCTTTATATACTAAAAGTTGAACGTTGAGTTTTATTTTTAAATTAAAAATCTGTTAATTTGGTGTTCAATCGATATAGTCATGTCAGAAGAGTTTGTATGTAACAGTAGTATTTTGAAAATGAAGCTTTTAGGGTAGGATGTTACTGTGATAAGGTATCTGAAATCATTCAGAGACGAGTTTGAAATTGGTTTTAAAAAAACAAAAGATGAATTTGACAAAATCGTTTTTAGCGCATATTTTCGATTTAATTTCAAAAGACGTTTGTGATGTTTACGGATGCGCAATACGTCAATAATTTAAAAAGATAATAGACCACCGTTTGGGTCAGTATTTGTTATATATATTATTAAATATTCATGAAAACCTTTTGGGAGAGAGGTGAGAGACAGTTTTTATCCTTATGTATATTAAAAATGCTATTTTTTACTCGATAAACCTATGAATTCATTAATGATAATCTAATTTTAGACTTAAATAAAATGTCTGAATCATCATTTTAGACTGATATAAATATAAAAGGTGATTTGCGTGCTATTTTAATCTCAGTATCTGGGTATCTTTTACAATAATCCGCAGAGTGAAACGCTCAAAAAACAAATATACAACTAATAAAAGTAACTGTAGCCGATAAAAGTTATTTTCCAACTTATTTGTGACATTTGTTTGTATTTTTAAGCCGTTCCAACTGCTATTTATTAGAAATCAATATTTTTGTCACACGAACATTGGACAAGACGGGGGGGGGGGGGTATCGTAACGAGGTAAGGTCGAGACGCCATTGTTTTTTAGTAAAAATCCGTGCCCAAAAAAAACAAGAAATTTTTTTTTTTTACATCTAATAAAAACCCATTTATACTATATAAAAATACAAATGTCATAGGTAAGTAGGAAAATATCTATTCTCGACGTAGCTCACCTTCACTTGTTGCATATTTATTTTTTTTTACCCCGTTCTTGTTCGTTTTTTGGACCCCGTTAGCGACTCTGCAGATTATTGTAAAAGATACCCCAGTATCTTTATTGTTGTTGGTATCCGTCTGTCTCGGGAGACAATGGAGTTCTGCGCCTCAGATTAGTCCGTTGCCGAATTTCCTGCATCTGCTGTGACTGTGCAAGCCTATCCTGGATCGGCAGGTTCTGTTGCAGTTGTCACAGATGTAGGTGATGTCTGGTTGCGAGAGCTCTGTTGCAGCCCTCTACCGCCTGTGCTCTCTCCTCTCCCTCCACTGCTGGTCACTTCTTTTGGATCATGCCTTCACAGCACTTTTTCAGCGGCTGCAGTCTTCAGCAAGTGATTCCCAGCCTGCCGGGTCGATGACACCTGCCCTCATGTCTCGCTTTCAGACATCCGTATAGCTGGTCTGGAGCTGATTGCTAGCTCGTCGTATAGAATATTCTTTCGGATCCTCCAATTGTCCCTTCACCTGGCATGGCATAATAACATATCGATGACCCTCTCTCCCTATTTATCCCCCGTCTGCGACTAAATTAATATTAAACAATAATGATGACAATGTAATTATTGACATTACTCATCCTAATAATGTACAAGAATGGTCGTCTCTCAATGATGTGGATGATAGTTTGAATTATCAGATAACTACCACACATGAATTTGTTGTTCTTTTTGGTGCTTGTACATATCAACCCTGACATTGAAATATTTAAAGAATGTATAAACTTTATTATGTACTTACGTGTTAGCTGAAAATAAGATTGTGCAGAAAAAATTACGCAAATTCATCCAGTAGTTATTAAATTATAAGAAAAAGGAGAAAAATGATTTTACGTACATTTTGACATTTTTGTAAACAATGGAGACCCCAACACCCGAAATTGTGAAAATATGAGTTATCGTCCTTGACCACTGGAAAATCTAAGATACAAAATGGTGGAAATATCTACCGAGTGATAAAATCGTTTTTTATTTATAATTAAATAAATACTGGATGAATTTGCATAATTTTTGGTGTACAGTCTTTTTTTCATCTACCACGTAAGTACATAACAAAGTTTATACAATTCTTTAGCTATTTTATTTTAAAGAGCGGTCTAACATGTCAGGGTTGATATGCACAATCACCTTCTTTTCTTTTAAATGTATCATGCATTGTGGAGAACATGACTTATCCTTTCCACGAGGCAGGTGAATGATATGTGGCACATGCCAGACTTACCTAGTTACTTGTGTTCTATAGTTTCTATCATGTTTCCTTCTTTTTGACTAGTTGCACAACCAAGGCTTAAGGGTCTAGTCTACCCTACTATTCGTGAACGTGACTCAACAGCACAGACATGACTTGAACATGGTATGCTTATTTGTGTAATGCAGGATATATAACGTGTGATTAAATGACCCCTCTTTAACCCGTTGAGTTTTAGAATGGTCCGGGACACGTGGCAGAGACAACTCGGATGTTGGATAACAGTGTACAGATTATCGTGAGATTGTGAGTTCAATTCTGAACAAAGGCAGCAAGGTAGGTTAACTAAAAGAATGGCACAAGGCCTGCAGAATGGAATGGCTCCAGTAAACGGTTGAGTTAAAAAAAAAAAAAAAAATCCATTACTGTTCACGAGTCCAACACAAGGCACCTGAAGAAGGCCGGAGAATGAAACGGCTGTAACATAGCGACAACAACAACAACCGAGATGATGAAATCAGTTCGAAACTAATCGATAATAATGCGAATCCCGTGTCCCCCAAAACACAGACAAATATTAACTATTATTTACTTATTTGTTGAACAATGATGATCTACAATCAGACCATGTATCGAGTATTGTTGTCATATTTCGGCTGGTGAATCTTGGTCCAATCTCATAAGGTGCAGAAACGTGTCTGTAATTTGATTGGCTCCTACCTTTTCTTCTTCTCTGCACCCTCTCTCTCACAGACGTGATGTTGCTAGTCTCAGTCTTTTCTATAAATACTATTATGGCATGTGTTCTTCAGAGTTATATCATCTATTCCTTGCTTCCTTTGTTCCAGCTCGTTGGTCTAGTGGTCTCCATCAATTCGCTGTTTTGATACCTCATCGTAATACAGCTTCCTATTCCGGTAGCTTCTTTCCAAGAACTGCAGGCTTGTGGAACTCTCTTCCTGCTGACTGTTTTCCTCCTACCTATAACTTTGGTCTTATCAAGACTAAGGCCAATAAGCATCTCCTGTCTTTGCGATAACCATATTTGTTCTCGTTAGCTCCTTACATCAAGTGGCTTCATGCCTTGTCTGGAGCGATTTCCATAAAAAAAATGATGAATACTATGATCACCACTTCCCACCCACCCACCCAAAGCAACAACCGATCCAAAAAACAGTAATTTTTATCTTATTGTTTGAAACGTTCCTCATGGAATGTGAGGATGGACGGACAAAATGTGGGGGAAGCAAGAGTTACAAGGCTGTCGAAAGTCAACCCGAGGTCCACATTCTACTCTCCATTAGTATAGGTGGTTGTTGACTCCTGTGGAGATCATCCGCTGTTTGACAGATTTTATTTTTTAGTGTTGTTGGGTGTTCACACACCCACCCCATTGGAAAAACTAAGGCCTGCCTGATGGGGCTGCTAGTTTAGTCGCCGACAGCCCAACCATGGAGCAGGGGGTACTAGTATCAGATAAGAAAGCAGACCTCACCTGGGTTGATGAAGGGAAAACATCTCTCATTTTTAAATTCATTTCCTGGTAAGATAGTGTTTTTCTTGTTTCTATTTTAAAATTCATTCACTGGTAAGATAGTGTTTTTCTTGTTTCTATTTTAAAATTCATTCACTGGTAAGATAGTGTTTTTCTTGTTTCTAATTTGTGATTTAAAAACAGAAACTCGTTTACTTATTTTCTTTTCTTTTTTTCTTCTTCTGTTGTCAATCTCTGTGCAGAGCAAGGGGGGAATCCTCGCGAAAGCTTGTGAATACATCCAGGAATTGCGGACGGCCAATGCTCGGATGGCCGAGAGCCTCAAGGAGACGGAACGGATATCGGTTGACTGTGATTTACATCGACAACAATGCGAGGAATTGAAACAGGAGAACTCTATATTGCGTGCCGCACTGCAACAACATGGGATTGTTGTACCAGATATAACGGGTGGTGCCTCGTGAGGTCTGCCTTTTCTCCCCCTAACCCCTTTTTTCCCCCTATCCATCCCTCTGCCCTCTTCAGTCGCCAAGTCTATGGATGTTCTTTATACAGACTTCTGGCTGATCTTTTTTTTTTTTTTAAATCTTTCTCCCCCCCCCTTTCTTTTAGTCCCTCTCATCCTTTGACTTTTGCTACTACTTCTGTGGATATATTCTTCATCCTCAATCTTATTCCTTGATATAGACAATTGCTGGTTTGGTTCATTGCACAAATGGATACGAAAAAGAAAAAAAAAACTCAAGAGACGAAATTCAAAAAAAAAAAAAAAAAAAAAAAAAAAAAATATTGCACTTTTCTATGCAAATCAATGATGCTTGGGGGTCTATTAAACTAAAAATAATGGAGGGAACCGGGTGAGATGAAAGAGAGAGAGGGTAGATTGACAAAATATGTACATTTTTATTTACAATAGAAATCATTACTGTATACTATTGCAAACATAAGTCTTTTATCCATATAAATTTTATAATTATGTTTTGAGGTCATTGATGGCCAACATCAATGACCTCAAGGCATATGCAAGCAAACTGCCAATTAAAAACAAAACAATAATTTTTAAAATAAATTCTTGTAGCCATTAAAAAAAAAAAAAAAAATTCATGTTGCTACAAATCTATGAAGATAATCCCTCAGAAGAGATGTTGTCAGTAATTATTCTGTCTTGCTCAATCAAACAAATTTAACAAAAAAAAAAAAAAAGCTGTGAAATAAAAAAAAAGAAAAAAGAAAGTCAATTAAGCCTTTTTTTTTTTTTTGTGGCACATTTGTAAAAAGATGTACCTATAATTTTACGGCCATTTTAAAATGTTTTTACTTAATAGAGGATAAAGCACACGTGTTTGCAAATAGATATAAGTTTGAATAACAAAAGATAAAAGTTTAACACACTTTTGAACTTGGCTTAAAATTTATTCCAAACTTTTTATAAAAGTTTGACTTTAATTATGCAGAAATTTTTGTGTTTAAAAACAAATTGAAAAAAAAAAAAAAAATCAATGTAATACAAATTATCTGCTCTTGAATTTAGCAATTCACTTTTTTATTTTGGCATTTATTTAAAATTTTTTTTTCCTCCGTTTATTTTTATTTTTTCTGAAAAAAAAAACTGACTAAGAACATTGGCAGATTTAATGAATAGTTAAATAAGAGCGACAACTACCTATGTTTAACCAGTGTTGCCCAGGTGTCTTTTCGTTTTGTTCACTTTGAATTTTTTCAAATAAGATTTTGCCATGTTAAATTTAATATGGTATCTTTTTTTAATTTTATTTTTACTTCCCTCCAAGCAAGGCATATTGCCACTGACTCATAAGGGGCTACTCTGATAGGGTCAAGATTTATAGGGGGTCAACCTGGGTGGGGAGTTGGGCAGCAAGATGTTTGTTTACATTACACTTAAATTTCTGCATGTCGATATGGTCAGGGGAGCAGGAAGGGATTTCTAAAGACAAATTATTAATTGAACAAAATTGTTATAAAAACTATAACTAGTTTTGTTAAGGTAATGTTTTAATCTCTATTTATAAAAGTATTTGATATAAATAGCTTATAAAACTTTCAATATTTTAATGCCTGAAGATTTGCTAAGAATTTTAAGGCTAAAACTTTCTATTCAATAGTTTAAATGCTTCCAAATTCTTTTCACATTTCAAAGGGTCACAAAGTGATATTTGTTTTTAACTATTAACAAATAGCTGTCCGGGACGTTGCCAAACTTATCTAAAACCTTGATGCCAGCAAAGCAACTGGTCCTGACAACAAAGAGTCAAATATGTCCTAAGATGGGGAGGTACTGCTGCCACATATGGGGAGGTGCCGCTCAGAGCAGCTTTTCCTACTTTGACAGAGTCCAAAACCGACTTCGAAATCTAATTGGGGATGTCATCTTTTCTTCCCTACAGTGACTCTCTCACAGAAGACATGTTGCTAGTCTTTCTTTGCTCTACCGTTATTTTCATGACAGGTGCTCGACTGAGCTCAAATCTATGCTCCCCCCTCTCCCCCCCCCCCCCCCTGTAAAACATTCACAACTAGAACCTGCCGTCAATGATTTCCATTTCTCCCTCTGCATGCAGTTTCTTTCCTAGAACTGCTCGTCTGTGGAACACAGTGCGACAAGCCTGCTTCCCAGCCAACTGCAATATGGTCGTCTTTAGCCCTTATCCTCGAAAGATGGTTTTAATACTTGAAGCTGTTGCATTCTTATTTCAATAAATAATCGATTAATAGTTTTAAAAAAATGTAAGTTATGTAGATGCGAAAAACACAGACATACAAGAAGTGGCAACAATTTTATTGATATAGAGATAAAACTTGAAACAAAAGTATATCTAAATTATTTTTTTTCTCAAAAAGTAATATATATATATCTATATATATATATATAGATATCTATATATATATATATATATATATATATATAATCCAGGCACGGTAAACATCCACAGGATAGTAATCCAAAGAATTTAAACTGGGCTTATAAAAAGTGTTCAATATCAAATAGAGCTTTTATATATGATTATTTTTATTTACACATGCATGTTGTCGATCAACAGCTGTTAGAAACTGAGATCTCATCAGGCAGAGTTAAAATCTGATCTTAACCTTAGATCATATTTGGAAAGAACCTCGGATCGGATATTAACTCTGTCTGATGAGATCTCAGCTTGTAACAGCTGTTGATCGATAACATCGACATGCCAGTGTCGCAGATTTTGTACATATCTGTGTAAATAAAAATAATCACATATATATATATATACAGGGTGATTCATAAGTCACTTAGCTAACTTTGTCAGCTTAAATTCTATTTGGGTCTGACTTTATAAATCCAACAATAACTTTATATGTTAGATTAGCTGAAATATCAAAATCCCAAAGGCATGTTCATAATACTGAAATACTTTTGGACGTTTAAATTAAAGGTCGAATCCCCAAAAAACTACAAAACGATCAAAATAAAATTACGGTGACAATAAAGTTTACACAACTGAAGTTATGGGCTTAGAAAGTTGTAATTTTGTTTTGTTTCGAGAGTCTTAAAGTGATTGAAATTTTGCTTATATTTTTTTAAATCTATATAATTTTCCATTATTTACCTATAGATGAATGGAACTATATTAAAATACGAACTTGGATTGTGTCTATTTTTTGTATAGTTCTCGTCATGGGTTTTGTTTTTCGATTACTTTGATGTATTTTGGGATTCAACAGCCTTTCACTTATTAAAAGGACATAGAGTATCTTTGTTCCATGAACATGTCTGGGATTGGTTATTCTAGCTGGGTACCCCATAGATATTATCAATTTGTTTAATACTGCATTTCTCTATACAAAACATATATATCTAACGGTATTTCACTTACACTGACAATGCCAACATTTAAACCTATTGTTAGTATAAGACAAATAACTTTATTCTTAGAATTAAAACTTACCACACATTACACCAGATTTCAAGTGTAGTATCTGTTCCGATCGATACTGCACGCCTGTCCTGTGCAGTTCTAGGAGGTCCACCCTCCCAGGCTTTGCCTCCCCTCTTTGAGGAGGAGTAAATAAAACACCAGATTTCATGCCCCTAAGAGATAATTGTCAGATTCACATAAGAACTGTCAAGCCCTCCGTTCAGTCTAGAGAGACTATGGACACCCCTGTAATTATGAAGCAAGGGTTGCACACTTCCTAGCAACATCTCTCCTGAGTCGGCACTGCTTGATTCCAATGGCAAGTATAGTACAAGACGACTGGAAACAATGCCGAGATAAGCAGAGAGCACATACAACACCTGGTATTCCCAAATGGTCACCCATTTAGTACTGGCCAGGTTCGACGTCGCTTAACTTCGGTGATCTAACGGGAACCGGTGTGTCAACGTGATTGTGCCGTATATAAGCACATAAGAACTAAACCATAGTAGAAGCCACATCTGACCATTGTCTCTTAGGGCCATGGAACCCAGTGTAATGTTGGGCTACATGTTGATATTCAGTTGTTGTATTGTTTATGTTGAAAGTATTATCAAACCCACAAGTAGTTCATCTTCGACACTGTACTTGCTTGGGAGGAAGCCGACTCAAGCCGACCAGAGTGATAGTTGGTACGAGTACAAGTGGAGATAATTTAAACTTTAAGAGTTCAATAAATAATTAATAAATCCCTTATTCGTCACTTGGACATTGTTTAGTTCAATATCGAGAAATCCTGATTCCTTATATATAATTGTATCACAGTCCATAGATTTCTTGGAATGTCCGGCTGGCTTGGCAGGCCGAGAGCAGACTCAAGGCGTTTCCATGAATAATGGCGATAGAGAGGCGCTCATAAAGCCAAGACAATTCGCGATTGTCTCCGCTGTTGCGCGTCATTAATAGACCAAGGCTGCCGAGGAAGTCGCGCGTGGCAGAGTCAATCACTCCACTCGTCTCCATAGCGATCGGTTGAAATACAAATCTGTCGAGAAGATTGGCATATTTTGACCGCTTGCGGCTGTCTGCTGACGCTGCTGCATGTCCAGGGTTTGTTGCCGATCCAGGGTTTCATGTAGAAGGAACGCCGGCAGATTTTCGAGGCACAGCGCTCTCAATGATGTCGTCCGACGAGCACTAGACATCGCTGGCTTCCCCGTCGATCCTCGAATCGGTTGGCCTTGACAGAGGGGATGGCAAACGACCTGATGGCCTGACGGTATTTCCCTTTACAAATGTTAAGTCACTGATGCGACTTGTGTCAACACTTTTGCACCTTCGTCAGTGATACAATCGGCAACAAACCCTGGACATGCAGCAGCGTCAGCAGAGAGCCGCAAGCGGTCAAAATATGTCAATCTTCTCGACAGATTTGTACTTTAATAATTGCTAACCTAATTTGGATGTCTGTTTACATTAGTTTTAAATTTCTGCGTGTCAGTACCGTCAGGAAAACAGGGAGCAGGGAGGGAGTTCCAGAGTCCAGCAGCACGAGGAAAGAAGCTTTCGGAGTAGAAAGCTCTTCGGCATCTGGGGACCGCTACAGTGAATGGATGGGATTTGGCAGATTGTCGGGTTGGTCTAGTGAATTTATGTTGTGGGGGGGGTACCAGAGCAGCAAGCTCATGAGAGCACAATCCATTGAAGTATTTGTAAAACAGGCGATATCCATCAAAATTTTACGTTTGCTGTCTCCATCTGTCTTCATAATATTGACATTTCGTTTGAAATAATGCTTTTATGTAAGATTTAATTATATTAAGTAAAAATTGTCTCTTTCTTCTCCTGTAAAAATAATTGCCATTTTTGTAATACATAAAATTACAGTTTTAACTGTTTTATTTAATTTATTTATTATAAAACAATGAAAATTATAATCTACATCGTTTCAAAATCCAGCTAAATATTGTTTAATTAAATAAATCTTTGTTGATCCGGCGATTTCATTTTTTAAAATAGGGGTGGCAGGTGATAACGTATATACGAACATGAAATTGTCTTAGCGTATCATTATATAGATGAAATTGCTAGGATCTTTGCAACTACTAAAGATTAAGTATTTATGAGTGCTTACAGTTATTCTATTTGTGTTTATAATAGTTTTAAAACTAGATAACTTTAATTTAATTTATTTGCCACTTCTGCATTTCAACCGTCACTTGGACATAATTTGCTTTCCTCTTTTGAAGGCAGGGGCAGACAACCAACCGGAAGTAACTGAATTAGATGTTTTTATTCAAAATGACAATATTAACAGCAAAGAATAATAACAGCGAACAATGTATCGTTATTGAATATGAAAATATTTTATTTAAAAATTTATAAAAATGTGTTTTTTTTTTATTGTATGAATTAAAACTTTCTCAAAATAGTTAACAGTGATTTTTAAAATGAAAAATTATCATTTAAATGAATAGTCAGTGATTTTAGTCAGTGATTTTTTTTTATTGTATGAATTAAAATTTGATCAAAATAGTCAACAGTGATCTTTTAAAATGAAAAATTATCATTTAAATGAATAGTCAGTGATTTTTTTTTTCATTGTATGAATTAACATTTGATCAAAATAGTCAACAGTGATCTTTTAAAAGGAAAAATTATCATTTAAATGAATAGTCAGTGATTTTTTTTTTTATTGTATGAATTAACATTTGATCAAAATAGTCAACAGTGATCTTTTAAAATGAAAAATTATCATTTAAATGAATAGTCAGTGATTTTTTTTTTATTGTATGAATTAACATTTGATCAAAATAGTCAACAGTGATCTTTTAAAATGAAAAATTATCATTTAAATGAATAGTCAGTGATTTTTTTTTTTATTGTATGAATTAACATTGGATCAAAATAGTCAACAGTGATCTTTTAAAATGAAAAATTATCATTTAAATGAATAGTCAGTGATTTTTTTTTTTATTGTATGAATTAACATTGGATCAAAATAGTCAACAGTGATCTTTTAAAATGAAAATTATCATTTAAATGAATAGTCAGTGATTTTTTTTTTTATTGTATGAATTAACATTGGATCAAAATAGTCAACAGTGATCTTTTAAAATGAAAAATTATCATTTAAATGAATAGTCAGTGATTTTTTTTTTTATTGTATGAATTAACATTGGATCAAAATAGTCAACAGTGATCTTTTAAAATGAAAAATTATCATTTAAATGAATAGTCAGTGATTTTTTTTTATTGTATGAATTAACATTGGATCAAAATAGTCAACAGTGATCTTTTAAAATGAAAAATTATCATTTAAATGAATAGTCAGTGATTTTTTTTTATTGTATGAATTAACATTGGATCAAAATAGTCAACAGTGATCTTTTAAAATGAAAAATTATCATTTAAATGAATAGTCAGTGATTTTTTTTTTTATTGTATGAATTAACATTGGATCAAAATAGTCAACAGTGATCTTTTAAAATGAAAAATTATCATTTAAATGAATAGTCAGTGATTTTTTTTTTTATTGTATGAATTAACATTGGATCAAAATAGTCAACAGTGATCTTTTAAAATGAAAATTATCATTTAAATGAATAGTCAGTGATTTTTTTTTTTATTGTATGAATTAACATTGGATCAAAATAGTCAACAGTGATCTTTTAAAATGAAAAATTATCATTTAAATGAATAGTCAGTGATTTTTTTTTTTATTGTATGAATTAACATTGGATCAAAATAGTCAACAGTGATCTTTTAAAATGAAAAATTATCATTTAAATGAATAGTCAGTGATTTTTTTTTTTATTGTATGAATTAACATTGGATCAAAATAGTCAACAGTGATCTTTTAAAATGAAAAATTATCATTTAAATGAATAGTCAGTGATTTTTTTTTATTGTATGAATTAACATTTGATCAAAATAGTCAACAGTGATCTTTTAAAATGAAAATTATCATTTAAATGAATAGTCAGTGATTTTTTTGTATGAATTAACATTTGATCAAAATAGTCAACAGTGGTCTTTTAAAATGAAAATTTATAATTTAAAACGAAAATCCAACAGTCAACATTGTCTTTTTTTCATATATATATATAATTTACAACTTTGGGATGTTTGCGTGGAATGAATGGAACTATTCAATTATTAAGTCCAAGTGACGGTTGAAATGCAGAAGTGCCATTTATTTTTATAAAAAAAAAAAAACCCAAAGGATATTCTTAAGATTAATCCATTCAAATTCGGACATTATGGACGGAAGTGCGATTTAGAACTTAAGCGTGACCGATGGACAAACGCGCTTGGACATCTAAAAATGTAGCGTTGTTAACCATTTCCCCCTTTTTTTTTCTCTTCCCCCTCTCATAAGAATTGGGTTTTACAAACGCAGAATGCCCTTTGCTGACCATTCCGAGGATAAACAAGGAACTCAATGTTGCTCTCCTCTTTCACTCTCTCTTCTCTCTCCTCCCTCTCCTCCCCTATCTCTCTCTCCTCCCCACTCTCTCCAAGCACATTGTTTATTAAGATGTTAATATTAAAAGGAAAAACAAAACAACACCCGTACCTGATTGTACGTGGACCTGGATCGATGATTATTCAGTCAATTTTCTTTGAATGAAGATAAACTATGAATTGCAACTGAATGGTGCCGTACAAATAGTTCAATTTTGAAAAGAGAAAATGAAAATTGGAAGAAAAAAAAAAAAAAGAGAAAAAATAAATCCAAAATATTCTTGTAAAGAAATTAACTTTGTTTTTTTTTTTTTTCCATTTTATTTGAGTGGATGAGAAAGATGGATGTATTTGTGTGCAGGTAAATTATTTCGATATAAATACGAGTTGGTGTGTACATGAAATTATAAAAAATTTATTAAAAAATGTTTATCATTTATTTACTCATTTTTATTTAATTTTATTTGTACATAGTTTCTTTTTAGGAAATTAATTTGGCTGAAGTAAAAAAAAAAAAAAAAAAAAAAAAATTCAAAGTATTATCACTTAAGCTTTCAGGCCTTTCTACAGACAATAACTTTTTTCTTTTCTTTTTTTTTTGTGTAGAAATCAGTAGTTATTTTGTTCAGTTTAACCCTAAGGTTCTCAACCTTTTTGCCCTTAAAAAAAACAAAAAAAAACAAAAAAAACGCACACAACCATAAACCCAACCATAACACAAAGTTTTACTTAAATCATTTAATGTAAGTGTATTTAAATGAAATTATGGTGTAGAATGCATTGAAATCATGGCCATCCCTACTACAGGCCAGGCAATCGTGCAACTGGGGTCTTTTACTGGGGGCCATGTGAATTTTCTTAAATATTCGATATAGAAGTTGCAAACAAAGGTAAAATTTCTCTGTGAGATTAGTTTGATGTTTTTATGTGTTTTACATACCAAATAATAAGAACCACAATGAGCTAATTGATAAATTTGACAATTATTGACAAATTCCTATAAATGAAGAGACGGGTAATTTTTGAATAAACAAAGGCAAATGCATATTTCAATGAAGAATTTTTATTTCAATGTTGGATTTTTTTTAGAGAATTTGTACTTATGTCAAAAGATCATTACTTGTATATTGTGGTTAAAAAGAAAAAAAGGATCCGCACCAGTTGATGATATAGTTTGCAACTTCTATATCGAATATTTAAGAAAATTCACATGGCCCCCAGTAAAAGACCCCAGTTGCACGATTGCCTGGCCTGTAGTAGGGATGGCCATGATTGAAATACAATACGATTCACAAATATTTCAATATGTCAGCCATCATACCAAACACAAATTCAACAGGTGCTTATTCTGTTCAGCGGCCGTATGAAAAAATTATTTTTTTATAAAAATAATATCATATACTTATTCAGCGTTATATTCTTACTCACTGTACAAAAAAGTAGAAAAAATTATCCACTAGAACTTTAATTACAAGTATTTTTCCATTCTGCGTATCATAACAGCGATTCGTTCACTAAGCCTCCATCTTCTTTCTTAAGAAGATTTCGAATTATCTGCCCTTGAAATCTTCTTAAGAAAGAAGATGGAGGCTTAGTGAACGAATCGCTTACGCTGAATGGAAAAATACTTATAATTAAAGTTCTAATGGATACTTTTTTCTACTTTTTGGACAGTGAGTAAGAATATAACGCTGAATAAGTATATGATATTGTTTTTATAAAAAAATAATTTTTTAATACGGCCACTGAATAGCACAAGCACCAACAATTTGCCTTCTCTTCAAAACCAAAAACCTTTTGTAAATAACTTTGTAGAGGTTGGGGTGATGAGAAGCTTGTATCGCCATTCAACAATAATCACCACTTCATTGGAAACTTTATTTAGCCTTGTACAAATGAGTTGCTTTAAAGCAGGGATTCCCAACCTTATTTTGCTTGTGGACCCCCTGGGAGCTATTTTATCATCTGTGGACCTCGTATATACATACATAATTTAAAAATAAAAAATTGTTTAGTAAAAACTAACAATAAATCAATACAAATCTTTAAAATTTCAATAAATCAATTTTGTTTTATTCGTAACAAAATACAAATCTTTAAAATTTCAATAAATCAATTTTGTTTTATTCGTAACAAAATACAAGTACAGATCTTGAAAATTTCAATAAACACACGGACATCAACTAGTAAACAAAATAAATATAAACTTTTTTTCGTGGATCCCCGTAAAGCTTCTGTGGTTCCTGATTGGGAATTCCTGCTTTAAAAAATTGATTTAAAAAAAAAAAACATTTTTTATATGATGAAGCCGACCAGGTGGCCATTGTATAATTTTCAGAATCACTTAAAACTTCAGTCTTTTGCCATTGATAGTGAGTTAGGAAAATCTTTAGTAATCAAAACGAATTATATATATATATATATATATATATGATAATGTAACCACTTATGTAAACAGGTTCCATAATTTCAACAAAATATTTTGTGTACATGTTTCTGAAATTATTTAACATATATATATATATATATATAAGTAAATTTCGTGTACAACAGAATAGTAGGATTAATTTTAGAGGAAGCATTATTATAATCAATGAAACAGACGAGTGGAGAAAAAAAAAAAAGGAAAATTGTTAAAATTACCTTAAGGCCTTGTCGTCTGACCCTCTGAGAGGAAACGTCAGAATGGTAAATTAAAAACTAAAAGTCGAATGAGAAATGAGGGGGGAAAAAAAAACAAAAAAAAACTTATTTCAGTTGGAAGAAACGATTGAGAGAGGAAAAAAAAAAAAGGTAAATCTCTCAACGTTATGGTGGCTTTGAATCATTAAAGATCTCCAACTGATGTTTCAAAATCTTTTGTCTACACAGGCTAGGTCGATAGTTGTTAATGACTAACGCCTCAAGAATATTGAGATGGTAGTTCGACCTTTTTTTTCCCTCATTTCTCATTCGACTTTTAGTTTTTAATTTACCATTCTGACGTTTCCTCTCAGAGGGTCAGACGACAAGGCCTTAAGGTAATTTTAACAATTTTCCTTTTTTTTTTTCTCAACTCGTCTGTTTCATTGATTATAATAATGCTTCCTCTAAAATATATATATATATATATGGAAACATTTTAAATTTTGCATGTTTATTTGGATTATATATATTTAGGCAACATCTATTAGAAAAAAAATTTGTTTGAATCCCACTTAGCTAAAATGTATAGCTCTTTGTAAAAGAGTACTTGGGTAGCCTCGTAATTGCGAATATATAACACATTTCCATCACAAGTGACGATAACTGATAGCTCAGTCGTTACAATACTTAACTGCCAGTTTGGAAGCATCTGCCATTTTTAGCCACGCGGAAGAGCTGCTATAGGGCAAAACAGCTGTCTGGATAGACTAAATATATATTTTGAAAGAGGAAAGTTTTTTTTTTTTGTTTTTTTTGTTTTTTTTGTTTTTTTTTCTTTTCTTGTAAAAAAAAAAAAAAAAAAATTGTCTAAACATACAGATATTTCATTGAAATCTCCATCATACCAGTAATTATAGAAGCAACAGGACTAATGAAAAAGAATTTCAAAAGCTATTTGGCGAGTATACCCCGTGAACCGAGTGCAAGAGAAATACAAACAATTGCACTTAAAAGGACGGTTAGGATCTTAAAAAGATCTCTAGGCTTAGCTCATATCCCCTGCCCCTTTTTCTTGAGAACAGTCAGTACGTTCCGCCATTGGTATTTTTATATAAAGGTTTGTATATTGCCCATAATTTGCCATTCGTTTTAATGACTGAGGATGGAGCTGTAGAGTACTTCCTACCCCACAGGCCAGATTTCCCACACCTGAAACTGCCGGTATCAATAACTAATCTAAGAAATGAAAAGCCCCCCAAAATATATGCCATTAAATATTTAATCAAGTGCTCATGAATCGTGGATTTTGACATGTTAAACTTTTCTGCTAGTTCTCATGTCGTGTAATTTGGATTATTCTCGATTAATGCCTTGATGGCGTCGTCGTCGTCGTCGTCATCTGTAGAGGATCGTCTGCCTGAGCGTTCTTCATCATTAAGGGTAAAATCTGCAGCTTTGTGTAAAAAAGATATGGGGTTTGTCCAGATGGTAATTGTCCGTTGATAAGGTGTCCAATGAAACGAGATTTAGATGGATAAGAAAAAGTTTTTCGTAGAGGCAGCATGGAAAAGCGTTCAAAAATGAAGTAACTCCAATAGTGAGATGTTGAGTTCAAATCGAACTTTTTTTCACTCTCCATTTCTTAATAACATTTTTTTCAAATGTTGAATTTTGGCTTTTCCACTGCCAACTTATCTATCTGTATAACTCCTCTGATGATAAGATTTCGATCTTTGAAAAGCCTTGGCTTAAGGAAAGAATAATAAACAATTTTATTACAGAATATACCTTGCATTGAACAATCGAAGTTTGAAATAAATCTGGACATTCGTACATGTTTATCACTCTTTCTTCTATCTTATATAAATATATCTAAATGAATAAATGGGAAATGTTTTTCCACGGATCTTAACTTTATTAACATCAAAACGGTTTATGCTTATATCATTCTGTGACACAACTCTTCTTTTTTTTTTTTTTTCTTTTCTTAGGGAGTGGGGGTAATCCTCCCAAGTATTACATCCTCCTTTGGGGGAGGGAGTAATGTAATATCTGTTCTGTTGTCATGATACTATCCTACCAGGCATTACCAGTTCCTTTTTTTCCGGAGGGAGGGGGGGGGTCCTCCTCGGCTTCCCAACATCTGGGGGTTAGTGTAGTATATTTACATTCATCATGTACATTCCTCTCAGGCATTACCTCCTCTTGAGGGGGTGGACAGTATAGTATATGTTGATTCTTCATAATACCATTCTCCACTTTTTTCTTTTTCAGGTTGGGGGTTATGCTTAGTGTTGTATCTTTTCTGTTGTCATATCGTCAGGCATGAACTCCTCCTTTTTGGTGTGTGTGGGGTAGCGGTAGTGTTGGTTGTTCATGATACCATCCTTTCAGTGATTACCTCCACCTTTGAAGGTTAGTGTAGTGTATATGTTCGTTCACCATGGTACCATCTTCCTATGTCTGCAAATATATGCTACCGGAGGGAGCATATATTTGCTAGTGTATGTATATATATATATATCTAATATCTAAGTTTTAAATTTTAGAATCAGTTAACATGATGCGAGATTTTGTTAAACAAATGAAATATTTAATAAATCATTTTTTTTTCTTTTCTTTTTTTTAAAATCCAAATTTTCGGTTTTAAAAACCTTATTCATGGTAGAGACAATATTTTTCTTCTTTTTCTTTTTTCTTTCTTTTTTCCCTCCTCTTGTTTCTTTTTTTTTTTATAGTCAAGTCTTACAGCTTGGCTGAAGATCGATCTTCTGGTGTTATGAAGATACTGTTTTTTTTTTTTTGTTGTTTTTTTTTTAATGTCCGATCTGTAGTGGAGCGAGCTGAAACGCGTGTGATTTAAATTTTACTACAGCTTAGAAGCGCCGTTGAAACGATAACTTTGAAATTTTAGAATCAGTCAACATGACGCAAGATTGTGTTAAACAAATGAAATAGTAAAATTTAAATCTCATTATCGTACATGCGCGTTTCAGTGCGCTATATTACAGATCAGACATATAAAAAAAAAAAACAGTATCTTCATAACACCTGGAGATCGATCTTCGGCCAAGCCATAAGACTTCAACTATGGAAAAAAAAGAAAAGAAAAAAAAAATGAAAATATTGTCTGTACCATGAATAAGGTTTTTAAAACCGAAAATTTGGATTAAAAAAAAATGATTTATTAAATATTTCATTTGTTTTACAAAATCTTGCGTCATGTTAACTGATTCTAAAATTTCAAAGTTATCGTTTCAACTGCGCTTCTAAGCAGTAGTACAATTTAAATCTCATTATCATATATATATATATGTATATATATATATATATTTCATCTATAGACAGCTGTTTCTTTTGTGTGGCAAGATCCTTGACTAAGATTCAAAATCCGATTGTTTAGTCAATAGTTGAGACATCTTAACCTTATGCTATTACTCTCCTACGAAGTGAGGGAATTTATAAATATGTTGACATTTGCATTATCGACTACCTAGAGAGCTCATTTCTATAAAGGTGCTTTACGTTAAAGGGCTACCATTAATTCCCCTATTATAGAGCTCAACCCACAAATGGGGGAGTGAATTTTAACGCTACACCTAGATTATCTTGAAAGATTTTGGGAGTGGGATTTTTGTTTTCTTTACGACATATCAATCGCTTTTCTTTTTTTTCTTTTACATTTTTTTAATGCAAAAAAGAAAAAAAAGAAAAAGGGTTGATAAAAAAAATAAAGAATTCACCTACAAATAGGTGAATTCTTTATTTTTTTTATCAACCCTTTTTCTTTTTTTTTCTTTTTTGCATTAAATTTTTAATTTTTTTTTTTTTTTTTTTGTAAAATGTAAATTTATCTCCTAAGATCGTTCAACTAACATCAATCAAAGTTATTGTTAGAATTTAAGTGAAATGGAATAGGACAGTAAAAGTATCCTTGCGATGAAATCCTTATAATATTTACTTGCATGAGAGCAGAGTTAGACACAAGGTTGGTTTTTAATGGGGGGGGGGGGGGGAGAATCCAGCTCTTCAAAAAGGCACTCTGGGTTGGGACAAAAATAAAAATTGCCTAGAAGGATTTCTCCTTCACTGATCAAGGACAGCAAAGATGAAGTGTAAGTATTAGAAAATATACTACACTTTGCTCCTAGCCAAAAGGCCCAGAAGCGAAAAGTTTTTAGAGATAAACATTAGGTTGTCTTTGGGATACATAATTTTAGTGTTATGTTCAATCAAGATAGGCGCGAGAGCGCTCTATCCCTTAATAGACTTCAAAAATGGCCTATGCTGGAAATCTCATTTCTTTGATCAATCATAACTCAAAAACCAATAAACCAAATTAGTTAAAACTTTGCACAACATTTTTATTTGATAGGTTCTATAAGTGTGTAGAATTTCAGCATCATTAATCAAGGCAACCCAGAGATCTAGAAAGTTCAATCATGAAATCATGTTATCTGTGTGTACGTACATACGTATGTGCCACCCTGTATCTCATCAACTATTTGATGGATTCAGCTGATTTTTGGCAGAGATAGAGGTTCTAGGGTCTAGTTGATGGCATTTTAATTTCAGTTTACTATATACCTTAGTTTTCCAGAAAATTCCAAAAAACCTTATGAGAAGGCATTGTATTTAGGCATAGCCTTTACAAAAGTAGTGACATTCCATGAAAAATGCCAGTATACTGAAATCATATGCTCTTAATAGTGTTAAGATGAAAATTCATATACACTAAATGTACAAAAGCAAGGAAATTCCCAAATTTTTACACTTTTATTGTCATTAAGGGTATGCAAGCACAACAGGTCTATGTATTTTACTGGTAGGAATTTTTCTTCAGCGCACCTCACACACTTCATCCACTCATGCATAGAGATTTATACTGTAGTGATGTGATAATGAAATGGTTTGGTTGATATGTAGTCATACCCTTAAAAATTTGGGAATTTCCTTGCTTTTGTACATTTAGTGTATATGAATTTTCATCTTAACCCTATTAAGGGCATATGATTTCAGTATACTGGCATTTCTCATGGAATTTTAATTAAAGTCTAACAATCCTCTTGATGTAAAGATCGCCATTGTTCTTATTCATATTTCAGTTGTGTTTTGTTATTGTGTTTTAAGAACTGCTATGACTAACATGAAGATCGGCAAGTGAATTATGGTATTAAACCTACAGATGGATTATTCGGATTACTATTCTCATCTGGGTTGATATCAAATTGGCACAGACTCGAAATAATACAACAATGGGAAACACAGAAAATAACAACCAAGATGAGAATAGGCGCCCGAATAATACAAATTAGCAATCCTTGTCTAAACAATTTTAAAACGTAAACGTTATTCAAAGAGAATCTTCTGATTTCATGACGCATTGCTTCAATTTTCAAATATTTTTATAGAATGAGGCAGTGACCATTTGAAAAGGAGTTTTTGAAAAGCTGCCACGAGTACGTTCGTCATGTCGTTCCTCTGGCGACGTTCAGTCGTTTGTTTACCCTCAGAGTTCTCAATAAAAGACGTTCTGCATTCTAAATTTTGTGAAAACAAATTTGGTTGCCGTGGTGTGTGCTTTTAATATAAATGCACCCTCTACTAAGATCATTTGACGGTGGTTTAAATAGTTCCAAGGATGACCACAAGGGGGGGGGGGGTCCACGGAAGTCCACAAATCAGGATTAACCATGAGCTTGCAATTCTTCAACCCACAATCTGATGTCTTCTAAGAAGAGGTCTAAATTTGAAACCCTACAGCAGGGGCGGGCAACCTTTTCAGAGTGAGGGCCAGATGAGACTTTTAGAAGGAGATCGCGGGCCGGAGTGAAAAAGGAAATCTTAGAATTACTATATTTTGTTTACATGAATAAATTGTAGAAAAATTGCATTGAACACTCTACAAATCTGATATTTTTTCTCAAGAGACTTCTGTATGTGATGTTATAAAAGGCGCCAACGAAGAGCCATTTTGGAATCATAAAAAATAATGACGGGAGAAGTAGCAAGTTGATCCAGCATTCGTTTTGACACAGCTCACATAGGTTTTCTGTTTCATGCCCTTTCATCGTCTCTCGTTTCCTCTTTGCTTCTCTCTTTCTCTTTTTCTATTTTTATCTCAGGCCAAGGATTTGAAATTAATAGTTAAAGAAAAATGAAATATACATGCATCATCGCTCGCTGATATTTATACATTTTTATCCCACTGTAAATCTTAATTGAAACCTACTTTTACATCTATGTCACAAAATGATATGAGTTTTACTGGGAGGTCCGCGGGCCGGAGTGCAATAATAAAGCATAGCAGGGTGGCGGGCCGGACGCTACGCCTTCGTGGGCCGGATGTGGCCCACGGGCTGGAGGTTGCCCGCCCCTGCCCTACAAGAAGCAGATGGAATTTTGCAATTTGATTGTGGAAACCTTCATTTCATGATTAATTTTAAACCACTGACAACAAAATTTGTTTTCGCAAATGCAGAGTGCCTTTCGCTGACGGCGCGCCGGAGGAATGATGCGACTACAGCACCTCTTATAAACTTGGAAAACTGTTTTTTCAAATAGTCACCGACTCATTCCATGATGATGTTTGAAAAATAACGCTGTATGTTTAATACCAAAATCCTCTTGGCAATCTTCTATAAGAGCGGTTCTTAAACCGTTTTGGAGTCTCAATCTTCCAGTATTTTTATGCTTCCCACTAAGTATAATGTGGCGCAAGGCCGAGCGGAGAAAAAGCCAGTGCCCCAACGGAAAAGCCAGGTTGGCTTCTAAAAATAGTTTGAACAGCCCCATTGTCATTCCTGGTAGGGGCGCTTCAGACAATTGACAATAAACCAACTCTTTCCCAAAGAGGCAAGGCAAGGCAAGGCCTGGAAGGATGGAACTCCTAGGACTACCGAAGACACATATCACAGTCCGACAGAAAAAAAGGTCCCCGAAATAGCCAGTCTCTGTCAGACTGATTGTCTAGAACATATTCTCGACTGGTATTTAGGTGGAACAATGAATGGTCAAGCGACTTTCGCCACCAATATCATTTTCTCCCACCTTATGGATAACACGTTTAAATTTTTTTATTTTTACTATAATGAAGATACTGTGTTTGTTTAAAATAAACATGGAGCTAAATAACATTGGTCGTTGTATTTATGTAACAATATAGTTAAACATAGTGACTCGTGTTATTTAGCACCATGTTTATTTTAAATAATATTCAGTTTTTGTCAGACACAGTATTCCTATTATATAGGGTGGGCCAAAATAAGGGTCCTATCTTTAAATTTGAATAACTTGAATTTGAATAACTTCCACAAAATAAAAGTTAAACTCACCAAACTTTATGTGTGTGTAGATTGACCCTTCCGAGATTTTTTGAAATAAACAAAACAAATTTTAGCCGAAAAACACTTCTTAAAACTTACAAAAACTAAAGTATTGTTTTTTACACTGTTTTGAGTTTTTTAAGCAAAAATAATGTTTTCTAAATGAGGGTACGTTCCTTAGGACTAATACGGCTCATGCTTGCTTCAGAAGGGGTCCTTTACTTATTCTAAAAAAAAAAAAAAAAAAAATCAATAAATAAAAAAGTTATGAATTTTTAAAAATAGGACCCTTATTTTTGCCCACCCTGTAGTAAGATTTAAAAACTGTTTTTCTTATATATAATAAACATCTTCTAAATAGACAATTTTGAAACCTGATTAAAATTCTTACAGGTAAGGTTTTATAAAAACTTAAATTGAAAATCAAAATATTTAAACGATTAAAAGTTTTTTTATTGACTCTATGAAACTGATGTTTCGGTCAATGCAATCTTCTTCAGGGTGAGTAATACGTAATAATGACCTTTTTTGGGGAGGATGGATGGGTGGGGGTCCCGATTATTATTAGGTCTTATGTTTTTGTCGCTTTCTGTTTGTCTTCTGATTTTCTTAAAATCATTTCATTAATTTATTAGCTGAAAATCCACTCAAGTGGGAAAATATCAAATGAGTTTTTGCCCCAAAGTTGGCAAAAATTAGGATTAATAATTAATAGAAAAAAAAATGTGATCCATTGGATCAGCGATTGAGCTCTGATTAGATTGTTTGAATCAAGGAAAAAAATGAGTTTGCAAAGCCAGTTAAATATAAAAAAATAGAGACAAAATCTCAAATTAGTCTCTTTCTGCTCTCTACATCTCCCTCTACAGGTTAAATAGTATTGCTACTTGTGGTAATATTCCCTTTTGTTTATAATGGACTATTTCAATCTTTTTATTCTTTATTACCTTTGACTATTAATAAACGGAGAGAGAGTGATGTGAGTAAGAGTGACAGATACTGTATAAAAAAGGTCGGGGTGGGGGGATGAAACAACATACAGTGAAAGAATGATAGACATAAAGAGATGGATCATTTGGTGAGTTAATTGCAAATTGCATCTAGTTATCATAATTAAAATAGAAGGTTTTTTTTTTTTTTTTTCAAACATAACTCAGTGGCAAAACTGAGGACTATTTTAGCATGTATTTTGTGTTATTAAAATATATAGAAAAAAAGCCTTAGGGAAAGACGTTGATTAACTCAGCTTTTGTATAATAATAGATTTTCATGAAAATTCTGATTTGTTTTTCAGTCTGTTGAAAATATCCCCCTACCCACCCTAATGGTGAAAACCCCCCCCCCAAAAACCTGGATTATTTTTTTACTTTCTCAAAATCAACAAAAAGTTTCAATCAGTGTTTGCTGGTATGAATTCAAGTATTGTTGATCACACTGGGACCACCCATTCTCTCTTTTTTTTGTTTTTGTTTTAACGAAGTTCACCCCAAACAAGGCAGGCCGCCACTGTAGACGTAAGGGGCTACTGAGAAGAAAGAAAAGGGGAGAAAGATGGGAGGGGTCAACCTAAACTGGGATCTGCGCAGCAAAATGTCTGTTTACATTAATTTAAAATTTCTGCATGTCAGTACTGTCGGGGAAACAGGAGGCAGAGAGGGAGTTCCAGAGGCCAGCAGCACGAGGAAAGAAGCTATTTGAGTAGAAAGCTCTCCGGCATCTGGGGACCACCACAGTGAATGGATGGGATTTAGTTGATTGTCGAGTTGATCTAGTGAATTTACGTCGAGGGGGCACCAGAGTAGCCAATTCATCGGAGCATAATCCATAGAAGTATTTGTAAAACAAGCACAAGGATGCTACATTGCGGCGATGGGACAGGGACTGGAGCTTGGTTGACAGTGAGGGACCTATTAGGTTGGCAACTCTTTTTTGGACCTTGTCAAGGAGGGAGAGAGTAGTAGATGATGCACAAGCCCAGACGTGGCAACAATACTCCATTACTTGTTTCTGTTTTTCTTCTCTCACAATACTTAAGCCATTATATCATCAGGCATCCTTTGACACTGGTGACCTGTTGAGATTCTTATGACAAACACATTTTAAATTCATGCTGACAAACATTACGTGTTCACCTGTTCAGATTTACTTAATTCTTCCTTGAAACTTTTGGCAACTTTTAATTTCAAATCATTTGTTTGGATTCAAATTTGTTTGGCAACTTTAATTTCAAATCATTTGTTTGGATTCAAATTTGTTTATGCTTACTAAATTATATTGTGATCTCTGACACACCATATCCCCCCCCCCCCTTCCTTATTTTAACAGACACTGGAAGAAGATCAGAAGGTTGCGTGTTCATATCACGTCGGGGTCACCAATTATGGCCGGGGGGAAAGAATAAAGGATTAACCAAAGTAGCGATGGATTGCCGGATAAATGTTTATGGGAGAATGAATCCCCCGACCAAAGGTTGTGGGAGAGATGCCTTTGTAGCAGCATGTCATTCCCACTGTTTGGATGTGACCCGACCACGTGTGGATGGGTCGAAGTCGTCGGACCACGTGTGGATATAATTAAACAGATTAAAACAAACAAAGGGAAAGAAAGAAAACCTTATTATTATCTAAAATTATATTAGAAAAAAAGCGAAGGAATAAGAAAGCTAACACAACAAGAATGGTATTTTCTAAAATTAATAATTAAGAGAAAACATTTATATTAAAACAAAACAATTTATTTGACTAAGACATTTTGTAAAGTTCATATTTTTAAGGAGTGCACAAGTTCTGTTTGTAAGTTCATGTTTGTACGAAGGTGTATATGCGAGCGTGTTTGATGTATTTTTGTGTGGCAATTGTAATGTGAGTGTGTTTGACGGAATAGTTCATCATTCGTGGTAGGAATTAAAAGAGATTACCTTTTGCCTCCCCCACCTCCTGGGGGGTGTCGACGATCTCCTCTGTGCATGTTCTGCAAGCAAACGGAAGGAAAAAGAGAAAGAAAAGAGTGTGTGGCTTGTTTTTATAGGGAGTCAAATCTCGCATGGTCAAGCTGACGTGTTGGTCCCTGATTGGCCGGAATCTTCGGGCAACGTGCTCCCACGAGATCACCCCCTCTTCTCTACCTCAGAGACGAAGAAGGGCTGAGTCAACAAAGAAAGAAAGGTCGCACATATATCCCCTGACCGGTTGTGGCGTCAGCCACACTACCATCAAGTGAGTGAATATAAAAACCAGATGAAGACTCTATTTGTATAAACAATAACATTAACAATTTCTCATCGTGAAAATTTGTGCTTGATCATAAAGTTGATCTGATTTAAATATTTTGATTGATTCAATTTGTTAATCTATTAATTGACTCTCGCATTTGAGAAATTGTGGCCAAGTGGCCAGCTTTCGCATTTAAGAAATTGTGAGCAGTGACTATCGCTTCCATTTTGAGCACTGACTGACTCACAATTGTGAACGTTGGCTGGCTCTTGTGTTTGAGATATTGTGAGCAGTAACTGTTTCTCCCATTTTGAGCATTGATTGGCTCTCACGTTTGAGAATTTGTGAACGTTGATCAGCTTTCGCATTTAAGCAATTGTGAGTAGTGGCGGGCTCTCATTTGAGTCTTGGTCGGCTCTCCTGTGTGAGCAACTGTGAACATCGGCTGGCTCTCCAATTTGAGCAGTTGTAAGCGGTGACCGACTCGCGCGCTTGATCTATTGCAAGTATTGAGCCTAATTGTATATGTAAAGGTTCCAAGATGCTGGAAAACTTCCTACGCTAATCGCTTCTTTCCTTGGACCCCCTGCTTTTGGAATTCCCTCACTTCTCCCTGTTTCCCGACCGTACCAACATGCAGAAATTTAAATGTAATGTGAACAAACATCTTGCTGCCCAACCCCCCACTTAGGTTGCCCCCCCCCCCCCCCTCCCATCTGTCACCGTAGCTCCTAATGTCATAGTTGCAATATACCTTATTTGGGATGAATAAAGATATTTAAAAAAAAAAAAAGGTCGTACTAAATAGGGCTAAGTGTTCGTTATTTTCACGACAAATTAAAAGTGCCTTGTAAAGTGATAATTAATATAAAATTCAATGAATTTATTTAATATTTTACGTTTTTATTATTTTTTTTATAAAAACAACTAAAATATTAAATATCCACATTAAAAAATTCTTTCTTATTTTTCTTGTATGACTGATTTGTAAACCTTTCATTTGTACATCTTTTATTAAAGTCATAAAAAAAAGTTCACGTTTTAAAATGTCTTCTTTTTTTTTCACATAAGAGATTTATTTTAGATCTATCGTGTTTTAAGAACCGTCCAATTGTCTCTGATTGATAATCTTTGATTTTTGCTCAACTGCCACGTTCATTCTGGGGTGTCGTCTATGCATTCAATGTGTAACAATATGAGGCAGTATGCGGGTTTTGAACCCAGATCACCTGCAGATAGGTTTGAGGAAAAAATAAAAAGAAGAAAAAAACAAAGAATTATTTTGGAAAGAAATGAACAAAGTGGAAAGATTCCTGACCTATGATGTAAGTAAGTCAAAAGAAGACGGCCAGAAAAGAATGGTATTGTCTAAGGACACAGTGAGTGAGAAATTAGAGAGGTTCGGATGATGTAAACAAAAGTTATTTAACATGTGTACTGTGGATGCCTAGGAAGAGAGGGCCTAACAGGTGGCCGACTGGTATAGAAGTGGAGGGGGTCGATGTGTCAACTGCTCAGGTCCGAGACTCGTTTGTTTATTTGTGAATGCATTTAACCAGAATCTTCTTCTTTCGTTTGCTTCACAGCATCTCACTGTTAGATCACCAGCTCGGTTGAGAAAAGCCATGTTAATGTTTTGTTGTCTAGCACAGCTATGCCGGCTTCGCCGTTGGGTGGTCGATATTTAAGGCATGACTCGATGATGTGGTCTACTGTCTGTTCAGAGTGACCACAGTCGCAGACAGCCGAGTCCCTGAGTCCCCATCCTTTCATGGTCGCGGCGAAACGGCCGACACCTGTCCTAAGGCAGTTGAGAATAAAACCATGTTATAAGCCAAAGAAAAAAAAACTTATTGCATCATCATCATCATCGTCGTCGTCATCGTCATCGTCATCATCATCATCATCATCATCATCTATTGCACTGCTATTACTATGTCGGAGCAACTTTGCCCTGACGAAAAACGAGAAAATAAATTGCTTTAATTCCCTTACATTTTATGGTTAAGATTATTCAGACGGACAGTAAAGTCTGGACCCATCGTGTAACAAATGTAGCCCCCTCCGCCACACGATGACTTAAAACTGTGTATTATTTTGTGGCCTTATGATCGTCTCAGTGGTCACGCTATGGTAGAAACAACACAAAACAAGTTGCAATTTTAACAGTACTCGCCATTGAAAGTATGGTTTAGAAAACTGGCTGGTTCATGAAGAGAATGGCTTTAATTAATTGTATGAATAATTTTTATTAATATCATCTTATCGCAAAATATTGTAAATACATATGTAAACTTGATAATAGCAGTTATAAGTGTATATTTGTAAATCTGAATTTAATTGAAGGTTAAAAAGAATGTATTATGTAAATGACGAAACCCGTCTAGTGTCTGAACGACTTTTGATAACAGTATATAAGGAAGTTGAAAAAGTATTAGTTTAAGTAAGATTCTTGACATGTTTTTCGTTCTAATCGCAGTCTCGTCTTGAAATTTCGTTGTTCTTCTTTGTTTATATGTAATCTAATGTTATTTAATGTTATCTAATGTAAATTAATTGATTAATAGTTTCCTAATTCTAAAGGTATACAAATATTATGAACGCTGACTTGAAAAGATTAATTAATTAAATGTTAATTACTCGAGCCCCCCCCCCTCTCTTCTGTTTACAAAATTTCTCCACGACGGACAGACAGACAGACAGACAGACAGAGAAAGTGTTCGTTATATTATAATAATTTAGTTGTGCTCTGGGTGTGTGTGTGTGATACCGTCATGGCTAGGGACCCCTACGCTATCTGTTGATCGTTGTCCGGTCAGCCTCAGTGAAAACCTTCTCTGCCCGTCACTGTGATTGTTCTCCTTTAACAGCCAGCGTCTCTCGAATATCGTTACTTTTCCCTGGAAATTGAGACGTCCGTACTTTTTCCCCTCAGCTTACTTTCACCAGAAACTAGAGACATTTTTCGAAATTCTCTATCTTGACCTCTCTCGGCTATTAACAGCTAATTGTAGTGGCATCGTTGGTCTGTGGAGTCCAATGGATCCGTCGTTTTCAATGTCTTTATTGTCATGACAACCATAATAGACTTTAAGTCCCTATTTACTTGCCTCCCCACGGGGACAGAGTTAGGCACAAGGTCGGTTTTTAATGTGAGGGTAAAAATCTATCTTCCCAAATTGGAATAAAAATTAAAATTGCCTCAGTTCAGAATGATTTCTTCTTCATTGTCCTAGTACAGGAAAGATGAAGCATAGTATCAGAACAGGTGCTGCACTTTGCTCTGAGCCAAAAGGCTAAGATTAAGTCAAAAAGTGTTGTACAACCAATATGCTATAATAATGGCATATATCATTATCCGAATCACTTGCCAGCTTGCATCAAAAGCAGCCTGATGAATTTCTTTTTTTTAACAAAATTATTTGGTGCTTATTTATATTAAGATAAATACGAAATATGGCAGTTCAAAATAAATTGGAAAACTTGTGGATATACTTATGAGTTGAAAATATTAGTATACACCAAAATTTACGGAAAATTATCGAGTAGAAGTTGAGTAATAAATAAAATATTTCTTTCTCATATTTCGGATTATACGCTGAATCGACGCCATTTTAAGCCATTATGCTTCTTCTTTTTTTTTTTACTAGAGTTACATAAGGGAAGATTTATCTCCCCTTTTGTGTAAGTCTTGTAAATGAAAGACACAAAATGATGTTGATTCGACGTTGAATCGAAAATATGAAAAAAAAAAATTTAATTTATTACTAATTCTACTCTATAAATTTCTGTAATTTTTGGTGTACACTAATATCTTCAACTCATAAGTAATCTCATTGAAAATCTGCATACTTATTTGTTACACAACAATATCAGAAAAATTTCTAATAAATTGGCAATAATACGAGGTCCTTCGAATGAAGGCTCTTGCCTGCCTAACGGTGGTTGGAGTTATAACTGATTTTATAGTCTCGACTTCATCAAAATCTCCTTCTCACAAACTTATAAACCTTGGTATTGAGTTTCTTTATTTAAAAAAAAACTCATACTTTGAGGGTTTCAATTTGAGATTAAGATTCCACAAATTACCCAAGACTTTACCTACATGTTTCAAGTAGTCCTCTATCTTATTAGAGTAATTCAAAATGTCATCCAGAATTCTGTCGGATCCATTGCAAAAAAAATCTGGCAAAAATTGCATTCAAACAATGCAATGAAAAAATTATGCAGCGTGTGCGACAAAGACGTTAAAAAGGGAAAAAGGAGGAGAAAGAAAAGGAAAAGAAAACAAATGGAATCATGGATGAAATGTAGTAAAAAAATAAGTGGTACTTTAAGCGGGATCCGAGTTTGTTATGCAGTGACGAGGTATATTGCATTGTTTGAGTGCGATTTTTGCCAGATGTTTGATTAAAGAATAATATCAAAGTCTAAGGTTTACGTTAGATGGTGATGATAGAAGGATTACAGCGCTTTTGATGCACTTGTGACGTGGGAGAGAGGATTCAGTCTTGAGAAGGGTGCAGTTTGTAAAGTCAAAATTGTGGGTAAAAGTGTTCCTGTGTATGACTAGTGCGTTAATAGGATTGTTGTGTTTGAGATCCCTTTTATGCTCGTAAATGCAGGATTTTATATTTCTGGGCATCTCGCCGATCATTTTCTCTCCTCCTTCTTTTCCCTTTTTTAACATCTTTGTCGCATGGGCTGCATACTTTTTTCAAATAGTTATGCATGTGCCAAAAAACATACGGTTGTGCGTCTTTTTCATTTTCCTATGTTTTGACGTTATTCAATAAATTTAAAATCTTCACTTTTTCTGAAGACGTTCGTTGATCCAAATGAAACCGGTAAATCTCTCGTTTTTGATGATTTCTTGCTGTGTTTAATTTTTTTTTTCATACATGTCATATACATGTATTTAGACACATTTAACTTTATTAAACTGTGTTTTACATGTAAACTTAATTAAAATTTCACTGTTGAAAGCCTTTAAAACATGATAGTATCAAAGGAAGGCAACCGTAAATCTCGAGTTGGGATTTACACACAATTATGATGCACCCATTTTCCAAGCTGAGGAACCTTTTCAAGTTGTTGTAGTGACAATAAACAGTTGTATGGTTTGAGGAAAGCTTTATTTCCAGTTCTTCAACTGATATCGCAGGGTTTTCTTAAAGGCATGCCGCAAGGAGCTCTTGATCAAACTCAACTGGACGCCCTGACTGGTCTTCATCTTCAACGGCACAATTTTTGGCAGATGGGAAGAACATGGAGCAATGCTGGCTTCCGGTGAAAAAAGCTGGAAGAAAGTGTGTATGGATGCCTGAAAGTGATAAATTTTTTTTATTCATATTAATTCCAGACTTTTCTTTCATCATATTCTAATAATTAACATAATACAGACTATTGTAAAAATAATTTATATAGTTTTAATGGTTGAAAAACTTCCAAGACTATATATATAATAAATATTTAATTATTATCCGCATACTTATACGTTTCATCTTTGCGGAATCTTCAGTATGAAGATAACTGTTTAAACTGGTTGCATGATTCAAAAGCTTAACTCAATTCTGAGCACTCTAACTAATGAGGCCAATTCCAACCGTTACTATGTTATTGTAAACTGAAAACAATCATTGAATTAGAAAACAGTAAAAACGAATAGTTAATTAATGAGATGCCGTTTTGCAAAGCGATATGCAAATTAGTTAATCTTCCGACGTCGATCACATAGACATGATCAATATATTAGAAAGCTGTTGTATTGTAAATATGAATTTGGCGTTTTAATCTCACTGTCAGTGCGATAAATGGTCCAACTGTATAAATATACAGATTGTTGTAAAAATGGGATACAGGAAAGAAGAACTCAGCGTGATGGTATATAACTTTTTTGAAATTAGAATTCACCATCTAAAGTTACTGGACCAATAACCTGTTGATCGATTCACTGTAGAATGGTGTGGAAGGAAGTGAACTAGGATCAAGTGAAGGAAAAATATAAAACACGTGTGGAGTTTTCAAATTTATTTCTGGAATTGACAAAAATGATATTGCCACTTAAATCTGGAAACGACAACAACAACAACAACAACAACAACAACAATCAAAGTTCAGTAAACAGCAACTGCTGCTGCTGCTTCTTCTTCTAGTAGTAAACGACAGCTTACATCTGGGCTGGTGCATCATCTACTACTTTCTCCCTCCTTGACAAGGTCCAAAAAAGAGTCGCCAACCTAATAGGTCCCTCACTGTCAACCAAGCTCCAGCCCCTGTCCCATCGCCGCAATGTAGCATCCTTGTGCTTGTTTTACAAATACTTCAATGGATTATGCTCCGATGAATTGGCTACTCTGGTGCCCCCTCGACGTAAATTCTCTAGACCAACTCGACAATCAACTAAATCCCATCCATTCACTGTGGAGATCCCCAGATGCCGGAGATCCTTCTACTCAAATAGCTTCTTTCCTCATGCTGGCCTCTGGAACTCCCTTCCTGCCCCCTGTTTCCCCGACAGTACTGACATGCAGAAATTTAAAATTAATGTAAACACATCTGGCTGCGCAGATCCCAGTTTATGTTGACTCCCCTCCCCCCAACCTTCTCCCCTTTTCTTTCTTCTCAGTAGCCCCTTACGTCTACAGTGGCGGCCTGCCTTGTTTGGGGTGAACTACGTTAAAAAAAAAAAATACATGTACACACACACACACGTCAATATGTATATACTAACACACCACAACAAAATTAGTAAAAGAACCTCACCACCTATTTCCATGCTTAAATGACATAATCACATTGACACACTGGTTCTCGTTAGATCACCAAAGTTAAGTGACGTTCAGTTTGGCCATTAGCAGATGGGTGACCATTTGGGAATACCAGGCGCTGTATGTGGGAGGACGGTGACACCATCCTGCAAAAAGTTGCAAAACCTAATATTGTTAAAATCATCTCGTCTGAGCGAGATACACATGCGACTGGGGACAGTTCGTTAAATTGATATCCTGTAGAAACTTGTTTCTTTGAAGGAAGATGGCTGAACCCGTCCAGGGTGCATGCCGTACCAGGACAGGAAGGATTCCCATGCTTTCCTTAGAGTAAAAAATGTATATAACAGTAATATTTGTTCTTTTTTTATTATTATTATTATTATTATTATTTGTACTCACTAGGAGTTCTCACACAGATCATTGTCTGTGATTGCTCACCGACAACAACCAGTGATATTTCCTGGAGTCTGAGTGACAACAAGTCTCCCCAGATTTCCAGTATTCTTCACCTCTTTTCGATAACGATGCGGTATCGCAACAGCCTTTTACCATTGATTTCTCGCTCGTAAGGATCATTGGTCTTCTCTGGGATTTGGGTGGCAATAAGCCTCCCCAAGGTCCCAGCATTCTCTGCACTTTTCCAGTGAAGGTCTGGTTTGTGCTGTCCCTCCTCGGTCTTCTCATCCTCCTCGACCCTCTACAAATATTTTGTCTGGTGTCAGACTCCAGGAAATACCACTGGTTGTTGTCGGTGAGCAATCACTGACGATGATATGTGTGAAAACTCCTAGTGAGTGCAAATAATAATAATAATAATAATAATAATAATGATGATAATAATACTAATAATACTAATGATAATAATAATAATGATAATAATAATAATAATAATGATAATAATAATAATAATAATGATGATAATAATAATACTAATGATAATAATAATAATAATGATAATAATAATACTAATAATACTAATGATAATAATAATAATGATAATAATAATAATAATAATGATGATAATAATAATAATGATGATAATAATAATAATGATGATAATAATAATAATAATGATAATAATAATAATAATGATAATGATAATAATAATAATAATGATAATAATAATAATAATAATGATAATAATAATAATAATGATAATAATAATAATAATAATGATAATAATAATAATAATAATGATGATAATAATAATAATAATGATGATAATAATAATACTAATGATAATAATAATAATGATAATAATAATAATAATAATAATAATGATAATAATAATAATAATGATGATAATAATAATACTAATGATGATAATAATAATGATAATAATAATAATAATAATGATAATAATAATAATAATAATGATGATAATAATAATACTAATGATAATAATAATAATGATAATAATAATACTAATGATGATAATAATAATAATAATAATAATGATGATAATAATAATAATAATACTAATGATAATAATAATAATGATAATAATAATACTAATGATAATAATAATAATGATAATAATAATAATAATAATGATGATAATAATAATACTAATGATAATAATAATAATGATAATAATAATAATACTAATGATGATAATAATAATACTAATGATAATAATGATAATGACTTCTTAATGATACACACAAATATCTATTTACTTATACGCAATGTTATATAGATTTTTAACTCGAACTCTCATTTTCTGACTCTGCCAATTCTGTGAATTCTGCCAATTCTGTGAATTCTGCTCCCATTTCTTCCAGGATTCCTTCCACAGATTGGTGTACTTCTTTGTACGCAGCCATCAGGTATTTGCTTTGGCATTGTTTCACTGAAAAAGGAGACCAGAATGTGTTATCATTTTTTGTCACTGCGTTTGTAAATTTATTTGAAAAATAAACAAGTTAAAAAAAAACTATTTCAAAATCTGATTGTGTTCATGAATAAGTTTTTATCTTTTTCTATACTTGTTACATACTGAAAGCCGCAATTTTGTGTAGAGAGAATGATTGATGGATTTGTGGTCAAAAGATTGACCTTAGAAACGGAAGTAACAAAACCATATGATTTCCAGAGAAAGAGAGTTACTTTTCTTTCCGGTCAGACACTCAAGCGGGGCAGACGCAAAAAGTAGTCGGCTTCAAAAATCTCAGTGGGGGTAGGAGACGGACGCACAATGTTAACTAAATGGAGCGTGACCCAAGCTGTCTGTCTCTATCTCTGTCTCTGTCTCTCTCTCTGATGCAGCAGCCAATATTTTAAAAGTAGATATCGCTCTCTGGTTTCCTGTAATTGGCCACTTTGTCTGAACTAATAAATCTTTCACTGAAATAATCCGCTGCGTTTGAGTGAAATTGTTGTGATGATAAAGACTACCTGGCTTATCGACCAGTGTTTATAATAAGTTATACATAAGTTATATATAAGTTATAATAAGTTATATATAAGTTATAATAAGTTATATATAAGTTATAATAAGTTATACATAAGTTATAATAAGTTATATATAAGTTATAATAAGTTATACATAAGTTATAATAAGTTATATATAAGTTATAATAAGTTATATATAAGTTATACATAAGTTATAATAAGTTATATATAAGTTATAATAAGTTATACATAAGTTATATATAAGTTATAAGTTATATATAAGTTATAATAAGTTATACATAAGTTATAATAAGTTATATGTAAGTTATAATAAGTTATACATAAGTTATAATAAGTTATACATAAGTTATAATAAGTTATACATAAGTTATAATAAGTTATACATAAGTTATAATAAGTTATATATAAGTTATACATAAGTTATAAGTTATACATAAGTTATAATAAGTTATAATAAGTTATACATAAGTTATAATAAGTTATACATAAGTTATAATAAGTTATACATAAGTTATACATAAGTTATAATAAGTTATAATAAGTTATACATAAGTTATAATAAGTTATAATAAGTTATACATAAGTTATAATAAGTTATACATGGTGCAGAGCTGAAATCATAATATACCTTTTATTTTAAAATTAAAGCACATTTTTTTTCTTGATTTTTTTTGTGTGACAAAATCTATGTTTCCTCTTCTGGCTTATTTATAGGACATTTACACACAGATTTTTATTTTGTCGTGTTTACCAACTGTAATTGAAATTGATTTAATTGATCTTTTTATTATTTGCCTAACAAAGAATGGGCTTTTTTACCATCTAATCAAGATAAAATGGTCTTTTTACCATTTGATCAACACAAAATAGCCTATTTGCCATTTGATTGACACAGAATGATCTTTTTACTATTTGATCAACCCAGAATGGCCTTTTTACCACTTGATTAACACAAAATAATCTTGTTACCATTTGATTGACACAGAATGATCTTGTTACCATTTGATCAAAACAAATAGCCTTTTTTACTTTTTGATCAACACAAAATAGCCTTTTTACCATTTGATCCACACAAAATAGCCTTTTTACCATTTGATCCACACAAAATAGCCTTTTTACCATTTGATCGACACAGAATGGTCTTTTTACCATTTGATCAACACAGACATCCTACCCTAAAACGTATTTTGGGATATATCGCTACCGACTTTGTACATATAAACACTGTGACAAATTGAAAAAGAGTTTCTTATGACCTTTTTTCAACAATGGTTTTCTTCTTGTTATATCAAGCTAGATTTATGGAGCGTATTATTAATAATTGCCCTATTGACAGATTCTTCAACCTGATGTGTGCATCGGGTCAGGTGTAGCCTAGTATATATATATATATATATATATATATATATATATATATATATAATTAACTTGTTACAAATATCCAGGGGGTATGAATCCGAAGGAAGTTGAAACCGGGTTTATGAGAGTGCTCAATGAAAATTCAGAGCAAAATATATATTTTTTGATTTTATTCCATTAGTTGCGACAAAACAAGTTTTGTTTCATTGGTGCAAATAGCGACCAACTCATCGGGCTGGCGATGGAATTCAAATGGCATAAGTTTTAACTTCACTTTAACGGGAGATTGAAAATTGAAAATACATTGGAGGGGGAGGGGGACAGAGTTGGGGCTTTGTCTATAACGGTGACATGGGACATGAGAGGGGAGGGGGGAGGACCCCAACAAGTCGTGTTTCAAATTATTACGTGGGAGGTTTTTCACGTGTTTGTGCTGTGATGATCTCAATTTCGGCCGGGGTGGGAGGAAGGGAGATGGGGCGACGGCCAGAGTGAGTGATAGTCGACTAGGTCATATGTGGCCACGCCTAGCTAGGGATAAAACAAGGTGGTGGTGGTTCTAGCGATGAAAGATGTTCTAATAAATATTGTATCTTTACAAATTTTTATTCTCATCTTTCATTTCTAGAATTGATTGCTCTATTCAATATATTGAGCTTTATATTATCACGATCGATTATTATTAAACGATAATTCAATTATCTTTAATTTAATTCAACATTTAAATATTATATATATATATATATATATATATACATAAGAAGACGTTTTATATACCTTTCTCTCTCATGATTTCCTTTTCAACATCAGGTAACAAGAAGTTGTGTACAAGGTCTCCAACAATTTCCTCAGTTTGTAACTGAGTTCGTCTGTAAATCAAGCAATAATAATAAGGATATGAATACTTGTAGCAACATTGGAACATGCGTGTTTTCAAAACAGAACTTTTCACACAAAGTTAGATTAAGTAGAAAGCGGAAAATTCCGCTAGAAATCTAGGAATAGAAATTAAGGTGACGTGTTAAGGAAATGACGTCATGGACTGGAAGTTCTGAGTGACACGTATCAAAGACAAACAGAACAAGAGAAAAAAGAGTGAACGGCTCTGTTTCATCTGCTATGCCACTACGACAATGATGCCTACTGTGTTTCAACAAAACACAGCAGCTGTTTACTGATACGTATGCAACAAGACTTTTATGTGAAGAGCCGCTGTTCAAAGAACCTGTTGGGATCGAAAAATATCTCACGTAATGGTACATTTTTTCTTTTCTTTTTTTTGACGATAAAGGTCACAGCTTATTCAGGCCCAAAGGCCACTCAAGGATAAGGGTTAAAGAGTTAGACTGGTGGACGGTGAGACAACATCGCGATCACCGACACGATGGTAGTTTGGTAGTTTGGTAGTTTTGTTTTACGGCATATCAACCCTTTTTGGGTTATTTAATGCCGAATCTGGTCTTGTTTTCTTCTCTTTTTTGTTTCTTTCCCCTTTTAATATCTGTTTCTATTTAACCCATAGTTGGGACCCTAACAGGTACTACCACTCCGGGTCAGGGTGGACCTGGGAGCAATGGTAATTAAGAGGAGGCTCCACATTCCCCAAAGTCCGTAAGCCGGATCTCACCATCGGATGTAGTTTAAGGTCATATCCAGGACCGGGAGTAGGGTAGGAAAAATAAAAATAAAAAAGGGGAGGGAGAAAGGGAGAGGGGCTGTTGTTTTTGTTTTTGGTTTTGTAGAACATAATTAAGTTTTACAAACAAAAAAAAAAAAAAAAAAACGTCAATGTAGGTGAATTTCGTCTCAGGGAGCCACAGGGCAGCCTGATCTGGTATCACCAGCCGACACGATGGTTGTAGCAGGGAAGAAATTGATTATTTATGAGGACGGTTCAACAAGAACTTGTTTACATTGGACTTGAAGAAGACCATATTGTAGTCGGCTGGGAAGCAGGCTCACAGCACTGTGTTCAACAGACGGGCAGTTCTAGGAAAGAAACTCTGCCCATGGAAGTTTCGTTTCGTCTTGGGCACGTAGAGGGAGAACGGGAAATCATGCTAATAAAATACCATTGTATTTGCTCACGGTAAAATTTACGACAACTTGTTATTTTTAAGATATTTATGAGCTGTTACATATCTCTTTACCGGACCATTTAGCATAATGGTCTGAGTGTTTGCTAATGGGTCTGGAGGCAGGGTTCAATCCTCAGTCGAGTCATGCTAAAGACTCAAAAAATGGTACCTAGTGAGGATAGAAGAACTCCTCACTTAAATTAGTATTCAAATAATGTCTATGAATGACAAATAGGATGTGAAAGATAAAAATTGTGGATTTTATGCAAATGAAAACTTCTTACTTTTCTTCCATTTCATATGTGATGTCATTGATTGTGCTGGCTAACTGTTGGATGTGTTCACGGGCTTCTATTTCCGTTGTGTACTCCATAGAGCGAAGAATGACGTCTTCTAAGTAGACGTCCACCGTGTTCTGATGGACTTTCACTACCTAGATTCAGGATTCAAATAAAGCAATTCATGTTAATATAAAACGGAAGTTGGTATATGAGTATTGATTTACTCCTCTCCAGGAGTTAGGCACAAGGCCAGTTTTTATCTTACTCCCACAAGTAAGATGTGACCCAAGGTCGGGTCGGGAAAGTGGGGTTTAAAAATTGCCTGGGCAGCCCCGTCGGCATTCCCCGGTAGGGGCGCCTATGGCAGTAAGCAATAAACTTACTCCTCCCCAAAGAGGGGAGGCGAAGCCTGGGAGGGTGAACCTCCTAGAACTGCACAGGACAGACCCATAGACCGGCGTAAATCAAGCCCCGAAGAACAAGACAATACCAGTCTATGGCGTGCAGTATCCATCGGAACAGATACTACACTTTGATCTTAGCCAAAAGGCCAAGCAAGTGAGTGTAAGTAAAATGTAAGTCAATATAAAACACACACATTTTGAAAAAAAAGAACTTTTATTTACCCCAAACAAGACATATTGCCACCGAAGTGTAAAAAGATAACGTGATAGGGACCACATTTATAGGGGGCAACCTGGGTGGGGAGTTTGGCAACAAACAACCAGCTATGGATAAGGACCTAAAAAAAATATAGGACCTTAAAGAAAATCCTTCAACCTATAATAAAACGCAATGTGTAGCTTTTGTATATATGCATAAGTACAAAACTGTCGGACGAAAAAGGGAAGAAACATCAGCAAACACCACGACTGCCGCCGCCATTATTTCAACGAGACGTTTTCTTTTTTCTTCTCTTTCTGCTTTCTCTACGGACTTATACATTTTTGTTTTCTTTTCCTTTTTTTCATCTTCTTTATTATCTTCTGCAAACGTATTTCGGTTTTATTAACATCCGGCGTCATTTGTTTTAATATTTGACCTCCAATTTTCATTCGTTTTCAAATTCCTCGATCTATATGAGATGAGATATTTATATATATATATATATATGTTTGTTCATATTACATTTAAATTTCTGCATGATAGTACTTCATAGGGAAACTGGGAGCAGGAAGAGAATTCCAAAGACAAGTGATCCGAGTAAAGAAACTATCAGAGTAGAGAATCCTCCGGCATCTAAGGACCTCTACAGTGAAGGGGTGTGATTTTGTTGCTAGTCGAAAAAATGTCAGGTGTATTTTCGTTCATCGGTTACAAGTGCAGTAAGTTCATCGGAGAATATTCCGTGGAAGTACTTGTAAAACAAGCACAGGGATTCAACACTGCGGTGATGTGACAAGGGCCGGAGCTTTGCAGACAGTGCGGTACCTATAAGGTTAGGAGTTCTTTTTTGCACCCTGTCAAAGAAGAAAAGGCTAGTGGTTGGTGTATCAGCCCAGATGTGGAAAACACACGCATATATAACATATATGTGTTTATGTGATATACGTGCTCGATGAGAGAAGGGATTATGTTGGTGTCATTGTGAGGGTTAGGGTAGCGGTAAGATGTGACACAAGGTCGGAAAAGTGGGATTTGATAAGCCAGCGCCCGAGAAGGTGAGCACTCTGGCTATTAAAAATTGCCTGGGGAGCCTCAGGCAGTAAGCGATAAACTTACTCCTCCCTAAAGAGGGGAGGCAAAGCCTGGGAGGGTGGACCTCCTAGAACTGCACAGGACAGACCCAAAGACCGGCGTAAATCAAGCCCCGAAGGCCAAGACAATACCAGTCTATGGGGTGCAGTATCCATCGGAACAGATACTACACTTTGATCTTGGCCAAAAGGCCGAGAAAAAAGTATGTAATAGTATTTCTTGCAGATATTCCTGTATTTTGTGCAGTCAATTGAAATATGTTTGACTGTGGGTAATTGGTCGCAGTATGTGCATTGAGATGCATCTTCCGCATTGAGTAAGTATGTGTGTCCGATTCTGACTCTGCTGAATACTCTGCCTTGTCTTTGATTGGGTAGCATTTCTACGTTATCTTTTCCAACAGTTGGTCAATGTTCACATAATTTGTTGCTTCGGAACATATCCCATATTGTTTGCCATTTCCTTTTCATGTGTTCTATGATCTTAGTTTTATAGTCCGCAAGTTTAAGAAATATCAAATGTAAGAAAATTAAATCTAACCAAAATGAAGTTCCTCTCAAATTGTTTCATTGATCTCCTACCTGTTTGAATATCTCGTCATCTTCTCGGCGCCTTCTTTCTTCTTCTTGCCTGAGACCGCTCTCTTCTGCTTCTTGGACACGACGCTGACGTTCGGCCAACATGGCAAAAGCATGAATCTTTTGTTCTTCTTGCAGATGTATCAGTTCTTTGGAGAGGAAATTAAACATGTTTCCAATTGTACTGCCTTCGATACGACTCAAGGCTTCATTCACAATATTTTCCTGGACAAAAGAATGAAGGAAAAAAAAAAATAAGTTAAGGTCGCAAAACTGCTTGTAAAAGACTCTGAAATTGACCAATTCCAGTTCTACTTGGATTATTTTTCATGCATTACAAAGTTGTATATAGATTGAATGAAGTTATAATAAAACTAGAACAATACTCGTCCCAGGACGAGTAAAATTAATTCTCCAAACAGAACAGATTTGCACCACTTTTATGTCCTCTTAAGAATATTAAAATCAAGATATAAATCTCATGTATAGAATCCTTATGCCAATTTTGATCAAAATCCATTACATGAACTTGATCCGAGAAAATCTCTAAAATTTAAACCTTAAGCTTTAGGAGTCTTAAGAAGAAGTTGAAATTCAGGGAACCTTGCTTAATTAGTGTCTAATGACTATGGATCAAATTTAATGCAAATCTGAAATATTTTTCAAATGAGAGGTTGTGCTCATATTATGCCCCTTAAAACTCCTTTAAAATAATCCAAAGAAACTGAAATTTGTGGAATATTTATTAAATGATGTCTAATACCTATTGTTAAAATTTCACAAAAATCGGAGGTATCTAAATTTTCATGAAGGGCTTTCGCCCCTCTTTGCTCCCTTTGCATAAAACTTAATTAAAATAAGTATATCCCACATTAACCACCCTTACACCTAGCAGCTGTGTTGCAAAATTCATAATGATCAGTTCATTAATCTAGGACTTTCTTCTGTACAACAAAATATATATGTAAACATATACACATACCTAACTTTATATATATGCAACCCATAAATGTTGACATTTATTAAAATAGTAATATGCCCATGTTACTTACTGTGTTGCCTAGAATATATATTCCAAAATTTAAAATGATCTGTACATTAGTTTAGATTATCCTCTACATATATATACCCTATATACCTTCCATACTAAATTATACAATTTCCCCTCTCTCTATATATATATTGCTCTCTTTCCCCCTCATTGTATTGCCTTCCGTTATAAATCGTGCAATCTCCCCCTCTCTCTCTATATATATATATTAAATATGTTGTCACTCTCACTCCCCCTCAATATACGTCTCAAATAGTTCATTTCCCCTTCTCTCAAGATATGTATTAAATATGTTGTCGCTCTCTCTATATGTATATTGAAATGGTGAGTGTGAATTCTCTCTCTCTCTCTCTCTCTCTCTCTCTCTCTATATATATATATATATATATATATATATATAAAAAAGAGGGTAGTGCAGTATTAGTGCAGTTCCAACGAGAGAAAAGTATATATGTAAAGGGGTAAGGCTACCAACATTTGTAAAAGGTTATTTTCAACATGTATTTATTATTTTGTTATTTTAGCATTTTATCATTCTATAATTTTATAAAATTATAAAATGATAAAATAACAAAATGATAAAATAACAAAATAATAAATACATGTTGAAAAACACCTTTTACAAATGTTGGTAGCCTTACTCCTTTACATATATATATATATATATATATATATATATATATATATATATATATATATATATATATATATTAAAATAAACATAGTTGGATTATCCGACAATTGTTTCAGAGCAAACAAGCTCCTCCTCAGGGAAGTTAATGGTGAATCCACCATTAACTTCCCTGAGGAGGAGCTTGTTTGCTCTGAAACAATTGTCAGATAATCCAACTATGTTTATTTTAATATAAAAGCTCTAATATATATTGAGCACTTTTGAAAAATATTGTTTTTGTTCATTTAGTTAATATTTGAACTTAATTAATTAATATATATATATATATATATATATATATATTTATTTAAAAAATACAGAAATTCAATGTAACATCAGTACCGTCGGTTTCAAAGCGGGAGGTTAATCCCGATTATCGTCAGCTGATAAACATTTAAAAAAATGTTTATCAGCTGACGATAATCGGGATTAACCTCCCGCTTTGAAACCGACGGTACTGATGTTACATTGAATTTCTGTATTTTATAAATAAATATTTACGCTTTTAATCCTTTGAAATCTCGGATTTCTTAATTAATCGAGCACTCTGCTAGGTTTTTCCTGCCCTACCACACAGTATTTATATATATATATATATATATATATATATATATATATATATATATATATATATATGAATAAGTTTTTATAGGTACAACATTTTAAAATTGATTTTAATAATAATGGCGAGGTAGCCATAATTATTAAAATTGATTTTAATAATAATGGCGAGGTAGCCATAATTACCAAGGACGGAGAGGCTTATAATACTTAAGCAAGAAATAAATTATTCCTTTAGTAAAGCGGTTAAAATATAAAAAACATTAGAATGGAGGAGAAAAACAAAATTATATATATATATATATATATATATATATATATATTATATATATTACTTTATATAGAGAAAGATTTAAAACTGATCTTTCCGCATTACCTTGTGCTCATAAGTCTCCCGCTGTCTCTGAAGTGCCAGTGTTATTTGATGCTTTTGTTCAACAAGTTTTTGATCTTCATCTTGCAAAGTATGAGTGCTCTGCAATTCTTTGATCAGCTCATAATGCCTTTCTTTTCCTTCTACCATCTGCAAAAAGGGGGGAACAAAAAGAAACACAAATTTACGTAACATTAAAGATTGGGATTTTGTTGTAGAAAGACTCATGCAGAAATACTGCTAGGTGTGCAAATCACGTCAATTGTTCCAATTGGTTGCTTGTGTTCAATCTTTTCTTAGAAAAAAACAAACAATGTTATTATTATTTAGACTGGTTTGTTGTCATCTTCATTGTTGTCATCACATCTTCCGGAACACATGCCCGAGACGACTAGGACGTTGATTAAACTGTGCATGTTATTTTGAGGTTCTAAGTTCAATCCTGACCAAAGGCAGTAAGACAATTTATTAAGTTAACTGAGAGAATGTCATAAAGCCTGAAAAATGGAATGAGATCAGTGTCCCTCATGGCTTCAGGGTTGAGTTTAAAATTCCATGAGGGTTCACGAGAGTGACACAAGCACTTGAAAAAAAGCCGGAGGACCGAAAGTTTGTGATGTCACCAACCAAGTTGAGGAAACCAATCTAGAAATTATAAATTACTAGCTGTACCGACCCGGCATTGCCCGGGATCTATTACATTCAAATTTGTTTTGTAAATATTTCTATGTTCTTTCACCACACTTCTTTTGTTAAGTGCACTATCTAAACTAAAACAGCTAACTCTTACTAAAATTTCACTGAAATTAAATATATTAAAGGTGACGAGAACATTGTGGCTGATGCACTTTCTCGGCCAGACACAAACTCCATCACCCAGGACTTTCTTAGTCACGATTTGCTGGCACAGGAACAAGCATCAGACCCCACCTTGCAACAAACTCTGCAAAACACTTCCTTGAAACTCACTCCTGTACCAACCCCTTTTAGCGACAAAGAGGTTTATTGCGACACAACAACACCCACACCCAGACCTGACGTCCCACCTTCACTGCGACGACGCATATTTGATCATTTTCATTCACTCTCTCACCCCAGCAAAAGAGCCATCCTGAAAATGATCAATGACAGATTTGTATGGCCAGGGATGAACAAAGATATCAGACTTTGGGCTGGCAACTGCATAAACTGCCAGCGTTGCAAGGTCTACCGACATACCAAGTTCCCAATTGGAACATTCAGCAATCCCGATGCCAGGTTCTTTCACCTGCATATAGACATCGTTGGACCCCTACCACTTTGCCAGAACTACTGCTATCTACTAACGATCATTGATCGATTCTCCCGTTGGTCTACAGCAATCCCATTAAAGGACATCTCAGCAGACACAGTAGCCAAGACGATTTTGAGGGAGTGGATAGCCACATACAGTGTACCCGCAGTCATCACGACTGACAGAGGCACACAGTTCCAGTCGAAGCCTTTCGCCAAGTTCAATCTACTCCTGGGCACCAAACACCTATGGACGACTGCATATCATCCCTGTTCTAACGGCCTGGTTGAGCGATTCCACAGGCACTTAAAAGCATCCCTCGCAATGAGACCAAACACAACCAACTGGGTTGATAATTTGCCTTTGGTCCTATTGTCAATTAGGAACGTTGTAAAGCAGGACTTGGGTTGCACACCGGCTGAAATAGTTTCTGGTACTAAATTATCTTTGCCCGGACAATACTTTCATAACAAAGATGATGCACACCCTACAACTACATTTGTACAGGACATAAAGGCAAGGATATCGAGATTACATTTCACCCATACACGACAAGCATCGAGACAAGTCCACATACCCAAGACGCTATTTGACAGCGAATACGTATTCGTCCGCGACGATGCTCTCAAAAAGCCTTTATCACCACGCTACCAAGGTCCTTACAAAGTAGTTGGACGGGCGGAAAAATTTTTCACCATTACAAAAACCGGCAACAACGACACTGTTTCCATTGACAGATTAAAACCTGCGCTAGTGGAAGAATCACAGTCAAGCCAACAGACATACAACACTCACACAGATTCCGACACCACAGAGGAATCGAATGCTCCATGTGACTATGCCCCACCAGAACAAAAGACAAGATCTGGTTGGAAAGTAACATTCCCACACAACTTCAAAACTTACATATACTATTAGTAACATACAAACAGTTTCAAAACTTTCTCACAAATACACTCGAACACAATCAAATAATCTCCAAACTTCTATTCGTTCAACAGCAGTAATGAGAACATTTTCACCGCACACAAATTGAATCTTTTTCATCCAGCAAAAAAAAGGTTATTTTCATTAAGCTATATACACTCTCTCAACTTTAAAAAGATAGACAGCTCTATGAACGAAGCCTAACCCTAACTCTGGATTTTAACCGCAATCAACGACCGCGCAGATCCACTTAACTTCGGTGATCTTACGGGAACCGGTGTGTCAACGTGATTGTGCCATATATATAGTACAGGTATTATATTAGTTTTTTGTAGATGTTAATCCATTGAAACTCCAGTGCTTATAAAAAGTGCTCAATAACAAGTACAGCTGTTCTTTAGTATAAATTTTTATTTATACAAACATTATTGGTTACATATGTGCATACATGTTTCGGTTGTACTCTTCACAGAGAGTCAACCTCTTTAGACCCCCCCCCCCCAAAAAAAAAAACGAGAAAGTGAAATGAGATTTGGAAAACTTTCTTATTAAGTATATTTTTTGGTAGATGGGACGTGTTTATAATTTCACCTGTCAAGCTTAGTATGAATTACATTCTTTGTGTTATTTGGATTATTCAAACTCCTATTCTCGTCTTTCACAACGTTTCAGCCAATGTAACCTCCAACCTTCTTCAGGTGAATCTTTATGTCGAACTCAAGCTCTTTATTCATGATCGTTCCTGCTAGCCACATCTCCATCACAATAGTCCAGCTCCGATCGAACACTAAACTGCAACTAAGATTTCCGAATTTTTGAATCCGGTGTAATTCATCATTTTCACTCATCAACAACCATGCAGACTCACTTGCGCTCAATCATCACTTTCACTCATCAACAACCATGCAGACTCACTTGTGCTCAATCATTCAACCGCAGACTCACTTGCGCTCAAACTTGATGCAGACCCAATCTAACTGCATTTGGTACAAATAAACTTGAGTCTATGACTGACTTGTCCACCAAGTTTCAGTCATGAAAGTCGAACAGTCTTTATTTTATTGCTGTTCAGTTTAGGAATAGTCTGGGGATTATGTTTCGGAATTTTTGAGATGAGGGTTGATAATTTGTAGAATTTGGTATATTCGGACTACTGTTCTCATCTTGGGTGTTTTTATCACAACGTTTCGGCCGATGTAACCTCCGACCTTCTTCAGGTGTACCTTGTCGAACTCGGGCCCGTGGCGCAGTGGATATAGTACTAAGTAAAATTCAGTTCTAAGTGACAGTCATCTGAAGGTTGAAGGTTCAATCCTCGGGCGATATGAAGAATTGCGAATTACTGAAGGCTTCGTCCCAGTCATGGAACGAGAGCATGCTAACCCCGTGGATTTAATAAAGGTTTCCCTTTCGAAATTCCGTCCGGATTCCTGAGTGCGACAGAAAGATTCCCGAGTTCGACAAGGTACACCTGAAGAAGGTCGGAGGTTACATCGGCCGAAACGTTGTGATAAAAACACCCAAGATTAGAACAGTAGTCAGAATATACCAAATTCTACAAATCTGGGGATTGTTTTTATAGATGTTATCTTTGAGATAACCCTACAAATAAAAATCTGGATGGGGGCTAACGTCTGGTGAGTGCGAAGCCCATTCTGGATCACACACCTCCTACTGGTGAGAGATCACCAAAGTGTCCTCTAATATAACTGAACGTCGATAAAACAAAGACTGTTGGACTTTCATGACTGAAACTTGGTGGACAAGTCAGGAATGGGATGAAGTATTTTACTTACCCTATTGTGTACAGCTTCCCCTCTGAGTAATTGCTGAAGGTATATCACTGCAAGTTCTTTTTCTTCCATTTCCTAGAGCAAAACAAAAGAAGATAATCTTGTAAATTAACAAAGGAATATTGGATGCAGACTCATTTTTAATTAACAATGTATGTAAACAAAATTTTTAATTAACAATATATGTAAACAAAATTTTTAATTAACACTATATGTAAACAAAATTTTTAATTAACAATATATGTAAAACAAAATTTTTAATTAACAATATATGTAAACAAAATTTTTAATTAACAATATATGTAAAAAAATTTTTTAATTAACAATATATGTAAAAAACATTTTTAATTAACAATATATGTAAAAAAAATTTTTAATTAACAATATATGTAAACAAAATTTTTAATTAACAATATATGTAAAAAAAATTTTTAATTAACAATAGATGTAAAAAAAATTTTTAATTGACAATATATGTAAACAAAATTTTTAATTAACAATATATGTAAACAAAATTTTTAATTAACAATATATGTAAACAAAATTTTTAATTAACAATATATGTAAACAAAATTTTTAATTAACAATATATGTAAACAAAATTTTTAATTAACAATATATGTAAACAAAATTTTTAATTAACAATATATGTAAACAAAATTTTTAATTAACAATATATGTAAACAAAATTTTTAATTAACAATATAAATAAACAAAATTTTTAATTAACAATATAAATAAACAAAATTTTTTATTAACAATATAAATAAACAAAATTTTTAATTAACAATATATGTAAACATATGTAAACAAAATTTTTAATTAACAATATAAATAAACAAAATTTTTAATTAACAATATATGTAAACATATGTAAACAAAATTTTTAATTAACAATATAAATAAACAAAATTTTTAATTAACAATATATGTAAACATATGTAAACAAAATTTTAATTAACAATATAAATAAACAAAATTTTTAATTAACAATATATGTAAACATATGTAAACAAAATTTTAATTAACAATATAAATAAACAAAATTTTTAATTAACAATATATGTAAACAAAATTACCAAAATACACATTCATAGCATGTCGAGAAGCATCGGCAGCCATGTTTTCCTGGGACCACGACAAGTTTTAGGTCTAACATCATATCTCTTTGTCTAGGGAACCCAATCAGGTAAGTAGTCCCTATTCCACTGTTCTACATCCTTGCAACACCACAGCCGTTTCCATTGTTATGCAGACTTTATTTTTATTTAAGGTTTTCAATTTAAAAAAGTTTTCAAGTGAATTATCTATTTGGGATGATTAATCGACAAGAGAAGATAACTCGTGATGCAACTAATTATGAATTTGATGATTAGTTGCATCATGAGTTATCTTCTCTTGTTGATGATTACTCTTCAATTCATTGGTCTCCCGATTTATAAAATCGGGGGACTTATGTTTTGAGGCATGTCCATCCGTCCGTCCGGATTTTTCTCTGCAACCATCTATTGAATTTCTCTTTGGTCAGGTTAGAAAGTGACATTCTCCGATTTTTGAAAAAAAATATGGTTAGCCACCCAGGGGGTCAAAAGGCCCCGAAATGGCAAAAAATGACATTTTTTGCCCCATAACTTTTCATCCATCCATTCACTTTCTCTGAAACTTGGCCAAAATGTGGAGGCAATTGTTCCTAATAGAAAATAAGTATCGCTGACCTTGGAAAAAATCTGGTTCGCACCCCCAAGGTGTCAAAAGCCCCCAAAATGGCAAAAAATGACCCTTTTCTCCTATAACGTTTGATCCATCCATTCAATTTCTCTGAAATTGTTCTGGATATAAAATAAGCATCCTTGACCTCAGAAAAATTCTGGTTCGTGCCCCCAGGGGGTCAAAGGGGGGTAAAAAATGCCCCAAATTGCCCAAATTTATTGCATTTTACACTCGCCACATCGAGTGACATACAGAGGGGGACCACGCACGCACGGCTTGTTTAATGATGATGAGGACGAAAACATAACCTTGATAAATCTCGAAACTAACCTTAAATCTCATATACAGATTGTAAAGCAGTAAAAATATTTATGAACTAATTTTTGAAAAATAAAAAAATTTTTCAATCTTAACTAAAGGTTTGCATTACGGAGACCAATTCTTTGATCTCAACAAATTATCTGGATGGCGATTCATCACAGCTTGAGTCTTGTTGTTTTGATGACAGGTAGCAGCAGTTTAGTCTCCTTTTTCTTAATAAAAGCTGTTGCAAAAGTTATTAAATAATGACAGTACATTTGGGGTTTAACAATGCTTTCAGGGTTTTTACTTTTTTTTCTCCAGTAGATGGTATACGTACAGAATACGCCCATGACATCCCCACAATTCAGAAAAAAAAGAGAAAGATTTTATCAGCTTATCTGCTACGTGCCACTAGCGACTTCCTGTCTGTTACGCAACATCCTGAACACGTATCTCTAATTCTGCTCTTTAATTTCTGATGGAATTTTCTGATTTCTTCTTACTCTAGCCTTATATAGAAAATTTCGTTTTTAACATTATTTTTACAACTCTGGACGGCGGCTCATCGTATAAACAGCTGGAGTATTGTTGTGTAGATGACACATAGCAGTAGTTCGTTATCCCTTCCTTTCCTTTTCATTGTCGTCTTTTTAATATCCTGACACGTAGCTTTAACTCTAAGTTTTGGTTGTAAAGATTGTTTAACAATGCTTTAAGTGTTTTTCTTTTTCTTTTCTAGTATACAGGATAGATACATAATACCTCCAACCCATCCACCATAAGGAGAGGGAGCAGCTGTCTCAAACCCAACTACTCTCCTGCGTGCGTGTGTTTCAGAAAAAAAAAAGAGAAAGATTTTATCAGCTTATTCGCTACATGTCACTAGCAACTTCCTCTGTTACGCAACATCCTGAACACGCAGCTTAACCTCTATAGGGGATGGGAGCAGTTGTCCCAAAACATGACTGCTTTCTCCCAATGTTCAGAAAAAAGCGAAAGATCTCGTTAGTTTATCTACTACGTGTCACTACCGACTTCCTGTTTGTGACACAATATAGTAACACGTAGCTCTAACTATAACTTGATTTCCAATGGAATTTTCCTCTACTCTAACTTTATGTAACAAAATACCGTTTTCACCATTATTTTCACCCACCCACATATAATCTTACTACAAAAGAACAAACTAGATTTTTTTGAGGGGGGGGATTTATCTCCCACACCAGTAAGATGTGACACAAGGTCGGGAAAGTAGGATTTGTAAAGCCAGTGCCCGAAAAGATGAGCACTGTGGCCCACAAAAAATGCCTGGGCAGCCCTGTCGGCATTCCCTGGTAGGGGCGCCTCAGGCAGTAAGCAATAAACTTACTCCACCCTAAAGAGGGGAGGCAAAGCCTGGGAGGGTGGACCTCCTAGAACTGCACAGGACAAATCCACAGACCGGCGGAATCAAAACCCGAAGGCTAGGACGATACCGGTCTATAGGGTGTAATATCCATCGGAACAGATACTACACTTTGATCCCTAGCCCAAAGGTCGAGAAAGACCTCAAACTAAATTTTTGTTTTATTTATCTACCTCCCACAAGGTAAGATGTGACACAAGGTCGGGAAAGTGGGATTAGATAAGCCAGCGCTCGAGAGGTGAGCACGCTGGCCATTTAAAAATTGCCTGGGCAGCCCCGTCGGGATTCCCCGGTAGGGGCGCCTCAGACAGTAAGCAATAAACTTACTCCTCCCTAAAGAGGGGAGGCAAAGCCTGGGAGGGTGCACCTCCTAGAACTGCACAGGACCAGACAACCCCCAATAGACCGGCGTAAATCCAGACCCAAAGGCCCGGACAATACCAGTTTATTAGGCGGGGTAAAAACTAAATTTTTGTTTTCACTAAAATTCAGAATAAAATATAAACTTGTTTGAACCTTGTTCAACCAGCAGCAACAACCGAATATTTTTTGTAAAAATATAAACTGCTGTTGATTGGATAAGAATCTTAATACACAAATTTTATTTCAGCCAATCGGAAGCTCAGGAAATATACCTTTTACACACCTTTTAACAAGCCGTGCATGCGTGGTCCCCCTCTGTATGTGACTCAATGTGGTGAGTGTAAAATGCAATAAATTTGGGCAATTTGGGGCATTTTTGACCCCCCTTTGACCCCCTGGGGGCACGAACCAGAATTTTTCTGAGGTCAAGGATGCTCATTTTATATCTAGAACAATTGCCTCTACATTTTGGCCAAGTTTCAGAAAAATTGAATAGATGGATCAAACGTTATGGGAGAAAAGGGTCATTTTTTGCAATTTTTGGGGCTTTTGACCCCCTGGGGGCGTGAACCAGATTTTTACCAAGGTCAGCGATACTTATTTTCTATTAGGAACAATTGCCTCCACATTTTGGCCAAGTTTCAGAGAAATTGAATGGATGGATGAAAAGTTATGGAGCAAAAAATGTCATTTTTTGCCATTTCGGGGCCTTTTGACCCCCTGGGGTGCTAACCAGATTTTTTTCAAAAATCGGAGAATGTCACTTTCTAACCTGACCAAAGTTACAACTTCATGCAAAATTTCAGAGAAATTCAATAGATGGTTGCGGAGAAAAATTCGGACGGACAGACGGACGGACGGACGGACGGACGGAAATGCCTCAAAACATTTTATAAATATATAAATAGATGTTAGAATATTGGAACCTAATTAATACTTAAACTAAGCCCAAGATAATTCTACACAGTATGCCCGAGATCTTCCACTGTGTGAATCTATTTCACTTCCCTGTCGGCAACAGATTCAGACTGTCCAGTTACTGCTAATCTCGTCTCCTGCCTGACAAGCTGCTCCTGATACCAAGATGCTTCTTCTTTTCAGGCTTCACACGTGATTGTTTCTTACGAGTGACTGTATATTTGACTATTTCTACGAATCCGTTGTCTGTCGTCAATAAAATTTAAATTACTTTTGTATGGATCGACTTATTTTAGTTTATTCTTTCTGCCATCGAATAGCTGCGACTAACAATGAGGACTCCATGCAGACCAGATAATCCTGAGGCACGATCTTCGTGAGCTCTTTGCAGAAGCCCGACTCGCTTAACAAACAAGCAATCAGCAGCAGCAAACGAATATTGTTTGTAAAAATACAAACTCTTGATTAGATTGGTGTCTTAAAACAGAAATTTTATTTCAGCCAATCGAAAGCGCAGAAAATATATGCTTTAATATCTTTCAAAAATAGATGTTGCAATATTGGTACCATGTTCTGGGATCCACCCGATTGATACTTAAGCTAAACTTAAGAAATATTCCGCACAGTCTGCCCGAAATCTTCTGCTGTGAGTATCCTTTTGTCTTACCCGTGGCAACAGACTTGGACTGTCCAGTTTACTGTTAATCTCAGCCCATGCATAACGAGCTGCTCCCGATACCCCAGCCCGTTCAGTCTCTCAGCAACTCGACAGAAACTGGGCCATTATGGTCGCCTTTTATCTGCCGAGCTGAGGTATACTGTCCTGGGTTGTCCTAGGAGGTGCACCCTCCCAGGCCTTGCCTCCCCTCTTTGGGGTGGAGTAAGTTCATTGCTTACTGCCTGAGGCTATTTTTGCTAGGCCAGAGTGCTCCTCCTTTAAGGGCGCTGGCTTGATTCTTGCCCCTCATTCCGACCTTGTGCCACACATTGCTGCGGTGGGAATCAATTAAATACCTGCTCCTGATACCAAGACGCTCCTTCTTTTCAGGGTTTGCACCAGTGATTGTATATTCGACTATTTCTCCAAATTCATTGTTTGTCGTCAATAAAATTGAGTTTATTTTTGCCATTTTTTAAACCTTATTTAAATAATTTAGAAAAGGTTTATGTTAAGAAGCACCGATTATTGTTATAATCTTCAATCTGGTGGAGATGGGTTAGGGTTAGGGTAGTTCTTTGATTTAAACAGAGATAAGAATATAAAAAAAACAACTTACAGGTGGCGGCCCGGTAAGTGTAGGCGTCGGTGGTCGTGGTTTCGGCTTCTCGATTTTCACAAGATAGCGAAGTGGTTTTTTCTCTTTGCCTTTTAGAATCTTCCCAGCTTGAATTTTCTGTAAAATCACAAAAACAAGTAGAAAATGTACATGAAGAACATTTTAATAATAATAATAATAATAATAATCCCCCCCCCCCAAAAAAAAAATTATTAAAAAATTAAAAAATTTAAAAAATTTTTTAAATTAAAAAATTAAAAATTTAAAAAAAAAAAAAAAAAATTTATGAAAGAAATTTATTTTTTTAATGATGCCGGCCTAGGCTGACACCACACAAAATATTTGTAGAGGGTCGAGGAGGATGAGAAGACCGAGGAGGGACAGCACAAACCAGACCTCCACTGGAAAAGTGCGGAGAATGCTGGGACGTTGGGGAGGTTTATTGCCACCCAAATCCCAGAGAAGACCAATTGTCCTTACCAGCGAGAAATCAATGGTAAGTGGCTGTTGCGATACTGCATAGTTATCGAAAAGAGGTGAAGAATACTGGAAATCTGGGGAGGCTTGTTGTCACTCAGACTCCAGGAAATACCACTGGTTGTTGTTGGTGACCAATCACTGACGATGATCTGTGTGAGAACTCCTAGTGAGTACTAATAATAATAATGCTCAATGCTAGCACAACATCAGTATAAAAAAATGGAGACACGACAAAGTCGTTCAGGTACTACACTGGAATATATGAAAACTTTAGGAATTGGACCACAATGAGAAGTGGTATGAGCATAAGCCAGAAGTGGTATGAAGAACGACAATGTCAAACTTCTTTGGGACATGTGCATACAAACTTATAAGGTTCTTAATCATTCAAAATCTGATTTAATCTTTCTAAACAAAAACAAGAGAACTTTCTTAACCATTGATATATAGCCTGCGCTTTCGATACCAGAGTGCAGGAGAAAGAACACGAAAAAATAAATAAATATCAAGATCTAAAATGGGAATTAGTTAGACTATGGAAATGTAAAGAAGTAAAGGTGATTCCCGTTGTAATTGGAATGCTTGGAACCATAACGAAAAGTCACCATAAATGGCTTAAACAGATTGAAGAGACAATTTCTTTTCCAATTCTGCAAAAAGGCTTGCCTGTTAGGAATAGCGAAAGTGTTATGGTACAGCTTGAATGTCTAAAGACAAGGGAATTTATTTGATGTTCAAAAAAGAAAACTCCAACTAAAAACATCCAAAAGTTGAGTCTACTATGGTACTATAAAATAATAATAATAACAACAAGAGTCGTGAGACTGCATACTTCCACCTGACAATGTAAGCTTTATCGGGGCCTTACTCCTCCATATTGTATGAAGTATTCCCAAAGTTATGCCAAGGAAATATTGATAACTCAAAAACTATTTATCTGATCAGGCTGAAATTTTGCATAGTGCTTAGTGTTATCAAAGCGCATAAAATCCATACATAAAATTTGGAAAAAAATTGGAAGTTGAAATTTCGTCAAAGTTTTGACCATGGCCGAACTTTTCATGGTCAAAGGCATATAAAATGTCGGACTTCATTGGCTACAATACGGGCCAAGTAACGAGTCTCTACGATGTACAGAACCAAAAGTTATCACCAAAAGTTGAACTTTCACCTATTCTGTGACCTTGAACTTTGACCTAGATGTACCAAAATTAAATCAGTTCTAAGTTAGACCATGATCGATATTTTGATCAAGTTTGGTGACAATTGGTCAAGCGATGTTGAAGCTAGGTTGTACATATGTAAGATAATGAAGAGTGGCAAAAATGAATCGTGGACGAGTCCATTGTGGGTGGGACGTCGAGAAAGAAAGAAAGCGACTTGATAACTGTTAAAAAGGAGATGGTTCTGCAGTGCAAGCGAGACTTGAAAGGCGACGGTTTCAGAAACGCGAAGAGCCGGAGCGCTTGATGATCGGAGTATCGAAGTACCAGAAGAATGGGAGTTTACCGATGTTTATGGCACCGATGAAGCTTTATTGGCTATGGTACCCAAGCCCGTCTTGCTGTTAGGCTTTCGTGTCCGCTGACTAAAAATGTGACTGATAAGCAAGTTGGTACCGTGAAGAAATCCCATGACTTGTATTTCATCAAATAGACAATTGGAAGTGCTTGTGGAACAATTGCTTCAGTTCACGCTCGGATAGACAATGCAGAGCAAATTGCTTTCCAATCGGATGCATATACGAACAAGTTTCTAGCGGAAACCAAGTCTGTGACTTCAGCAAGAAAAAGACTTTCATGAGACAAAAGTATGTCAAAAGATTTTTTTTTATATATATAAAAAGATAGATGAAAGAGGGATAAACATGTACGAATGACATATTTAGTTCAACTTCGATTGTTCAATGCAAGGTATACTCGGTAATAAAATTATGTTTATTATTCTTTCCTTAAGCCAAGGCTTTTCAAAGATCAAAATCTTATCATCAGAGGAATTACATTAATAGATAAGTTGGCAGTGGAAAAGCCAAAATTCAAAATTTGAAAAAATATTAAGTAATGGAGAGTGAAAAAAGTTTGTGTAAAAAAGATATTGGGTCTGTCCAGTTGGTAATTGTCCGTTGATGAGGTGTCCAATGAAAGGAGATTATACAGATGGAAAAGAAGGGTTTTTGTGAAAGCAGCATGGAAAAGCGTTCAAGAATGAAGTAACTCCAATAGTGAGATGTTGAGTTCAAATCGTAGGTGGGCGCACTTAATCGGAATTAGTTATGAGAATTCAGGCCATTTCAAAAATACTTCCGTGGCCCGGTATTCTCTCTCTCTCTCTCTCTCTCTCTCTCTCTCTCTCTCTCTCTCTCTCTATATATATATATATATATATATATATATATATATATATATATATATATATGTGTATTAGTACTTCATGTATCCACATAAAATATTATAAGGAGATATAATTTTTTATGTATCAGTTTTCAGTATTTACTTCAACAGTGCTAGATACGTAAGTAGAGCTAGGTAGTAAGCAATGAAAATATATATGGCAATCAAGCTACATATATATATATATATTATAATAATAATAATAATAATCCTCCACTCCTCCAGTTTTTGTATTTAAGGTGCTGTAACGTCTCACACCCGCTCTCCCTGCGGTCCACATGTAGAATGAGATTATTTTACCTAAGTGGGTTAAATGAAGGGAAGCTCGTTAAAAATAATAATGGTGATAATAACAACTAATTAATTACGATATAAGTATAGAACATGCAATATGAGTATAGGTAAATAAAAAAAAAATCCTCCTAGATTGTCTGACTGGACATATGGAAAAATGGATAAAGTCATTGGTTTAGAGATATTTTATCTTTACAACTCGGTGGAGTGAAATGAATAAAGTCATTGGTTAAAAGATAGTTCTGTAATGTTCTTTTGTCATTAATATTTTAAACACTGAAAATGTTGTTAGGTGGCATCTTGAGTGTGTGTGTGTGTGTTGTCATTTTCCTCCAAGGACTGAGGTCAATTTGAATTAATTGTACCTCGAGATTATGAGTTCAATCATTGGTGAAGGAACTTAAGAAAATATTAACCATTATGAGATATATAAAAGACATGGAATGTGGAATGAGATCAGTGTACCAACACGTAATGTGAACATAACAGCCAAGATGAGTATAAGAGTCCGAAACATACGAATAATGCAAATAACTTTCTATTTTGTTGCCGAATTATCATCTATTTTGGTTCCTATTTTGCTGTTTATTTTTACTGTGTAGAAGGCAAGAAGGATTTTACATAATGTTCCGGCAAATGTCAAGAATAGTTAACGGATAAAAAAAAGGGTGAAAAAAAACACAAAAAACAAAACAAATAGGCAACAAATAAATGTTACCAAAGGCAAGAAAAGTTACTTTTCTACCTACCTGGATAAGTTTTTTTGTGTTTTAAATTATTTTTCATTTTTCATTTTTTTAGTTCAATCAAAAAGTACAGTAAAAGACGTCCAGTTAGAATGAAAAAAAAAAAAGAAAAATGGCTGACAAAGGCGACTACGTGATGCCCTGAAAATCGCCCTCAAATCAAAAATTAAACAAAAATGCAGGTAATACACGGATACAGTTCGGTTGAACATTAAATTGTTGCCGATTGGTGACAGTTATTAGCTGTATTTTTTGTTTAATTTTCGATTTTGGGGCGATTATCAGAGCCTCACGTTGTCGCCATTTGTCAACCATTTTTTTTTTCATTCTAACGTGACGTCTTTTAGCATACATTTTGATTGAACTAAAAAAAATAATTTAAAATGCTAAAAAATTTATCTAGGTAGAAAAGTGACATTTCTTGCCTCTGATAACATTTATTTGTTGCGTATTTGTTGTTTTTTGTTTTCTTTCGCCCTTTTTTTCTGTTAACTATTCTTGACGTTTGCCAATGTCCCTCTCTTTTGAAACAAGTTAAAAACAAACAAAAAAAAAAAACAACAATACCAACATCATAAATGTGTTTGAGTTCAAATTCCTGCTTATATTTTCTCCTAATGTATGGACCAATCATTTTTTCGGGAGGCACGGGTACTTTTATTGTTGGATTGGTCACGTGATTAGGGAGGGTTTGCTCCAAATCCAATAGACCTGAGTTTAAAAAGAAAAGGGAGAGAAACATTTACAAATATCCAATATCAAGGATCCAAAAATAAAATAATAATTAGCAATTTGTATTATCTACATTTTTCGGACTACTATTCTCATCTTGGTTTTTTATTTTCACAACGTTTCGGCCGATGTAACCTCTGACTTTCTTCAGCTACATCTTATCAGACTTGGGAATCTTTATGTCGAACTTGGAATTTCGAACTGACCCCTTTATTTAATCCATGGAATAGATTGTTCTTGTCCCATCAGCCATTCCTGGGTAGATTGTTCTTGTCCCATCAGCCATTCCTGGGTAGATTGTTCTTGTCCCATCAGCCATTCCTGGGTAGATTGTTCTTGTCCCATCAGCCATTCCTGGGTAGATTGTTCTTGTCCCATCAGCCATTCCTGGGTAGATTGTTCTTGTCCCATCAGCCATTCCTGGGTAGATTGTTCTTGTCCCATCAGCCATTCCTGGGTAGATTGTTCTTGTCCCATCAGCCATTCCTGGGTAGATTGTTCTTGTCCCATCAGCCATTCCTGGGTAGATTGTTCTTGTCCCATCAGCCATTCCTGGGTAGATTGTTCTTGTCCCATCAGCCATTCCTGGGTAGATTGTTCTTGTCCCATCAGCCATTCCTGGGTAGATTGTTCTTGTCCCATCAGCCATTCCTGGGTAGATTGTTCTTGTCCCATCAGCCATTCCTGGGTAGATTGTTCTTGTCCCATCAGCCATTCCTGGGTAGATTGTTCTTGTCCCATCAGCCATTCCTGGGTAGATTGTTCTTGTCCCATCAGCCATTCCTGGGTAGATTGTTCTTGTCCCATCAGCCATTCCTGGGTAGATTGTTCTTGTCCCATCAGCCATTCCTGGGTAGATTGTTCTTGTCCCATCAGCCATTCCTGGGTAGATTGTTCTTGTCCCATCAGCCATTCCTGGGTAGATTGTTCTTGTCCCATCAGCCATTCCTGGGTAGATTGTTCTTGTCCCATCAGCCATTCCTGGGTAGATTGTTCTTGTCCCATCAGCCATTCCTGGGTAGATTGTTCTTGTCCCATCAGCCATTCCTGGGTAGATTGTTCTTGTCCCATCAGCCATTCCTGGGTAGATTGTTCTTGTCCCATCAGCCATTCCTGGGTAGATTGTTCTTGTCCCATCAGCCATTCCTGGGTAGATTGTTCTTGTCTCATCAGCCATTCCTGGGTAGATTGTTCTTGTCCCATCAGCCATTCCTGGGTAGATTGTTCTTGTCCCATCAGCCATTCCTGGGTAGATTGTTCTTGTCCCATCAGCCATTCCTGGGTAGATTGTTCTTGTCCCATCAGCCATTCCTGGGTAGATTGTTCTTGTCCCATCAGCCATTCCTGGGTAGATTGTTCTTGTCCCATCAGCCATTCCTGGGTAGATTGTTCTTGTCCCTATCAGCCATTCCTGGGTAGATTGTTCTTGTCCCATCAGCCATTCCTGGGTAGATTGTTCTTGTCCCATCAGCCATTCCTGGGTAGATTGTTCTTGTCCCATCAGCCATTCCTGGGTAGATTGTTCTTGTCCCATCAGCCATTCCTGGGTAGATTGTTCTTGTCCCATCAGCCATTCCTGGGTAGATTGTTCTTGTCCCATCAGCCATTCCTGGGTAGAAGTGTTGGTGCTTATTTATATACATGCGAAAAATGGCAGTTCAAAATAAAATAACAGAAAAACTTATGAATAACTTACTTATCAGTTGAAGATATTAGTATACACAAAAAATCACAAAAGATTAGTGATTAGAATTTTCATAAAAAATAAAATAAATCTATGATTCTAACGTCACTAACTCCGAATGACAAGACCGCGTGGCGTGTTTATATTAGAAGAAGGGAGATAATCTTCTACGTCATGCTGGTTTGATGCAAATGTCGTTCGGAGTTCATGGAGTCAGAATAGTAAATTAATCTTATTTATTACTAAAATTCTACTCAATAATTTTCTCTATTTTTTTTTGTACACTAATATTTTCAACTGATAAGTAAATGAATCCATAAGTTTTCCTGTTATTTTATTTTGTACTGCCATATTTGGCATGTACCTCAATATAAATAATTTGGCATGTACCTCAATATAAATAATTTGGCATGTACCTCAATATAAATAATTTGGCATGTACCTCAATATAAATAATTTGGCATGTACCTCAATATAAATAATTTGGCATGTACCTCAATATAAATAATTTGGCATGTACCTCAATATAAATAATTTGGCATGTACCTCAATATAAATAATTTGGCATGTACCTCAATATAAATAAGCACCGAAGTGTTAATCAATTGTTATGTTATTCTTAGTTATAATAACCTGTCGTAAGGATTGAACCTACAACCTCCTGAAGACGAATAAAGGGTTCAGTTCGAAATTCAGTATAGATTCCCGAGTTCGACATAAAGATTCCTATGTTCAAAAAGATGCACCTGAGGAAAGTCAGAGGTTACATCGGCCGAAACGTTGTGAAAATAACATTCAAGATGAGAACAATAGTCCGAATAATCAAAATAATACAAATTATCAATCCTCATCTAAAAAATTCCACCTGAAGAAGATTGGAAGTTACATCGGCCGAAACGTTGTGAAAATAGAAATAAAGATGAGAATAGTAGTCCGAATTATCTAAATAATACAATAATCAACAATTTCTTTCATATAATAAAAAGTTAAAATGCACTTAATAAAAGTACTAATTGTGTGTGTTATTTTTTTTTTTTTTTTTACTAGTGAGTCCCCATTTATCAAGGCCCAAATTCCACTCGAGGATAAGGGAGAATGAGATTGTCAGTTGACGATGAACAACATTATGAGAGGATTGGAAATGATGGGTGAAATTGATTATTTAAGTAGACGGCTCAACAAAGAGTTTGTTAACATTAAACTTAAGAACAACTATGTTGCAGTCAGCAGGGAAGCAGCCCTATGTTATCGTATTCCACAGATGGGAAGTTCTTAGAAAGAAACTTTGTTCATGATAGCTTTGTTTAGCTTTAGGCACACAGAAGGAGAAAGGAAAATTCTTCTCGGTCGTTGCTACTAGACGAGTCTTTGCTGTGAATGTTTTTAACAGGGGGGGGGGGGACCAGAGATTGGAACTCGGTCGAGCACCTACCATGAAAATAACGATAGAGCAGAGAAAGACTAGCAACATCTTTTCTGTGAGAAAGAGGCTGAAAGGATAGAGAATAGATCGTCCCTCATCAGATTTCGAAGTCCATTCTGTACTCTGTCAAAGCAGGAGAGAGTGCTCCGAACGCCACCTCCCCGGATGTGGAAACAGTACCTCCCCATCTTAGGATGTATCTGGCTCTTGTGCAGGTAGAGGATTGCGTCAGGAGTGAGATACTTTGCGGAGCGGAAGGAAAAGCTGACCCTTTTTACTGCGACCGTAACAATTGATTTGATGTGAGTCTTCCATTTCAGGTTGAGTGAAGGTTAGTCCTAGAAGCTTATCAAAGCAAAGGGCCTCCTCAAGGATAGAGCCATTCACTTCAGTCCCGGAAAAGCGAGGGTCAGAGCGTTGGTGGTGAAAGAAGAGCAGCTTTGTTTTAGACGCATTAAAAGTAACAAGCAACTTTTTTCCTCATTGCCCCACGTGCTCAAGGTCGCAAGAGAGAAAATCAGAAAGATCTTGATCATCAATGTTGTTTCAAGTTCTGCCATAGACGGTTGTGTCGTCTGAGTATTGATTTACTCCTCTCCAGGAGTTAGGCACAAGGCCAGTTTTTATCTTACTCCCACAAGTAAGATGTGACCCAAGGTCGGGTCGGGAAAGTGGGGTTTAAAAATTGCCTGGGCAGCCCTGTCGGCATTCCCCGGTAGGGGCGCCTCAGGCAGTAAGCAATAAACTTACTCCTCCCCAAAGAGGGGAGGTGAAGCCTGGGAGGGTGGACCTCCTAGAACTGCACAGGGCAGACCCATAGACCGGCGTAAATCAAGCCCCGAAGGCCAAGACAATACCAGTCTATGGGGTGCAGTATCCATCGTAACAGATACTACACTTTGATCTTAGCCAAAAGGCCAAGAAGATCAGTGCTGAGTATCAGGAAGAGGGTTGGATCGAGTATGAATCTTTGAGGAATGCCGGGATTGATACAATGTTCTTCTCACTTTTTCCCATCAACAGCTACTTTTATAGACTTATCAGAGCGAACGGATTTGATGATTGAGAGGACATTTCCAGATATTCCATGTGAAGTAGACCTTTATGCAAAAAGTCTTTGATATATCAAGAGATATTGCTCTAGAAACAAACCCCCCCGTCAATAGATTTACTGATCCTGTGTGATATTACAGTCAGCACATCAGCTGTTGATCTTGCAGGACTTAATCCATATTGCTTGTCACTGAGTAGGCTGTTTTTGCTGAGGTCATTGACAACTTCTTGATTTATCAAGGATTCAAACAACTTACTCATGACGCACAGGAGACTGATTGGTCTGTACTGAGATGCAAAAAACCCATCTCCGGTATTTTTAAATATTGGGCAAACAGATGAAGTTTTCCAAGGTGTTGTAAGCATTTCTCCGTTAAGCAACGATTGAACAGTTTTGTAAGGATATGAGCTAGTTCCAGTTGCAGCTTTTTAAGCACTATGAATTGGAATGCTGTGAGGGCCAGTTGCTTTGCTGGTGTAGGGGAATAAGATGAATGACACCGGTTGCTAGGGGCACCGGTGGGTAGTGTCCCCTTAGAAAGGACAAAAACACTAGCGATGAAAAGCTAAGAGCAAGGTTGAACTTCGCCGCGCTGGTCAGGACACCACGCGGACGAAACGATGTACACTTTACCAGTTAATTGTAATGTTATGTCGTAGCCCTTTTATGTTTCTCAATATGTGAATAAATGTGTATATAGTACTTGGTGCATTTTCCTTTATTTCGTGTTTTCTCATAGCATATTTAGGAGGTCTGGTTTTCCCCGTAGATTAGTACAGGGAAATAAACCCAACCCTAACACTGGTATCGAGATTCTTGATAAGTTTGGCAACATCCCAGACAGATATATGGATGTCGCTCAGGGTATTTTCAGTCATAAGGGGAAATTTAGGAGGTAGGTGGACCTGATTGCAAAGAGTAGAAGTTGATGCAAAGTTCTTCACAAAAAGTTTGGCTTTATCGGATGCTAGGGAAATGACCTCTTGTTAGTTGATGACGGTTGGGATAGAGGTCACACATCTGTTCAGGACCCTATTTGTTATTCGCGAAAATTCATGGGAACCAAGCCTCTGTTCAGCTACTCTAGATTTAATGGATTGGACCAGTGGCAGATACTTATACTCTTGACAACTACTTCTATAGACCTATCGAAGAGAAAGGATTTGGTGATTGAGAACACACTTCCAGATATTCCATAGCTAGCAAGCTTGTGAAGCAAACCTTTGTGCCAAACCCAATCAAAATGCCCCAGAAACAAAGCTCCCATCAGTAGATTCACTGATCCGGTGCGATATTACAGTCAGCACGTCAGCTGTTGATCTTGCAGGACGAAATCCATATTGCTTGTCACTAAGTAGATTGCTTTTGCTGAGGTGGTTGACAATTGCTGGATTTATCACAGATTCAAGCGACTTACTCATGATGCACAGGAGACTGATAGGTCTGTACTGAGACGCAGAAGATCGATCTCCAGTTGTTTTAAGTACTCAACAGACTGACGAAAATTTCCAAGGGGATTTCTTGATGAGTTTTGCGGCATCTTGGACAGATATATGCTTAGAGTATTTACAGCCATATGGACAAATTCTGGAGATAGGAGGCCCTGATTGCAAAGGGTGGAATTTGATGCAAAGTTCTTTATCAGATGCAGTGGACATAACCTTTGGTCCATTGATGATCGTCTGTTGTCCTATAAAATGAATGAGAACTAACAAGGTCTCATGTGTCTTGTTAGCCCAACTTATTGATTGCTAAACTACTCTGTTCACCTTGTATCTTTTGTTTGGTTAACCTCTTTTCTATACTTGTTGGAGTTTTCCCCCTATTATTATTATTTAAGCTGTTAACTTTTGTTTTTGGTTGAAATATGAGTCAGTTTATTTTAATATTCACCTTATTTATAGAATGCCCCTCGTAGATTTCAGGGAAGGTATAATTCAGATATGGAAAATATTTCTAAGGATAAATTTAAAAAAAACCCAAAAGACCCTATACAATCATAAATTCAAAAAAATATCAAGTTCAATTTCTGTTTCATTTAGACAATACAATTTGTCTTAATTTCCTTATAGTACTCTTTCTGAGAGTCTAACATTCAAACTAACATTACAGGTGACATGAATTGAAACAAATAGATACAAGATACTGCCAAGTCTGCTCCAAAGAAGGTGGGCTCCCTCTACCGGGCTAGAAAACATCTCACGCATGCCAGTATCCTATATCTCTACAACAACACCATTTTTCCATACATGGAGTATTGTTGCCACATCTGGGCTGGTGCACCAACCACTAGTCTATCCCTCTTAGACAGGGTCCAAAAAGGAGCCTCTAACTTAATAGGTCCCACACTGTCTACCAAGCTCCAGCACCTGTCCCATCGCTGCAATGTTGCATCCATGTGCTTGTTTTGCAAGTACTTTGACGGAATACTACTAAATTCCCTACTCCAATAGCTTCTTTCCTTGTGCTGCTAGCCTCTGGAACTCCCTCCCTGCTCCCTGTTTCCCCGACAGTACCGACATACAGAGGTTTAAAACTAATGTGAACAGACATCTCGCTACACTGCTTCCGACTTGGGGTGACACCCAAAACCTACACCCTAATTCTCAGTAACCCTTACGTCTACAGTGGTGGCCTGCCTTGTTTGGGGTGAAATATAAAAAAAAAAAAAGAAGAAAAAATGTGCTCAGACAAACTTGTTACACTCGTGCTCCCTCAAACCCGACAAGCAGCAAAATCAGTTTGGGGGGAATTGAAGTTAAAAGAAAAAAAAGAATAATAATAAAAAGAAAGTTCCACAAGGTTATGAAAATATTGTATGAAGAAGGGTCAATATTTACCATCATAAGTCGAAAGGAACAAACTATTGACGACATATTCGTCCTGTTTACGGTCTGGAAACACCCCGTTCCGTGTCAATGGAGCAAAAACGGAAGAACCTTTGTTGACGTAATCATCAATAATGTCCCGTCTTTCAAGTTTTCCTTCGACCCGTTTCTTGCTTAAATTAAACTTTCGGAGATCTAAAATAAAACATTAAAAAGACAAGTCAAAGACGATCACAGAGGAAAAAAAAAAAAAATAAATAAATAATAATAATAATAATAATAATGATGGTAATGATGATGATGATGATGATGATGACCAAGACGAGGAGGAGGAGGAGGAGGAGGAGGAGGAGGAGGAGGAGGAGGAAAAAACCGGCCAACTTGTAGATTTTGCCGTCCCAGCAGACGACAGAGTAAAAATCAAAGCGACTGAAAAACGATGCAAATACACAGAACTTGCCAGAGAACTGAAAGGAATATGGAACATGAAGGAAGTCAATATATTACCAATAATCGTAGGAGCACTAGGAACAGTATGAAAATCCTGGAAAAAAACTAGGAGAAATTGGAATCAAAGGGAAGACAAAGACTATACAATGTACGGCAATGATTAAAACAGCTGAAATTTTAAAGAAAAAATCATTGAATGCAGAAACCAACCCACATAAACTATGAACACTAACAAGCCACGTGAAAATTGCAACAGAAATAAAACAAAAACATGGACGGAACACCACGTGAACTTGAGGGAACTGAAACGGCAAGAAATCTTATAAACTCGTCCCCTTCCCCCCCAAAAGAAAAAAAAAATGGCATCAGCCTCGGCAGATATCGCACAAAATAGTCGCGAAGGGTCAAGGAAAATTGAAAGACCGAGGAGGGAGAGGACTAATGAGACCTTCACTTGAAGAGTGCGGAGAGTACTGAGATCTTGGGGAGGCTTATTGCTCCCCAAATCCCCAAAAAGATCAATGGTCGTTGCCAGCGAGAAATCAATGATAAGCAGCTTTTGCGGTAACACAGAGTCATTTGCAATGGTTATTGAAAGAGGTAGAAAGTACTGGAAATCTGGGGAGACTTGTTGTCACTCAGACTCCAAGGAACACCACCGGTTATTATCAGTGAGCAATCACTGGTGATGGCCTGTGTGAGAACTCCTAGTGAGTAACAATAATAATAGGTTTAACATCTGTTTTACATGCTTGCATGTGTTGGACGGCTTCTAGAACACAATGGAGAGAGAGTGACAACGTTGCTTCTGTACCATCCCATTGTATGTTCTGGGCCAAACCTTCCCCGACTTCGCATGCAACCACTGAGCATTGCTTTTCTCGGTGTCAGGGGTAAAAATTTAAATCCTGCAGTTTAACGAACAGCTGCGACCAACTAGGAGGACTTCATGCAGACCAGACAATCCTGAGGCACGATCTTCGTGAGCTCTATGCAGAAGTCAAACTCGCTTAACAACAACAGCAAGAGCAGCAGCAGCGAATGTTGTTTTTAAGTATCCACTCTCGATCAGTCAGCAGTTTCTTTCAACCAATTACAACCGCAAGTATATTCACTTCCAAATTTTGCACAGAATATAAAACCCGAAACACACAGCTTTCTTTCTCTCTTTTCCGGTTTTCTTTCACAGTCAACGCACGTGAGAACGACGCTCATGAAAACAGCCTTGGCCCCCTAGTGGCAGCCACAATAAGAGACACTCACAAAATACTGTATGCACAATAACAACATATACACACTCACCGAACTCACGTACACACAAGTTCATACATACACTCTCTCACTGAGAAAACAAAGACAAACTAATATACACAAATCTACAATGCCTACTGAATTCATAGAATGTTTCTTGAACATCCTGAACTCTCGTTCTTTACCAACTTTTTATTTCTCGTTGTCTTAACAACTTGTCATGGGGTTACATAGTATTTATTTACCTCCTCTCCAGGAGGTTAGGCACAAGGCCAGTTTTATCTTACTCCCACAAGGTGAGATGTGACCCAAGGTCGGGTCGGGAAAGTGGGACTTGAAAAGCCAGTGCCCGAGAAGGTGAGCACTCTGGCCATTAAAAATGGCCTGGGCAGCCCCGTCGGCATTCCCCGGTAGGGGTGCCTCAGGCAGTAAGCAATAAACTTACTTCACCCCAAAGAGAGGAGGCAAAGCCTGTGAGGGTGGACCTCCTAGAACTGCACAGGGCAAACCCATAGACCGGCGGAATCAAGCCCCGAAGGCCAAGACGATACCAGTCTATGGGGTGCAGTATCCATCGGAACAGATACTACACTTTGATCTTGGCCAAAAGGCCAATGAAAGCAATGGGGTTACATAGTAATAGTCGTGTTGGAGTGGAAAGGTTTATAGGTCAAGGGTCAGAGGGAAACTCTGGGCAGAAGTTGTGAAAACCATGTGATTTCCGGAGGAAGCCACTTTACTTTGTCTTAACTGGCAAGACTTGAACGAGGAAAAACGTGTTTGCGTGATGCCCGCAAAATGGGGACAGCATGCGTTGGACGGCGTACGTAGCGAAATCTCTCTCTATATCTCTCTTTCTCTCTCTCACATGTGAAATTTCTGTTTTTGTCTTTTGAATAAATGTTTTATAAACTAAAGGATTTATATACACTCATCAGTAAGGTGTAATGCCATTCTTTTTTTTGGTAATGCCATTGCCTCTACAATATTGTTGTTGTTGTTGTGGTTGTTGTTGTGGTTCTTCTTCTTCTTCTTCTTCTTCTTCTTCTTCTTCTTCTTCTTCTTCTTCTTCTTCTTCTTCTTCCCTCCACTTTCTTCAATAACATCTTCAAAGATTCCAGTTCTGAGAAAAGAATCAGCAGAACATCTTCACTCGTGCCCCATGACAGACAGGCAAAATAAGATAACAATCATTAGGGCATGGTAAGTGCTCGACTGATCTCCAATCTCCGGTTATTCCTTTTAAAACATTCACAGCAAGAACACGTCATGCTACCGCCGCTGCAAAGAACTTTCCTTTCTTCCTCCGTGTTCCTAAAACCAAACGGAATTTCCATGAACAGAGTTTCTTTCCAAGAACTTCCCATCTTTGGAACACATTACTACAAGACTGCTTCCCTGCAGACTACAACATGGTTGTCTTCAAGTTCAATGTCAACAAATACTTGTCGAGCCGTCCTCTTAATTTATCAAATTTTTTTCCACTCAATTCATCATTTTCAATCCTCTCATAGTATTATTCATCATTCAACCGACAATCTCATTAACCTTTATTCTTGAGTGGCTTTTGGCCTTGGTAAGTGGTGACTCATTAGTATTAAAAGCAAAAACAAGAATGTAAGTCAGTTGTTAGACTGCATACCTTCACCTGACAATGTAAGGATGAGCCTAAGTCTTATCCGAGCCTTACTTCTCCATAATGTATGATGTATTCCCAAAGTTATGCAATGGAAACGTTGATAACTAAAAAAACTATTTATCTGATCAGGTTGAATTTTTGCATGGTGGTTAGGGTTAGGGTTAGGGTAAGGGTTAGGGTTAGGGTTAGGGTAAGAGTTAGGGTAAGGGTTAGGGTTACTGTTATCAAAAAGCATCAGGATCATACATCAAATTCTAAAAAATTGGAAGTTCAAATTCCGTCAAAATTTCGACCATGACCGAACTTTTCAATGTCAAGGGTCAATGTCAAAGGTTAATGTCAAGGGTCAATGTCAAGGTAAATAAATATGGGCCAAGTAGCGAGTCTCTATGATGAACAGAACTGAAGTTATCACAAAAGTGTGACTTAACCTTTTCCGTTATCTTGATGTATATATCCGAAAGTTAAATCAGTTCGAAGTTAGACCATGACCGACATTGTGAGCAATTTTGGTAATGATTGATCAAGCTATGTGAACCCTAGGCTGTACACAAAGAAACATATTGAAGGAACAATTTATTTGGTCAGCAGAACTGGTTATATTCTCATTTATACGTCTAGAGGGAGGTGAGAGGCTATTTGAGATAGAGAGGAAGGTGGGAGGTTATTTGAGATAGAGAGGAAGGTGGGAGGCTTTATGTAAAACAAAAGTCTTGGATTTCACAAGTCTATTTGTGGAAGATAAATTACGCTCTTTGAATTGAACTGGTCTTTCTACTTAATTTTTATACACGGTTTTAGATAGAGAGGAAGGTGGGAGGCTATTTGAGATAGAGAGGAAGGTGGGAGGCTATTTAAAATAGAGAGGAAGGTGGGAGGCTATTTGAGATAGAGAGGAAGGTAGGAGGCTATTTAAGATAGGGAGGAAGATGGGTGGCTATTTGAGATAGAGTGGAAGGTGGGTGGCTATTTGAGATAGAGAGGAAGGTAGGAGGCTATTTTAGATAGAGAGGAAGGTGGGAGGCTATTTGAGATAGAGTGGAAGGTGGGAGGCTATTTTAGATAGAGAGGAAGGTGGGAGGCTATTTGAGATAGAGTGGAAGGTGGGAGGCTATTTGAGATAGAGTGGAAGGTGGGAGTCTATTTGAGATAGAGAGGAAGGTGGGCGGCTATTTGAGATAGAGAGGAAGGTGGGAGGCTATTTGAGATAGAGAGGAAGGTGGAGGGCTATTTGAGATAGAGAGGAAGGTGGGAGGCTATTTGAGATAGAGAGGAAGGTGGGAGGCTATTTGAGATAGAGAGGAAGGTGGGAGTCTATTTGAGATAGAGTGGAAGGTGGGAGGCTATTTTAGATAGAGAGGAAGGTGGGAGGCTATTTTAGATAGAGAGGAAGGTGGGAGGCTTTTTGAGATAGAGAGGTAGGTGGGAGGCTATTTGAGATAGAGAGGAAGATTGGGGGCTATTTGAAATAGAGAGGAAGGTGGGAGGCTATTTGAGATAGAGAGGAAGGTGGAGGGCTATTTGAGATAGAGAGGAAGTTGGGAGGCTATTTGAGATAGAGAGGAAGGTGGGAGGCTATTTGAGATAGAGAGGAAGGTGGGAGGCTATTTGAGATAGAGAGGAAGGTGGGAGGCTATTTGAGATAGAGAAGAAGGTGGGAGGCTATTTGAGATAGAGAGGAAGGTGGGAGGCTATTTGAGATAGAGTGGAAGGTGGGTGGCTATTTGAGATAGAGAGGAAGGTAGGAGGCTATTTGAGATAGGGAGGAAGATGGGTGGCTATTTGAGATAGAGAGGAAGGTGGGAGACTATTTGAGATAGAGTGGAAGGTGGGAGGCTATTTGAGATAGAGTGGAAGGTGGGAGTCTATTTGAGATAGAGAGGAAGGTGGGCGGCTATTTGAGATAGAGAGGAAGGTGGGAGGCTATTTGAGATAGAGAGGAAGGTGGAGGGCTATTTGAGATAGAGAGGAAGGTGGGAGGCTATTTGAGATAGAGTGGAAGGTGGGAGTCTATTTGAGATAGAGAGGAAGGTGGGCGGCTATTTGAGATAGAGAGGAAGGTGGGAGGCTATTTGAGATAGAGAGGAAGGTGGGAGGCTATTTGAGATAGAGAGGAAGGTGGGAGGCTATTTGAGATAGAGAGGAAGGTGGAGGGCTATTTGAGATAGAGAGGAAGTTGGGAGGCTATTTGAGATAGAGAGGAAGGTGGGGGGGGCTATTTGAGATAGAGTGGAAGGTGGGAGGCTATTTGAGATAGAGAGGAAGGTGGGAGGCTATTTGAGATAGAGAGGAAGGTGTAAGGCTATTTGAGATAGAGAGGAAGGTTGGAGGCTATTTGAGATAGAGAGGAAGGTGGGAGGCTATTTGAGATAGAGAGGAAGGTGGGAGGCTATTTGAGATAGAGAGGAAGGTGGGAGGCTATTTGAGATAGAGAGGAAGGTGGGAGGCTTTATGTAAAACAAAAGTCTTGGATTTCACAAGTCTATTTGTGGAAGATAAATTACGCTCTTTGAATTGAACTGGTCTTTCTACTTAATTTTTATACACGGTTTTTGATAGAGAGGAAGGTGGGAGGCTATTTGAGATAGAGAGGAAGGTGGGAGGCTATTTGAGATAGAGTGGAAGGTGGGAGGCTATTTGAGATAGAGTGGAAGGTGGGAGGCTATTTTAGATAGAGAGGAAGGTGGGAGGCTATTTGAGATAGAGTGGAAGGTGGGAGGCTATTTGAGATAGAGTGGAAGGTGGGAGTCTATTTGAGATAGAGAGGAAGGTGGGCGGCTATTTGAGATAGAGAGGAAGGTGGGAGGCTATTTGAGATAGAGAGGAAGGTGGGAGTCTATTTGAGATAGAGTGGAAGGTGGGAGGCTATTTTAGATAGAGAGGAAGGTGGGAGGCTATTTTAGATAGAGAGGAAGGTGGGAGGCTTTTTGAGATAGAGAGGTAGGTGGGAGGCTATTTGAGATAGAGAGGAAGATTGGGGGCTATTTGAAATAGAGAGGAAGGTGGGAGGCTATTTGAGATAGAGAGGAAGGTGGAGGGCTATTTGAGATAGAGAGGAAGTTGGGAGGCTATTTGAGATAGAGAGGAAGGTGGGAGGCTATTTGAGATAGAGAGGAAGGTGGGAGGCTATTTGAGATAGAGAGGAAGGTGGGAGGCTATTTGAGATAGAGAAGAAGGTGGGAGGCTATTTGAGATAGAGAGGAAGGTGGGAGGCTATTTGAGATAGAGTGGAAGGTGGGTGGCTATTTGAGATAGAGAGGAAGGTAGGAGGCTATTTGAGATAGGGAGGAAGATGGGTGGCTATTTGAGATAGAGAGGAAGGTGGGAGACTATTTGAGATAGAGTGGAAGGTGGGAGGCTATTTGAGATAGAGTGGAAGGTGGGAGTCTATTTGAGATAGAGAGGAAGGTGGGCGGCTATTTGAGATAGAGAGGAAGGTGGGAGGCTATTTGAGATAGAGAGGAAGGTGGAGGGCTATTTGAGATAGAGAGGAAGGTGGGAGGCTATTTGAGATAGAGTGGAAGGTGGGAGTCTATTTGAGATAGAGAGGAAGGTGGCGGCTATTTGAGATAGAGAGGAAGGTGGGAGGCTATTTGAGATAGAGAGGAAGGTGGAGGGCTATTTGAGATAGAGAGGAAGGTGGGAGGCTATTTGAGATAGAGAGGAAGGTGGGAGGCTATTTGAGATAGAGAGGAAGGTGGGAGTCTATTTGAGATAGAGTGGAAGGTGGGAGGCTATTTTAGATAGAGAGGAAGGTGGGAGGCTATTTTAGATAGAGAGGAAGGTGGGAGGCTTTTTGAGATAGAGAGGTAGGTGGGAGGCTATTTGAGATAGAGAGGAAGATTGGGGGCTATTTGAAATAGAGAGGAAGGTGGGAGGCTATTTGAGATAGAGAGGAAGGTGGGAGGCTATTTGAGATAGAGAGGAAGGTGGAGGGCTATTTGAGATAGAGAGGAAGTTGGGAGGCTATTTGAGATAGAGAGGAAGGTGGGGGGGGGGCTATTTGAGATAGAGTGGAAGGTGGGAGGCTATTTGAGATAGAGAGGAAGGTGGGAGGCTATTTGAGATAGAGAGGAAGGTGGGAGGCTATTTGAGATAGAGAGGAAGGTTGGAGGCTATTTGAGATAGAGAGGAAGGTGGGAGGCTATTTGAGATAGAGAGGAAGGTGGGAGGCTATTTGAGATAGAGAGGAAGGTGGGAGGCTATTTGAGATAGAGAGGAAGGTGGGAGGCTTTATGTAAAACAAAAGTCTTGGATTTCACAAGTCTATTTGTGGAAGATAAATTACGCTCTTTGAATTGAACTGGTCTTTCTACTTAATTTTTATACACGGTTTTTGATAGAGAGGAAGGTGGGAGGCTATTTGAGATAGAGAGGAAGGTGGGAGGCTATTTGAGATAGAGAGGAAGGTGGGAGGCTATTTGAGATAGAGAGGAAGGTGGGAGGCTATTTGAGATAGAGAGGAAGGTGGGAGGCTATTTGAGATAGAGAGGAAGGTGGAGGGCTATTTGAGATAGAGAGGAAGTTGGGAGGCTATTTGAGATAGAGAGGAAGGTGGGGGGGCTATTTGAGATAGAGTGGAAGGTGGGAGGCTATTTGAGATAGAGAGGAAGGTGGGAGGCTATTTGAGATAGAGAGGAAGGTGGGAGGCTATTTGAGATAGAGAGGAAGGTTGGAGGCTATTTGAGATAGAGAGGAAGGTGGGAGGCTATTTGAGATAGAGAGGAAGGTGGGAGGCTATTTGAGATAGAGAGGAAGGTGGGAGGCTATTTGAGATAGAGAGGAAGGTGGGAGGCTTTATGTAAAACAAAAGTCTTGGATTTCACAAGTCTATTTGTGGAAGATAAATTACGCTCTTTGAATTGAACTGGTCTTTCTACTTAATTTTTATACACGGTTTTTGATAGAGAGGAAGGTGGGAGGCTATTTGAGATAGAGAGGAAGGTGGGAGGCTATTTGAGATAGAGTGGAAGGTGGGAGGCTATTTGAGATAGAGTGGAAGGTGGGAGGCTATTTTAGATAGAGAGGAAGGTGGGAGGCTATTTGAGATAGAGTGGAAGGTGGGAGGCTATTTGAGATAGAGTGGAAGGTGGGAGGCTATTTGAGATAGAGTGGAAGGTGGGAGGCTATTTTAGATAGAGAGGAAGGTGGGAGGCTATTTGAGATAGAGTGGAAGGTGGGAGGCTATTTGAGATAGAGTGGAAGGTGGGAGTCTATTTGAGATAGAGAGGAAGGTGGGCGGCTATTTGAGATAGAGAGGAAGGTGGGAGGCTATTTGAGATAGAGAGGAAGGTGGGAGGCTATTTGAGATAGAGAGGAAGGTGGGAGGCTATTTGAGATAGAGAGGAAGGTGGGAGGCTATTTGAGATAGAGAGGAAGGTGGGAGGCTATTTGAGATAGAGAAGAAAGTGAGAGGCTATTTGAGATAGAGTGGAAGGTGGGAGGCTATTTGAGATAGAGAAGAAGGTGGGAGGCTATTTGAGATAGAGAGGAAGGTGGGAGGCTATTTGAGATAGAGAGGAAGGTGGGAGGCTATTTGAGATAGAGAGGAAGGTGGGAGGTTATTTGAGATAGAGAGGAAGGTGGGAGGCTTTATGTAAAACAAAAGTCTTGGATTTCACAAGTCTATTTGTGGAAGATAAATTACGCTCTTTGAATTGAACTGGTCTTTTTACTTAATTTTTATACACGGTTTTTGATAGAGAGGAAGGTGGGAGGCTATTTGAGATACATAGCAACTTCTTGGCATGACATAAGGCAAAAATGTAAATAAAAGAAGACAGATACAAAACTATTTGTACACGAAAATATTAAAAAGAGGAATGCAGAGAAATGTTTGAGAATAACAAGTTTTTTTTTCTATAAGAAAAAGCATTTATTTTCAAAGATATTTTTTATTTAAACTTAAATAACCTGATTTTTTCTTTTACCACCATACAAAATTGATTAAATGAAAAAAAATATGGAGAGTGTTTGTTTATTAATGGAATACATATTTTTTTTATTACTGTGAGGTGTAGTTTTTGTTTTTCTAATGGAAGATATAGTTTTGTTTACCAATAAAAGTTATTGTTTACTAATGGCAGGTGTAACTTTTGTTTACTAGCAGAAAGGTGTATTTTTGTTTACAATGAAAGGTGCAATTCTTGTTTACTAACGGAAGACATGCATTTTGTTTTCTAATGAAAAGAATAGTTGCGTGCACTAATGAAAGGTGTACTTTTTGTTGACAATGGAAGGTGTACTTTTTGTTGACAATGGAAGGTGTACCTTTTGTTTACAATGGAAGGTGTACTTTTTGTTGACAATGGAAGGTGTACTTTTTGTTGACAATGGAAGGTGTACTTTTTGTTTACAATGGAAGGTGTACTTTTTGTTTACAATGGAAGGTGTACTTTTTGTTGACAATGGAAGGTGTACTTTTTGTTGACAATGGAAGGTGTACCTTTTGTTTACAATGGAAGGTGTACTTTTTGTTGACAATGGAAGGTGTACTTTTTGTTGACAATGGAAGGTGTACCTTTTGTTTACAATGGAAGGTGTACCTTTTGTTTACAATGGAAGGTGTACTTTTTGTTGACAATGGAAGGTGTACCTTTTGTTTACAATGGAAGGTGTACCTTTTGTTTACAATGGAAGGTGTACTTTTTGTTTACAATGGAAGGTGTACTTTTTGTTGACAATGGAAGGTGTACCTTTTGTTTACAATGGAAGGTGTACCTTTTGTTTACAATGGAAGGTGTACTTTTTGTTGACAATGGAAGGTGTACTTTTTGTTGACAATGGAAGGTGTACCTTTTGTTTACAATGGAAGGTGTACTTTTTGTTGACAATGGAAGGTGTACTTTTTGTTTACAATGGAAGGTGTACTTTTTGTTTACAATGGAAGGTGTACTTTTTGTTGACAATGGAAGGTTTACTTTTTGTTTACAATGGAAGGTGTACCTTTTGTTTACAATGGAAGGTGTACTTTTTGTTGACAATGGAAGCTGTACTTTTTGTTTACAATGGAAGGTGTACTTTTTGTTGACAATGGAAGGTGTACTTTTTGTTTACAATGGAAGGTGTACTTTTTGTTGACAATGGAAAGTGTACTTATTGTTTACAATGGAAGGTGTACCTTTTGTTTACAATGGAAGGTGTACTTTTTGTTGACAATGGAAGGTGTACTTTTTGTTGACAATGGAAGGTGTACCTTTTGTTTACAATGGAAGGTGTACTCTTTGTTTACAATGGAAGGTGTACTTTTTGTTTACAATGGAAGGTGTACTTTTTGTTGACAATGGAAGGTGTACCTTTTGTGTACAATGGAAGGTGTACTCTTTGTTTACAATGGAAGGTGTACTTTTTGTTTACAATGGAAGGTGTACTTTTTGTTGACAATGGAAGGTGTACTTTTTGTTGACAATGGAAGGTGTACTTTTGTTTACAATGGAAGGTGTACCTTTTGTTTACAATGGAAGGTGTACTTTTTGTTTACAATGGAAGGTGTACTTTTTGTTGACAATGGAAGGTGTACTTTTTGTTGACAATGGAAGGTGTAATTTTTGTTGACAATGGAAGGTGTACTTATTGTTTACAATGGAAGGTGTACTTTTTGTTGACAATGGAAGGTGTACTTTTTGTTGACAATGGAAGGTGTACTTTTTGTTGACAATGGAAGGTGTACTTTTTGTTGACAATGGAAGGTGTACTTTTTGTTTACAATGGAAGGTGTACTTTTTGTTGACAATGGAAGGTGTACTTATTGTTTACAATGGAAGGTGTACTTTTTGTTGACAATGGAAGGTGTACTTTTTGTTTACAATGGAAGGTGTACTTTTTGTTGACAATGGAAGGTGTACTTTTTGTTTACAATGGAAGGTGTACTTTTTGTTGACAATGGAAGGTGTACTTTTTGTTGACAATGGAAGCTGTACTTTTTGTTTACAATGGAAGGTGTACTTTTTGTTGACAATGGAAGGTGTACTTTTTGTTTACAATGGAAGGTGTACTTTTTGTTGACAATGGAAGGTGTACTTATTGTTTACAATGGAAGGTGTACCTTTTGTTTACAATGGAAGGTGTACTTTTTGTTGACAATGGAAGGTGTACTTTTTGTTGACAATGGAAGGTGTACTTTTTGTGTACAATGGAAGGTGTACTCTTTGTTTACAATGGAAGGTGTACTTTTTGTTTACAATGGAAGGTGTACTTTTTGTTGACAATGGAAGGTGTACTTTTTGTTGACAATGGAAGGTGTACTTTTGTTTACAATGGAAGGTGTACCTTTTGTTTACAATGGAAGGTGTACTCTTTGTTTACAATGGAAGGTGTACTTTTTGTTTACAATGGAAGGTGTACTTTTTGTTGACAATGGAAGGTGTACTTTTTGTTGACAATGGAAGGTGTACCTTTTGTGTACAATGGAAGGTGTACTCTTTGTTTACAATGGAAGGTGTACTTTTTGTTTACAATGGAAGGTGTACTTTTTGTTGACAATGGAAGGTGTACTTTTTGTTGACAATGGAAGGTGTACTTTTGTTTACAATGGAAGGTGTACCTTTTGTTTACAATGGAAGGTGTACTTTTTGTTGACAATGGAAGGTGTACTTTTTGTTGACAATGGAAGGTGTACTTTTTGTTGACAATGGAAGGTGTAATTTTTGTTGACAATGGAAGGTGTACTTATTGTTTACAATGGAAGGTGTACTTTTTGTTGACAATGGAAGGTGTACTTATTGTTTACAATGGAAGGTGTACTTTTTGTTTACAATGGAAGGTGCACTTTTTGTTTACAATGGAAGGTGTACCTTTTGTTTACAATGGAAGATGTACCTTTTGTTTACAATAGAAGGTGTACCTTTTGTTTACAATGGAAGGTGTACCTTTTGTTTACAATGGAAGGTGTACTTTTTGTTTATTTTTTTCTATCTTTTAATAGTTTCTTATGGAAAGAAAAGATTTTTAAGTAAAATGTTGTTTATTTATTCATGCCACCATTGTCATCTCAATAAAAGAAACCGTGGGAAATAAAAAAAAAAAAAATAAACAATTTCTTTTCATCATTAATAAAAAATATAATTTTTTAAAAGTAAATTGATCAAAAATTGTTTCATTATTTTTTTCTTTGTTTGTTTTTTTCTTTTTTTACCACATCACCACAACTTCTAATAAGTTCAGATTCTTTTAAAAATCTCATCTGAGAGCTCCCAATACTATCCATGTAAGTGCGTTATTTATACCATGAACACGAAATATTATTTTCAATACAAGGTACATTCTTGACATACTCTAGTAACTCGTTTCACCATACAGAAAATAAATTCCCTATTGCAGAAAATCAAGAAAGAACGCAGTGGCATAACATGTGTCGGAATTCAGAACAAGGAAGATATTATATTTCACAATCTCTTCTTCTAAATAAATAAATGCGAAGGTTTTTTTTTTCATATATCACTTCTATATTATCAGGGATTTAATTGCTTCTCACCGCATCAATGTGTGACACAAGGTCGGAAGGTGGGGGAGGACTCAAACCAGCACCCCTAAAGGAGAAGCCCTCTGGCCTAGCAAAAATAGCCTGGGCAACCCTGTCGGCATTCCCTGGTCAGGGAGCCTCAGGCCTTAAGCAGTTAACTTAGTCCACCCCAAAGAGGGGAGGCAAGTTCCAAACTGTGGGTGTACTCCTTCTGCTTGCACAGAGACGGTTTTCGTAAATTGATGGTGACCGCTTCGAGAATCTTAAGGTGATTCTCCGAGCGAGCCCTGTGCAAGACAGTAAAGGCCTCATGCGAATATCCCTCAGTGCATAAATGGCACTCCAATAAATGGTCGCCTCTAATACTTGGTTCATCAGTGCTGAAAGTTTAAAATTACCATCTTATTTTTTTCTCTATATGGATGCCCTCCCCCTCGAATGGATGCCCTCCTCCTCGAATGGATGCCCTCCCTTTCGAATCTACTGCATAAGATGCAGCAGACATCTACTAAGTTGTTTTTAGTTGATCATGCACCCTGAATTGCACAACCCAATTCTAACAGTTTTAATAGTCAAAAGTTTTTCATACCTTTTTTGTGCCGGTGTCTGATTTTCGAAACATGTTTTTCTTTTTCTTTTTGCTTGAATTTCCTTAAATGAAAAAAATTAAAAAAAGAACCAACGTTATTTATATTCAGAAATTCATATCATCATCATCATCATCATCATCATCATCATCCCTTTCCATGCGCGACATGGCACATACAACTACCCACGGTATTATGCAACTGATGATGTAGCAGCAGCACCACCACCACAACCACCACTACCATCATCACCACCACCACCACTACCACCACCACCATCATCATCATCATCATCATCATCATCATCACTACCATCATCATCATCATCATCATCATCATCATCATCATCATCATCATCATCATCATCCCCCTCCACTATCATCATCATCATCATCATCATCATCATCATCATCATCATCATCATCACTACCACCACCATCATCACCATCACCATCATCATCACCACCCTCATCACCACCCCCATCATCATCATCATCATCATCATCATCATCATCATCATCATCATCATCCCCCTCCACTATCATCATCATCATCATCATCATCATCATCATTATCATCCTCCCCCCTCCACTACCATCATCATCATCATCATCATCATCATCATCATCATCACTACCACCACCATCATCATCATCATCATCATCATCATCATCATCATCATCATCATCATCATCCCCCTCCATCATCATCCCCCTCCATCATCATCATCATCATCATCATCATCATCATCATCATCATCATCATCATCATCCCCTCCACTACCATCATCATCATCATCATCATCATCATCATCATCATCCCCTCCACTACCATCATCATCATCATCATCATCATCATCATCATCATCATCATCATCATCACTACCACCACCATCATCACCATCACCATCATCATCACCACCCTCATCACCATCACCATCATCATCATCATCATCACTACCCTCATCACCATCACTACCCTCATCATCATCATCATCATCATCATCATCATCATCATCATCATCATCATCATCATCATCATCACCACCACCATCATCATCATCATCATCATCATCATCATCATCATCATCATCATCATCATCATCCGTTTTATATACTGGCATGTGTTGGACGGCTTTTAGAAATTAACTTCCAAACTAGTCTATCTCTGGTCATTTCTTTATTTATACCCCCTTAGTCTCAAGTCCACTCTTATCACTTTCTCCCATGTTTCTTGGTCTTCCCCTGTGAACTGACCCTGCTACCTCAACTGTTCTACATCTACTAACCCAAGCACGCTCATCCATTTTTTTCAACGTGGCCATAATATCAGCGTCTCCTATGCATTGTATTCTTCTTTTTTTTCTCCTGTACTTCAGCTAAAATAGCAAATTTTTTTATCAGGAAAATATGATTAACCAGCTAGAGTCCCTGGCCTGCAACAAATTCAACATTTTAGCGTGAAGTCCTTCCAAAATAAAACCTTAATCTTAACAACATGAAAAAGAAATATAAAAAATGGACACAATTATTCAAATTATACATTTGTTTGCCTTTGTGAATCAAAAGCCACATCAGCTTCTTAAGCCGCCTGGGCATCGCATCAACTGATTTCACAAGTAACTCATGTTTGTTTGTTTGTTTGTTGTACTAGTTGAATCACAATGAATACTATGAGAGGTTTGAAAATCACATACCACCCACTCAAAACAACAGCCTGCTCAGAAAACAGGAATTCCATGAGCAATGTTTCTGGCAAAGGGGTAAGAATAGCTGTTTTCAACTGTCAATCTATGTTGTATTGTGCGTGGCTTAATAAAATGACAACACAGTTATCTTCGGAAAATATAATATGTATTATTTATTTGTCTTGCTGATGTGGGTGATGACGACAGAGGGTGGTGGTTGGAGAGGATTTGTGCACACGGAATTAGGCGGTTGATTCTCTCCAAAGTTCGACCGCAACTAACTCTTTTGATTTTTTTGGTTGTCATTATATAAAGATTCCGTTGCCACCTGGGCGACCTCCTGACATCGCACTCGGTGACAGCTTTGAACCTTATTTGACCTTCCAAAATCTGTCCATATTTCCTGGCATGACACAACCACACCTGGCAATATGATCTGTAACCTTTCCGAAATTTCTGTCTCTTTGACATTGGGTTCTTACAGTTTAAGTGATTCCTGCAGATGCATATCTTGTTGTCAACACGATTTTACATTATGACAATTGATCGTCTGTCGCTTTTTTAAGTTGCATGTGTTTCCTGTTTTGGTATAGTTTTTCTTATCAGAACTGACCTTCGTGTCATCCAACAGTTACATCTCATCAACTGATAATCGCCAGGTGCATATGTTTTATCAATATCTTTCCCGCACCTTGACTTCGGATATGTAACATCTATCCATCTCATTAACCCCTTATCGTCAAGTGTTTTTTTTTCTTGTCTTAATAAATGGTGACTCATTAGTTAAAAAAAAAACAATAATAAAAAGGAATTACGTGTTAAATCAGTTGATGCGGTTCCCAAGCAGATTGAAAATCCGGTGCCGAATGTTGGCGCCCATATTGAATTCTAAATAAAACCCTATACACTTTCTTATCATATTTATTTCTTGAAAGAATTATAGTTCAGTAATAAATTATGAGCACTTAATCATACAAAGATACTTTTCGCTCCGTATAAACATTTGCAGATATTAAGAACTTTAAACATAAAAACTTTTAGCAAAATGACTGAATCCGAGATGTGTTAACCTAGGCAGAATTAATATGCCATTAATATGCCATTAATATGCCATTAATATGCCTTTAATATGCCATTAATATGCCATTAATATGCCATTAATATGCCATTAAACAAACCCACTAAACTAAACAGAAATTTATAGCATGAATAAATATTTAGCTGTGTCGCCAATTTTAGCTGGTTTAAATCAGGAAGAAAGTCAGAAGGACAAACTTATTTGAAAGAGTTAGTACGTCTGGCCGAATCTGACTGAAATAGAAATGTTACACAAAAAAATGGATCACCTTTCTTCCTTGAAATAATTAATGGCCCCACAACTAAATAGATATTAATATTTATTCATGGGAAAACACAAAACTAAAGAGAGATGATACAATGAGCTGATTCATGTCGGTTAGATTATGTAGTATCCTGGAGTTCAGCATCTCAGTCAGGTCGAGAACAGGATAAGCGTTTTGTCTGCTTGAAGGATAACTGAGAACTTGAGTTCACCTTGCGTCTCATCTTGGTGCCAAAATGTGTTAGCGTCCATGAATCTCGTTACACGTAGAAGTGTCATATGCCCACGTAGTAAAAACGGCATTGATTACGCGATCGTAAAACCGAATTACCATCTCAGCTGAAAGTGACGTTAGTCGATAGAAAATAGTTCGCTCATGAAACTGCTACAAATATCTGGAAATGTTCAGAATTTGAAGCATAAAATTTTTTACCCAAATAACTGGATTCAGAATCAAATAACCAGAGAAGGGTTGATATGCCGTAAAAACTCAAACCAAACTTCCTTCTCTTTCAAAAGTAATTCTATCTACCCATTTCCCTCTTCTCATGACCATACTAATTCAGATAAAGTGTGAAAAAAACAAAAACAAAAAAAAACAAAAACAAAAAAACAAACAAACAAAAAAACAAAAAAACAAACAAAAAAACAAACAAAAAAAACGGGGGCGGGGGTTCAGAGCCAGCAAAATCATACAAAGATACTTTTCGTACTCTCTCCGTATACACATTTGCAGATATTAAGAACTTTAAGCATAAAAACTTTTAGCAAAATGACTGAACAGAAATTTATAGCATGAATAAATATTTAGCTGTGTCGCCAATTTTAGCTGGTTTAAATCAGGAAGTAAGCCAGAAGGACGAACTTACTTGGAATAGTTAGTACGTCTGGCCGAATCTGACTGAAATACATGGCCATACTAATTCAGATGAAGTGTGAAAAAAAATCCCACAAAAAAAAAACAAAGAAAAAAACCTGATTTTTTTTCAGAGCCAGCAGACATATAAACAAACCTACAATCGATACATACACTATCTCCTTTATTTAAGAGACACAGATAGATTTTACTATTATTATTTGTACCTGAAAAATCAGTCACAGAATGTCACAATTTTGTTGCTTGCAAAAACAAAAAATCCCAGGAAAAAAGTCGCATTTCATTTGTCATATAGACATTTGTGTCAGTCTTTTATTCACAATGTATGAATGTGTTTCTTTAATCTCTACGATATGAAGTCCATCAGATACTGAGGACCAACCAATTCTTTCAGCTGAGCCAATATAGAAAAAGTATGAACCAAAAATTGAAAGGTTCCCTGTCAGATACACCCTTTTATTTTTTTAATAATTATAATAATTACCTCCCTTTCCACTCGTTCATAGCTAAGGAACTCTCCTATGTTCGAAGATCACATAGAGACTTTAACACAATATAGAAAAAGTATGAACCAAAAATTGAAAGGTTCCCTGTCAGATACACCCTTTTATTTTTTTAATGATTATAAAAATTACCTCCCTTTCCACTCGTTCATAGCTAAGGAACTCTCCTATGTTCGAAGATCACATAAAGACTTTAACACAATATAGATATAAATATGGTTAGCTTGTAAAATATTCAGTGAGCTTCTGATTTTCAGATAAGTAACATCTCACCAGGAGAGAAAATCCCGAATCACTCAAGGTCTGAGCATGCCCTGTCCATAAAATAAGAAACCAGATGTGACTTCAGTCTAATTTTACTAATCTTTTAAAAAAATAAAGAGTCGCCCCACAAAAAATGTCACCCATGGAATCTTTAATAAAATTCACAATCCTTTTCCACAATCCAACCATATTTGATACAAAGAAATTTCAGTCTAAGCCTGACTTGGACACCAAGTTTCAGCCATGAATGTCCAACACTCTTTGTTCTATTACCGTTCAATGATATGAGGGACATTTTGTGATCGTCTCATGTGCAAAACCATAATCACACAGATTTTTTTCTCAAAGATAATATCTATCAAAACAAAACGGGATTTACACTCACCGGATCATAACACCCCATTTTTTATCTGTAGGGTTATCTCAAAGATAATGTCTATCGAAACAAATTCACAGACTGTTCCTGTACCGAAGAGGGCCACCACAACCAAAACCAGAGCAGTGCGAAGGGATGAGTGCATTGAAGTTATTGACAATTTTACACGGCGTATCGAGGCTGCTTATAATTAAATGGCAATAAAACAAAGACTGTGGGATATTCATGACTGAAACTTGGTGGACAAGTCAGGCATAGACTAAAGTTTATTTGTACCAAATATGGTTGGATTGCAGAAATAACACAAAAGTTTAGAAATCATCAATTTTTTATGATATGACATTTGTCTCATCATCATGTTATGGTGTTGATGACAGGTTACGGTTAGGGTTAGGATGAGGACAGGACGTGCTTGAAGTCTGTCAAAATGTGTTTCGAAAAGGGTATATCGGGGGCCACTTTGGTGATGGTCTCATCAGTAGGAGATATGATCCTGAACGGGATTTACACTCACCGGATCATAACACCCCATTTTTTATTTGTAGGGTTATCTCAAAGATAATGTCTATCAAAATAATCCTCAGATTATTCTAGAACTAAAAAGGGCCATCACAGCCCGAATCAGGGCCGTACGAAGAGAGGCATTTGTCCGAGTTATATTGACAATTCTGCACGTTGTATCCGGGTGCATATTCAGAATAACATCTTCTATTAATGAGGCAATAACCAAAGTGTCTCTCATATTATTGTATGGTGATAAAACAAAAACTGTTGGAGATTCATAAGTGAAACTTGGTGGACAAGTCAGGCATAGACTTAAATTTATTTGTACCAAATATGGTTGGATTGTAGAAAGGATTGTGAATTTTATTAACAATTCAACCGGTGGTATTTGGGTGGGGGGGGGCACCCTATACCAGTGTGAACCATTTTAATCCTGCAACTCGTCAGTGTTTGGTTTAATAACTCATATACTTAAACACTATTTTCCAAATTCAGTTATTAAAAATAAATTGATATATCTATTTAGATACTAGCGGGACCCATGAAAATTCCGTGGTGATTTCTATATTAATCTGTACAATTTGCTGTTAATAATAATATTATTCCTTTTGAAATAAAAAATATCTGTCAGGGTCAATAGTATAAAAAAAAATTACTCTTTCTTCTTCCATAAAAATAGTTAAATATCCGGCAGACGGGAAGGACATGGAGGAACGCTGGCTTCCGGTGAAAAAAGCTTGAAGAAACTGTGTACGGATGCCTGAAAGTGATACAACAATTTTTTTATTTTATTCATATTAATTTCAGACTTTTCTTTCATTATATTCTAATAATTAACATAATACAGACTATTTGAAAAATAATTGATTTGATTGTTTTCAAAATTAAAAAAAAATTTTCAATGAAGAAAATAAACAAAATAGAATAATCTTTTTTGTTTCAAGAAATAATGTTTTTGAGCAACGGAATGTGTTTTTTTTTTATTTAATGTTTTTTTGGAAATATTTAGTGAAAATAATGTTTTTTGGGAGGGTTAGGGTTTAGGGTTAGGGTTAGGGTTTAGGGTTAGAGTTAGGGGTTAGGGTAAGGGTTTAGGGTTAGAGTTTAGGGTTAGGGTTAGGTTTAGGGTTAGGGTTAGGACATTTCCATTTCTAAGAAAAAAGTTTGATTCCGGAAGTTACTCCATTTCCAAGAAAAAAGGTTTTCACTATTATTAAAAAAATGTTTTGAAAACAATCAAATAAAAACAAATAAATTATTTTTCAAATAGTCTGTATTATGTTAATTATTAGAGTATGATGAAAGAAAAGTCTGAAATTAATATGAATAAAAAAAATTGTTGTATCACTTTCAGGCATCCGTACACACTTTCTTCAAGCTTTTTTCACCGGAAGCCAGCGGTCCTCCATGTCCTTCCCGTCTGCCAAATATCCTTTAAATATTGAAAATTGTAGCAATTTAATTCTTTTTAAAACAATAAATATTCTCTGTCTTCTTACCGTAAAAATAATTGTCAGCAAAATATTCTTTAATATTTTGAAATGTATTTATAAAAAATTGTACTGTTTTAATCGATGCGACGATATAATTTGATTTTGGAACGATTCATTATAAAATGGACAAAGTCGGAATTGTTTACCTTAGCGACATCAGATTAATCAACAATCATCGGACGATCTCATTTTTTTTTTAATGTGTGTGAAAGGTGATAAGGTAGGTATGAACATGAAATGCATTTGCGTATTATTATATAGATTTTTTTTATAGAGAATGGTAGTTTGCTTTAAACATTGCTGGGAATAGTAGTAATATATTAAGAAGGCAATGCAGAGTGCCGGATTGGTTATAAGCTGGAAAGAACAAAAATAATAAATCGAAGTGCCCCCCCCACACACACACACTTACTATTTATTATTTATTATAGTAAGTCCTCCCACTTCGATTTATTATTTTTGTTCTTTCCAGCTTATAACCAATCCGGCACTCTGCATTGCCCTCAGCTTTCTTAACATATTACTATATATATTTTTTAGTTTTAAAGGCACATGTGCAGACAGAAAAGAAAGGAAACAAAAAAGGGAGAAGCTTGTGCTGGTTTTCAAACATATAAATCAGTTAAAAATGCTGTATAACACCAACCAAATTTTATCCAGTCTTTTGTTGGTGATACTGGCTTGTTTCTCTTCTCTCTCACTCAGTAATTTCTTCAGAAGTTCCAACTGTTCGAGTTGCAGCCTGAAAAACACAATAAAACAAACAACAGATCAACCAAAAGGAACAAAAAAAACAACAACAAAAGTATTCATTCAAATGAAGAAAATGTTTCGATTTTTCTTTTAAATTTATATCGCATCTTAAATATGCTTTTGAAAATATTTTAGTGTATCTCGGCCGCTTTGTCGCTGTTGTTAAACCCACTGTTGGACGATAAACGCGTGGACACTGGTCTGGTTTTAGAAGTTTTATTTAAATATAAACAAGAGACAGAGATTGAATGGTTTGTACGAGAGAGAGAGAGAATGAAGGAACTAGAGAGAGATATCGTCAGGCCATTTTGGGCTAGTGTAAAACCCACCCCCACCCCACCCCACCCCACCCAACCCCACTGGCAGCAGACCGGCCCTATTTCACGTCTGCCTCTGTTAGTGAGTCAGGAACAAGTGACATAAAGAGCCGCGAACAGACGTGATGTAATTTCCGACTTCCGCTTTCACTCCTCCCACCTTTTGGGGCGCACTCTCTCTCTTTCTCTCTCTCTCTGGTACCCCCAACTATCTAACATGTCAGTATAATAATTATTAGAATAAAGCTGAGGTAATCAACGTTTGTTTTGCTAAGGTGTCTTTTTTAAGTTTCTGTTAGATAATGGCCCTATGGGAATGGACGTATCTGTTGGAAATCGTTGGTTTGACTTGCGCGAATTAGTGCGGGTGGACCCGTACAGTCGAGTGCAGAATAGGGCTGTTCTCACAGTCGGAGCTCACAGACGTGACAGGGTCATTGCGTGACGAGACCTCAGATCAAGGGTCAATGTACACCTGCGATAGAGGCTCTGTGACGTCACAGGCTTTCGCGTGGGAAGCAGAGTTTTAGGCAGTCTGGGTTTTGGAGGCGAACCTATCAGACGTGATTTAGGATTTAGTCCGCAATTTGATTAAGGAAATTAATTCCCTAAGAAAATACAGGCGAAGGATCTCTTTTCCCCCCTCCACGAATGGTTAAGGATTTAATTGATAAGTAAGTACGAAAGCAGTAATTTGCTCTCTCTCTCTCTCGATGTTAGTGAATATCTCCCAGCTGACGGATAACTAACTCTTGAAATAAAACAGAAATTAAATTTAAAAGATTGTTTGTCTTCTGAGTCGGTCATGGAGCTTTTGTGTTGCAGCGGCGTTGTTCACGGCAGAAAGAAAGAAGAAAGAATTCAACCACTAGACGACGCACCCTCTACGCGGCGAGGGAGAAATTTAAAGGTATGCAAACTATATGATTTTTGGTGTTAAAAATGACGAGTGATAAAACGAGAACTGCCACGGCCCATTCCGGGACGAGTGTACAAAACGAGGGGGGGGGGCTATGCAACATTTTTATCTCTAATAATAAATGGATAGTTGAAAAGAAACTTCAAAATTCTCATCAAATCTTACTTTTCAATCATCTCTTCTCGCAACGCCCACTCCTTTAGTTCCATTGCTTCCAACATTTTTCTCCTCTTTTCAAACTGACTTGAGTCATTTATCGGGGGCAGGTTTTTTTCCCATTCTCGTTTGGCTCGGGCCCTTTCAATCATTTCAATCTCGGCCACACCAGCGGGTAAACCTCGACCTACAAATGTAACCCGAAAGAAAGAAACAAAAGAAAAATGAGAACAACCGACTTTCTCCGAGTGATTAAAATTTTAATATTTTTTTATGCAAATGACTCACCACTTACCAAGGCCAAAAGCCACTCGAGGATAAGGGTTAATGAGATTGTCAGTTGGATGATGAGAGGATTGAAAACGATGAATGGAATGAACAAAATCAAATTACTTATGAGGACAGTTCGACAAATATTTGCTGACATTTTAAACCGAAATGTATGTAGTGTGTCGTGGCTTGGTACTTTCCTGTTTGCCATTTTTAAAGAATTATCTTCATTAATTTCAGTTTCTGTTCATTCTTCAAGTTTCTGAAACTCATCTTCCATTTTCTTAGGTGTTCGGCATTTCTGTTGTGGGCTTGTCGTTTTCCCCATATTTCGCCCCAGAGTTGTCTTGTTTCTGTTGAGTTGGGTTGTTCTCTTTTTGTTCTTCCTTCATTTACGTATTGGTAAAACTGGCTTTCATTGTTTTCAATTAGTTAATAGATCTATTTATTTTAAATATGCTTTCCAAATCAAAGGAAAATGTTGTTATTAAATGCAGCAACACTACTAAGTAGTGTTGCCGCATTTAATAACAATATAACAAAATGTTGAAGATGAAAGTGCATTTTCACAAAACACTATTTGGAGCGCTATCGATAATTTTAATTAAGACCCTGAAAACGAAATTACGATTGCTTCATATTTCAAACGATACAAAGATCTTTATAATATGGACTGTGCGAATTGGACCTATTTTAAAAAGGTTCGTTTGCTATTAAGAAAGTTGGGTACAGTTCAACATACTAAATTCGTCTATTATATATTGCAAAAAGAATCTAGCAACCTTACATTTGTTGAAGCGGTATAATTATTAACTAGACTGTTTAGCCCTAAAACGTCTCTTTTTCACAAAAGGTGTAAATGTATGAATCTCACAAGGCGAGAAGACGAAGACCACACTACTTTTGCTAGCGTAATTAACAAAAACTGCTATGATTTCAAATTGTCGGAGTTGAGTGCTAACAATTTTAAATGTCTAATAATTTGCCTTCTAAATCGTGTTTTGGTTGCGAGTAATTGGATCAGTACAAAGATTGTGCATATAAAATGAAAACGTGCTTTAATTGCGGTCGCATGGGACATGAAAGTACACACTGCAGAGTTTAACTTTATTAAAATTTATAGAAGTGACGAAGTTGAAAATATCAGGAAGTTTGTGCAAGTAAAAATATTGAATAAAAATATTAAGTTACAACTTGATTCCAGCTCAGATCTGTCAATAGTAAATTTTCTAACGTGGAAAAAAATTGGAAAACGAACTTTGAGGAGAACGAAAAAATAGCTAAAAATGGCACTGTTGAACAAATAAAATTTGAAAGCGAGCTAATCGCTAACATTTAAAGGAGAGATGTTTAAATTAAAAATATTTGTAATGAACAACACAAACAACCCCTTGAGCACGGACTCGATGGATAAATTATGGAATATACCCATAAACATTTTCTGTCAAAATATTGAAACTTTAAATGCCGAAGCAGAGAGACCAAAGTAAGAATTAAAAGAAGGCTTTTCGGAAGTTTTTTTTAGGTGGACTAGGAAGATGTAAAAAAAATGACTGCCAAGTTTAAATTAAAAGCAAAACATTCTAACCAGTTTAAAAAAAAAGAAGAAATATTCCATTCGCATTATTAAATCAGATTGACGAGGAATTAAACAAACTTGAAAAAATGAAAGTATTATAGAAGTAGAGTAGAGTCCTTGCCTATGGTCCACGTAAAAAAAGTAAAGAGATCCGTGTTTGTGCAGATTTCTTCATGCCCTACAGGATTACCACTACCCTCTGCCTAGGCCAGAAGAGATTTTCACTAAACTCAACAGAGGAAAAATAGTTTCAAAGTTGATTTAAGTGATGCTTATCTACAAATACCTGTGGACGATGAGTGTTCAAAACTACTTTGTATAAATACCGATAGGGGTACAAATAAGAACGATTACCATTTGGGGTTAAGGTTGAACCAGCCATTCTTCAACAAGTAATGGATACATTGTTTAGTGGACTGGAATTTCTGTCAGCCAATCTAGATGACATACTAGTGATCAGTAAAAGCACCGAGCAACACAAATGTCATGTTCACGGAGTACTTAAAAGAACTCAGGACTATGGATTTAAACTGAAGGTGGGAAAATGCGATTTTTTCATGGAAAAAATAAAATATCTTGGTCAAATTATAGACACATATCATAGAAGACCAGACCCAGAGCGAGCGAGTGCGATAAAAAATATGCCGACTCCAGAAAACTTATCGAAGTTTTCTTGGTTTAGCAAATTATTACAATGTGTTTATCCGAAACATGCACAATTTGCGAGCGCCTCTTAATGAGCTATTACAAAGAGAAAAAGATTGGGTCAGGAGGCATTTGAAAAAAATAAAAAAATATTCTCACATCAGAATTATTTTTGCCGCACTATAATCCCGATCTCGAAATCATTGTAGCTACTGATGCTAGCTTGTACGGCTTGGAAACATGATTTACATGGTAAAGGGACCCAAGTTTACCCATAAAAGACACATGAACCGGATAAGGAAACGATATTCAGATGCTGTCGAGAATAATACTCCAGAGGATATTATGTTTGACACATCTGAGATACCAATCTCGCAAACAGGTTCTGAACAGCGAAGATCAAAAAGAAAACCTAAGATTACGGATTTCATTATAATAAACTCTAAAAGGAAAAAGTATTGACTCCATACTGAGCAATTAATTACTTTACACATGTTTCCCATCATCCTCTAAAAAGATGCTGGTCATAGGATAGCTAGGTAGGAGAGGAGACAAAGGTCACAAGATGCAATCACCAAATTCGATCTGAAAGACAAAATTCTGACAGTTCAGTTTGACATTTTTCTTATGCTTGTCAGTTTCTGTTCCTTCAATTTCCCGAAGTTTATTCATGTTTCTCACCCATTTGGCATTTCTATTGTGATCTTGTCGTTTTCCCCATGACTTGCTCCAGAAGTCTTTTGTTTCTGTTGGGTCCGGTTGTTCTGTTTTTGTTCTTTCTCTATTTACGTTTTGGTAAAACTGGCTTTTTTGTTTGTACTGTTCTGATTTGTATCTGTATTATTTTATCATATACTAGCAGGAAAACCTCAGATTGAATGAGGATCACAATTATGTACTTTTCACTATGCTCAGAACACCGTATTACTTTCTTTGTTTTTACTGCCCCCCCCCCCCCCGTCCACCTTTTTCAAGGGGTGTGATGGTGATCTGCCCTATTTCGTGACTATATGGACTCTTCTTGACACTATGTATAGAGGAGCTTACAACAAAATCTCGAGTCAGTTTCTGTAACATACCTATTCTGTAAATACACACTCTTGTAAATATACCACCTTGTTGTCTTATTTATTATTGGCCGCCCTTCAAGCTCACAACAATAACTTTCTTCCTACAAAATCAATTTTTTAACCCCCACTTTCCCGACCCGACCTTGGGTCACATCTTACTTGTGGGAATAAGATAAAAACTGGCCTTGTGCCTAACTCCTGGAGAGGAGTAAATCAATACAAAATCAATATTTGATTCTGGTTCGTCAGTTTTTCTTGTTGATTAATGTTAAAAAGCATAAAATGTCATTTGATTTAATTCCTTCCACAATATACTTTGACCGGATCGGAATTATTTTCAAATGATCGCTATATTTAAAAAAAAAGTTACTCTCTTTGATTAGTACAAAAAATAAAAGTAAAACAAATTACAAGTTGATTATAATAGATAGCTAAGGCACAAAAAATAATAAAATAGAGTACAGCTAATTTTAAAAAAACATGGCCGATATTAATAAAGAAAGAGTACTCTTACCCCAGGAAAGTGTGGCTAACGTGAGAACCTCTGGTTGTGATCCTGGATGGAAAACATAATCAGGTGTGTAAGGGTCTGTCTGAACATCGGCATCTCGATAGTCAGTTTGCACGAGGACACTTCTGCTCTTGAGGTTCGATAGCGATTTACGTTGAACAGCCATGCCAGGAATGAACAGTTGGTCCTGACTAAAAAATAAAATTAAAAGGTTTTCATAATTCAAATTTTTTCAAATATAAACTAGGAATAACTTAGGTTCCATGCCGAATTCACTTCCAGGAACCATTGAAAGTTTAATGTTGGATTTACTTTTTGGGGGGCTATTGGGGTTCCATGTTAGATTCACTTTTTTGTAGCTATTGGGTTCCATGTTGGATTAAATCTTTTGGAGCTATTGAGATTCCATGTGGAGTCACTTTTTGGAGCTATTGAGGTTCCATGTTGGATTCATTTTTTGTGGCTATTGGGTTCCATGTTGGATTACATTTTTTAAGCTATTGGGGTTCAATGTGGATTCATTTTTTGTGGCTATTGGGGTTCAATGTGGATTACATTTTTTAAGCTATTGGGGTTCAATGTGGATTCATTTTTTGTGGCTATTGGGGTTCAATGTGGATTACATTTTGGAGCCATTGGGGTTCCATATTGGATTCACTTTTTTTGGAGCAATTGGGGTTCAATGTTGGATTCACTTTTTTGGAGCAATTGGGGTTCAATGTTGGATACTTTATAGAGCAATTGGAGTTCTATATCGGATTCACTTTTTTGGAGCAATTGGAGTTCAATGTTGGATACTTTATAGAGCAATTGGGGTTCCATATTGGATTCACTTTTTTGGAGCTATTGAGGTTCAATGTTGGATTCACTTTTTTGTGGAGCAATTGGGGTTCCATGTTAGATTCACTTTTTGGAGCTTTTGGGGTTCCATGTAGGATTCACTTTTTTTGGAGCTATTGGGGTTCAATGTTGGATTCACTTTTTTGGAGCAATTGGGGTTCAATGTTGAATACTTTATAGAGCAATTGGAGTTCTATATCGGATTCACTTTTTTGGAGCAATTGGGGTTCCATATTGGATTCACTTTTTTGGAGCAATTGGGGTTCAATGTTAGATACTTTATAGAGAAATTGGGGTTCTATATCGGATTCACTTTTTTGGAGCAATTGGAGTTCAATGTTGGATACTTTATAGAGCAATTGGGGTTCCATATTGGATTCACTTTTTTGGAGCAATTGGGGTTCAATGTTAGATTCACTTTTTGGAGCTTTTGGGGTTCCATGTAGGATTCATTTGATAATTAATATAAGTCAATTTTTGTCAGCCATTTTTTTTAACTAAGCCATATGCTGTGTAAGGTGCAGCAAAATAGGGGTGCGTTAAGACCCCTAATTCTTCCACAAGTTTGTAATTGATTAGTATCAGCTGTGTCGCTTGTGTAAAGAGGTCGCATGTTACAAAAACCTGAAACTCTTAAATATCTTAAGCTCGCAACGATTTAGTTCGAACGTATCAATTTCTTCAGGATCATCTTATTCTCCTAAGCTTTGTTATTTACTCGAAGCTTTTCCAAACGTATATATATATATATATATATATATATATATATATATATATATCGGTGAAAATAAAGCTTTTCTTTCAGTAGTCCACGACTGTATATGTGCAGAGAATCTACCAAAATGGCATCCATTTTGGTAGATTCTTCATAGACATCCATTTTGGTAGATTCTCTGCATAGACGGAGTTTTCCTTTGGTGTTTATTATTTTTTACAAAGGGAAGTTTCTTTTTTCCGAAATATTAAATAAATGATTTTTAATAATCATCCGGACAACACACAAACAGCTAACGCCACACTTGCTGTTATGTAAGATTTTAAGAAAACATAAATAGTAAGTCCCATTTCGATTTCGATTTATTATTTTTGTTCCTTCCAGCTTACAACCTACACGGGACTTTGCATTGCCCACAGCCTTTTTAAAAACATACTACTATTATTCCCAGCAATGCTTCAAGCAAACTACCATTCTCTATTATATATATATATATATATATATATATATATATATATATATACATACATACATATATATATATATATATATATATATATATATATATATATATATATATATATATATATATATATGTAAGTAAATTTCGCGTACAACAAAATCGTAGGATAAATTTCAGAGGAAACATTTTTTTAATCAATGAAACGGGCGGGTGGGAAAAAAAAAGAAGAAAATTGCTAAAATTTTCCTTAAGGCCTTATCGTCTGACCCTCTAAGAGGAAACGTCAGAATGATAAATTAAAAACTAAGAAAATCGATTTTCTTTCTTTCTTTCCTTAAGGAAAATTTTAGCAATTTTCTTTTTTTTTTTTCCACCCGCCCGTTTCATTGATTAAAAAATGTTTCCTCTGATATATATATATATATATATATATATATATATATATATATATATATATATATATATATATATATATATATATAAGAGAGACAGAAAGAAAGAGATAGATAAATAGATAGATAGATTTTTTTATATATAAATTTCGAATGTAAACATTGTCAATTGCCTAAGAGCTCAGTTTTTTTTTTACACAAAGAGCAATTCATTACAAGATGGTTGCAGTTGGCGATTTCACTTACCTCCTCCACTCTATAATAAAGAGGAATGTGTATTGATTTGTAAATATATATCCCTCCCGTCACACAAAAGTCTGCCCGACAAATAAAGGAAAAGAGAGCGCAAATCTATTTCCATAATCAGACCTTTTCTCTTTTTTAAAATTTTTTTTCTGCTGTCTATACCAATTTGTACGTTTTTTGTCCTTTCCCTTTTTCTATCGATTGGTCTGTTTCAATTTCATTTTCAACCATTTTACGTCTACTAGCGTCTTTCATTTTTTTTTAACATTCGGCATCATATTTTAATGTTCAGCCCCCTCTCCTCTATATTCAAGGAAGACAATAAAAACAAAAGAAGTTTGGTACGTTTTCCTTTAGATCATCAGAAATGACGCGCGTTTTAAGTCATTAGCATAAGTTCTATTCTATCATTTTCCTTCCCTCGGATGTATTTTATTTATACTGTATCTCAACTCAGCCTCCCTTTGTCTCGCGTCTTAATTCTTCATGTGCATGTATTTTGTGTTGCTGTTCTAACTAAAAGACAAGAATTCAATTTTCAAAAATCAATTATTAACAGAGAATTACTTACTGCTTTGGAGCCAAAATGACGTCCGTTGGAACATGCTGCATAAATGGAAGCAATGGTCTGAAAAACAAAAGAAACAAAATCGCTGTATTTTTTTCAGTAATATTATCCGGAGTCTCAGATGATCAACACAGTTGAAGAAGATGTTTAATTCACACCTTTGTATAACTAGCATCTTTAACCCGTTAAATTGAATTATGACCACATGCGCAGCATATTTCGAAATTAGCATAAATTGGGGGTTAATTAAGCCACCGCATACCATGAACCTCTAGCTCTGGATTCTTATCTAATATGATGTTGATTGAAACATAAGTTTAGTAAGAAATCTTCAATCAAGACTACTGAAATTTTACAGTTCAGTGGGGCAGACATATATCATCATCATCATCATCATCATCATCATCATCACCACCACCACCACTATCATCAACACCACCCTCACCCCCACCATCCTCACCACCACCACCACCACCCTAGAAGAAGAGCACTTATGACCTTTAAAAATTGCCTGGGCAGCCCCGTCGGCATTCCCCGGTAGTGGCGCCTCAGGCGATTAGCAATAAACTAACCCCTTCTCAAAGGGTGAAAAGGCAAAATCTGGGAGGGTGGACCTCCTAGAACTGTACAGAACAAACCCACAAACCGACGGAATCAAGACCCGAAGGTCAAGACGGTACCGGTCTATAGGGTGCAGTATTCATCGGAACAGATACTACACTTTCTTCCTAGCCAAAAGGCCGAAAAATGAAATATTATTCTCATAGTCATACCAAAATCGCCCAAACAGCATGCGCTTTTTGCAATTTACATAGTTAATTTGTTTTAAACTTCTAATAAATTAATATTTACAAATATACACTTATAACTGCTATTCTCAAATTTACATATGTATTTATAACATTTATCTCGACAGTAATATTAATAAAAATTATTAATACAATTAATTAAAGACATTTTATTCAGATACGAGTCTGTTTTTAAGCCATACTTGGAATGTAATGTAATAAAAAATTACGACTCATTACACCGGAAATGATGTCATTGTTAGAGGGACGCCGGGAGGGGCCATCGTCGTTGTTTATTTTTTTTTTCGGTTTACGGTTAATGAGAATTTATTTTTTTATATTGCAATTTTAGATTAAAGCACTGACTGAAAATTTTAATTTTTATGTTTTCACTTTTTAACGGATTCATCTTTCTTTTAACACGCGCTGACAATTCTGTTAGACTTAATGTTTATTTAAAATAACAATTCCACTGTGATGAGCGATATCATTTGCCTGGCCTTGTCATGCTGTGTCCCCAATCTATAACAATGATATTTAGCTTAGTGTTTATATACAAGTGTTGGATAATGGCACTGTGGGGCCGGACGCATCTTGAAGTGGAAGTATGTGTGAGGGATCGTTTGGTTTGGCTTGCGCGATTTAGTGCGGGTGGACCCGTACAGTTGAGTGCAAAATAAACTGGTTCTCACAGTCGGAGCTCACAGACGTTAACGGGGCCACCACGTTGACGAGACCTCAGATCAAGGGTCAATGTGCACCTGCGCATGGGGGTTCTGTGACGTCACGATCTTTTGTGTGGGAAATGGAGTTTTGCCAGTCTGGTTAGTGGAAGCAAATCGAACAGATGTGTTTCTCTATAAATGAAAAATGTGAATTTAATTCCCTAAGAGAATACAGGCATGAGATTCCTTCTTCCCCCCTCCTTGAATGGCTAAGGACTTAAGCTAGGAATTAACTACGATAGAGTAGTAATTTGGTCTCTCCCTCGACGTTAGTGAAGCATCTCCATGGCCGACAGAAATTTGACGCCTGAATAAAACAGAATCAAAAGTTTAAAAGATTGTTTGTCTCGTGAATTGTGGTATGAAGGTTTTGTTGCAGACACAACGGACGGCGAGAGAGAACACAACCACTAGACGACACTCCTCCACCCGACGAAAGAAGAAAAGATACGAGAAACTAGACGACATCGAGACGACACCCTTCCACGCGACGAGGAAAGAGAGAAGGTACGAGAAATTAAAAGGTATGCAACGTATACATTTTTGGTGTTAAAAATGACCAGTTGTTTAAGCGAGAACTGCCACGGCCCATTCCGGGACAACTATGCAACACAAGGACAATGTAATTAACTCCCTTTAAAAAATCTTTTTCATTGATTTTAAATGCCTAGAACATTTATATAAGTCATATTGGTGCACATTTTATATGTGGAACAGTCTATTGGTCTCATGTGAGGAATAAGGTACATGCACAAAGCTAAAATAAGGTACACGCACAAAGCTAAAATAAGGTACATGCACAAAGCTAAAATAAGGTACATGCACAAAGCTAAAATAAGGTACACGCACAAAGCTAAAATAAGGTACACGCACAAAGCTAAAATAAGGTACATGCACAAAGCTAAAATAAGGTACACGCACAAAGCTAAAATAAGGTACACGCACAAAGCTAAAATAAGGTACATGCACAAAGCTAAAATAAGGTACATGCACAAAGCTAAAATAAGGTACATGCACAAAGCTAAAATAAGGTACACGCACAAAGCTAAAATAAGGTACACGCACAAAGCTAAAATAAGGTACACGCACAAAGCTAAAATAAGGTACATGCACAAAGCTAAAATAAGGTACATGCACAAAGCTAAAATAAGGTACATGCACAAAGCTAAAATAAGGTACATGCACAAAGCTAAAAAAGCTTTACAATAAGATTATAAATTTAAACAAAAATATTAGTTTTATTATCTTCATCACTTAATTTTAATGGAGATTCTTGTAGTCCCACAAGACTGCAGGTTAACGAATTTGGGACTAGTTACCCTGATTGGGTCGCCTGGAGGATGAGGTTTGATGTTTTAAGAAACCAAAAAATTCTTTCAATTCCCAGCATTGTTTACTACTACTACTACTACTACTACTACTACTACATCATCATCATCATTTTTTTTTTTTTTTTTTTTTTTTTAATTTTTAAAATTTTTTTGTCTTCTTGTCTCATGCCGAGGTTAGACGTTTCGTGAATGACTTCCAACTTCTTCTGTCTGTTGCTATTTCGTTTGTGGCACCTCCTAGGATCAGGTCGTCATCAACTGTCTTAAGCGGCCTACCGCATGGCCTTGGGGCATCCACATCGATGTGGGACCCACTTTAAGGCATTTCGAATTACTGGGCTGTCTCTGCTGGCATACTAAAGAAGCTGTGCCGTAATGACAGGGCAATGGTCAGATGGATCTGTTTGGTGAGGCCTGAACAGTACGTTTCTTTTGAATCTCTGCTCTCACAGGTCGACTTGAAAAGCCTTGCGGACATCATGCGGAAGAACAGACTACGTTGGTTGGGTCACATTGAGCGTAGCGATGGCTGGGTTGCTAAAGTCCGACAGTTGAATGTGCCAGCAGAGAACATCACCACTGGCAGACCCAAGTTGACTTGGGAGGACGTAGTCAAACGTGATAGGAAGGCCATGGGTATGGATTCCATCAAGCCTTGCCAAAGACAGGAGTGGAGAGGAAGACTTAGATTTCGAGACTAGACAATCAGGCCCCACCCTCATCAGAGGATTAGTTGTGGCCTGATTCAACAAATAAACCGGTTGATGATGATGATGATGATGATGATGAAGTGACATGGCTGGACCAGTTCAGACATTGTTGTGTGACATAATTTCTCATGGAAGCCTTTACAATGAGGCCGACAATGTTTTCCATTCGATGCATTGCAGCAACGATCGTGTCGTTTTGACGTTTCATGGTCGACCACTAATCGCAACCATACAAGATTATCATCATCACATTCGGTGTAATGTTTATTTTACATGTTGGTATGTCTTTGCCGGTTTATAGAAATTGACTTCCAAACTAATCTATCTCTGACCAGGTCTTTAAATATCCTTCGTTCTCTCAAGTCCATCCTTATCACATCCTTCATGTTTTCCTTGGCCTTCCCCTGTGAACTGACCCTGCTACCTCAACTGTTCTACATCTACTAAAACAAGAATTTTCATTCATTCTTTCAACGTGGCCAAACCATCAAAGTCTCCTGTTCTGCACACATCTCTATTTCCTCTAAGGTCATCAGATCTAAGCCTGTCTTTGAGACTCACATTGCACCTCCTAGGATCAGGTCGTCATCAACTTAAGCGACAGACCACATGGTTTTGGGCCAGCAACATCAATGTGGGACACATTTTGGAGCTGATGATTGATGGCAGTCGACGTGACTATACCAGTTGAGATGTCGTTTTGCGACACTTTTGGTCGGGATCAAAGTGTAGTATCTGTTCCGATGGATACTACACCCCATAGACCGGTATTGTCTCGGCCTTCGGGTCTTGATTTACGCCAGTCAATGGGTCTGTCCTGTGCAGTTCTGGGAGGTCCACCTTTCCAGGCTTTGCCTCCCCTCTTTGGGGAGAAGTAAGTTTATTGCTTACTGTCTGAGGCGCCCCTACCAGGGAATGCCGACGGGCCTGCCCAGGCAATCTTTAAAGGTAATAGGTGCTCTTCCTCTAGAGTGCTGACTTATCAAACCCCCACTTTCCGACCTTGTGTCACATTTTACTCTGTGGGGAGTAGATAAATACCTACTTTCTCATGGAGGCCTGTATAGTAAGACCAGCCGTTTTCTCCATCCGATGCGCTGCAGCTAGGATTGTGTCGTTTTGACATTTTGTCGTCGACCACATCTCACAGCCGTACAAGAGTACAGGTCGGACATGTACGTTGTATACTGTCACTCTTGCATATGATGGGATGCTTCCTGAACACTCTCCATGTGATGGACATGCATTGTTTTATGATCATGTCAGTTCACCTACTGGAATTAATTGTGTTGCCTGGGTAGGTGCATTTATTTACTCGTTCGACACCTGCAACAGGAGAGTAGAAAGTGACTAACTTGCGTTTACTTTCGGCAGCCTCGTAACTGGCGCTTACCTTATCTTGTCATTTAGTCCTCAAATTCTATGAGCGATGTTTCTGACAAAGGGAGAAAAATTGCTGTTTCTGTGGTCGGAATCTATCCATATAACACAAAAGGAAATTGATTTATCTACAAGTTTCTCAATGTGCATTGTTTTTTTTTTTACAATTTATTGATGAGATACAAAAAAAATGAACATATCCGTTTTTTATAGATTTTGTTCCAGTGCAAAATTATATATATAAAAAGAACAACTGATGTAAACAAATTGTTAGTTGATTTTTTTTAACATAACTTTGGTATATTTCCAGTTTAACCTCATTGTTCTTTCTATGAAAAAAGTTTGTGATAAGAAAATCTCCACATATTAGAAAAATGTCTATATAAACGAACTTAAATCAACACCATTTAATGAACTCTTTCGATAGGGAGGGGGGGGGCGATAGTTGCACAGGTGATTACTTTTGTTACATAATGGATGTATGCATGTGAACGATTACATCAGCTAGTATGGATTTAGTATCTAGGTGGACCAGTGCAAGTTATCTTGACACAAAAATCTGGGGAACAAGTTCTCTCTGGAACTAAAAATATAAACAAGCCTGAACTTTGACCCCCTCCCTGATCTCTGATCTAACAGGTGCGTGATGACAGGCTCAGAGTTCCTATTTGAGGCAATTACATCACAATCGTGGGAACGAGAAAAGAAAGAAGCTTTTTAGTCAGTCTGTGTTTCGGAAGCGTGGTGCACGGAGGCAAAATCAAAATGTAATTCAGAAAATGGAAAATGGGAATTTAATTCCTAAAAGAGTGATAGCGAGTTAATAGCCTTTCCTTCCTATCCCCGTAAAGTAGATCTAAGTTAGGAAGAACAATTTGGTATCTCTCTCCAATTTAATGAAATGTGAGCTTTATAATTATGACGAGAAAATCTCTCCAAAATAAACAATCATCAACTCTCTGTCGCTTTGCGCCTTTCTCCTTTCCGTGCACGAAAAGTTTTAATTACACACCTAGACGATCACGATGTCTACGACGGTGACGACGTTGAAAAGACAACACACTGCGATGATGATGATGCGACGGCACGTCGGATGTCAGTATACAAAAAGAGAAAGTATACAAGAACATTTTGAAGTAAGGAACTTTGAAATAGAGAACATGTTTTAAGAAACGAATACATTACACTTTTATACTGTTGTTTGAATCAGTAATTGTATCGGAATCGGGGAAAAATATTGGAATCGTCCCATCACTAACGGGCACAGATACTATACTTTGATCGGACCTTTCACTAAATAATTAGAGTAGATGGAAACAAAGAAGAAGGTATAATCTGGTAGGAACATATCTTTTCACTTTCCATTGACCTCTGCAATTTATTTTCAGGCTTTTTGGTTAGGATCAAAATGTAGTATCTGTTCAGTCTCAGGAGACCATCCTCCAAGGCATTACCTCTCACTTTCAGAAAGGGGGATGGGTTTATCACCCGTTGCCGTTTTGGGGTAGCTGGATTCTCGACATTAAAATCTGACTCTGTCTGTGTCTAACTTTACTTTCGGCCAAGATCAAAGTGTAGTATCTGTTCCAATGGATACTGCACTCCATAGACTGGTATCATCTTGGCCTTCGGGGCTTGATTAACGCCGGTCTATGGGACGGTCCTGTGCAGTTCTAGGAGGTCCACCCTCCCAGGCTTTGCCTCCCCTCTTTGGGGAGGAGTAAGTTTATTGCTTACTGCCTGAGGCGCCCCTACCGGGGAATGCCGACGGGGCTGCCCAGGCAATTTTTAAATGGCCAGAGTGCTCACCTTCTCGGGCGCTGGCTTTTCAAGTCCCACTTTCCCGACCCGACCTTGGGTCACATCTTACCTTGTGGGAGTAAGATAAAACTGGCCTTGTGCCTAACCTCCTGGCGAGGAGGTAAATAAATAAATTACCTTCGGTGGGGAGAAGGGGAGGGAGGCAAGTGAAAAGGGACTCTATAAATATGCTTTCATAAGTTGGACACCATCCTCCTACCCGAAGTGGCTTTACCCTCACTCTCTGACAAGCATGACTCTCGGGCCTTCGAGCTGGGATCGAGGTGTAGTATCTGTTTTGGTCCTAGGTCAGTGAAGGAAACATCCTTCTAGACTGAGGCAATTTAAATTTTTTGTCCGAATCCAGAGTGTCCTTTTTGGGAAAGCTGAATTTTCCACAATCTCGGTCCTCATGGGGAGGTAAGTAAATAAGGACTATTAAAAAAAAAAAAATAAAATAAAAAATACGAGTTCATTTTATTAAAAAAGAATGTATTTCTGTGAAGGGTTAACCCGACCCATTATTTCTATGGGGGTTAGGCATTTAGACATTTTAACTACTCACCAGCATCATTCTTGGCCTTTTGATCTGTTCCGATGGATACTGCACCCCATAAACTGGTATTGTCTTGGCCTTCGGGGCTTGATTAACGCCGGTCTATGGGTCTGTCCTGTGCAGTTCTAGGAGGTCCACCCTCCCAGGCTTCGCCTCCCCTCTTTGGGGAGGAGTAAGTTTATTGCTTACTGTCTGAGGCGCCCCTACCGAGGAATGCCGACGGGGCTGCCCAGGCAATTTTTAAATGGCCAGAGTGCTCACTTCTCGAGTGCTGGCTTATCTAATCCCACTTTCTCGACCTTGTGTCACATCTTACCTTGTGGGAGGTAGATAAATAACTCTTGGCTTTTTGGCTAAGATCAAAGTGTAGTATCTGTTCCGATGGATACTGCACCCCATAGACTCGTATTGTCTTGGCCTTCGGGTCTTGATTTACGCCTGTCTATGGGTCTGTCCTGTGCAGTTCTAGGAGGTCCACCCTCCCAGGCTTCGCCTCCCCTCTTTGGGGAGGAGTAAGTTTATTGCTTACTGCCTGAGGCGCCCCTACCGGGGAATGCCGACGGGGATGCCCAGGCAATTTTTAAACCCCGCTTTCCCGACCCGACCTTGGGTCACATCTTACTTGTGGGAGTAAGATAAAAACTGGCCTTGTGCCTAACTCCTGGAGAGGAGTAAATCAATACTCACCAGCTGATTCTAGCCAAAATAAAATCGAATTCTTATTTCGGATTTTATAATTAAAAACAATTTATATTTGTATCGATCGAGTGGTTTAGTTATATGCTGAACTCGAATGTTCAGGGGAGGCGAGAAAAAAAAAGCTCAGCTTCGAAATTTGCGGGGATTCAAAAATCTAAATTCTTGAGCTCTAGAATTGAAAAAAGGAGAAAGAGACAAAACTAATTAAATGTGGCAAAACAGAAATGGAATCGACAAAATGGAAAGAAAGGAGTTGAGAAAAAATATGAAACAATGAAGACGTTATTGATTTCACGAATGTAGATATATAGATATATGTTTTATTTATATCAGCAGCGGAGTCACCCTTTAAAGAATTTGCGGGAGCGGGAGGTTGAGAAAATAGAAAATATGATGACGCAGACGAACACAATCAAAGAAAGGGAGATAAAAAAAAAGAAAAGAAAGAAAAGAAGCTCTTTAAAAAGAGAGTTAAATTTTAATCAAATATAGTGGCATCAACTTAAAGTCTAAGACTGCTGATGGAGATTGAATTGGTAAGAAAGAGAGAGAAGGAGAGAGATAGAGAAGGAGAGAGAGAGAGAGAGAGACGGATAGAGAGAGAGAGAGAGAGAGAGAGAGAGAGAGAGAGAGAGACAGACAGACAGACAGACAGACTTAAATAAGAAGGTCGCGAAAACCCCTAGTTTTCATGGTAAAATGATAAAATAAAGGGCGAAGTAGATTTTAATAAGGAGAAATAAAGAAAGGGGCGATTTAGTCGGTTGGAAGCCAAAATGGCGGACAACGAACCGTCTGCTAATTTCTGATTTTTTCCGACCTCACAAATGTGTAAGTAAACCCGAATAAATTGTTTTCGACTAATTTCCCAACCGTATTTTCTTTAAAATAATTTAAGGTAAATTTGAAATTAGTCCCAAACAATTTATTTGGGTTTACTTACTCATTTGTGAATTCGGAAATTAGCAGATGGTTTACTGCCCGCCTTTTTTCCTGTGAAACGACTAAATCGCCAAAAAGGGCATGGAAGTTTTTTTTATATAAAGAATCTCCGTAACTAACATAAATAAATAAACTTACAAAAAAACAACAAAAAAACTAACATTGATGGCTACAAATTCGTGGTCGAACATTGCCATTGTGCGTGTAGCTTTTTTAAGTAACACATATATTATAAGATAAAATATTACGTATACATATACTTTCAGTATATATTATAATTCGACAGTGCTCAATATGGGGGTAGAGCGTAGTAGTAGTATACAATATACTTATGGCAAGTTAACTACACATTTGAGAAACGTTTGGGTGTAGTTCACTTGCCATAAGTATATTTTTTACACTACTAGATAAACAGATTGTTGTTTAACGTTGTGACAATCATCCCCTCGACAGCTTGACCTTTTGGTTAAGAGCAAAGTAAGTGTAGTATCTGTTCTGATACTACACTTCATCTCTAGTGTCCCCGGTCACTGTCAGTGAAAAATAAATCGTTCTAGACTGAGGCAATTTAAATTTTTGTCACAATCCAGGGTGTCTCTTTTTTTTGGGGGGGGGGGGAAGCTGGATACACCCACATTAAAAACTGACCTTGTGTCTAACTCGGAGAGGCAAATAAATAGAGACATTCACATGGCTGAACTAAATATGCATTTATTAAAGTAACGGGTTCAGGGGGATAAAAATACGACGACAAATCCGAATGAATGAAAAAACTAAAAAACAAACAAACTAAATGATGATTGAGAGAAGAAATGAGATGAACACGAAGGACGAAGTTGCTTCGCTTGTTTTCGTGGTTGCTCGCTTATTCTGTAACCACGTTCCCGGTCCTATGATTGTGTTCTAGATATTTTTTTATGCTTATTTTTAAAAAACTTTTTTCCCCCCCTTCTTCTCGTTCTATTCCTTTCCCCCTTTTTTTTCTTCTTTTTCTTTTTACATTCCGTGTTTCTTTTTAGCAGTCGTTTCTCTGCCACTCACATTTAAACACGTTCCCGGTCCTGGTTGGGGAAAAATTTGCCAGCCAGTCTACGCCTCGTCTCGCATTCTGGTTCTTCTGGTGACGATATTGTTTTAACTTTTTATGGACCGCTAATCGACTGACCACCAATCGACTGACCACTAGTGACCAGGTGACCGCAAACAGTAAAACTGAATCAGTGAACACCCGCATTTTTTTTTTTTTAGCGTTCCCCTTTCTTTTCTAAAGGAACTGAGGTTACGGACACTTTTTTCTGTTTTACTTGGTTTGAAGCGGTGAGTATTAAAAGTTTACACAATATATATTAATTGATCGACTATTTTAAATCTTTACTAAGTATATTAGTTGGGTTTTTTCCCCCCGGTTTCTTTCTTTCTTTCTTTTTTTTTGTGTATGCGTGTGGAAGGGCAGTAGTTTTAGTTGAGGGCCTGAATGGACGAAGTTGTTGAATCGATATGAAAATAATGACCACGTGGATTATTTCGAAACACAGTAAATCTGAAATAAAAAAATGCAAAAATGTTTTATTTATTCTCCCCCCCCCCTCAAAAAAAATTTTTTTTTTTTTTTTACAAAATTCAAAATATTTATTTTTAGAATAAAAAAAAAAAAAAAAATTTAATAAATAAAATTTCGAAAAAAAAAAAAATCAATAATAATTTATTCTAAAATAATTTTAATTTGAGGTTTTTAGTTAAATTTTTTGAATTTGAAGAAAAAAAAAAAATGAATTAGGATTCTATTGTTAAATTATTAAATAGGTAAGAATCGGTGCGTGAAACGGTTCAAATTTTTACCATATATTTTTTTTAATTTTAAACTTTTAAGAAGATTTAAAAACAAAACAAAAAAGATGTTTCGGATCGTTATTATTATTCATCAATGTCTATGGATACGTATGTATAAAGTCCGGGTGACCGACCTACTTTGGTTTTTCTACCATTGATTTTTAAGGTTCCTTCGTTCTCAGTCGCGCACTTTAACCCCCCCCCCCCTCCTCCCCTACAACAACGCTATTCCGCATTTCTTCTTCCACGATTCCCCAAATCTTTGGATCCGCAACGTGTTTTTTTAGATTTTTTCTCCCCCTTCGAAAACACCACAGTTAAATTGAAATTACATCCACCAATATTATTTACGTCTTCTTTAAAAAAAAGAAAAAAAAATAACACCAAAAATTAAATTTCGAATTTTTATAGATTTTTTTGTTTTTTTTTAAAATTCAAATCTTTGTTTTTGAAACCTTGTTTGTTTATTTTGTCTTTTAAAATTTTGTCTCAGATTTTTAAAATTATTCTCTGATTTCTTTATTCGTTCATTTCCGAAGTGATTTTTTTTTAGGCACCGTTTGTCTGGGACTGGTAATTTTACACAGCTGACAAAAGTTAATAATAATAACTAGATTTTTCGCGTCGGTTTGAAGATTCGTATCACGCACCTTGTATTTTTGTTTTTAATTGCCTCTTATTAATATTCTATTTGAAATAGGGGTCTTCATTATGAGTTAAAAAAAAACGCGCAAAATACCGGAATGTTTGAGAAGTAGAAAACCTTAGTTGATGATTTGGCGGCATACCTCCACATCGAGTTAACGCATTGGTACAACATCCCCCAGCCGACTCTACCAACCGCGTGTCTGTCTTCGTCGTAGGGCTCAGTTTTAGGGAGGCTCTCCAGACTATTGTCCACCGAACTGCCCAATGCTCATCCAACCTTTACAGACACACTTGTTCACTATACTCCCAAATAATGGTAATAATAAAAACCGAAACGGTATATGGGCATAAAAGCCAATGAACCCGACTTCCGTAAGGGTACTTATTGGTACTGATATCGATCCTGACCCACTTTCCGTGAGGTTCGACTCGGAAGCGTTCGGCTGTCCTACGCAAACGCCCGAGAGTTGACGAGCCGATTTGTACCAGACGACAATTTTGATACGGTGCTGCGTCCTATGATAATAATGTTTTGCTTGTTTTTTTGTTTTTTTTTATTGTTAGGGTTAGGGTTAAAAATATTTATTTGATAACAGTAATTTCGCTCTGTTTTTCTTGTTTTATTTGTTTAGTTGTTTAAGAAATTTCTTGCAACTATAACTAAGAATTATAGGACGCAGCAACGTATCAAAATAAAAAAAATATTTATTTGATAACAGTAACTTCGCTATGTTTTGCTTGTTTTTTTTGTTGTTGTTTATTTTAGAAAATTTCTTGAAAATATAACTTACAATTACAGGACGCAGCACCGTATCAAAATTGTCGTCTGGTACCATTCGGCTCGTCAACACTCGGGCGTTTGCGTAGGACAGCCGAACGCTTCCGAGTCGAACATCACGAAAACTGGGTCAGGATCGATATTAGTACCTACTTATTTATAAAAAGATACATGTGAAATATGGCAGTTTAAAATAAAATAACAAGAAAACTTATCGATATACTTACTTATCAGTGAAAAATATTAGTGCACACCAAAAATTACGGAAAACGAGCGAGTTTTTTTTAATAAAAAATAAAATTAATTTACTATTCGGAGTCAACGAACTCCGAACCACAATACAGCTTGATGTCTTCATATTAGAAGGGAGATAATCTTCTTCGACACACTTGCTTGACGCGAATGTCGTTCGGAGTTTGTGGACTCTGAATGGTAAATTATTTTTATTTTTTATTAAAATTCTACTCGATAATTTTTCGTATTTTTTTTGTGTACTGTACAGTGTACGCTAATATTTTTCACTAATAAGTAAGTATATCCATAATTTTTCCTGTTATTTTATTTTGAACTGTCATATTTCGCATCTCTTTATAAATAAGTTTTAAACTTTTGTATATTTTTTTCTAATTAAAATACATAATTTTTATAAAATTTATATAAATCCGACATTTTCATATAAATTAAATCATTTCATTATAAATCTGAGGACTTTAAAAGACAAAACAAACAAACAATTGGTTTAAAACTTACGGAAGTCAGGTTCAATGGCTTTTATGCCCATTTACCAACACCATTAATCTTCATTTGGCTAAGATCAAAGTGTAGTATCTGTTCCGATGGATACTACACCCCATAGACTGGTATTGTCTTGGCCTTCAGGGCTTGATTTACGCCGGTCTATGGGTCTGTCCTGTGCAGTTCTAGGAGGTCCACCCTCCCAGGCTTTGCCGCCCCTCTTTGGGGAGGAGTACCGGGGAATGCCAACGGGGCTGCCCAGGCAATTTTTAATGGCCAGAGTGCTCACTTTCTCGGGCGCTGGCTTTTCAAACCCCACTTTCCCGACCCGACCTTGGGTTACATCTTACTTGTGGGAGTAAGATAAAACTGGCCTTGTGCCTAACTTCCTGGAGAGGAGTAAATAAATACTCAGTTAACTTTATCTTTCAGAATTTTTTAGATGATAATTCATAATTTGAATCATTCGAATTGCTAATATCATCTTGGTTGTCATTTTCACAACGTTTCCACCGATGTAACCTCCGACCTGGGGAAACCTACTCGAACTTGGGAACAAGATGCCCTTCCCCCCCCGCAACTCTCTTGTAAGGATAGAACATTATCAGATGAAAGAAAGACAGTCTATTCACACAAAATACTTATTCTTTATTGACAACTTAACGAAAGATAAAGAGTTTGTAGAACACGAAAGTTCAGAGAGTTTCAAGAACGTTCTGGTGAAAGAAGAGTTGTTTTGTCTGTAAGGAGAAATTGAGTACACATCTTTGTTTCGGCTGCCGCCGCGTGCATTTACGTGTGCGTAAATGGGCTCAGCATTGTAGACGTGTGTGTGTGTATATTAGCGTGCATGTTTTTGTTAGTGAGAATGTGTGTGTGTGTGTGTGTGTGTGTGTGTGTGTGTGTGTGTGTGTGTGTGTGTGTGTGTGTGTGTGTGTGTGTGTGCTTCGTTGAGCTACAGAAGTTCATGAATGTCTCTCGTCATGTTTGTCGAGGGCTTCACTCGAAAGCCACCCAGGCAACACTGTGTCGTACGCATGTGTGTTGTCTGTGAAAGAAAAGGAGGAAAGAGAAAGAAAGCTGTGTGTTTGGGTTTTTATAGTACACACAAGTTTTTGGAAATTAATATTTCTTGCACTGTTATTGGTTGAAAGGAACTGCTGATTTGAGCTTTTGCCCAATTGAGTCAATACGTAAGAAAAACATTCACTGCTGCTGCTACTTCTAACAAGGGCCTCTACTAGTTTTTAAAGCACTGTTTATTAGTCATTCACAATTTAAAAAAAACATTTTTTTTTAAAACTGACGTTACATTTTTAGTCATCAACAAATAATATACACTGTGTATCTGTGCAGCGCGTACTAGACAAGAACACCCAATGATTTTGAGGCCCCAAAACGACTAGTTTCAGCAGCGTTTTTTTTGTCATATTGTCAATCATTAATAAGTCATATTGTTATATTGTCAATCATTAATAAGTCATATTGTTATATTGTCAATCATTAATAAGTTATATTGTCAATCATTAATAAGTCATATTGTTATATTGTCAATCATTAATAAGTCATATTGTTATATTGTCAATCATTAATAAGTCATATTGTTATATTGTCAATCATTAATAAGTCATATTGTCAATCATTAATAAGTCATATTGTCATTAATAATAAGTCATATTGTCAATCGTTAATAATAAGTCATATTGTCAATCGTTAATAATAAGTCATATTGTCAATCGTTAATAATAGTAATCGGCAGAGACAGTACATTTTAATATAAAGTTTTTCAATTTAAAGTGAATAAAGTTTCGTTTTGCAGGCCAACATTTGCTATGAACCTAAAAACACAACCTTTCTAATTAAATATCAATTTTCTCTTTTTTTAATTAGCAAATTAAAATTGTACAAGGGATTTTATTCCATTATCTTTTTGCTGACTTCATCTGCTACATTATTTAGGATGTTGGATTCTTATTTTATTTGGATGCGTATACTAAACACATATGTACTTCCTGTAGTCTTATACGGACTTGAATGTGTCAACTCGACTGAAAAATGATGTCAAAATATAAACATTCCAAAGCCACATCATTACTGATCATAAACTATCACTCACATCAGAATCGCAGAGTTGCGAAAACTCACTGGTATCCCATCAATATCCTCTGTCATCAAATGTAAAGTTTTCAGATTGTTTGGTCACGTTAAGCGTTTCAAGTGTAGGGCTATGCAAAATATGCGTTGAAGGCATCATACAAGGAAACCGGTCGAAAGGTAAACAAAAGAAAAGATGGATAGACAACGTTTGTGAATGGACGAACATGAACATAAACCAAGCGAACACATTGGCCCAAGACTGCAAAAGCTGGGAGGACACCCAGCCATGTTAGTGCATATTCTTCAGCTAGCGGAGAAAACGTTTAATTATAACTAAACGCAAAATAAATTAAAAACAAAAATGAATTGTAAATAAATTTATCTTTAAACTAAAGTATTTAAAAATCTATTCAGATGTTCCATTTGCCCTAAATGGACATATTGGAAGCAATTTTTGTATGGGTCATTAATTAGATGTTTGCATAATAGCTCGACACTATTTTTTCGACCATCTATCTCATTTCTTTCATGAAAAAGAATGATTCTTCAAATATATGAAAATAAACTTGTAGCAGTTATAGACCTTAATATTTCTTTCCTCTTGCTTAAAGCAGCCCCTGCAAGATTGTTTGGTCACACGAGGACCAATCAGCCTCCAGGGCGTATAAATTTTGACCGAACCAGTGCCTTCGCAGTGTAACAGCAGTTGCGTAAATAGAAAAGGGGTCGGATTTCAGCTAATGGTTATCGAGGTGGTCTTCCAGGCAGCCGACGTAGCTTGAAAAATAATTATTCATCGCAGATCGAATGGGGAACCTACTGTGACTCTAACTACGCTGTAACAAAAATCACCAGCTGTCGGAAATCAAATGGGGATCGACCGCAATAAAAACCTCGATCTGTTTAGTAACAAACCACCAGCTGTCGAGTAAAACAATGATCAGGATTCGCCTGGAGCCTCCACTTGGAGTAACGAGCATGCTCAGGTGATTTGTTGCGTCTGACTGCTGGCGATTTGTTAAGAAGCAGTTTTAGATCTGTGTCGTGGTTGTTCCCTCTGTTTGATTTGTGACCCTTTTTTACTATCAGCCCCTTTTAAATTTAATAAATTACTTATAAGGAAAAAAAAAAAAAAATGACCCGTTGGGTCACCCATTGAGCTTGAGTTAGATGGTTTGAATCTGGTGTGTGTGTGGGGGGGAGTTTGCAAAACCAGTATAATTTAAAAAAAAATAAAGACAAAATTAAAAATTAGTCATTCTGTTCACTATATCTTCCTCTCCCTTTCTCTTTTCCCCTTATTTTAGAATGTATTTTGTATGATTAAAATATATCAGAAAAAAATCTAAAAAATGAAGAATATTTTAGCATGTATTTTGTATGATTAAAATCTAAAAAATGAAGAATATTTTAGCATGTATTTTGTATGATTAAAATATATAAGAAAAAATCTAAAAAATGAAGAATATTTTAGTATGTATTTTGCATGATTAAAATATATAAGAAAAAATCTAAAAAATGAAGAATATTTTAGCATGTATTTTGTATATCCGTCCTGTCACACAAAAGTTAGTGAATAAAAACGTGCCTTTTTCTAGTACCTGTAGTGAGTTTGCATAGCCAGTTAAAAAATAAATAAAAAGACAAAACCACAAATTAGTTGCTCTCTCTCTCTCTCTCTCTCTCTCTCTCTCTCTCTCTCTCTCTCTCTCTCTCTCTCTCTCTCTCTCTTTCCTGCTTGCCTAGGGTTAAATACATTTTATTATTTAAGGTGTTATTCCCTTTTTTTTATAATGAACTATTCCGATATTTTTATTCTTTCTTTTCTTTATTATATTTGACTGTTATGAGGAAAAGAGGAAGAGAGATCGAGAGAGTCGCGGAAGTGAGTGATAGAAACAGTGGGGGGGGGGGAGGTTACACAACGTACAGTGAGAGAGGAAGAGGGTGATAGGCTGACAGTAAGGGATGCGTCTCTTGGTGAGTTAATTGCAAATTAAAGTTAATGAGAACAAATGAAATGGATTTTTTTTTTCAAATATAACTCAATCCCAGAAGTAAGGAATATTTTAGTATGTATTATGTGTGATTAAAAAATTAGGAAAAAAACTTTAGGGAAACAAACGTTGATTAACTCAGCTTTAGTATAATAATAGATGAAAAATGGAAATGCTGATAAGTTTATGTAGTTAGAAAGAATGTGATGGTTGAGGTGGGAGTAAAGTAGAAGGCATCTATAGAGACAGATATCCTAAAAGAGATTACTTTGAATAACATCCTCCATAAAGACCAATGTGTATTTAATTATATTTTTTTTATATAAATAAATAAATATAACATATCCGTCCTGCCACACAAAAGTTAGTGAATAAAAACGCGGCTTTTTTCTAGTACCTGTACCTGGTACGCCATTCGCCCGGAGCAGGTAGAACAAGCTTCCTCCAAGGAAGTTTCATGAGAGTATCAGATTCACAAGCTGTCCGCAGTCGCATGTATATCCCGGTTAAGAGAGATGACGATATAGTCACCCATCTGGTACTGACCAGGATCAACGTTGCTTAACTTCAGTGATTCAACTATAAAACCTTATATCTTAATGTACCTGAACCCGTACCTGATACTGCATTCACCCTGGGCGGAGTTTCTAGGAAATATCAAACTCATATTTTATATTGAAGACTATAATAGGAGTTATCTACCTTTATGTTTAAAAATGTGAAAACAGATAAAAATTAAAAACTAAAATGACTTCACTGCATCCCGGGCAATTAAATAATCAACTATAAATAAAAAATCAGCAAAGGGGATAACTCATTTTAAATTGAAGAATATAATAGGAGTTGTCTACCTTGTTTAAAAATGTTCAAACAAATAAAAATTAAAAACTAAAATGACTTCACTGCATCCCGGGCAATTAAATAATCAACTATAAATAAAAAATCAGCAAAGGGGATAACTCATTTTAAATTGAAGAATATAATAGGAGTTGTCTACCTTGTTTAAAAATGTTCAAACAGATAAAAATTAAAAACTAAAATGACTTCACTGCATCCCGGGCAATTAAATAATCAACTATAAATAAAAAATCAGCAAAGGGGATAACTCATTTTAAATTGAAGAATATAATAGGAGTTGTCTACCTTGTTTAAAAATGTTCAAACGGATAAAAATTAAAAACTAAAATGACTTCACTGCATCCCGGGCAATTAAATAATCAACTATAAATAAAAAATCAGCAAAGGGGATAACTCATTTTAAATTGAAGAATATAATAGGAGTTGTCTACTTTGTTTAAAAATGTGAAAACAAATAAAAATTAAAAACTAAAATGACTTCACTGCATCCCGGGCAATTAAATAATCAACTATAAATAAAAAATCAGCAAAGGGGATAACTCATTTTAAATTGAAGAATATAATAGGAGTTGTCTACCTTGTTTAAAAATGTTCAAACAGATAAAAATTAAAAACTAAAATGACTTCACTGCATCCCGGGCAATTAAATAATCAACTATAAATAAAAAATCAACAAAGGGGATAACTCATTTTAAATTGAAGAATATAATAGGAGTTGTCTACCTTGTTTAAAAATGTGCAAACAAATAAAAAATAAAAAATGATTTCACTGCCTCCCAGGCATCACCGAGTAGGTACAGCTAGTTAACAATAATATAGTGTAATTAACTGTCAATACTTGATGTCAGTATAGTTTTAGGGACTTCGACTCTAGTGATCCCTTAATTACTTCTGACTCTGACTACACAGCCATGTTTTTTTTCGGTGAAACGGAGACTGGAGTGTAATATTAAAAAATTTAACCTCATGTTCCTTTTTTTCTTTTCTCTAGTAAAAGCTGATGGCGTCATGGACGACGCAATTGTAACAGAGAATCTCCATAGTCGGAATCGGAAAAAAGTGGACAATGACGATTTTGTGTCGTCACAAAGTATCTTAATCCAGGGCCTGGAGAATGAACCTACGACCGATTACCCGGGCTGGTCGGCAGAGGCAGTGAAGAAACTGGTAGATCTGTACATGGACCATGTGGGCTATTTTATAAACCCGGACATTAAAAAGAAGAATGTATGGGGTTTGATCACGCGCATGCTCAGTGAGAACGGATTCAACTATACCGTGAAGCAAGCGGAACAAAAATGGCGTAACATCAAGCGGCAATATCGGAAAACTCTTGATAGGCGCAGTAAGGGAAAGAAGGTGCACTGTCCCCATTTCAACGAACTCGAGAAGATCTTCTCTTCACTCATTTCATCCGTAAGTGTCTGTCAGTTTTTGTATATATTTTTTTCGTGTCATAGAATATTTTGATCAATCTTGGGCACCAGAAGGTAGACATGGGAATTGGGATATAATATTAAAATTAGAAGGTGTACAATTCCCCCTTTCTTTACGATCTAAAACATTCCATGTGCAAGCAAGCAAGCACGATTATCAGAGTTTTTAGTATTGTATAGATTTTAAAATTATCTATTATTATTATAATAATAATAATAATAATAAAAAATAAAAAAAAATTAAAAAAAGCTGAGTTAATCAACGTTTGTTTCCCTAAAGCTTTTTCCCCCATATTTTTTAATCACACGAAATACATGCTAAAATATTCTTTGGTTTTGGGATTGAGTTATGTTTGAAAAAGGCTTTCATTTTAATTGTTCTAATTAGCCACAATTTGCAATTAGCTCACCAACTGACCCATCTCAAGTTTCTGTCTATCACTCTCACCCTCTCTCACTGTATATCGTTTGACTCCCCTCCCTCCATCCTTATTGTATACAGTTTTATCACTCCCCCCCCCCTCTCTGTTTATTAACAGTCAACTGAGGTAATAAAGAAAGAAAAGAATAAAAATTATGGAATAGTCCATTATAAACAAACGTAGCTGTAAAGGGGAGAAAAATATAGTGAGCAGAAATAAACTAATTTGGACTTTTGTCTTTTCATTTTTTTATATTCAACTGGCTTTGCAATCTCACTTTTTCCTGATTCAAACAATTTAACCCAAGCTCAATGAGTGATCCAACCGGTCACATTTTTTTATAACCTCGTAATTTAGGTTATAAATAACTTGTAAATAAAATGGATGAACTATCAAGAGAAACGTTTAACAGATTTATTAAAACTGAACACAGAATGAATTAATGAGTTAATTTGCCGCTGAACGCGATTGTGATATTAACTGTCTGAAAGCCATGATCTGTGTTTACTTTTCTCTGGACAGGACTCCATTTCCAAGGGCGATAACTCTTAACTCCCGAATTGGTTCATTATGATGATGAATGTAAAAAAAATGTTTTTATTAATAAAAAGGAGCCACATGTAAATTTTATGTTCTTCAGGAATTCCTTTTTATTGACATTTAGTATCGGCTCTCTATATATAGGTATTCTGAACCAAAATTTTATTTTTATTATATCTAAAAACTTTTAGGTACTGCTATCGATCCTGACCCAATCTCCGTGAACTTCACGTCGCCAGAATTCGGGCATGCTACGTAAACACCCAAAAAATGACGAGCCGAATAGTGGCAAGCCGATGACTTCGATGCGTTGCTGCGTTGTATTTTTTTCAGTTTTATTTTCAAAAAAGATTGCAAAAAAAAAAGAAAAAGAAAAAACAAACAAAACATAGCAAAATTACCGTTAATAAATAAATTATTGGTTTTTATTTGTGCTTCTCCACATTAGGATCCGACTATAATCGACTTGGCGTCGTTCGAGTCAGGGTTAGCTTGGGTCGTAATCTGGAGAAGTTAACAACTGTCAATAAATAATAATAATAATAATAATAATAATAATAATAATAATAATAATAATACCGTTTCTTTCTATTAAGCGGCACATGTAATAGCATTTCGGACATTTTTTCTTTTTGCCAACAGCTTTTTTTTTCCGCGCAGAAAGAAATGACTCCTTCGCGAGATTCAACTCTGCTACACAGCTCTTTGTAATTCAGTTGTTTTTTGTTTTTTTAAAATTAAACAGGAAATAAACATGCACTGGCTTTAATCAATTTCAATACTGATTAGAAAAATTGTCTGGTTACTGACGCTGATTTACAAACCGCTCCGCATCTCTCTGTCACCATTCGGCTCGTCATCACTCGGGTGTTTACGTAGCATGCCCGAACGCTGGCGACGCGAAGTTCACAGAGATTGGGTCACGATCGATAGCAGTACCAACTTTTAATTTGTGCAAAACATAAACAATTATACCAAATTTATGTTGGTAGCTCAATGAGCCACCGAATTTTGATTGTTCAAAGTTTATTGGAAATTAGAGAATTTGCCGTCTTGTGTGTTATTGGTCCAGAAGCCAATTTTCACAGTATATAACTAAAAATTCAGGCTTTGAAACAGTGAAACCTCCTTACAAAATATACTGTTATCTTATTGTAAATGAAAATTAATCATAATGGAAGCAATAAATATTAGATCAAATCAGCCTAAACATTGGGGAAAATTCAATTACCTCTCATAAAAAATGCAAAGATTACACGAAAATGCAACTTTGACTATTCATATTAGGTTCGTTTCAACAGCTAACCCATTGAATCTTCTTAATATGATACTGTTAGGGGAAACCTAACAAAACAGAATCGAGTTATTTCCCTTGAATCAAAAAGAGTTATCGCTCATGGATAAAAGAAGTCGTCTGCCATGACAGTGAAAAGTAAACAGAACGACTCTCACGATCAAACAAGCATCTTGCGTTCAGCGGTTTTCTACATTTCAATTTAATCGCTGTTTTTGATAAATAAATTTGTTAAAGGTTCTACTTCGTCCTGCATTTTTGAGTTGTAATTGAACCGATAACATATAAACATCCAGACGTAACAGATACATAACACGGAGATCAAGCTAGATTTTTCATTTAATAGTAAATCAATAAAAAAAACCTCAGATTTAGATCATATAAAAACAGGTGGGCACACAATTTGATAATAGGGCAAGCATTTCTTGAAGATTTCATTCACTAAAGTTTTCAACATGACTTTCTTTTATGAAGACAACTTAAAACCCTATATTAAGCCCAGCATATTGACCAATGGCCCTTTTTCTTTAAGATGGGACTATCTTTATATGCATAGAGACACAAAATCACGCACACCAAATTTGAAAACATTATTCACATAAAAAAGAAATTGCCCATCACCGAAAACGGTGACCTAATCTGAAATAGCATGAAAAAAAAAAAATTAATAACACATGAGAAAGAATTGTACATTTATAAAGAGAAAAGGGTGCTTCTCCACATTAGGATCCGACTATAATCGACTCGTAGAATTTGGTATATTCGGACCATTGTTCTCATCTTGGGTGTTTTTATCACAACGTTTCGGCCGATGTAACCTCCGACCTTCTTCAGGTGTACTTTGTCGAATTCAGGAATCTGGACGGAATTTCGAACGGAAACCCTTTATTAAATCCACGGGGGTCGCTTGCTCTCGTTCGATCTGCCATGACTTGGAAGAAGTCTTCAGTAATTCGCAATTCTACCAAATTCTACAAATTATCAACCCTCATCTAAAAAATTCCAAAATATAATCGACTTGGTGTCGTTAGAGTCAGGGTTAGCTTGGGTCCTAATCTGGAGAAGTACCAATAAAAGATTACTTTTTTTTTTAACCTCTAAATTTTATCAAAATGACCTTAAAAAAAAAAAAATGCGATATCACAAATTGAAATTGAAAGGAATTTAACTATATTTACTTGTTTTCGCACTCTTAAATAAGTTGTTTTGTGATACCTAGTATAAACGTTATATATATATACAATAAGTTCAGACCCCCCCCCTCCCCCTTCGCCATATCCACTATCGGCCACGCTCAGTTTTAACACAAATGACCCAAACATGATCTCTTTCCCTAAGCTAAAAATAGCTGTCACCCCATTTCCTCTTTCCCTTGGACTGTGTAAACTGCTGCTGATAACAAAATCGCCTTTTTTTTCATTCATGCCGAAACTCGAACGTTTTTAGGCAAATCAAAGTTAATGACTGTATGATTTTTCTGCATTTTTCTTCATCCTGAAGAAGTCTACAGTAAAGACGAAACGTTGATAAATATATAAATAATATAGTTTTTGGCTTTCCTTTTTCATTTTCCATATATATATATATATATATATATATATATTTTTTTAAAATTAATTTATGAAATCATTTTTGTATATATAGATTTCTTAATTTATAAATAAATTTTTGCATGCACAAAAGGAAGACATGGACACGTGTTTCTGGCTATAAGCCATCATCGGCATGACTTATTCGAGCAGGGATCGAACCTTTGATGTAAATATTCGTAATCTAGCGTTTTTACCCCTAGACCAGAATGACCTGCCACATTTTGTGCTCGACTTTTTATCGCCGATAATGTTACACTGATTTTTTTAATTGTTTTTTCTGGCAAAAGTCGACCAGTGTTTACCGGTGCGTTTTTATTATTTGCCGCTACTCTGAGCGGTTTATTTATTTTTTTCAGAATATGCAGAAAAATGCAGAAAAATCAGCCATGCCGAAATTCGAACGTTTTTAGGCAAATCAAAATTAATGGGTGTATACTTTTCTGCATTTTTCTTCATCCTGAGGAAGTCTCCAATAAAGACGAAACGTTGATGTATAAATAAATAATATAGTTTTTGGCTTTCATTTTTCATATATATATATATATATATAGTAAGCAATGAAAATATATATGGCAATCAAGCTACACAGAGGCTCCCGTGTTTCATCCCCGGGGGGAATCGTCAGGCGTCAGATTTTAGCCTGACGATTCCCCCCGGGGATGAAACACGGGAGCCTCTGTGTAGCTTGATTGCCATATATATTTTCATTGCTTACTACCTAGCTCTACTTGCGTATCGAGCACTGTTGAAGTAAATACTGAAAGCTGATACATAAAAAATTATATCTCCTTATAATATTTTATGTGGATACATGAAGTACTAATATATATATATATATATACTGTTGTCTATTTGCAGCCATTACATACAAATGAAAGCAGCACCTAAATAAAGACGAAACGTTGATGTATAAATAAATAATATAGTTTTTGGCTTTAATTTTCCATATATATATATATATATATATATATATATACTGTTGTCTATTTGCAGCCATTACATACAAATGAAAGCAGCAGCAGTGCACCTTTAGTCGGCGAGGTGAATGACGCAGATTTTCTGTCCCCTGATGTTGAGATCAAGCATGAAGAAGCTGACGTAGATGTGGACGAGCCTCCGTCCGAATTTATGTCACCGCCCCCAAAATACCGCCGCATCGAGACTGAAACTGAGACAGAATGGACAGGTCTGGGAGATATGATGGACTCCATCGATGACAAACTCGAGGAAGTGAAATACAATCAACAACGGCATCACGAGGAGACGATGATTATGCTGAAGCAGATCCTGGATGCTGTCCGACCGATTGGAGACTTCTTGCAGTATATGAAGAATTTTGGGAAGTGAAAAAAGACATTTTGGCACCGATACAAATGTGCAATATAGACAAACCGATATATCATAATTCTGAAATAAATTTTGTTAGAAATAATTCAATATTTAAGCATTGAATTATTTCTAAAGAAATTATTGAATAATGTCCCGTTCTAAAAACGAAGTGGCTTTTTCTGCTATTCAATTAGCGTCACTTTTCCCTTGTCTAACGGTCAGACGTGTTTTGACATTTCACAAGCCCTCTCTCCAGTTCTCACGGTTCAGCGGGTCAACTTTATCCAAATTCCACTCTGTACGGTCTTGTCTAATCACTTGCTTCCATGTTTTCCTTGGCCAGCCAACCTTTCTGCGATCCAAGATAACCATGCTTTTGGAACGGTTTTATCCATTCTGGGCAAATGTGCTTTCAGCAAATCCTCCCATCTTATGTGTTGGGGTTATATTTCGCATTGCAAATCCATCTGTCATTGCGCTGCAGTCGGGAGAGAGAGGACTGTGTGTATATACTTTATAGTTATATATATATATATATATATATATATATATATATATACATATATGAGAAAGGAAGGATGAGAGTAATCCGATGTAATGGGAAATGAAAAAGGAAAAAAAAACAAGAGGAATTTTTTTTTATATATTCATCAACGTTTCTACTTTATTGTAAGACTTTCTCGGGATGATAATTTGAAGAAAAATGTCATGCAAGTACATCGGAATATTGGGTTTACATGATGGAGTGATAAAGGAAAAGTAGTAGCCGTGGCGACTGTGAGCGCTGGAGGAGAATCCAGGCTTCGAGAAGTCAGTGGTGGCGAAGAATGAAATGAATATGGAAAGCTTTGAGTGGGTACCATTAAGGCAGCTTTCCATATTCATTTCATTCTTCGCCACCACTGACTTCTCGAAGCCTGGACTCTCCTCCAGCGCTCACAGTAGCCACGGCTACTACTTTTACTTTACCACTCCATCATGTCAACCCAAAACTTTGATGTACTTGCATGACATTTTTCTTAAAACTATCATCCTGAGAAAGTCTTACAATAAAGAGGAAACGTTGATGAATACATAAAAAAAAATATCTCTTGTTTTTTTTCCTTTTCCATTTCCCATTACATCGGATTACTCTCATCCTTCCTTTCTCATATATATATATATATATATATATATATATATATATATATATATGAAATATTGTGATGATGAAAAGAATAAAATTGGATAATTTACAAGTTTATTAAATCATCAGGTGATCAAGCAAGAAATATAATAAACTGACCTTTTAATCCATGGATTTTCAAAGAATCACTCCATGGATTGTAAATTATTCAATTTTATGCTTTTCAACATTTCATATAATAATGCTCTATCTACGATATCGAGCATCTCCTTATCACGATATCGAGCATCTTCTCGAGGATCTAATATAAAATATTTATCTTCATATTATCTAATATTTATTTTTAAATATAATTTCTTTTTTTTTCTCAATTTTTTTATACACATTGTTCATCAATTTCAGTAAAAATTTCCAATGCATTTCTTGGCATATAAGACACAAATTCAAGTTCTCTTCTAGAATAGTCTCCCCAGAAAAATACTGTTTACATTTGGTTTAGGAGAACGAACCAATCATAATACCCAACTTTAGCCGATGAAATTTTATTCTAGCTATAAATTACTTGCTTCAAAATTCGAATTTCCGAAAGCTAAAGAAATCTGTCACTGCCATTTTCATATATATCGGGATTGATTTAAAGTCCTTTAATCCAGGATTTAAACACAAAATTAATTAATGTTGTTCCTTTTAACCTCTTTAATCCGTAAACCCATTTTCTCTCCCTAATTCCTTTAGAAGACACATCATTAAACCCCGAAACAGTAACGGCCAAATATACAATACTCATAATATTGACTCACGGCAATTATATGGAAATATTTTTTTAATTTTTAATTTTTAATTTTTTATATCTCGATATAAAAAATATTTGTAAATAGAACTGTTATCATCATCATCATGATATTCAGTTTGATGTCCATTTTACATGCTGGCATGTGTTGGACGGCTTTCAGAAATTGACTTCCAAACTAACCTATCTCTACTCAAGTCTTTGTTTCTCTTTCTCTCAAATCCATCCTTATCACTTCCTCCCATGTTTTCCTTGGCCTTCCCCTGCCAACTGATCCTGCTACCTAAACTGTTCTACATCTACTAACCCAAGCACGCTCATCCAATTTTTTCAATGCGACCAAACCAACAAAGTCTCCTGTTCTGGAGTCCCTTCATTCACCCACAAGTCTGGTCTGTTAACTCCGACCGTTCATCATTCAACTTCGTTCACTATTCTTTCACACTTCCTGAAATGGATCGGGTAACCGAACGCTTTATCACTTGGTCTCTAAACTTGCGTTTCACGTATTCTTCATTCAACCTCCACACTTTTCTCCTGGGGATAAACTTTCTCTTAACATCATGTGCATTCTTCAGCTTAAAGTCTCAAATCATCTTCGCCAGGCATTACCTTCACACTACTCGAGAGCGTTTTGTCCTTTTTCCTTTTACGTTAAAATGAAAAAAATCATCGAATAAGAAAACAATAAAACAAATAGTTAATTAATGACATGTCCTTTTGCAAAGGAATATGCAAATTAGTTAACTTTCTAACGTCTATCTCATACACATGATCAGTATATTAGAGAGCTGTTGTTGTTTTATTATGAATATGAATTTGACGTTTTTATCTCACTGTTAGTGTGATAAAAAGCCTAACGTTATAAATATCTATTATATTACTAATGGAGATTTGGTATCTGTCTACAGCCGAAACTGTTAATGTGCTATTGTACTATCTATCTATGCTCAATTCAGAGGGGGTTGTGTAGTATCTGTTCTGTAGTCATGATACAATCCTTCCAGGCATCATCTCTCCCTTTGTGTGTGGGAGGGGGCAGTCACATATTTTTGCTAGTACAGATAATTAAAAAAACATGTCCGACAAGATGTTTATGTACAAGACTTTGTCACTCAAAAGTGATTTTGAAGCATTTAAATTGACGGATATGAAGTGATTTCTAGTTAGAATTAAAATGCATAAACTAGAGTCAAGTATTAGGGTCCATGTGTGCTCCTAAACCAGAGATAAACAATATTTATTGAAGCCATTAATAAAAAAAATTAAAAAATGACCCAAATTCAAGCAAATCCCCCAAATAAAGCATATATTATTATCTAGCCAGTGTGTTAGTATTATTTCTAAGAGGCCATCTATTGAATAACTTGAATAATCTACAATGGGTACATATCTTCCAAATTTCTAATATATCACTTATATATGCCAGAAAATGCTGTGTCATGTCAGACTATGGATTTTATTAAACTATTTTTTGTGTGTTTGTGTGTATATATATATATGTATATCTAGGCAGCATCTTCTCTTGCAGGCAAGTATTGTTAAATATAAGAGACAACTTATGTTTAGATAATATATATATATGTGTGTGTGTGAAAGATTGTTGAAAAGAAACCCAATAAAGTGTGCGATTGTAAGTTTTGCGAGAGCTAATATAAATTATTTATTTAAAAACTATACATTACAATTTCTGTAGGCGAACCAGAGTTTCATTGTTACAGTCAGTAAACAAAGACAAATTGAGAAAGAATGGAAAAACTGGGGAAAATGACAATGTCCATTGTCTGTGAGTGGGCGGTGTCTTTTCTTTTTTGTTTTTCATTCTTTCTCAATTTGTCTTCGTTTGCTGAAGAATTGAAACGGACCCAATAGACTTTTCTAAACCAGAAAACGCCTGTCCATAACAATTAAACCCTGGTTTGCCTACAGAAACTATAATGTATAGTTTTTAAATAAATAATTTATATATATATATATTATACACAGGCACGAAAGAAGTAAATAGACACCCTACAAAAATAATTCACACATGTTTAAAGTTTCTGCTTCGTTTTCCAATGGCCAGCACTCGAAGCCGCACAAAGCAGAAATAAAAGTTTGAAACATCGATATTTTATACTAATTGCCATTTTTTTCTGTTTCAGATATCAATGTATCTGTCATATATCACAATTTAAGTATGACACAAGGCCAAAGAAGCATTAGAATTGTCAGTTTAAGAGGAGCCATATAATGGGTTAATTTGAAGGTGGACTTAATCAGCATCAAATTGTAGCAAACCTCGGGATTTCACTTTCCACTGTTAAGGGAGTCATTTTCTAATTAATCAGCAAGGGGAAAATAATATTATCTTGCCTAGGTCCATCAGAACTCTTTGATTGTAGGCTTTATTATTAATGATAATAATAATGGTGTCTATCTATTTCTTACATGTTTGTGTTTGTGTGTGTGTGTGTGTGTGTATATATATATATATATATATTTGTAAAAAATATGTATATATATATTTGTAAAAAATATGCCTTTTTAAAAAAACCTTTTATAGATGTTAAAAGGTTAAGTTGTAGGTAAAGAAATACCATTAAATCAATATTACAAGCAAAAAGGATTTTTTTTTGTTCATTTTTCAGATGGTGAAACGATCCAAAATAATTTTATAAGTGTCAAAACGTGAATTGAATGAAGTTTTGGATTTTATTTTATCCAGTGATGGGATTCAAACATTTTTAAGAAACAGTTTTATATCTTGAATTTTTTTTTTTTGAACTGCATATATATGAAAACGGGAAAAAGGAAAACCGAAAATTGTTCATATGTTCATTGACGTTTTGTCTTTATCCAAAGACTTTCTCAAGATGACTGATTTGAAGAAAATCATACAAGTAAAAATTTGAAAATACGTGGTGCTTTTTTATTCTTTCAAAACGAAACATAGAAGTTAAAATTTGAAAATATGTGGTGCGTTTATGAAGTGGAATCAATTTTTTTTTGGTGTGGGGGGGGGGAGAGAGAAATATCAATTTTATGTACAAAGTTTTTGCTGGGGATATTTTCAGTTTTCCTGTTTTCAATTTTCATTATGTTGGATTATTAATTTCATAATTATCATATATATATATATATATATACATATATATATATATATATTATATATTACATTGAGTCCAAGAAGAAACTCTCTTTGTTTACAAAGATAAGGTCACCTCAACTTAATATATATAGTTTCTAGGATTTTAAGGTGATAGGGGGAGTATGACTTACGGAGAATATAGAATAAGTCAACACTGAATTTAGAGGCACAGAACTCCGCAACCCTAGAGACACATATACATTTTTTTAATAAAATTGTTTTCCAATAGAAGACGTGTACGCATTCAGAATGTCTGACGGTAAATAATTTGACTGACGAATTTTTGTTGACACAATATATATGTATATGTATATATAATATAATTAATTGTTCAAACTCCCTTAAGGAGCGAGTACTCTAAAAAAAAAAAAAAAAAAATGAAAGTTTCTATCCAAGCTACAATGTGAGGTTCTTTCCCTTGGAAATGGAAAACTCTTTGAAACTTACTATCTTCTTAATTATAAATAGGATTTATTTCTCATTCATTCATATGGCTATCACATTGGATCTTGACAGTCGATGGTGACTGGGGTTCAAATCATGCAACCAGCAGAACAGTTGTATATAGCTACACTGATGAGTCTTGAAGATGAAACATATATCTATATGAATATTTGTTATGTCTGATAATAATCTCTGTCATTGGTTCAGTAACAGACAAAAAAAATCAATGGACGAAGTATAAAACTGAACACCTTTATTAAACAAATTGGGTGACTGAATTAAGTTCATATCTCGCCGAGAAACTAGAAATCTCGTAAGCGAAATCTCGTCTGATTTCTTGGCCACGTCTAAAACTAGAACTTGCGAAATGCCAGATTTGACGAAAATCACAGTTCTATTTTTTGTATTAACTCTTCATGCAAACTATCAAACCCTCTTAACTCATTACTGTTCACTGGACGTGTTGCAATTTTGGCTTGAAATTCTTCCTTTTTTCATCTTATTTTAATTTAAACTTATATTTTTAATTTCTAACTTAAAATCTAATTTGTTTATGTAAAAGAAATTTGTAAAGTATATTTATCATATTTTTTTAAAGAAATTTGTAAAATATATTTATTTTATTTATCATATTTTTTAAAGAAATTTGTAAAGTAGTATATTTATCATATATTTTTTAAAATTGAGTCCAATAAAAAATGATATTACAATTTATTTCTCTTTATTTTCATTCATATTTTTTCTGAAAAAAAAACCCCAACAAGATTATCTTAAAAAAAGCTTGAAATTTCTGCACAAAAATAATAGTCGCAATATGAGTGAAGGTAAGAAATAAAGTTAATGTCAATAATGTAGAAAAAAATAAGATAAAACTTTTTTTAAAATTCGTATTTTGTTATTAAAAGAATAAAAATGAGCTTTATTAGTTGAATAACAAATAAAATGGATAAATCTATTAGTTTCGAGATGAACTTAATTCCGAACCCTAACAAATTGAATATGCAATGATTGTCTGGTGTTCTGTGAGGTGAGATACTAAAGTTTACAAACAAACTTTCATGGCAGACATCGTCTCCAAGGGCGGATAACTCCCTCTTCTATGGGTGCAAGGTGGATAACTCTACCTTGCATATTATTTTAAGGCCTAACAATATTAAAAATATATTTATAATAAACAAATAAAAATATTAAAAATATATTTATAAAAAAAAACAAATAACAATATTGAAATAATATTTATTAAAAAAAATAATAATTATATATATATATATATATATATATATATATATATATATATATATATATGATAATGTGGAAATGCAATTTTTCATGTTTTTTTTTTTAATTTAAAAATGTTTTCTTTTACTTTTCATAAATTGTCTTACACCATACACTGAGAAAGGTCTCATTGACCGAAACGTTGGTGATATAATCCAATAAAGAACTTAAACAAAATATTGACAATTGTTATATCTATTTAATAATATGTATTTTGGGTGGGTGGGTGGGCTTTTAACCGTTTAAAAGCAACGGTAGCAAGTGATTGTCTGTCACGGTCAGAGGGGTTAGACTTGATAAGCATGTGAACTGAGAAAGCAGAAATAAGTATCACATGTGTCATCATCATCATTTTTTTTTTTTAACGTAGTTCACCCCAAACAAGGCAGGCCGCCACTAGACGTAAGAGGCTACTGAGAAAAAAGAAAAGGGGAGAAGGTTGGGGGGGGGGGGATCAACTTAAACTGGGATCTGCGCAGCAAGATGTCTGTTTACATTAATTTTAAATTTCTGCATGTCAGTACTGTCGGGGGGAAGGGAGGGAGTTCCAGAGGCCAGCAGCACGAGGAAAGAAGCTATTTGAGTAGAAAGCTCTCCGGCATCTGGGGATTTCCACAGTGAATGGATGGGATTTAGTTGACTGCCGAGCTGGTCTAGTGAATTTACGTCAAGAGGGCACCAGAGTAGCCAATTCATCGGAGCATAATCCATTGAAGTATTTGTAAAACAAGCACAAGGATGCTACATTGCGGCGATGGGACAGGGACTGGAGCTTGGTTGACAGTGAGGGACCTATTAGGTTGGCGACTCTTTTTTGGACCTTGTCAAGGAGGGAGAGACTAGTAGATGATGCACCAGCCCAGATGTGGCAACAGTACTCCATGCACGGTCGGATGGTGGCTTTGTAGAGATACAGGATAATGTCAGGTGTGATGAGTTTACTAGCACGGTAGAGGGAGCCAACCTTCTTTGTGGAATAACATAATAATTAATTAGCATTTCTACCTGGTCAATCATGGCTGACAGAACGAGGACAATCTACCCTCGTGGCTGACAGAACGAGGACAATCTACCCTCGTGGCTGACAGAACGAGGACAATCTATCCTCGTGGCTGACAGAACGAGGACAATCTACCCTCGTGGCTGACAGAATGAGGACAATCTACCCTCGTGGCTGACAGAACGAGGACAATCTATCCTCGTGGCTGACAGAACGAGGACAATCTATCCTCGTGGCTGACAGAACGAGGACAATCTACCCTCGTGGCTGACAGAACGAGGACAATCTATCCTCGTGGCTGACAGAATGAGGACAATCTACCCTCGTGGCTGACAGAATGAGGACAATCTACCCTCGTGGCTGACAGAACGAGGACAATCTACCCTCGTGGCTGACAGAATGAGGACAATCTATCCTCGTGGCTGACAGAACGAGGACAATCTACCCTCGTGGCTGACAGAACGAGGACAATCTATCCTCGTGGCTGACAGAACGAGGACAATCTATCCTCGTGGCTGACAGAACGAGGACAATCTACCCTCATGAATTAAATAAAGGGTGCAGTTCGAAATTTCGTATTAAGTCTTCGAATTACACATAAAGACTCCCAAGTTTAAAAAGATGCACCTGAAGAAGGTCGGAGGTTACATTGGCCGAAACGTTGTGAAAATAACAGCAAAGATGAGAATGATAGTCAAAATAATACAAAGCAGGATATTTTGAATATTTATTGATTCAATTCAACCATCGCCTGCTGATTGGCTGTGTCTTACGTTTCAACGAGTTTTAGTTATCATTTTCTTCATTCAGTTAACCATGGAAAATGAAGCTCCATAAGGTCCCGAAATATGTAACTTTGTTGCTCGCCGATTGCTTTAACTTTATTGCGGAACCCCGTTCCAACAGTAGTAGCAACAATAACAGTAGCAGCAGCTGGAAATTGGTCTCCGTAAAATGTTCGATGTTTATTGGTTGCTCAATTCTATCAAAATACTCAATCTCGATTGGTTACCAAAACCGGACTTCAACCAATCAGAAAGAGTTGCTCTGGTCTGGGAGCCGAGCACCTGCTAGTATTGGCTACATAAACGAGACCCCAAGTATTGGCAGCCAGTTAGACTCAACTTGCTATGCGAACCCTTGTTAATCGCAAAACGACAACACAGACTCTTTGTGGTCAAAGTAAATTTATCCATGACTGCTAGACTCTAGGTTCTCGCAGACGACATGAGAAATGGTCATGGACTACTAAACACAGCAACAGCTTATACACCGTCTCACAAACCTACTCACACACAACTCCACATACATATGGACAAAACAAATTTCTCCTGAAAAGACCTGTGGTGCAACGAATAAAGTACTAAATAATAATCAGTTCTAAGTGACTGTCTTCTGGAGGTTGAAGGTTCGATCCTCAGTACGGGCGATACTAAGAATACAATTATAAATTACTTAAAATACTTAAGACTTCTACCCAGTCATGGCTGACGGAATGAGAGCTTTGCCATTTTTTTGATGTTGCTTTTTCTACTATAACTTTATTTACTTTCTAAATCATTTTTTCGAACCTAACACATGATCTTTCGGCCAATCACGGCTTAGTATTTTTCTGACTTCCTTCCCTGTTTGGCTTTCTTAAGAAACATTTACGGCTAAATCACGTTGATACTTGTATAAAAGGGCAGTTGTTTATAAGTAGATTGAATGGCGACTCAAGGTATGCATGAAGTAAAAATAGAGTTAAGTAAAAAAAAGAATTAACAGAAAAAAATTTCATTGAACAAAATTAACCACTTAATGGTTAATTAAGTAAAAAAAAAAAGAATTAACAGAAAAAAAATTTCATTAAACAAAATTAACCACTTAACAATGGTCAATTAAGTAAAAAAAAGAATTAACAGAAAAAAAATTTCATTAAACAAAATTAACAACTTAACAATGGTTAATTAAGTAAAAATAGAATTAACAGAAAAAAAATTTCATTAAACAAAATTAACCACTTAACAATGGTTAATTAAGTAAAAAAAAATTAACAGAAAAAAAATTTCATTAAACAAAATTAACCACTTAACAATGGTCAATTAAGTAAAAAAAAATTAACAGAAAAAAAAATTCATTAAACAAAATTAACAACTTAACAATGGTTAATTAAGTAAAAATAGAATTAACAGAAAAAAAATTTCATTAAACAAAATTAACCACTTAACAATGGTTAATTAAGTAAAAAAAAATTAACAGAAAAAAAATTTCATTAAACAAAATTAATCACTTAACAATGGTTAATTAAGTAAAAAAAGAATTAACAAAAAAAATTTCATTAAACAAAATTAACCACTTAACAATGGTTAATTATTGGAATCAAAGAAAGGAAGAAATTCGCAAAAATTGAATTGCTTTCTTTTTGTTGAATTATTATAGTGATTATTATGTATCGACTTTCGATTGGACAAAAGCTCAAATCAGCAGTTTTTTTTCAGCCAATCAGGGAACTCCAGCACGTACTAGAAACCCAAACACACAGCTTTCTTCTTTTTTTTTTTTGTAAAAGCTAATTCCGGCCCTTGGACGAAGGACCTCAACTGATGAACAAGAGACTTTCACAGTCTACTAAAACACACGGCGCCAGCCTTTTTACACCCAGTGAAACACCTACACATCACTTACCAAATGCATATACAAAGTTTCTATATGCATGTAAACGCACATGGCACCAGCCGAAATGAACACACACTCTCGCTAGCAAAACAAAAGCATGTTAATACAAACACATATCTTCTTGCCTATTCATTTACACACGTAAATGCACACAGTGTCATCAAAAACAAACATATGTACTTAATTTCTCCGTACAGACAAGCGGCTTCCTTTCACCAGAATGTTCTTGGACTCTTTGAACTCTCATTCTTTGTCAACACATATTTTGCATTGTCTTAATTAAGTTGTCGATAAAAATGACTTATTTTGTATGGATAGACTTTGTCATTGTTTCTATTTTATATTGCCTTTCCTTCTACAGTCACATTGATGGATGTGGTCTACGCCGAGGAAAGGGAGATAACAGTCACCACGATTCTGTGTAGAATTACTATTCCATGAAAAATGCCAGTATACTGAAATCATATGCCCTTAATAGGGTTAAGATGAAAATTCATATACACTAAATGTACAAAAGCAAGGAAATTCCCAAATTTTTACACTTTTATTGTCATTAAGGGTATGCGAGCACAACAGGGCTATGTATTTTACTGGTAGGAATTTTTCTTCAGCGCACCTCACACACTTCATCCACTCATGCATAGAGATTTATACTGTAGTGATGTGATAATGAAATGGTTTGGTTGATATGTAGTCATACCCTTAATGACAATAAAAGTGTAAAAATTTGGGAATTTCCTTGCTTTTGTACATTTAGTGTATAGGAATTTTCATCTTAACCCTATTAAGGGCATATGATTTCAGTATACTGGCATTTATGGAATGTCACTACTTTTGTAAAGGCTATGTCTCAATACAATGCCTTCTCATAAGGTTTTTTGGAATTTTCTGGCAAACTAAGGTGTATGGTAAACTGAAATTAAAATGCCATCAACTAGACCCTAGAACCTCTATCTCTGCCAAAAATCAGCTGAATCCATCAAATAGTTGATGAGATACAGGGTGGCACATACGTAAGTACGTACGTACACACACATGATTGAACTTTCTGGATCTCTGGGTTGCCTTGACTAATGATGCTGAAATTGTACACACTTATAGAACCTATCAAATACAAATTTTGTGCAAAGTTTTAACTAATTTGGTTTATTGGTTTTTAAGTTATGATTGATCAAAGAAATGAGATTTCCAGCATAGGCCATTTGTGAAGTCTATTAAGGGATAGAGTGCTCTCGTGCCTCCCTTGATTAAATAGTAAAGGGTACATTTGCTAGCATTCACTTGATGATGTGGGTTCGCATGACAGCGTTCATATGTATGCAGGAAAACTATGGTCATGGGATCAGCGAGTATACATTAAAATGTCACCTCAACCTGCTGTGGCTGGAAGCGGATGTGACGTTACATGCCTCAAATAGAGAGGTATGTCAATTTGTTGGGAAGCTTTTGAGCAGACAGCACGTGTAAAGAAATGACTTAAGATCAATATAAATTAAGGGGTTAAATTAAAGAGCTAAAGCTTCGGATGTTCGTAGCCTGGAACGTCCTATGCAGCTAGCAGAAGAGAAGGCTACATCAACATCTGAATAAGTGACCCTTCTTCAAATTAAGAATATTATACTTTTTTTCGTACTGTTGTGAAACTTTAATTCCAGGTGCCTCAGTCACGGGAGGAGCTGAGACACGAGGTAGGATTTAACTGTGCTGTTATGATTTGTGATTTTCATTCGATAAGAAGGCATGTTCATGAACTTCCATGTATTTTATTTGATTGTGACTTACAAGACATTTGACCTCCCTTCGAAAGGGAGATATATATATAATATTAAAGCTATTTGCAAGGTAGACAACACACACTAGTCCCATCATCAAACTGTTAAGTTCAGCACCCCAATACCATCGTATCCAGAGGTTGCCCACGTCAACCAAGGTTACCAGACCTATTCACTATATGAATAGGTTGTATGACACACATGCTATGGAAGATGGGTTGCACCGGTTCTTTATAAATCACCAAAGTTAAGCAATTTTCAGACTGGTGAGTCCATTTGATCTTATAACTTGCGACAGACTAGTGTCCTGCCACGGGTGGTCCAAACCATCTGATGGGTGATCATTTGTAAATAGAAGATGCAGTAAGCAAACACTTAATTCAGGTGTAGAAATGTATATCACTCTTTCTGGGAGCATAACTTGGATCAAATTGATTTGAGGCACCCCAGGATTACCAACAACCAAAAGGACACATTTTGTCTTAACACCGATTTTTTTTTTTTTACTTTTGACTTCCAGTTTTATTGCTGAGGATAAATTGAAGATTTTTATAGCGTAAAATCCAATATTTTAAACATTTTTTCAAATAGAATCCAATATTTAAAAAAATATTTTTGTAAAATATCTCTTTTATTTGAATGTGTTTTTTTTTTTTTTTAAATTTGTTTATTTCGTTTCTTAAAAAAAGTTTTGTGAATAAAACTATGAATTGAAATTTTTTTTATAAATCTCCTAAGTTTACAAAACAAAACGTTTTGTAAATAAAACAGTTTTTTTTTTAAAAATCAAACGTGTATTTAATACAAAACATACTTGTAATTAAAACTATGTAGTTTTTAGTAAATCTTTTTGCAAATAAAACACTTTTTCTAATAAAAAATCTGTGAAGGCAAAGTTACAAATGGCCATGTATTCAGATTGGTGGTGAAGTTCAGTATGGCTTTCGTGGTTTTCTGTTAAACTGCTGATCTTTTAACTATTGTGACTGAGCGGATCTGTCGGTTTATTGATAATTCAGGAGAGAGAAGAGCCATTGCGCTTGACATTTTGAAGGCGTTTTACAGAGTGTGGCATTCTGGTCACCTACACAAACTTCAGGGTTATGGTATTGATGGTGAGGTTCTTGACATTATTAGGTCTTTTCTTTCTGATTGAATCTTGCGAGTAACTTTGGATGGTATCTCTTCTTTCTCTTTTCCTATCAATGCTGGTGTTCCTCAGGGCTCTTTTCTAGTCCCAACACTGTTTCTTTATATAAATGAATCTTCCAGGGAATATTATTAAGAAAATTAACATCTATGCTGACGATACCACTCACTATTCTGGTGTTGCTTCTCACCCATCTCCCTCGGATCAGTTGAAATATGCAGCTTATCTCAAAGTTGACCTGGGTTCAGTTGTGGATTGGAGTACGAAATGGCTTGTTTCATTAAATCCAGTTAAGACTCAACTCGTTTTTTTTCAATCGTAGGTGTGTCCCTTTTCTTCCTGAGATTCTTATGTATGGCTCTGCTCTTGAGGAGAAATCGACTCTGAAACTTCTTGGTCTTTCTCTCTCATCAAATCTTTCTTGGAGTTCATACATTAGATTCATTGCTCTTTCTGCTTTTCATAAAGTCGGTTCTCTCTATTGCTCCAAACACTTTCTCATACCTGAGGCTATTCTTTATCTCGACAAATCCACAATCAGACCATGTATGGACTATTGTTGTCATATTTGGGCTGGTGAATCTCTGTCCCATTTGAGGGTTCTTGATAAGGTGCAGAAACGTATCTGTAATTTGATTGGCCCTACCCTCTCTACTTCAGAATTATGTGATCTATTCCCTGCTTCTTTTGTTCCAGCTAGTTTGACTCGTTGGTCTTTCCAAGAACCGCAGGCTTGCGGAACTCTCTTCCTGCTGACTGTTTTCCTCCTACCTATAATCTTGGTCTTTTCAAGACTAAGGTCAATAGTCATCTCATCTCTTTGCAATAATCATATTTGTTCTTGTTAGCTCCTTACATCAAGTGGCTTCATGCCTTGTCTGGAGCGATTTCCATAAAAAAAAACAAAAAAAAACACACGTATTCAAGATGGCGCCAGATTTTACTTGATGTGAAACCTCAATGTCTTAGATGTAACAATTCAAAAATCGAAAATTAAACAAAAATACAACTAATAACTGTCACTAATCGGTGGAAAATTTTATTTTCAACCGATCTGTATAATTTTATTAGCTGAAATTTTTTTGTTTACATCCACAATTCAGATTGTGTAAACTCCAGCGCCATCTTGAATACGTCGGGTTTCCAAGGCTCCAAAATTATCGATAAAAGATGTAAATAAAAGAGCTTTAAAATACATTAAAACACAAAAATATTAGGCAGGTAAGTAAAAAAAGTAACTTTTCTTGCCTTTGGTAGCAGTTATTTGTTGACTATTTGTTTTGGTTTTTCACCCTTTTTTTTCTCTGTTGGAAATTCTACACAATCGCCGCCTCCTTTTATGCTCAAATCGCACATTGATTTGTAGATTAATTTTTTTTAAAGAAATTTTTGTTACATGCAGCACCTGGTCTTCCAAAATGGTCACCCATTTAGTATTGGCCAGACTCAATGTCGCTTAACTTTGGTGATCTTACAAGAAACGTTTTTGCTTTAATTCACAGAATAATTTGTTTAATGTTTTTTTAAATAGATAGTAGGTTTGAATCTAAAATCAAGGTTGTCATTCAAATAAGTTTCCTTAGTTTTATAGTGTGAAACGGAACAGATGGCTTGAACCACCCGTGGCAGGACGCTAGTCTGTCACAAGTGATAAGGATCAAATGGATTTAAGGCACCCCAGAATTGGCAACAACTAAAAGGACACATTTTGATTTAACACCGATTTTTTTACTTCCAATTGAATTATGAGCAAAACAATATGTTGTATATTTTAAAAATTTATTTTTTTAATGGAAATTGCTCCAGACAAGGCATGAAGCCACTTGATGTAAGGAGCTAACAAGAACAAATAACGATAAGTGTTAGATGGACTGATTCCGACCGAGAAAACAGCAATTCTTCCCCTTTGTCAGAAACATCACTCATGGGATTTGAGGACGAAAAGACAAAATAAGGGAAGCAAGAGTTACAAGGCTGCCGAAAGTAAACCCAAGGCCCACTTTTTACTCTCTCTGGGTTTACAAGGCTTCGAAGTCATCGATAAAATATGGAAATAAAAGTGCTTTAAAATACTTTAAAACACAAAAAAAATTAGTCAGGTAAGTAGAAAAGAAACTTTTTTTTCACCCCTTTTTTTTCTCTGTTGGAAAGTCTACACATGCAGTAAACTCCAACAATCAATCAATTAATTGGTCAATCGATCTATCACATGACTTGTATTTGTTTTATTTGTATTAACGTATTCATGTTATATTCTTATTGCATTCATTTTTTTGTTGTATAAAATGTTATTATGTCTAAGTGCGTTATCCTTGTCGTCCGAACCGTACATTAAGTGTTAGCTTATCATGGACATGTGAACATGAATGAACGCATGAACAAACAAACACATGCATACATTCATGTTCACATGTCCATGATAAGCTAACACTTAATGAACGGTTCGGACGACAAGGATAACGCACTTTGGCATAATAATCGTCTCCACACGCTGTGCAAGTCAAAAGGTTGGTGTAAGATCTCGTCTCAGTTCTGCAACAAAGAACTTTCATGTCGAGTAACAACCGTGAGTCCAGTCTATCAACAAATAACAGATTTATTTGTTGGTTATAAATGATACTCGTGTTCCCAACTTGAATGGCAGAGTTGCAAATGAGATCTCTCCATCCCAGCGAAATAGAAACACGTCCCACACAGTCCTTTGGCTAAGAGCTCCAATGAGTCCATCCTGCCTGGCCGGCACCCCAACTTCAACTGACTGCCAGCTCTCTCAACAAACCCCAACTTCCTGTCATGACCAGTGGCCAAGTCTCACACCTCCCATCCCTTGGGGTCCTTTGTCTCTGGTCAGTGCTGGATCACCCAAGCTCTCACCACTTAAGATTCAAACCTGAGATAACTTGTCAAACAGTACCCAGGACGGCTTTATCATGGAGACGATCTGAACATCATTTTTGTGTTTCAACATCATTGTCTGTTTCTATGAGATACTTAATTCACCTTAAAGGGAAACAAACTTCTGGGGTGGCCCAATACAAAACCAGAGATATTTTCACTTTATTTGCCCCCCCCCCCCCGTTTCCTCTGGCCGAGCATCTAACACTTGCAACGTCCGCCATTCATATACATCACTAAAGAAAATGTAGCATTTTTACAATTGTACCATAATTTGGGGTTCACCTTGTTACAATGTTGAAAAATTTCATCTTCCTGGATGAGTCTTTCTCCATGGTCATACACCACCCAGGCATTGACCACTTGAGATATCTCTGGAGATAAATGCCAGATAGAGAATTATCATAGCGACAATCCAGCCTTAATTCACCTCAAAGGGAAACACACTTCTTGGGTGGCCCATATGACCAAAGATATTTTCACTTTATCTTGTGCCCCTCTTTCCTCCGGTCGAGCATCTAACACTTGCAACGACCACCATTCATATACATCACTAAAGAAAATGCAGCCGACTGCATTTTTACAGATATACTAATGTTAGTATAGGGCTCTGAACGATAGAGAATAATGCACTTTTACTCTCCCCAACCCTCCAATTAAATTTATTAAGAAACTTTAGTTGGGATCTGCTAAATTTCCCATTTAAATCACCATGTGTGCATCCTGGGGACACAGTACATTCAAAGCTAACCAGCACCACTGCTTTTCTATGTTGATTTAAAACAAGCAAAAAATGGAGAACCAATATTTACCGATAAGAATACTTCCATCGATTTTTTCCAGACACATCAGGGTCGATGAAGGGAATGAGGCTACAATGAGATAAAAACAAAAGTAATTTTATATTAAATCAATTATTTAAAATTGGATTGAATTGAAATTTTTTATTTTTTTAACATTCAACATTCTCTGTTTTGATCCTGGTTTTCCTTTCTGAATCTGTCGTTTACCCTAACCTGTGGTTATTGCGCCAGTTGAGTTATCCTTCCCTTTGCAAATTGGCTGTTTGGAGTCTCTAACCGCTAGATGGCTCTGGTTGGGAGTCAATTTGCATAGGGGTGGATTGAGCAGTATTAAAACTGTACTCTTTTGATTGAAGAGTTGCTGTTGCTCAGTGAGCAAAGTGAAGTGGAGAGAGAGAGAGAGAGAAAGAGTTGCAGTTGGTGGAGAATACATACATTTTATTTTTCAAGAACTTTCCTTTTACGGAGAGACCAGAAACAGCAAATAATAAAGTGTTACTGCATTTTACATAATTACTAAATAATAATTACATATTATAATATTATTTTCACTATAGAAAAAGATTTGCAAAAAATATTTGAATCTCTGGAATAATAAAAAAAAAAGTTACCAGGACGTCTTTCAGTCGACACTTTTCAAGGTAATCGTCGACTATGAAGAGGAATCACGATTAAATCGTGATTCCCCCTCATAGTCGATTATTTTTTTACTTTTTTTTTCTCAATACTCGTTTGGAAAAGGAAAAAAAATCCTCATAGAGAAGGAAGAAAAAGTTACGAGATGATTCATCTTTGTTCCCCTTCTCGTGTTTCTTTTTTCCTCTTTTATAATATAAATCATTAAAAAAAATCCTCACTATAGTAATAATGGCAGTGCGGCTAACATTATTTCACTGTTTATTAAAACTTTGTACCTACAAAAATCTATTCATATATATATATATATATATATATATATATATATATATATATATATATATCATGCAACAGTTACCTATAAACTTACATACTACGCACAATGCTCCAAGCAAACTACAACATCCTTCTCGTGTATATATATGCCTGGCAATAATTAAATAAAGTAATAAATTGGAATTAAATAGAAACACAAATTAATAATAGAACTATTACTGATAAAATATTACAACATTAATCATAAGAATTTCAACATATATATATATATATAAATATATATATATATGGTGCCGCCGTCCATGCTACCTATTGCATGACGTCGAATAAAAAAAGAAACGGCCTATTGTTTTTTCTACCCCCCTCTACCACGTTGGCGAATGTTTTAAATTTAAAAAAAAAGAAGAAAGTGGTAGAGTAGAATGGGATCGAACGCTAAAACTGACGATCATGAAACCTGCCTTCTTAACGATTGCACCACGGTTTCGAGTTAAAAACACATGTGAAAATAGGCCAATTAAGCTAAGCTTGATTATTGGCATGCGTGTTATGTTAAGATTTAGCTTCTGCCGACCAAATGTAAAGTTCAACAATGACACGGTTTAGGTCATTTGTAGTTGATGAAATAAGTGGATTTGGGCAAGTTTTCTATAATATGCGTGTTAAAGGTGTATGATTTTGAAAATGTAAATGTATCGGGGTCTACGAGTATCTTGGCGCTTATTGAATTAAATAGGAAGTCGATTCGATCAAGAAATTGTAGCCGCCATGTTGAATGATTAAATGTTGCAGGAACTGTGTTCGTTAATTTCATTCGCTTAATTCCGGAATGAATATAAATGTAGCAGTCATAGGTAGAAATAGAAATAACGTAATCTTATATTCGCGGAAAATCATCGGAGTGAACAGGAGCGGTCATTAAGTCTTTGCGTATTGCTTTATATTATGTAGTAAATTAATACCAGGCAAATAATAGATAAGAACGGGTGTTTTGTGAAAATTAAACTGTGTGTATTAGTTCCCGGTGTCGATGAGTAGAGTGACAGTACATAATTGTTAGGGAGAAAAGTTTTTGCTACCACCTATATGGAGTTGGTTTCACGGAGAGTCGTGGATGGTGGGCCAAATGTAATATTTAGTGTTAGCTGGAAAAAAATAATAACAAATTTACTAAAACACGCTTGAGTGAATAAGTGTAATATAGTGGTGAGTTTAGTAGCCTGTGATGCATGTGGTTATTTTCCTATACTTCGAGAAGGTACAGGGGAAAAAACGTCTCTACTTTATATATAAGATAAAATCTTCACCAGTATAAGCGGTATATGCGCATGCGAGCATCAATAACATGTATGTGCAGGGTAAACTCTTAAACTAATGAACTTATTAGATAGAAAGGTAGACAGCGGCTAAGGAATCACACAAGTGGATGATATATTCCTCTTCTTCAGTACAGTCAGCTGGAGAACATTCTTTGGTTGTAAAATATATGATAAAAGCAGGAGTATCAGTTCATGGCGAGTATTTCATAGAGACAAAGGGTCCATCTTTATACAGGGTGGGCCAAAATAAGGGTCCTATCTTTAAATTTGAATAACTTGAATTTGAATAACTTCCACAAAATAAAAGTTAAACTCACCAACCTTTATGTGTGTGTAGACTGACCCTTCCGAGATTTTTTGAAATAAACAAAACAAATTTTAGCCGAAAAACACTTCTTAAAACTTACAAAAACTAAAGTATTGTTTTTTACACTGTTTTGAGTTTTTTAAGCAAAAATAATGTTTTCTAAATGAGGGTACGTTCCTTAGGGCTAATACGGCTCATGCTTGCTTCGGAAGGGGTCCTTTACTTATTCTAAAAAAAAAAAATTAAAAAAATCAATAAATAAAAAAGTTATGAATTTTTAAAAATAGGACCCTTATTTTTGCCCACCCTGTATATGTACAATTTCTTGAGACGTTTTATAATTCTTGTGCGGATTAAGACAATGTATCAGATAATCAGTTGATAATTCAATAGTTTACTTAATGAAGTAAAATCAACAATACTTGACGGCTTAAAAGAAGTTTTCAAAAGAAAATAGTTTGAAAATACCTGTCCGGATTGCTTTTCCACTGTCTGGAAATGAACGTTGGTACTGGATCCACAACTTCTAGCCTCATTTGGTGGTTGGGGAAGTGTTTCAGATCACTGTACATGTTGCGAAAAATAGGATATCTTTTCTGAAGTGGAAAACAAATGTCTGTAAATTCATGAGAATCGTTGAACTATGAATACAATCATAAGCACCCCAGAATGAGATAAACTCTTTAGATATTGAGCGGGTAGATCCCCGGGTATACATTTAGTTTGTTGAGACTAACAGGAAATGGAAACTGTTGAGAGGTCAGCCGAGGTCAACTTGATGATCCGAGTGGAATATTGCTTCGGCTGTGAGAATGTACTAGAAACGGATATGATGTCACATGGCTCAGAGAGAGAGAGAGAGAGAGAGAGGGAGAGAGAGAGAGAGAGAGAGACTGTTTGGAAGCACGCATGGATGTCGGACGTTACATGACATTGGCTGACAAGATATAACTAATTAATGATTTCGATCTCTCTCTCTTTCTCTCTCTCTCTTTCTCTCTCTTTTTCTCTCTCTTTTTCTCTCTCTTTCTCTCTCTCTCTTTCGTTCTAGGAACCATATTGGCTTATAAAACGATTAAAATCAAGGGAAAGTAACTACAATACATAGGAGCCATAAATACTGCTTCTAAAACGCTGTAAACAACCATGATACCTTGGTGTATGCTCTTTATTTGGAACTTGATTTAAAAAATGCTTTGGCTTATAAGATGGTTAAAATATGTGACTGCTACAGACGCATTTGAAGCATATCTATTTGTGTTTTCTTACCATTTTATCTGTTAGAGCATGTGATTTGAAGAGACACCTGTCATGGTCTCTTTCAGCGCTGACTGTGAAAATCGGATCTACAATGGAGAAAAGACGTTATTAATATAAGTTAAAAATAGGTAAAAACTAAAATACAATACAGATGCAACACCGATTTTCCGGCATCCTTGGTGCCAGAGCCTTCTCGGAATTAACCATTTTTTCCGACCATCCGATTTCACCTTAACAATAATTCATCATCACACCCTAACGTAATAATTATATATGTATGTACTTTTTTTTTGTCTATTTATTTATCCTGAATCACAATTGTATTTGTTTCTGGTGGAGTTTTATCTTGAGAACATCAGAAATCTCAATACTTCACGTTAGTCTCGTTTCCATCGGTTTTGTTTTTTTTTCTTTCTCATTCCTTCACTGGTTTATCAACGAAGGGACCTAGTTTTTTCAACAGAAATTTGTTTTTAACTTTCCATCACTGAGAACACAAGAAAGCTCCATACTTCAGTATAGTATATATTTGATTTTCTTAACCCTGACTCAAGCGGCTTTCTTTTTTCTTCATCATTCGTTCATTTATTTTTCAAATTTTCAGTCATTAAAAAAATCAGAAATATAGATATATTAATATCTCCCTCTCTGTCTGTCTGTCTGTCTGTCTGTCTGTCTGTCTGTCTGTCTGTCTGTCTGTCTGTCTGTCTCTCTCTCTCTCTCTCTATATATATATATATATATATATATATATCTATATATCTATAATAAAAGCTAATAGCTACATTGGTTTTACAAGCACTACGCTATCCCGCCGTCTCACCATGCATCTTGTAAACTCTAGCTCAATTTACCAACATCTACAAAAACATAACTGCCCTCCATCTGATTTAAAACAAATTCTAGTTAATAACACTAAAATTATACATTCCAAAACCAATTTACAAAAAATTAAAAATACTCGAAGCTATCTACATAAAAACACAACAACCTAAAATTAACAACATCACATATGAAACCAGTGGTAACATTTTAAAATGCTTAACGTAATGCGATTTTGTTCTGTGATGTCATCCAGCGTTGCTGAATGTAAATCGTCAACGTTTCTCCGCTGTCGTTTAAAAAATTCTCTTCTTTCTCCAGCTTTTTTGTTCATTTGCATTTGAAGCCTGAGGATGATTCGACGAGGAATCCAAAACGTTCGTGAAACCTATGGAACATTTATTCATTTTTTGGGCTTTAATACAAAAAAGACCATCAGAAAAAAAAAAGGTATAATTAAACAGACGAATTCTGTTGTTTTTAACAATGTTTGCATATATATATATATATATATATATATATATATATATATGTAGAAGGATGAAAAGGAATTAGAAAAGCAAAAGTCAAATCGTATTTCTATTCAGTTGCTCAGAGCAAGGTATATTCCGCAAAAAGGCAATTTATTCAAGTTAAATATTTCCTTAAGCCAGGCTTTTCAAAGATCAAAATCTTGTCATCAGAGGAAGTCGCTGGGATAGATAAGTTGGCAAAGGCCAAGATTTAAAATTTGAAAAAGTAAAATAAATCTATCTGCTCTATCCTGGATATTGAGCTGTATACTTTTCACAATAGGTTTTACCTTTCCTAAAAGTTCGCTTTTTGTTCACCACTTTATATATATATATATATATATATATATATATATATATATATATATATATATAAAGTTTGAAATTTTAGAATCAGTTAACATGATGCAAGATTTTGTTAAACAAATGAAATATTTAATAAATCATTTTTTTTCGTTTTTTTTAAATCCAAATTTTTCGGTTTTAAAAACCTTATTCATGGTACAGGCAATATTTTCCTTTTTTTTCTTTTTTTTTCTTTCTTTTTTTTCATTCTTTTCTTCTTTTTTTTTTTTTTTTTTTTTTTTTTCATAGTCAAGTCTTACAGCTTGGCCGAAGATCGATCTTCTGGTGTTATGAAGATACTGTTTTTTTGTTTTTTTTAATGTCTGATCTGTAGTGAAGCGCGCTGAAACGCGTGTGTACGATACTGAAATTTAAATTTTACTACAGCTTAGAAACGCCGTTGAAATGATAACTTTGAAATTTTAGAATCAGTCAACATGACGCGAGATTTTGTTAAACAAATGAAATAGTAAAATTTAAATCTCATTATTGTACACACGCGTTTCAGTGCGCTACACTACAGATCGGACATAAAAAAAAACAGTATCTTCATAACACCAGAAGATCGATCTTCGGCCAAGCTGTAAGACTTCGACTATGAAAAAAAAGAAAGAAAAAAAAAGTATATATATATATATATATATATATATATATATATATATATATATATATATATATATATACTCAAGTACTGGTGTGGACGTGTGTTAAAAGTGCACAAATGTCCTAGCGAAACACATAGCTTCTCCCAGTCAAACCAACCCTATGTCGTGAGTACTACTACGTCAACGGGACCCTTTTTAACAGCGCGTGTTCAGTGCTGTAAAACTGGACCCCAATTGCCTTGTAGGCTAAGGTTTTTAACACAAAGGCTAAGGGTGAGGCAACCCTGACAGAAACCTCCAGAGGAGCTTAGACCCTGTCAGCTGAGGTATGCGTGATCCACCAACATGTGGATAACGCTCTAGTACCCAGCATCCTGAGTCCCAGCCATGGGTAAAATGGCAGTACTATTAGGAGAGATTTCCTCTTTAGCCTTTGTTTAGGCAGGCATCTAGGAGAAGGAAAACTCTAATTTAACACCTGCGGTTTTAGTGACTACTGGTCATCTGGTTGTTTCTCTGTCACCGGGTTCATAGTTGCTGATACTCAGAGAGTGGTCACAAGCATTGATCACTATAATCCTGTTACTGTGCTGGTACTTATGGCATATGTGATCCGTGTGTAGATACCAGGATCTGTCCATGGATTTTTATTGTTCCTGATCTTCATAAACAATCTCCCTGATGACATAGAGTCTCAGATTGGTTTATTTGCTGACGACACCACGCTCTACTCTCGTCATGTTGGCAAAACGGGCATAATCATATCCAAGGCAATGGCTGAATCCTTAGAAAATGACCTCCAGGCTGTAGTGGATTAGGGTCATAAATGGTTGGTAACTTTTAATGCCGCAAAGACAAAGCTCCTTTCCTTCAATAACTACAAGAAACCTCTCCAACCACCGATTGTCATGGCAAATAACACCCTACCTGAGAGTTCCTCATTCAAACTCCTCGGCCTAACCTTCACAGGAATTGAATTGGAACAAATACATTGAAGTCATTGCCAAGGCTGCAGCAAAGAAGGTGGGCTTCCTCTACCGTGCTAGTAAACTCCTCACACCTGACATTATCTTGTATCTCTACAAAGCCACCATCCGCCCATGCATGGAGTATTGTTGCCACATCTGGGATGGTGCATCATCTACTAGTATCTCCCTCCTTGACAAAGTCCAAAAAAGAGTCGTCAACTTAATAGGTTCCTCACTGTCAACCAAGCTTCAGTCCCTGTCCCATCGCCACAATGTAGCATCCTTGTGCTTGTTTTACAAATACTTCAATGGATTATGCTCCGATGAACTGGCTACTCTGGTGCCCCCTCGACGTAAATACACTAGACCAACTCAACAATCAGCTAAATCATTCATTCACTGTAGAGGTCTCCAGATGCCAGAGAGCTTTCTACTCCAATAGCTTCTTTCCTCGTGCTGCTGGCCTCTGGAACTCCCTCCTTGCCCCCTGTTTCCCTGACAGTACTGACATGCAGAAATTTAAAACTAATGTAAACAGGCATCTCGCTGCGCAGCTCCCAATTTAGGTTGACCCCCCTCCCCCCAAACCTTCTTCCTTTTTTCTCAGTAGCCCCTTACGTCTACAGTGGCGTCCTGCCTTGTTTGGGGTGAACTATGTTAAAAAGAAAAAATGAATGATGTGTCAAAATGAGCATCATTTTTTTTTTCAAAAGTTGCCAAAAACTACCATCTATCCTTTATGACATCATCCATTTTTAAGTAAATACTTTCTTGTAAAAACATGATTATCAACAAATGTCAAAATTAAAAAAAATATATATTTAATAATATATATCACAAATACTGACCCAACGGATAACGAGTGTTCTAGTTACTACTTAAATTTCGCTTTGCCTGATGTAAAAATCCAATATGGTAGCCATGGTAAGCAATCAGGCTTAGTAATCTATTACATATCTCAACTATTTGCATTTTCTGAAGGACTTTTATTTTTTTTCTGCGAATCTCATTTTCCTATTTTTTGAATAGCAGCGTCCACTTGGCTCTTTTCAACTGACACATCCAGTCCAACTTTTGTTTTCTTTTTGAAAAAGAGAGGTTGTTGCTCTCGAAATGATCAAAGTCTCTACCATTCCAGACCTTTAAATATTTAACAGTAAGCCCACCAATTTTACAATTTACTGTCTTTATATTTAAATTTTGAAATATAAATGAATTGATCTGAGATTTATCGTCTCTTGTCATTTATTTTTGTTTATTCTTATTCCACCTTCCGGTTTTTCAACATTGCATTGCTTCTGCCTTTGAATTCTCACCTTCATATTTACTTGTTTACTAGCAATGCTTCAAGCAAACTACCATTTCCTATATATATATATATATATATATATATATATATATATATATAGTATGTTTTTAAAAGGCTGTGGGCAATGCAAATTCCGGGTAATGTTTTGTCAGATTCTCTGCACAATCGGAGAGATTCCTTCTAGTATTAATTATTTTTGACAAAGGGAAGTTTCTTTTCCCGAAATATTAAATAAATGATTTTATAATCATCAGGACATCACACAAACAGCTAACAACACTCGTGCTGTTATGTAAGATTTTAAGAAAAAATAAATAGTAAGTCACATTTCGTATTCGATTTATTATTATTGCTCCTTCCAACTTACATCTTACCCGGAATTTGCATTGCCCACAGCCTTTTAAAAACATGCTATTACTATTCCCAGCAATGCTTCAAGCAAACTACCATTCTCTATTATATATATATATATATATATATATATATATATATATATATATATATATATATATATATATATATATATATATATATTAAACTTGTATGTTAAACTTACAAGTAGCACTGAAGATCTTTTCAAAGAAATTCAATTTAATGAACATTTATTTTAGCAAATGATGGAGTGTGTCGTCCATTTCTCTTAAAATTAATACACTTATAATATAAATGTATTAACATTAGCAGCCCAATATTAATAAATCCATCAACAACGTCATTCAAAAAAATAAAAAGAAGAAATGTTTCCCGGCTACCAGTCTCCAGCTATGTAAAGAAATCCTATCAAGAAGATTTTATTCAAGGAAGACCAAGCGGATAACCACCCAAGAGATGGGGCCAACCAGATAAGGATTGAGACTGGCATGCCGCTCCTGACAGCTGAAAGACTGGCACAAGAGCATATAAATTCTTCCTTATTTTTACTATTAAAAAAAAACAACTTTTACTTTTATTCAAAACAGTTCTAAAATAAGATCAATAGGTACTGATTTCTGTGACTTCGCGTCGACTACGATCGGGCAGGTCGCGGAAGCGCCCGAGCACTGACGGAATATCATTTTTTCTTTCTTTTATCTTATAAAAACATTGACAAAATTTTACCCCCCCCCCACTCAAAAAATGATTTTAATCTATTTATTTTTTCTTTGAATTTATTCGTCTTATATTATTGTCTGCCAGTCTTCCAGTTAGAGCTTGGCAGTTTGAATGCAGGGCTTTGCAATCGCTATAAACGGGAGGCCTAACCCTGTGAGCCCTAACCCTAACGGGAGCCCTAACCATAAACCCTAAAAAGAAAAACAGCGAAACAAATGAAAAAGAAAACATTGACAAAATCTCCCCCCCCCCCCAAAAAAAAATTCTTTCTACACTTGATTGAAAAGGATTCATTTGAACACCCCCCCCCCAGTTTGTTCGGTTTTTATCTTTTTATCTATGTATTTTTTCATTGAATTTATTCATCTTATATTATCGCCTGCAAGTCTTCCATTAACACTTGGCGTTTTCGTCTCGGCAACTCTCGGGCGCTTTTATTAAAATCATTTTTTCTTTCTTTTATCTTATAAAAACATTGACAAAATTTTACCCCCCCCCAAAAAAACATAATTTTAACACACACACAAAAAAAAAAAATGATTTTAATCTATGTATTTTTTCTTTGAATTTATTCGTCTTATATTATCGTCTGCCAGTCTCCCATTTAGAGCTTGGCAGTTTGAATGCAGGGCTTGGCTATCGCTAAGAACGGGAGCCCTAACCCTAAAGCCTAACCCTAACCCATTTTTCTTTCTTTCTTTGTTTTATGTTAGCAAGAAAAAAAAGAAAGGAAAACAGCGAAACAAATGAATAAAAAAAAACATTGACAAATCACCCCCCCCCCCAAAAAAAAACAAACAAAAAAACAAAATGTTCTTTCTACACATTTGATTGAAAATGGTATCTTCCAGTTACCAGCTTGGCAGTTTGAATGCATGGCTTGGCTATCGTAAGAACGGGTTCAAACTTTCCACCATCCACTTTTAATCATTTTTTCTTTCTTTCAATCAAAAATAACTTACCATATAAATGATCATGTCGCCTTGACGGCGCGTCAAATTTTAGACGATGCATCATTGTTTGCGAATTACTCATGATTCCGTAAAGCTTTCAACGAATACTGTCGAAAGGAATGAAACAAAAAAACCTTAAACGTAAACACTAACATTTCAGTTACCCTGGTTACGAAATTAAAGGGAAGTAACTCTCAAATGTAAAAAAAAAAATCGTGGTAACGTCCCTTGAATAGTTATTAAATTGTTTTTACACACAGAAAGATCGGTATTACTGGAGAGTAACACCCTCCGCTACCCCCCCCCCCCCCCATGAGATTTTACTTCTTTTAGACGATTACGTGTGAATACCCTGAAAAATTTAACGAAAAAAAAAGAGTTTTTTTTTAGAATTTAGAGTAGGGGATGTTTCGCATATAAATTGAACGTAAAATAATCCCCCATTTCCGGGACATCCTAGCGTTATAGGGCAGGTAACCAACACGTTTTATTTTACTAAAGGAGATAAATCTTGCGCGTTTTTTCTTCTTAAGTCTACCTTTTTATGCGATTACGTGTGATTTTATGACCTCTCCACTCGGACTTAGGGTTAGTGGTAAACAGATTTGGTCAACTATCCTAAAAATTTAGAATAGCCCGGAAATGAGGGGACTATTTTATGTTAAATTTATATAAGAAATGGATCCCCTCACTCTACATTTTAAAAAAATAAATTTATCGAGTGTTTTTGCAGGGTGTTCACACGTAATCCTGTAAAAAAATAGAATCTCATTTTTTGAGGGGGTGGGGGTGGGGGGTCAGCATAGGATGTTAATCTACAAATTTACCGAAACATATTTATCTCTTTTGCATAAAAGGGGCCATGAGGAAGTATGAATTTATCCACTATTTCTTTTAATATCTGATTTAACTATTTAAATAGATCCTGAAAATGTGGGCAATTTTGACCATTTTTAAACATTAACTTTTAACTCCACAAAATGAATAGATAATTTTTTTTTTGTTATACTAAAGGTTCACGGGGATAGAGTTAATGAGATTGTCAGTTGAATGATGAAACAGTGTAAGGGGATTGATGGTGAGGAGATGAAAGGGGTTATCCTTTTATCTTCTCGTAAAGAAACGGAACAACGAAAAGTATTTCTGTAACTATAACAGAAAAAGGTTTTATTAACTCAAGGTGACCTATACCGTTTGGTATAGGTAGATGAGAGTGGGACGGTGTCCGTCCGAGGAAGAGGAAGAATATAAGAGTTCTTAGGGCCGCCCGTGGATTTCTTCAGGTGAAGATGGTAGTAGTCGTCAAGTGGCGACGGCGGCAGGAGAGAGAGCGTTTCCTCGTTCCTCGCCGGTGCTCTCTGCGATGTGTCCAAGCTGGTGCCAGGAGATCGTCTGATCTTTTTCCTCGAACCCTAAGGGAACATAAGTAGTCCCTTAGGGAACTAACGATATTACTGCGGCCTGTGATTTGATTGGACAAGCCAGCTCACAGGGACAGTGATTACGCATTCAAAAGTAGTCCCTATTGGTGACTGCTACAACAGTACCCCGAAAGGATTGATAACGGTGTTTGATTGATTCAGAGGACGACTCGACAGATATTTGGTGACATTAGACTTTAAAATGACCATGTTGCAGTCTATAAGGAAGCAGTCCTATGGTAACGTGTTCCACAGGTGGGAATTTCTTAGAAAGAAACTTTATTCATGGAAGTTACGTTTGATTTTAGATACACAGAGAAAGAAAGGAGAGTTCTTTGCAGTGTTGGTTGAAAGACGAGGTCGCTGAGAAGGTTTTACGAGGAGGGGGAGGACCAGAAATTGAAGCTCGGGCGAGCACCTATCATGGAAGTAACGATAGAGCAGAGAGAGACTAGCGACGTCTCTTTTATGAGAAAGGAGGTGTAGAGAAGGGAAGAGATTGGAGCTCAGTCGAGCATCTTCCATGGAAATAACGATAGAGTAGAGAAAGACTAGCAACGTCTCTTCTGTGAGAAAGAGGCTGTAGAGAAGGGAAGAGATTGGAGCTCAGTCGAGCACCTTCCATGGAAATAACGATAGAGTAGAGAAAGACTAGCAACGTCTCTTCTGTGAGAAAGAGGCTGTTAAGAAGGGAAGAGATTGGAGCTCAGTCGAGCACCTTCCATGGAAATATAGATAGAGTAGAGAAAGACTAGCAACGTCTCTTCTGTGAGAAAGGGGCTGCAGAGAAGGGAAGAGATTGGAGCTCAGTCGAGCACCTATCATGGAAGTAACGATAGAGCAGAAAGAGACTAGCGACGTCTCTTTTATGAGAAAGGAGGTGTAGAGAACCGAAGCGATCATCCCCCACCAGATTGTGAAGTTGATTTTGTCAAGGCAAGAAAGGGTGCTCTTAGCAACACCTCCGAGTCAGTCATACAGATAGAAGATTGTATCAGAAGTATGCTACTTACTGGAGCAGTGGAATGATCCAACGATTTTTCTTGGTTCTATTGAAGTATTTTGGGGCCTGGACACGACCTATGCGAAAATTATCAATCCTCATCTAAAAAATTCCACCTGAAGAAGATCGGAAATTACATCGGCCGAAACGTTGAGAAAATTACAACCAAGATGATAGTTTGAATAATCCAATCAGTACAAATTTAATGTTTATGTTTATAATTTTTTTTTTAATCTTGAAGTAGAAACGAAATTTTTTTCTTTCAAATAAATACTTTTGAAACATTAAAACGTTAAAAACAAGCAAATTTATTTAAATTCTTGAATCAATTTGCTTGTTTTTAACGTTTTATTCATTTATTTAATATTTTAACTTTTTTGCTTTGCTTACTAATGTGGTTTTTTAAAGATAAAATGTTGCAATACCCGTTCGTTCGGGGGACGCGGTAGCATCAAACAAAACACAACGATAGAGACAAGGACATGCTCGAGAAACTCTGTTTCTTTATTCTTCACCACCAGCTGGTGTAAGTTGGGTATACACACAAATATATAATTAAATATTTCTTTGTTAGCAAAAGTCCTTTGGCATTATTGTTCTTTCCCTTGTCTTACGAAGAAACCTCTTTCTTTACCTTGACGGCGGTTGATTTTCGAATCTACCCAACGTAGGTTATTTTCACGAAAAAACAGGCAGAGTGATTTACCTTGCAACCTAGAGGAAACACAACAATACGTTCTGTAGCAGTCTGCTCCCAGAATCTAGGGAAGGCTTGTGATCCCCACGCCAGTTGTTTACAGCAGTTCGGCCGTGGTTAGGGGTACCTCTCTTCGGGGCTGACCCATGACAAGTTTTTTATATATCCTCCCAACTCGATCTCTGCTATGTAAGCGCTCCTTCTTCCTTCGTTTAAAAGCGCCGTTTTAATTTCTGACTTTGCACTCCGGGTGTCTTCTTCTTCTGGCCTCGTGCAGCTGACTCTTTTAAAGGTTACAGAGTCGTTTTTTTTTTTACGACGTCATACTCCGAAATGAATTCGTCGACCTCACACACCTGGGCTCGTTCAAAGGTCACCGATTCATTTCCGTTGTTCTTTTAGGCCTAATTGACAATCTATCTAGTCTTCGACTTTTCTTCATTATTACGGGGGCATGCCCTTAGCCTCCCCGTGACATTTTATGTCTGCATTATTATTTTACAAAAATATTTTAACTTTTTGTAAACATAAGATATTTTAAAAGTTAAGTATTAATTATTCAAGTTTTAAAAAATTAATAAAAAGTTAAGAACAAACAAATTAGTTAAATTTTATTCGACTGTTAATTATTTCTCAAAATGAGAAGTTTATTAAGTATTGCAGCAGCAGCGAATGTTGTTTTTACGTATCGACTCTCGGTTGGACGAAATTTACAATCAGCATTTTCTTTCAGCCAACCAGAGAAGCGATGATATTCACTGCCGAAAATTGCACGTACTATAAAAACACACACACATTCCTTTGTTTCTTCTTTTCTTCCAGACTCAACACATGTGCTCACATCACAATCCAGCTTGGGACCTTTGGGGCGAAAGGCCCCCGGCAAACAACGCACACATGATAAGAGACTTTAATGACCCACTGAACCTTTAGCAACAGCACACCCACGCCGCTCACCAAACGCACGTACACACTTTCTTTCTTTGTTTACTCAGCTCTTCTTCGTCTCTGAGGTAGAGAAGAAGGGGTGATCTCGTGAAAGCACGTTGGCCGAAGATTCCGGCTAATCAGGAACCAACAGGTCAGCTTGACCACGCGTGATTTGACTCCCTATAAAACAAGTCACGCACCCTTTTTTCTCTCTTTTTTTTCTCTCTTTTTTTTCTCTTCCATTTTCCGGACGAACGCACACAGGAGGAGATCGTCGACCCCCCCCCCCCCCCACCGGCTCGACCGAGGGAGTGGGGGAAGCAAAAGTAAAAACGTAGGTAATCTCTTTTAATTCCTACCACGAATAACGAACTATTCTGTCAAGCACACACACACATTACATTGCCGCAAAAATGCATCAAACACGCTCGCATATACACATTTGTACAAACATGAACTTACAAATGGAATTTTTTCACTCTTTAAAAATATGAACTCTGTAACTGATAGCTTTACAAAATGTCTTAGTCAAAAAAATTGTTTTGTTTTAATATAAATGTTTTACTCTTAATTATTGATTTTACAAAATACCATTCTTGTGTGTTAGCTTTATTATTCCTTCGCTTTCTTTCTAATATAATTTCAGATGATAATAATAATGTTTTCTTTCTTCCCTTTGTTTGTTTTAATCTGTTAATTTTATCCACACGTGGTCGGGCCACATCGAACAGTGGGAATGACATGTTGCTATAAAGGCATCTCTCCCACTACCTTTGGTCGGGGGATCCCACATGGGTTTAACCCTTTGTCCAAGAACAACCCCCGGCCATAACTGGTGACTCTCCGACGTGATAAAACACTATTGGAAACGAGGTAAGCAGAATAAATGACAACATTGAAAGATTTCAATAATTTTAAAAGAACTATTTACCAACATAATGTGTCGAACAAGGATGATGTCAGTGGTGTTATGTTCTTTGAATTTTCGAGGTAAACCACATCTTCAGAAAGAAAAAAAAATATGTAAAACACTCGGTTGCAGTGTGTTTTTGCCATGAGTCCGGAAGTTGTGGGATGTCAGTTGCTATAGACGCGCAGAAAATAATTAAGTTATTGTTGAAATGTAAGCTGGTATTTTGTGTTTGATATCATTAAATTATTGTTATAATATTTTACCAGTAATAATTATATTATTATCACGTGTATCTACAGGGTGGGCCAAAATAAGGGTCCTATCTTTAAATTTGAATAACTTGAATTTGAATAACTTCCACAAAATAAAAGTTAAACTCACCAAACTTTATGTGTGTGTAGACTGACCCTTCCGAGAGTTTTTGAAATAAACAAAACAAATTTTAGCCGAAAAACACTTCTTAAAACTTACAAAAACTAAAGTATTGTTTTTTACACTGTTTTGAGTTTTTTAAGCAAAAATAATGTTTTCTAAATGAGGGTACGTTCCTTAGGGCTAATACGGCTCATGCTTACTTCGGAAGGGGTCCTTTACTTATTCTAAAAAAAAAAAAAAAAAAAAAGCAATAAATAAAAAAGTTATGAATTTTAAAAAATAGGACCCTTATTTTTGCCCACCCTGTACTTGAATGTAATTCTAATTTATTTATTCAATTATTATTATACCCATGTGCCTCTAACATAATTTGTGTAAGCCAGATGTAAAGGAAGTAGCTCGTTGTAACTAAGGAGGTGGGAGTCAGTCAGAGTTACTCCACTTGAGAAGGAATTAATTGGAATTGTTTTAATTCCTTAAATTAGCTAGTTTTTTTTTTGGGGGGGGGGAGGGGGGTCCTCCATTTTTTTTTCTATTATTTTGTATGAATCGACTTTGTCATTCTTTCTTTTGATGTTGCCTTTCACTTTACACTATGCAATTAGAAATCAACTTGTGAGACCCTGTGGAAATTCCACGGTGCTTTCTAGATAGATTTGTAAAATTTACTGTTAAAAATAATATTCCTTTTTAAATGTCTGTCAGCGTGAATACTATTGAGAAGAAATGACTCTTTCTGCTTCCGTAAAAATAATTGTCATTGTCAGCTAAATATTCTTTAAATAAATTAAATGAATATGTCTCTTCTTTATTTATTATGTTATAATAATACTTTAATTTATTACTATATCAATTAAAACATAAGAAAAAACTAAACTGATATCATTTCTATTCAAAAAAGCAAAGTGTTATGGCCAGCAAACAGTTTTTGAATTAATAACTAGCGGGACCCGTGGAAATCCCACGATGCTTTCTAGATCAATCTGCATAATTTACTGTTAATAATAATATTTATTTTGAAAAAATAAATGTCTGTCAGGACCAATACTATTAAGAAAAAGCGACCCTTTCTTCTTCCGTAAAATAATTGTCATTGTCAGCTAAATATTCTTTAAATAAATAAAACGAATATTTCTTTTTTATTTATTTATTTAAAATTGTAGTAATTTAATTCTTTTTAAAACAATAAATATTTTCTGTCTTTTTACCGTAAAAATAATTTTCAGCTAAATATTCTTCAAATCAATAAAACGAATGTCACGTGTTTAAAAGTTTTAGTTGACAGGACGACATAATTGGATTTTGGAACAATTCATTTTAAAATGGATAAAGTCGAAATTGTTTACATTAGCGACACCAGATTAACCACCAATCACCATCTTTGCTGATCGGACAATCTAATTTTTTGATGAGTGTGAAAGGTGATAACGTACGTACGAACATAGAATGCCTTATTATATAGATATTAATTAAATTATTATACATATATATGTATATATATATATGTGCATAATCAAATCGAAAGTACTCACAAAAAAGGAAAGAAAATGGAACAAGAAACACATGGAACTTACATACAGCAATTTGACAGAAACACTAAATGGACAATTCGGAAAATTGAAAAAATAAAAAAAAGTCTTATCAAGCAAAAACACTCTGTGTTATTTAATAATGTTTGCCTAAATGAAAATATGCTACCTAAATACACAATATATATATATATATATATATATATATATATATATATATATATATGTATATATATATATATATATAAAAATAAGGAGTGCTGCAGTTCTACAGACAAGCCACCAATGTACATTGTTTCTGTGTTCACACACCTGTCAAATCTGACCCTTCTGACCTCGACAGACAACAGTTATTGTTGTCCGTGAACAGTCCAAATCCCCCACCCAATGCATTTGTTTGATTAAACTTTAATTTACATTAAAATTTCAAAGATTTTAGTGATGCACATGTAATAATCAGTACAGAATTAAAAAAAAACAAAAAAAAACAAACGTAGCAGAAGTTATGTAGGAAGATTGCTGGTAGACTCTGGTGATATTTGAGTGCAGTTGATAATATTGTCTGCTGGCTGATATGTTATTAAATAGCCTTTGTCATCAAATTATAGAGAGGGGAAGTGAGAGAGAGAGAGAGAGAGAGAGAGAGAGAGAGAGAGAGAGAGAGAGAGAGAGAGAGAGAGAGAGAGAGAGAGAGAGTTATGTATAAGATGCCAGTACCTCAAGACAAAGGGTGAGTGTGTGTGCGTGTGTAGGTGTGGGGGTGGGTTCGGAATGAATATGGTAAACAGCTGCATTAGTGTATTTGGAAGACGGTAACAAGTTAGTGTTTCTTTTGTGTATTTTTGTGAAAGAAAAAGAGAATAACAGGAAGAATACCAATTTTTAAAATAGGAGTAACAAAAAGTAAAAAAGATGATTAGAAGAAAATGGAGAATTAATTCATTCATCTCGTATGAATCAGAGGATTCTATTGTTGGCATTGGTTTCCCCGATATTTTTCTAGTTAGAATCATTGCTAGAAAGACATCGGGTATTTACAGGAGGGACCACGTGAAGGTTGACAACATCCTAAGTGAAAGTGTTTCTGGATTCAGACTTGACACACCAAACCACTTAGTCACCGTCACTTCCCAAGAATTAAATGAAGAAGAAGAAGAAGAAGAAGAAGAAAAAATGGCAATGAATAATTTCAAGAATAAAATTTGAAAGAAAAATTTGAAGAAGAAGAAGAAGAAGAAAAGACATACTTTACGAAAGGAACATGAGAAAGAAGAAGAAGAAGAAGAAAAAATGGCAATGAATAATTTCAAGAATAAAATTTGAAAGAAAAATTTGAAGAAGAAGAAGAAGAAGAAAAGACATACTTTACGAAAGGAACATGAGAAAGAAGAAGAAGAAGAAGAAAAAATGGCAATGAATAATTTCAAGAATAAAATTTGAAAGAAAAATTTGAAGAAGAAGAAGAAGAAGAAAAGACATACTTTACGAAAGGAACATGAGAAAGAAGAAGAAGAAGAAGAAAAAATGGCAATGAATAATTTCAAGAATAAAATTTGAAAGAAAAATTTGAAGAAGAAGAAGAAGAAGAAAAGACATACTTTACGAAAGGAACATGAGAAAGAAGAAGAAGAAGAAGAAAAAAGGGCAATGAATAATTTGAAGAATAAAATTTGAAAGAAAAATTTGAAGAAGAAGAAGAAAAGACATACTTTACGAAAGGAACATGAGAAAGAAGAAGAAGAAGAAGAAGTAGTAGAAAAAAGGGCAATGAATGATTTCAAGAATAAAATTTGAATGAAAAATTTGAAGAAGAAGAAGAAGAAGAAAAGACATACTTTACGAAAGGAACATGAGAAAGAAGAAGAAGAAGAAGAAGAAAAAATGGCAATGAATAATTTCAAGAATAAAATTTGAAAGAAAAATTTGAAGAAGAAGAAGAAAAGACATACTTTACGAAAGGAACATGAGAAAGAAGAAGAAGAAGAAGAAGAAGAAGAAAAAATGGCAATGAATAATTTCAAGAATAAAATTTGAATGAAAAATTTGAAGAAGAAGAAGAAGAAGAAAAGACATACTTTACGAAAGGAACATGAGAAAGAAGAAGAAGAAGAAGAAAAAATGGCAATGAATAATTTCAAGAATAAAATTTGAAAGAAAAATTTGAAGAAGAAGAAGAAGAAAAGACATACTTTACGAAAGGAACATGAGAAAGAAGAAGAAGAAGAAGAAGAAGAAGAAAAAATGGCAATGAATAATTTCAAGAATAAAATTTGAATGAAAAATTTGAAGAAGAAGAAGAAGAAGAAAAGACATACTTTACGAAAGGAACATGAGAAAGAAGAAGAAGAAGAAGAAGAAAAAATGGCAATGAATAATTTCAAGAATAAAATTTGAAAGAAAAATTTGAAGAAGAAGAAGAAAAGACATACTTTACGAAAGGAACATGAGAAAGAAGAAGAAGAAGAAGAAGAAAAAAGGGCAATGAATGATTTCAAGAATAAAATTTGAAAGAAAAATTTGAAGAAGAAGAAGAAAAGACATACTTTACGAAAGGAACATGAGAAAGAAGAAGAAGAAGAAGAAGAAGAAGAAAAAAGGGCAATGAATGATTTCAAGAATAAAATTTGAAAGAAAAATTTGAAGAAGAAGAAGAAAAGACATACTTTACGAAAGGAACATGAGAAAGAAGAAGAAGAAGAAGAAGAAAAAAGGGCAATGAATGATTTCAAGAATAAAATTTGAAAGAAAAATTTGAAGAAGAAGAAGAAAAGACATACTTTACGAAAGGAACATGAGAAAGAAGAAGAAGAAGAAGAAGAAGAAGAAAAAAGGGCAATGAATGATTTCAAGAATAAAATTTGAAAGAAAAATTTGAAGAAGAAGAAGAAAAGACATACTTTACGAAAGGAACATGAGAAAGAAGAAGAAGAAGAAGAAGAAGAAGAAAAAATGGCAATGAATAATTTCAAGAATAAAATTTGAAAGAAAAATTTGAAGAAGAAGAAGAAAAGACATACTTTACGAAAGGAACATGAGAAAGAAGAAGAAGAAGAAGAAGAAAAAAGGGCAATGAATGATTTCAAGAATAAAATTTGAATGAAAAATTTGAAGAAGAAGAAGAAGAAGAAAAGACATACTTTACGAAAGGAACATGAGAAAGAAGAAGAAGAAGAAGAAGAAAAAATGGCAATGAATAATTTCAAGAATAAAATTTGAAAGAAAAATTTGAAGAAGAAGAAGAAAAGACATACTTTACGAAAGGAACATGAGAAAGAAGAAGAAGAAGAAGAAGAAGAAGAAAAAATGGCAATGAATAATTTCAAGAATAAAATTTGAATGAAAAATTTGAAGAAGAAGAAGAAGAAGAAAAGACATACTTTACGAAAGGAACATGAGAAAGAAGAAGAAGAAGAAGAAGAAAAAATGGCAATGAATAATTTCAAGAATAAAATTTGAAAGAAAAATTTGAAGAAGAAGAAGAAGAAAAGACATACTTTACGAAAGGAACATGAGAAAAAAGAAGAAGAAGAAGAAAAATGGCAATGAATAATTTCAAGAATAAAATTTGAAAGAAAAATTTGAAGAAGAAGAAGAAGAAAAGACATACTTTACGAAAGGAACATGAGAAAAAAGAAGAAGAAGAAGAAGAAAAAATGGCAATGAATAATTTCAAGAATAAAATTTGAAAGAAAAATTTGAAGAAGAAGAAGAAGAAAAGACATACTTTACGAAAGGAACATGAGAAAGAAGAAAAAGAAGAAGAAGAAGAAGAAGAAGAAAAAATGGCAATGAATAATTTCAAGAATAAAATTTGAAAGAAAAATTTGAAGAAGAAGAAGAAGAAGAAAAGACATACTTTACGAAAGGAACATGAGAAAGAAGAAGAAGAAGAAGAAGAAGAAGAAGAAGAAAAAATGGCAATGAATAATTTCAAGAATAAAATTTGAATGAAAAATTCGAAGAAGAAGAAGAAGAAGAAAAGACATACTTTACGAAAGGAACATGAGAAAGAAGAAGAAGAAGAAGAAGAAAAATGGCAATGAATAATTTCAAGAATAAAATTTGAAAGAAAAATTTGAAGAAGAAGAAGAAGAAAAGACATACTTTACGAAAGGAACATGAGAAAAAAGAAGAAGAAGAAGAAGAAAAAATGGCAATGAATAATTTCAAGAATAAAATTTGAAAGAAAAATTTGAAGAAGAAGAAGAAGAAAAGACATACTTTACGAAAGGAACATGAGAAAGAAGAAAAAGAAGAAGAAGAAGAAGAAGAAGAAAAAATGGCAATGAATAATTTCAAGAATAAAATTTGAAAGAAAAATTTGAAGAAGAAGAAGAAGAAGAAAAGACATACTTTACGAAAGGAACATGAGAAAGAAGAAGAAGAAGAAGAAGAAGAAGAAGAAGAAAAAATGGCAATGAATAATTTCAAGAATAAAATTTGAATGAAAAATTCGAAGAAGAAGAAGAAGAAGAAAAGACATACTTTACGAAAGGAACATGAGAAAAAAGAAGAAGAAGAAGAAGAAAAATGGCAATGAATAATTTCAAGAATAAAATTTGAAAGAAAAATTTGAAGAAGAAGAAGAAAAAACATACTTTACGAAAGGAACATGAGAAAGAAGAAGAAGAAGAAGAAGAAGAAGAAGAAGAAAAAATGGCAATGAATAATTTCAAGAATAAAATTTGAAAGAAAACTTTGAAGAAGAAGAAGAAGAAGAAAAGACATACTTTACGAAAGGAACATGAGAAAGAAGAAGAAGAAGAAGAAGAAGAAGAAGAAAAAATGGCAATGAATAATTTCAAGAATAAAATTTAAAATGAAAAATTTGAAGAAGAAGAAGAAGAAGAAAAGACATACTTTACGAAAGGAACATGAGAAAGAAGAAGAAGAAGAAGAAGAAGAAGAAGAAGAAGAAAAAAGTGCAATGAATAATTTCAAGAATAAAATTTGAAAGAAAAATTTGAAGAAGAAGAAAAGACATACTTTACGAAAGGAACATGAGAAAGAAGAAGAAGAAGAAGAAGAAAAAATGGCAATGAATAATTTCAAGAATAAAATTTGAAAGAAAAATTTGAAGAAGAAGAAGAAGAAGAAAAGACATACTTTACGAAAGGAACATGAGAAAGAAGAAGAAGAAGAAGAAGAAGAAGAAAAAATATCAATGAATAATTTCAAGAATAAAATTTGAAAGAAAAATTTGAAGAAGAAGAAGAAGAAGAAGAAGAAAAGACATACTTTACGAAAAGAAACATGAGAAAGAAGAAGAAGAAGAAGAAAAAATGGCAATGAATAATTGCAAGAATAAAATTTGAAAGAAAAATTTGAAGAAGAAGAAGAAGAAGAAAAGACATACTTTACGAAAGGAACATGAGAAAGAAGAAGAAGAAGAAGAAGAAAAAATGGCAATGAATAATTTCAAGAATAAAATTTGAAAGAAAAATTTGAAGAAGAAGAAGAAGAAAAAACATACTTTACGAAAGGAACATGAGAAAGAAGAAGAAGAAGAAGAAAAAATGGCAATGAATAATTGCAAGAATAAAATTTGAAAGAAAAATTTGAAGAAGAAGAAGAAGAAAAGACATACTTTACGAAAGGAACATGAGAAAGAAGAAGAAGAAGAAGAAGAAGAAGAAAAAATGGCAATGAATAATTTCAAGAATAAAATTTAAAATCAAAAATTTGAAGAAGAATAAGAAGAAAAGACATACTTTACGAAAGGAACATGAGAAAGAAGAAGAAGAAGAAGAAAAAGAAGAAGAAAAAAGTGCAATGAATAATTTCAAGAATAAAATTTGAAAGAAAAATTTGAAGAAGAAGAAGAAGAAGAAAAGACATACTTTACGAAAGGAACATGAGAAAGAAGAAGAAGAAGAATAAAAAAATGGCAATGAATAATTTCAAGAATAAAATTTAAAATGAAAAATTTGAAGAAGAAGAAGAAGAAGAAAAGACATACTTTACGAAAGGAACATGAGAAAGAAGAAGAAGAAGAAGAAGAAAAAAGTGCAATGAATAATTTCAAGAATAAAATTTGAAAGAAAAATTTGAAGAAGAAGAAGAAGAAGAAAAGACATACTTTACGAAAGGAACATGAGAAAGAAGAAGAAGAAGAAGAAGAAGAAAAAGCAATGAATAATTTCAAGAATAAAATTTGAAAGAAAAATTTGAAGAAGAAGAAGAAGAAGAAAAGACATACTTTACGAAAGGAACATGAGAAAGAAGAAGAAGAAGAAGAAGAAGAAGAAAAAAAGGCAATGAATAATTTCAAGAATAAAATTTGAAAGAAAAATTTGAAGAAGAAGAAGAGAAGAAAAGACATACTTTACGAAAGGAACATGAGAAAGAAGAAGAAGAAGAAGAAGAAGAAGAAAAAAAGGCAATGAATAATTTCAAGAATAAAATTTGAAAGAAAAATTTGAAGAAGAAGAAGAAGAAAAGACATACTTTACAGAAGGAACTTGAGAAAGAAGAAGAAGAAAAAATGGCAATGAATAATTTCAAGAATAAAATTTGAAAGAAAAATTTCAAGAAGAAGAAGAAGAAGAAAAGACATACTTTACGAAAGGAACATGAGAAAGAAGAAGAAGAAGAAGAAAAAATGGCAATGAATAATTTCAAGAATAAAATTTGAAAGAAAAATTTGAAGAAGAAGAAGAAGAAAAGACATACTTTACAGAAGGAACTTGAGAAAGAAGAAGAAGAAAAAATGGCAATGAATAATTTCAAGAATAAAATTTGAAAGAAAAATTTCAAGAAGAAGAAGAAGAAGAAAAGACATACTTTACGAAAGGAACATGAGAAAGAAGAAGAAGAAGAAGAAAAAATGGCAATGAATAATTTCAAGAATAAAATTTAAAATGAAAAATTTGAAGAAGAAGAAGAAGAAGAAAAGACATACTTTACGAAAGGAACATGAGAAAGAAGAAGAAGAAGAAGAAGAAAAAAGTGCAATGAATAATTTCAAGAATAAAATTTGAAAGAAAAATTTGAAGAAGAAGAAGAAGAAGAAAAGACATACTTTACGAAAGGAACATGAGAAAGAAGAAGAAGAAGAAGAAGAAGAAGAAGAAAAAAAGGCAATGAATAATTTCAAGAATAAAATTTGAAAGAAAAATTTGAAGAAGAAGAAGAAGAAAAGACATACTTTACGAAAGGAACATGAGAAAGAAGAAGAAGAAGAAGAAAAAATGGCAATGAATAATTTCAAGAATAAAATTTGAAAGAAAAATTTGAAGAAGAAGAAGAAGAAGAAAAGACATACTTTACGAAAGGAACATGAGAAAGAAGAAGAAGAAGAAGAAGAAGAAAAAATGGCAATGAATAATTTCAAGAATAAAATTTGAAAGAAAAATTTGAAGAAGAAGAAGAAGAAAAGACATACTTTACAGAAGGAACTTGAGAAAGAAGAAGAAGAAAAAATGGCAATGAATAATTTCAAGAATAAAATTTGAAAGAAAAATTTCAAGAAGAAGAAGAAGAAGAAAAGACATACTTTACGAAAGGAACATGAGAAAGAAGAAGAAGAAGAAGAAAAAATGGCAATGAATAATTTCAAGAATAAAATTTAAAATGAAAAATTTGAAGAAGAAGAAGAAGAAGAAAAGACATACTTTACGAAAGGAACATGAGAAAGAAGAAGAAGAAGAAGAAGAAAAAAGTGCAATGAATAATTTCAAGAATAAAATTTGAAAGAAAAATTTGAAGAAGAAGAAGAAAAGACATACTTTACGAAAGGAACATGAGAAAGAAGAAGAAGAAGAAGAAGAAGAAGAAGAAAAAAAGGCAATGAATAATTTCAAGAATAAAATTTGAAAGAAAAATTTGAAGAAGAAGAAGAAGAAAAGACATACTTTACGAAAGGAACATGAGAAAGAAGAAGAAGAAGAAGAAAAAATGGCAATGAATAATTTCAAGAATAAAATTTGAAAGAAAAATTTGAAGAAGAAGAAGAAGAAGAAAAGACATACTTTACGAAAGGAACATGAGAAAGAAGAAGAAGAAGAAGAAGAAGAAAAAATGGCAATGAATAATTTCAAGAATAAAATTTGAAAGAAAAATTTGAAGAAGAAGAAGAAGAAAAGACATACTTTACAGAAGGAACTTGAGAAAGAAGAAGAAGAAAAAATGGCAATGAATAATTTCAAGAATAAAATTTGAAAGAAAAATTTCAAGAAGAAGAAGAAGAAGAAAAGACATACTTTACGAAAGGAACATGAGAAAGAAGAAGAAGAAGAAGAAAAAATGGCAATGAATAATTTCAAGAATAAAATTTAAAATGAAAAATTTGAAGAAGAAGAAGAAGAAGAAAAGACATACTTTACGAAAGGAACATGAGAAAGAAGAAGAAGAAGAAGAAAAAGAAGAAGAAAAAAGTGCAATGAATAATTTCAAGAATAAAATTTGAAAGAAAAATTTGAAGAAGAAGAAGAAGAAGAAAAGACATACTTTACGAAAGGAACATGAGAAAGAAGAAGAAGAAGAATAAAAAAATGGCAATGAATAATTTCAAGAATAAAATTTGAAAGAAAAATTT